>VDFB02000015.1:269404274-269489252 GCA_007258455.2 Sequoia sempervirens | reverse complement strand
AAAGAATTAGAATTTTCTCCTTCATGGAAAAAAAATTATGCGTTATATGGTGAGTGTCACTTTTAAAAAATGTTTTTTTATGAAAAAAACTAGTTTTCGAGGGAAATGGAAAAAAAAGTGAAATATTATTCCAAAAAATTTGAAAAAAATTATTTAGAATCTACAGACAAAATGTCATGAAACTCTAGTTTGCATCATCTTCAAATTCCTCATGGTTTAGCCGCTATAGGTGCCCAAAAGTAAAGATTTAGTTAAAAATAATAATTTCAGTTTCTAGTTTGGCCAAAAATTGTAAACCACTATTGTGGGATCACCCAATAGAAGGGGATAATGGAACATAAGATGGAATAGTAGATATTAATTAAACATAGGTTGAACTATTAGAGGTTAATAGGATGGGATTAAGAGGGAATAATAGAACATAGGGTGAATTACGAGGTTTCTAGGGTTTGACTATAAGACATGAAGTGGGCACTTGAGGTGTGTATTTTTAATGGAGAAGAGAATTGCTCAATAATTACTAGAAGGAAATATTTCTTGTAAGGGTATGCGTACAGGATGAAATACATATGACGGTTGTATAATATAAAAGGAGGTGTGAAATGTTGGGCTATGTGAGATGAAATAGGTAAAATGTGTGTGATGGTGGGAATGGAAGAATGGGGTGGATTGAATGGTAAATATATTAAGGATCTTACAAAACCAATTAAACATGAAATCCTCTACTGAATATGGAAAAGAAGACATTATGGTAGGTTCCTTAGAACATAAGTCATTCACATCACATGTTCTATGCTCTTCATGTTTGGTTAAAATGTGTAGTGAGGAGGAAGATACCAGTGTTAGGTTGTGGGATAAAGGGGTAAGAGCTAACTTTCTTGAAGGGATAAGGTAGCCTAAAAATGAGAAATAAATAAATTATGTGGGAGATGATTTCACATTATGATATACCATCATAAAAATGGGCTTGTGTCCCTAAAAAATAGTGTAGAGCAATTGGATAGGAAAAAACTAGTGGTCAGAGGAAAACCAAGGGATATGAAAATGGATTACTAGAATAATGGGAACACAACAGTAGTGAAGATAGGACAAGGTGATAGCACTAGCCATTTTAGAATAAAGCATGTGCTTTGAATTATTTATCCACTAGTTATAAGTATTAAATATTCTATTTTAATTTAAAGTGTGAAAGCTTTTGTGAGGCTATAATATGAGATTTAAAACCAAATAGAATATGAAAATTAGGCATATAGATAGAATATTTAAGCACTCATAATTTAACTTCCTATGGGAATGATACCAAGAAAATATCTTCCAAGCTTGAACTAGTCTTTCTACTAATGAAATTTCATAATCATTCAAACTATTGAACTATCAAATATCAAATTGAGATGGAAAGGAAAAATACTTTCAATTTCTAAATTGCACAAAGTTGTTTCATTTGTTCTCCACTTCACATTCCTTCAATGTTTAATTTTTTATCAATTTTATTGATATGTTGTTTAATTCTATATCACTTTAATAAAATTGGTTAAAATGACAATTATCAAAATAATAGAGAAAACATGAAGGAAATCATTCAAGTTCTTATAAACATGAAAAAAATCAATCAAGTTCTTCAAAAAATAAAAAAAAATCAATCAAATTATCAAATTGAATTTAAAAGATGCAATTATGATCTTCTATGACAATGAAAGAAGAAAAAATGATATATTTGTCAAAAATGATTGAAATTTCTCAAAATTATTAAAAGTGAGTTATTATGTCAATGAAAGCATAATTTCAAGGGAAAGAAAAGAATGTGAATCCAAACTCATTGGATGCACATGTTTTTTTACCATTCAATGTTCCTTACTTGCAAACAAACACACTTAAATTATAGCATGAGTGTGTTATAATGCAAGCACATTATAATGCATGTGTGATATTAGTTGTTTTGGATATTTACAACCCTAAGGGTTGGATTTTCCTTGGACATCCAACCCAAAGGGTTGGACTTCATTGTCAACCCCCAAAGGCGTATTTTCTATAAAATATCGAGAAACACCTAAATATCAAGCATGTTGTCCATTAGGTTTGCACATCTTTTAGTATTAATCTAAAAGAATACTACAGAATAGTGTCAAAATTTCTCATACCTTTCGAACCATGTGATTTTTTTATATTTTTAATATTTTAATATTTTAATCTTGAATTTCTTTTGTCAACGTCTCTTTTTTTTGTGAAAACACTTATATAAAGTATTTTTAGTATCATTTTTATCCATTTATTGAAATTTGAAAAATTTATATTTTTATATTCTACACTCTATTGTATACACATTAAAAAATGTATTTTTGATTAGTTTTAAAAAAATTAAGCAAGAGTAAGCTCAAATTTTTATTTTTTAGGATATGTTCACTTTGAAAATTAATAAAAAATCATATTAAAATATTAGTACAAAAATTAGACATAAACTACATGATGTTATCTAATTTTCCACTTAAGAAATTTTTAAAATGCTTTTAAAAAGTCAACTTTTTAAGGGGAGCACACCAGATGCAATGTTATATTTTTTTGACAAAATAAAGAGCACTTTGTGTGCTACCCCTATTTGAACATCTTAATCTCCACTATTTAAAAAAATAATAGTAGTTTAGAAAGTGGATTACGAACACTATGACTCTTGTTCTTATTGCATCTTCAAATATTGAGTGTGTCTACCTTCAATTTATGGTCCAAGATCATATTTTAATGATTTTTTTTTTTAAATTGACCACTTTTAACACCCTTTTGGTCTCTCATTTCTTGCACAATCCCAACAATAAAGAAAGCATAATTTAAAAGTTAAAACACCTACAAAATTTCCTACAAGGTGTAGGACAATTTAGATTCACCAATTTAAGTAATAGAAATAATCACACTACACAAATAAATCTAGGATAATTAAATAAATATAATCAACAAGCACTTTTTAACCCTAATAAAATTATTTGGACAAATTGCATTAAATATTTATAAATTAAATACAAAAGATTATGGTACTTAACTCTAGAACCAATGTTATTAAAAATATGTTGATGTCACGTAGACTTAATTTTTCATTGTCTAAATTTTTTTACACCCAATATTATGACTACCTTAGAATCTAAAATGACTCAAAAACCTATCTAGCTATAATATATGCCTTGCAAGGTCAATCTTGATGTATGCAAATTATATTTGATGCATAAAACTAATTTATGGTGCATGAGATTGATCAATGAGAATTGCTTCATAAAATACACTTGTCTTCACTTTCCTAATATCTAAATTATAAAGATGGTATCTAGGAACATAATTTGGAATATTACTAATTTGACAGGTGATTGTGTTCTACTAAGTCAACTCTTTGGGTGAGCTAGTTTAACAATGACGACTAATAGCAAAGCCAACATCCATTAACATGTAGATGGCACATATATAAATGATTTGGATCTAATTCTTTGTATCTTATAGAAATTAAACTGTGCTATAATGATTCTCCTTATAATTGTTTCTTATGTGTAGATGATCCTAGCATATGAATTAATGGCACTTTAAATATATCTTTAAATATCAAAACATAATATGTCACATAAACGGCTCTAGGAAAATTCACCGTCAATAATTCACCACCAACAATTCACCTCCAACAATTCATCGCCGTGGAAAATTCAGCACCAACAATTCATCACCGTGGAAAATTCAGCACCAACAATTCATTGCCATGGATAATTCATCACATATACAATTAGGAAATTGCTGGTGGTGAATTTTCGAGAGCAATGAATTGCTCGTGGTGAATTTTCGTAGAGATAAATTTGTCATGGCGGTGAATTGTTGGTGGTGAATTGTTGATGGTAAATTTACCTAAAGCCCACATAAACATGTATCAAATTGGCTCAATACAACTAGTACAAAAAGACAAGAAAATTGAAATTTGAACATTTGAATTTTGAATTCATTCTTACACATTTTGCAAAATATAAAACTAAACCATAGCAATCAAACTATTATATTAAATTAAGAATGGATATATTAAAATATCTATGACTATATAAATATTACAATAAATATAAAATAAACATAAAAAAAATAAAAAACTAAAAGATGAACCAAACCTAACACAAATATATTTGATAAAGACTGTTACAATAAGATTTCCACACAGATTAAAAAAACCCAGAAATGAATTATGGGAATACCACTTGAGCTCCAAATAATTGTGAATGAAGTGTATGGAACTATGGATATAAACAACATGTAGCTTTTTGATATTGGGATTTAAACTTATTCCTCAGTGCAATCTTATTTGAAAACTGGTTTGAATCAGAAACCAACTCCTTACAATCTGAAATAGACACAAACTAGGAAAATGCGCCAATTCATATATTGTAATTAGTGGAGTCTGACGCCATTTCACATATTCCTTAAATGAATGGAGCACCTTCAGCACAGAACAGTTATTGTGGTCCATATGAACTGCTTATTCTTTTGTACTCATATCTCAAAAGACTAAGAGCGTGAGAACAAGGCGAAATGATTAGTGGAGTGAATTTTAGGGAAGCCACTAAAAACAAATGAGTAAGTTCAAGAAGAACAATATCTGCTTTTCTAATGTCTTCATCTTAATCCATTCATTCTCTTGGAGAAGTTCATGGAGATTTCGAACAGAGAAGTATGGTAATGAACTCCCAAAAACTGAGCTTTGTCATCCAAGGACGTTGGATTTCACTCCCTAAGATGATTTCTGTTGGTCTGTAAGGATTTATGAAAACGCTGTCTAATCCATTGTTTTCTCAATTGAATATGGTAGAACGACATAATAATCTTAAAAGCTTAAAAACACTGCTAGTTCAGGAACTTTTGGTTAGATGTAGTCCAGCTTTGATAGCGCTTGTTGTAAATATACAGAAATGGGAACATAACTTAAACTTCAAGAAATCAAAAGCATTAAATAATAAACATTGCCCATCTTCTTCATCAAATCAAAATAATATTTTATTTTCTGTTCTGCTACATCATTTATTACACTTAGTATCAAAATCTGAGTTACACTTCAAATTCTCAAATGAAATCTTTCCTAAATAATGATCTAAAATGGTTCTAGGAAAATTCACCACCAACAATTCACCATCAACAAATTCACATCTAATAATTCATCGCCATGACAAATTCATCTCGTGGAAAATTCACCACCAACAATTCATATCATACTACTGGTTGTGAATTTTCCACAAGATAGATTTGTCATGATGATGAATTGTTGAAGATGAATTTATTAACGATGAATTATTAATGTTGAATTTTGTTGAAGTCATCTAAAACACCCTACTTAAAACAGTTAGACATAATCTACTTTAACAAAAAAAACAAAAAAGTCATTCCCAATTTTAACAGTCTAATTTTATCCCCATTTTGAATTTTTGAACTCTATATAGCTGCTCCTATTTTTAGCATTCTACTTTGTAGCATGTCGGTTTGAGTTAAAAACCAACTTCTTACTTTCTGGAAACTTGGAAAATGTGCCAATTCATCTACAGTACTGAGTTGACCCCACTTCACATATTTCCTTAAGAGAATGGAACATCTTCAAAAGAGCAGTTAATGTGGTCCATATTCTATATGAACTACCCATTATTTTATACGAATACCTAAAAATACTGAGAGCGTGAGAACAAGGATAAATGATTACTAGAGTAAATTTCAAAAAAGTCACTAAAAACAAATGAGTAAGTTCAAGAAGAAGAAGATCTCCTTTTCCAATGTCTTCATTTTCATTCATTCCTGGAATAACTGTTTTATATGTAAACGCTATGATAGGATTTAGTGACAAATACTGCAAAGACTTGCTTGTTAAGAGACTACCTACTACTTTGCCAGAAGATTAATTACCAGCTGAAGTAGTAGTTATTCTAAATTGTTGAATAAACTTGCAGAAATCTTTCCCAGACCAAGCTTGCATAAAAAGAATATATATAGAAGAGCATGAATAATATTTTGGTGGTGCCACTGAAGGAAAGTACTAAGAGTTAAAAGAAACATAAGGACGACTCAGGTAGTATTGAAAGTTCAAATGATTTGCCTGCTTCAGACTGAAGGGGAAGGCGTAGAAGATGAGAGATTTACAAGGAAAGCAAGGTCCTAAAAGTTGGTATACATATGCAGGTGCTGAAATGTATTTGGAAAGAAATAGAATAAAATTATAATTATAATTATGTATATATAAAAATGGAGAATCAAAGAATAATAAATATATTTAAAGTCAAACATATTTTGAATATAATAGTATAAGTAGAGTAGGGGAATCATTGAATATGATGTCGTAAAATTAACATTTGTAAAAGGTGTCAAAACCATGACTTTTTAGATCCCTAATCTATAATAGACAATCTTCACATCTTATCTTTGAAATGATTGGTATCAATAATTAAATATATTTTTTCCTAATATTATCTACATCAACATTCAAGTTATTTATTTAATTATTATATTTAAAACATCTTTAACGTTTAATTATATTGACACAAAACTAATAAGTTAAATAAGTTTGCAATATAGGTTAAATACTCTTAATCTAATCAAATGATTTTAGTGATGCATTGTTGTTAGAATAAAATCTTAAACCTAAGAAAAGCTATGCTCAACCTTAAGAAACCTTAATATTGTTTGCCTTAATCTCGTTATCTAGATATTGACATCTAGAAGTTTTTCTTTAGTGTTTGAATCTACTCCTTTTGTGACAAATGTTCTGCTCAAGTGAGCAATATGAGCATGAGAAAATCATAGTTATTTTATTAAAATGTAAAGTGTTTAGCTAGCCAACATCATACCAACATAAGTAAGAGCTTAAGAACATTATCTTATTCCACCAATTATGCCTCTAATTTATAGTGTGGACATCACCCTAAATTTGATTGGAGAACCTACCACATCTCTTAGCTTAATCGTTCATGCTCAATTTGATAGAACTCTCCTACTTAAATTTCATATATGTTTTTTTAATGTTTTGGCACCTAGGACTTACATTTTGATTGTTTTGTCCATTAAAATTTCTAGGTATGTTTTTCTTTCCTCAAATAATGAAGTAGATTTTGGATTTTTGGGCTTCTAGAGCTTCAAGGTTTCAATTTTTTAAACTACGAAATAGTTGAGCAATTGATTGAAGATCAAATTATTGAGTTCAAGGAGGCTTTTAGTTTTTCTAACAAGGGTGGTAAGGAAACAATAAATAAAAAACCTCTTAAGTTTTGTAGTTAAAAATATAAGAAATTATTGATTCTTTTCTATTGTAAACTCATAATTAATATATATTAAGGATTTTTGTTCTCTTTTTGTTACTAAATGCTTTGTCCCTATGCCATAAATCTCTTGAGATTTTACCTTCTCTAGATCATTCTGTATTGGTGCAAGGGAAACAAACACTTAAAATTCAATATATTACCAAAATAGTTGTATTTGATGTTAGGTAGGATCAAATGTAAAATGATTCTATTGACAATTTAATATGCAAAAAGTTTTGTTAATCACTTATGCCAACAATAACTATGCTTTTAGACACAATCACCTATTAAAACTTTTTCCATTTTTTCTACGATTTTGAGGCAACATGGAAAATAGATCATTAAAAGGTAAGATTAGTTAAGACCTTGCTAGAGCTATGACTCATTTTTTAAAATTTCAATGTTCTTGAATATGATGTGTTGTGTTTTGATGTAGCCATGGTTGGGACTCCTAGTGAAGGGAATTCATGTCCATGCACATACAATGCACACACGACACATAATAGAAGAAAAATAATAATTTAAATTCCTTGACATGAGGAATATATTTATAGAATACAGAGGATTATTCCTCTTTTACATAATTTTTTAAAAGATATGCATGTATTATATATGAATATATAAAATATTTACATAAAGTTTTATTAGAATACTATATTTTGTAAAACCAAAATCCCTGCCAAACAGACTACCTGCTTGAATAACTACCTGGAAACAACAACAAAATTTAACTAACCCTAGACCATAGCCCATACCATACCCAATTAAATTTTTTTGTACTTGTGCTTGCTCAAGCACAAACTATCTAGAATATACATATATTTTGATCCTTACAGTCCATAATTACATTAGCAAAAAAGTAAAAAACCCAGACGAAGATGCAACATAACATTTATTCGAAAATCTTAACTTTGTTCAAACTAATCTTCTTCCATACACGCCACAGAGTTTCCGCCCTGGCCTTCTTCACAACCATCTTGTTCTTCTTCACAGTTGGCACCCAATTCTTGCACTTTCCTCTTGTACCCTAAAATGTGAATGACATGATTCACCATTATGTTTGGAGAGGAATGAGAACCCAGAACAAAGTAAACTTGGTTTTCCATGAGTAACTGATCCATTCACGGATTGCGGATAGAAAACACACTATCATGTGAATGGAGGAAAGATATGGAAGAGTATTTCTCTTTAAAACTAGCCTCCATATTTGGGAAAATAAATTGAGAATTTTTGTTCAAATCTTTTAGAAAAATGTTGTCAAATTATTGTATTCAAAAGCCATCTTAACCCCATTGTTGGATTTTAATCCCAACTATGTGCCTTCCCAACCTTCCCCTCATTACATAAAAATCACCTTGACTCTAATGCATAGACAGTTGTACACATAGGTAGACATTCCACACACTCTCCTCTTTTTTAGATTCATTCCTAACCAACTCTTCTTTCCCTCCAAAATTAACTCCACATTAAAGTGATGCTTAGCTATACATATAAGAACATGCCTAGCACCAAGGTCCTTTCCATAAAATTTGATTTTACTTTATAGGAAACTTATAATTACTCATCTTACAACTCTATATGTTCTAACATTATTGTAAATTTAATTGATTTTGTTGTTCTTATCTAACATTGCAATCTCAAGGGATATTCAATTATATGAAAGATATTAATAAATTTGATTAGTTCGCTACCTAACACAAGAAACTGACATGTAAATTAAATTAAATTTGATGTGCATGTGAACTATTAAGTAAATGCATTTCAAACTAAAACAAGAAATCTACATGTAAATTATTATTTTTATATTCAAAAGGATATCAATCCATATAAAGTAAGAGTCTATCATTTTAAAAAAATTCTTATGTTGAGTGAACTATTGAAACCTAAAATTAAAATGACAATGTGATGAGTATTTTATATCACACATTTTGAAATAAGTAATAACATTAACTTCCTTGAGAAAGATTTCTTTCAAAATAGTGAAATTAGAGATAGAAGGGTAAGATATTTTCTTGAATCATGTAGAAAGAGGGTATGCACAAGATGGGGGTTAAAAATGGTCAAAAATGTTTTGAATAAAAATATAACATGAGTACGCTATTATTATGAACCATCTCAACACATCCTTAAAATCTAAATTTTTGGGGGCTCAAATGTGCAATTTTGAGATTTGTAATTTCTAACTTGGTTGGCGTAATTTTTTTCTTTTATGTTTTATTTTGACATATATCCTAGTGTTAAAGTATATTATTGAAGTTAAAAGTGTCTATGGTATTGAAGGCAACATTTTATATTTTATTTTTATATAATTATAAATTTTTACTCTAAAGTGCAAAGTCCTCAAGTTTTTTAAACCCCTTTTAACTTTGTTATTGCAGCTTGCCCTTGAAACTCAAATGAGGTAAATTATAAACTACCCCAGAAACCCCAAATTTTGTAGGTGCATTATTAATGGAACTCATGTTCAAACTAGGTTAAAACCTTAAAGCAACTCATTTTTCACATCTTTTCACATTCTTCAATGATTTATCTCCTTACAAAGATCTAGATTCATCCAACACTTCATCTCTTGATTTGTAGGCTATTTAAAGGCCTAGATTGCATCGGTTTGAAGCTTTTCCTTTCTTTCCTCTTGTCTCATATTTTTATTTTGGCTCTTTTTTCATAAACAAAAAATTAAGGTTTTTCCTTTAAATTTTATTCATTAGCCTCGTTTGGTTCTTAGTGTTTATATTCCTTGTTATCCTATGTTAAATCTTCATCATTTGATTTGAATCATGTTATAAATTTATATATCTTAGAAATTAAAATTCATTTTTAAATCCTCATTTTTATCATTTTCCAACTTTGTGCCCTATTGTTTAGGGATTTTAATTAAAATACTTAAAATTTTGATTGTTTGGCCCTATGAAAACTATGGACATAAAAACTTGTCAATTAAAAATGATAAATTTTGAAAACTTAGTGAAAATTGCACCCTTCAGACTATTTTAGTGTTCAAAGTCATTTTGTAAAATTTATTCAAAATTAACTAGATTGTAAAGTCTAGTTACAATCTAGGCTTCCAAAACCATTTTCATTTTATAATTTATAATAGTTATGAAAAAAGAAAACCAACTCCAAAATCTAGCACTAAAATCCTAAATATTTGTGTATTTTATAATTTATATTTTTTTCAAAATACAATCAAAGTCCAAATTTTGGTTGCAAGTTGAAAGCTAAACCATTTTTTCAATTTGTAGTTTTTATGCAAATTATAATGAGATTCTAAAGTTTCGTTGCAAATCAAAAGTTGAATCAATTGTATAACTTACATTTTTTATGCAAACTACTTGATGAGAGTTTAAATTACTATTAAAAGCCACACTCCACTTATATTTTTAAAATTATAAACTAACTAGGACATACCAACTAGGTTCAAACCCCAAAATGCGACATGAAAATTGGACCCAAAAGTTAAAAATGCAATAAAACAACAAAGCACTCATTTTAAAGTTTTCAACTCTTGGGACTAAAAATTTTGTAACGTTTAAACATTGAAAATACTTTAAATGATATAATTGAACATTAATTAATTGTATTATGAATATAATTTATTAATATATAAAATTTATTTAGAAGATATGAAAACTATGTTTAACTTAAAAAGTTTTTTCTTATTTGGTATTGTTAGTGTTTGGTAGCTTCGGGAGATATTTTCTCCTTAGTTTATTCTTGTACAAGGCAGGTCGGCCTTCATATCTTAAATGATATTTTTTATAAATTTTTCTATTTCTTTAAGGGAGCCGACCTTGAGAAGAAGTTTCCTAACTTGTATTTAAAGAAGGTGAAGACTTGTCATTTGATCATCACAATCATTCACTCATTTTCGCATCTCTTAGGAGCAGAAGTTCGTTGTCATTAAAATCAGAAGCTTGTCATCATTAGAAACATGAGTTCGCCATTTCTTAGCTATTTAGTCTATCTTAGTAGTAGATCCATTTTAAAGGAGAAGTGTCTCCATTCTTTGTTTCAAACCCAGCCTTGTGTAAGGCCTAATTGTAAGCAGTATTCTACACTTATGTTATCTAATATATAAGAGATTATTTGCTAGGTTTTTCTCCCTTGAGTAGAAGGGTTTTCCCAGGGTAAACATAGTGTTCATTGTCTTATGTGTTGCATTTTCTGATTGCTTACATTTTCGATATGTAAAACTAACATGGTAGCAGAGTGGGTTCAAGAAATCCGATCAGATTTGTTTAAGCATTCCAGAGGAGTTTTTCATATACTATGATGAGGGGTTTGAAATCATTTGAACTCATTTTTCATTGTGATCCTTGTGGCTGAGCGTCTCAGCTATGACTTGGGTTGTTGCATTGTTTATAGCTGGCATGGTTTTCTAGGTGGAGTCGTACCTCCATTCCAGACACTTGGAGCTGGGCATGGGAAATCTTTGATAATTTTTGGAATTGTTTCTTGGAGGATTTGGATGCTTTAAGGGGTGTCGTAAAAACCTGGGTATGACTGATAAATTATGATAGACTTGTTCCTTGTCCTTGCATGGTTGATAAAGGTTGTTTGAAGATTGTTGGGTTAGTCTAGTGGTGATCCATATCATTGGGAGGTATCATATGCATGATTGGATATGGATTTTGATGGTTTTCATGGCTTCCATGACTTGCAATAAAGTTTTTTTTGCTACAACTTGGTATCAGTCATTATTAGACTTGTAAATATTATATCCTTACCTTTTGAGGGTGTTGGAATGCTGCTGGGTGAGTTTGATGTTATTGAACAATCTTGGGAGCTATTCTTGGTGAGTATGAAGGTGTTGGAAGGATATTTTCATTGTCATTTGGCCCTGCAGCATTGGACAACAGACCTTAGGACATATGCACCAGATCAGAAAGGAATAATACCAAGGTTGTTAGAGCAGATTTTCAATACTAGCCTAACACTTTCCTCTCAAGGGTGGAGTTTCTGAATGCAGGAATTAATGTTGGAGATATTCAATGACATTGAAGGTGGTGAAGATAAGACATAGCTACAAGTCTAGCTCAATGGTGTACCAACAATAAAGAGATAAGTATTTTATGCTTGTACCCTTGAATAATGTTCATGAATTTTATGTAGTTATTAATTCATGCAATAACATTAGAATAATGAATCATGTATGCTTCTAGCATTGGTATTTCTCTTCAAGATAGTTTAGTTCTATGAACTATTATTAAACTCTTTAAAATGCTTCCAGGACGAACCGAGGAGCAAAAGGATGATGAGAGATTGCATAAGGAATTCAAGGGAGGAGGAGCTTGATGCATCTTGTGAGGAAGTCACATAGGCTGAAGAAATGAACAAAAATGAAGACATAGCTTGCAGCCATGGGACTGAGTTGGTGGCACATAACTTCACTAGAGACATCTCTCAAAGAGGAAGAACCTATATAGATTGTCATTGTGATCAGTTTCTTTGAAGAGGAGGAAATAACATTCATAGGGAGTTTGAAAAACCAACAGAGGAAACCTTGGACGAGGAGGTCAGGAGGTTGATGCAAGTACTTGGAGCTTCAAAGGGAGTCACACCATCATGAAGATTTTTTGTAATGTATATTTCTCTGAGATAGAGAAATATGAGGTGAAATCCCTTGTAGTGTATATTTCTTTGAGACAAAGAAATATGAGGTGAAAGCCCTTGTAGTGTATATTTCTCTGAGATAGAGAAATATGAGGTGCAAGCTCTTGTTCATCTCTAAGATTGAGATGAGATGTCATGTTGAGAGACTCCATGACGACATCACGTTGAGAGACTCTGTGATGAACCCTTGTACTTGTGTTTCTTTCCACACATGGGAGTAGCCATGGTGGATGTCATGTTGAGAGACTCCATGACAATATCATGTTAAGAGACTTTGTGATGAACACTTGTACATGTGTTTTCTTTCCACACATGGGAGTAGCCATGGTGGACATCATGTTGAGAGACTCCATAATGACATCACATTGAGAGACTTTGAGATGAACCTTTGAGTTTTCCACAAATGGGTGTAGCCATTGTGGGCATCATGTTGAGAGACTCCATGATGTAGATATCTGGAAAATACCTCCCTACCTAAGAGGGAGTGTTAGTGTTTGGTAGCTTTGGGAGATATTTTCTCCTTAGTTTATTCTTGTACAAGGCAGGTCAGCCTTCATATCTTAAATGGTATTATTTATATTTTTCTATTTCTCTAAGGGAGCTGACCTTGAGAAGAAGTTTCCTAACTTGTATTTAAAGAAGGTGAAGACTTGTCATTTGATCATCACAATCATTCACTCATTTTCGCATCTCTTAGGAGTAGAAGTTCATCGTCATTAAAAGCAGAAGCTCGCCATCATTAGAAGCAGGAGTTTTCCATTTCTTAGTTGTTCAGGTTGTCTTAGTAGAAAATCCAGTTTTAAGAAGTGTCTCCATTCTTTGTTTCAGACTCAACCTTGTGTAAGGCCCAATTGTAAGGAGTATTCTACACTTATGTTATCTGATTTATAAGAGATTATTTGTTTGGTTTCTCTCCCTTGAGTAGGAGGATTTTCCTAGGGTAAACATAGTGTTCATTGTCTTATGTGTTGCATTTTTTGATTGCTTACATTTTTGATCTGTAAAACTAATAGGTATGATGTATCTCCTACCAAAATAAAGTACAAAATCAAAGGAGTTTTCCCACCAAAAAATACTAAAAAGCATGGGAAACATCTTAGATATCGATCTAGGACACATGGTCCTAGAGGAGTTTCATACAAGGATGTTTATCAACAAGATAGACATTTCTAGAACAATAAAGAACTTGAGAGACAACAATTTGGTATAAGATACAAGATTCCCCATCATAGTATATTTAGTATATTTGGTGATGAAATTTGCACAACACGATGACCAATATAAAAAAATAAATCAAGGACTCAAGTAGTAATACAATCTATTTAATTCAACCACAATATATTTACAAAATATTTGATTTACCAACATGGGATATATACATTCATATATCCATGGAATTAACACAACAATATTGATGATAGCTTGAAAAAGTGTCAAGAAGTAATAAAAAAATAGCTCCAAAATTCTAAGACTACATTCTCTAGAATTCCTAAAAGATAATTTAGAATAATTAAGTAACTATATAAGACTAATAAGCATAGTCACGAGGCAAGAGATTGCCACAAAATTATAATCCTAGATATATTAGTTTATTTCCAAGGTGTTAGCTAGGAAATAGTTTATTGACTAGGCTATAATGATTAGCGATGATCTCCATGAACAATTATCCAATAATGCAATAAAAGAGAAATTTTATGACCTCTTATTTAGTATATGCCCTTGCTAAAAGGAAATACTTTCTAGGAATATGAATATTATAAATCATGGGCTAGGGATAATAAATATTAAATAGGAATATTATCGATAATCAGAAATGTTCACAACACAAAATTTTGTGAGATTTAATGTTTCTTTTATCTTCTATATAATCATATTGATAGAGGGTGATTTTGGTAAAAGGTTGTTGAATTAGGAAATGAATGAAATCAAGAAATTTGGCAGTTGGTTTATTTATTTCCCCACATTCACATGCATTAGAGTTAAAGGCTATGATAAATATCCATACATATACGGGTAAGTGCACAAAGATGGGGGACCAAAAAGTGGCCACTCCACTTTTTGGTCTTGAAATAAAGATAACATGAGAGCATTATAATAAAACATGTTAGATTTATGGGTAGGTAGTGATCGAGCCTAGGATCGGTCATTACCACTTGAGCCATAATGTGAGCACATTATAACACGCTCATGTTATGGTTTGGATTTCACAAAATGTGACCGTGTTATAACACACTTGCGTTATGTGATTGCACAAAATGTGAGCACATTATAATGTGCTTTTGATTTGTCTTGCATTGAAATTTTTTCTCTTTCTCCTGCTCTTTCAGTGAAACTATATACATGAAATAAAATTTCTTATATTTTAAGTTATATTTCATGTGTATAGTTTCACAATGTTTGAGAGCAGTTTCAGATATCTAGGAGTTATAATGCAAATTATAGTTTTTGGAAGGTCTTATCATTTTTAGACCTAATCAAAATTCAGTAATCAACATGCCAAATTTCAATAACCAGGAGGAAAAATTTCAATAATCAAAAAGTTGTATCATCTTTCTCTCTCTCTCTCTATCTCACTCATTGTGTATCCCTTATGCTTTAGAACTCTCTCTCTTACTGTCTCCTTCCCTCACTACTTCTCTCTATCTCACCATTATCTCTCTCTCCTTTCCTCTATACTTCTCTCTCCCTCCTTCCCTCCTTCCCTCCTAATTTTTCTCCATCTCCCCCTCTCTCTATTTCCCCCTTCTCTCTACCTCTCCCTCCCTCTCTCCCTTCCTCCCCATTTTCTCTCACTCTCTCCTTCCCTCTCTACTCTCTATATCTCCTCTCTCTCTCTCTCACTGTCAAGAATTGCAGGTAGAAACAGAGGGATTGAATTACTAGTTATATGCAGATTAAATTAAACACGAGCAAAAATAGAATAGAGATAAAATAGAGGAATGCAACAAATTCACAGTAAACAATGAGACAATAAAACTTTAACATGATTCACCCAATTCTCAGGCTATGACCATAAACACTAGTCCATTTATTAAATGAATTCTAGAAAATACATATTACAATAACCTACAGTAATAGCTACAATGTGTAGCAATCAATTCAACTTATTTTCACTGCTCTATTTTTACATGCATAGTGCTATGTGCTCCTGCAATACTGAACCTGCAAATAACCTCACACAAAACTATGTGACCCTCTACAACCCATGTGACTTGTAGCAATAAAACTAAACATCATGTGTCTATTGGGATTCTCACATGTATGTTGTGCAATAGGTTGTTCAATTCATGAAAATTAGTTTTCCTATTCATAGCCAGAAAACTCTCCAACTTTTAGGTAGTTTTACAAATTGTTTTAACTGAATTTCAAAATACAAATATGTAGAAAATTGTTTATTAAAATATTAAGAAATTTTTTCTTTGGGGGTGTTGCCCCTAGACCCCCACTATGGGCTCCACCCCTAGGTCCCTGTAGGGGGGATAATACCCTCCAGATCCCGTAAGAGGGGCTTCACCCCCCTTGTATTCCCTCGTTAATTAATTTAGAGGAAAACATACAAAGTAAGGAAGGGAAAATTTAAACATCAAGTCTAATCAGGATCTACATATCAACACTCACCTCTCTCCCTCACTACCTCTCCCTCCATCCCTCTCTCTTCCTTCCTCCCACCCACCTTCCCTCTCTACTTCTCTCGATCTATCCTATCCATTTTTGCCTCTATATCTCTCCCTCCCTCCTCTCTCTCAATATCTCCATCTTCCTCCTCTCTATCTCACATCTCCCTCCCTCCCTCCCTCCCTCCTTCCCTCTCAAATTATCTCTATCTCTCTCCCTCCCTCCTCTCTCACTCTCTCAATATTACCTCTCTCTCTCCCTCCCTACCTCTCCCTCCCTCCTCTCCCTCCCTCTCTCTCTCTCTCTCTCTCTCTCTCTCTCTCCTCTCTCTCTCTCTCTCTCTCTCTCTCTCTCTCTCTCTCTCTCTCTCTCTCTCTCTCTCTCTCTCTCTCTCTCTCTCTCTCTCTCTCTCTTTCTCTCTTTCCCTATATACTTCTCTCTATCTCTTTGTCCATATCTACCTCTCCCTCCTTGGTTCCCCCGTCTCTCTTTCTTCCTTCCTCCACCCACCTTCACTCTCTACTTCTCTCTATCTAACCTATCCCCCTCTACCTCTCTCTCTCCCTCCCTCCTATCTCTCTCAATATCTTCAACTTCATCCTTCCCTCCTCCCTCTCATCTGTCTATCTCACTTCTCTCTCTCTCTCCCTCCCTCCTTCCATCTCTAATTTTCTCAATCTCCCTTCCTCCCTCCTCTTTTTCTCTATCCCTATCACTAACTCTCTCTCCATCTCTCCCTCTCCCCCCCTCTCTCTCTCTTCCTTCCTCCCACCCACCTTCCTTCTCTACTTGATGTAGGAGCATCCAAGGTGTAAGAGCAATCTTGCATCACCCAAAAATATATATTTTTAAAATTTTCAATAAGGGCTTATGCAGACTGATGTTGTGTGGAAAATAAGTATTTTTAATTTCCAAAATATATAATTTTCCCTATGTGGATTTTTAATTATAATTTTGGAGGAAATCTATTTCAGTAAATGCTTCAAAGGCATATAAAGAGGAATATTCTTGCCTAGGCATCCATTTCTTGGTGGGGACCACTTTGTATGCATGTCATTGCATGTTGATTGCATGCTCTTGCATGTTTGGTGCCCAAGTTTGCATGTTGATGCATGTTCTTTCATGGAGCCATTGAAGTTGTTAGAAAATAATGAAGCACACTGGATGGACCAAATTTGATTGGCCATGGTGTAGGAATCCATGTGAATGCCATGTGAGAATTTACTAATTTTTAATATTTTATGAATTATCCTCAAAAGGGTCATGGTTTTTCCAAGGTGGTATTTGTTGACCCCTTTGACATTGTGGTTTTGGCATTGATGTGTAGACAGGTTATTATATTGATACATTTATGCAAGGTATAAGAAATATTTGGTTTGGATTGATTTTGTGGTGACTATGAGCTCTCTTTGTCATGATATTGTGGTTGCAATATTTCACAAGTTTTTGGTTTGGTGACTTAGCATTTTGATGCCATCATAGTTTAGACCAACACATGGTCTTTAACATTAGTAATAAGTTCTATTACATTCATGCAAACACTAACATAATGATAAGAGTTTTGGGTTGCAAAGTGAATAATGAAAGGAGGCCAACATAATGATTTGTGGTTTTGAGAGTTACAAAGTGATAAAAGGTACTTGAACAAAGGTTTGAAGAGTGTTTTGTTTGAAATTGAAAAGAAACTTCGTCAAGCAGATTATAATGTTTAATATTTCACTTATTATTGCAAAATAAGGTATATCGGGTAAAACAAAGGTTGAAAGCTTGGTGTAAGCGGCAACAAGCTTAGGGTTTGAAGTTTGAAGAATGAATGACATGCCACAAAGTTTGGAGAACAACAAACTGACCATGATTTCTTTGACAACGGTGGCCATGGATAGCTGGAAGATACAATGGTTTGTGTAGTTGAGATCTGTAAGTTGTTTTCAGTTACATTCGGTCTTAAAACAAAGTATGGTATTATTGGTTTTTGGTGGGTTCTTCACTGCTATATATTTCAGATGCTTGATCATAGCTCATTGTTAGAGAGTGCACTGAAAAATTTGAGAAAGTAAGAATCAATGTTTAGTTTTTTTATGCTCATTATACTTTGAATGTAGAGGTTTCTCTTCAAACCTTAGTTTCATGAAAATGGGCATTTGAAAATGTTGTTACATTGTGAGTTGGAGATTTAGATTGTTAGACTATTTTTGTTTCAGATGTTATGATTACTTTATTTTGTAAAGAGAGGTTTCTTTAGAAACCCTATACTGTTGTTGGTTGGTTATCATGCTGATATCACATAGCCATGTTATATGAATTGCATTTACTGTTATAATCATGCTGAAGCATTTGATGAGGAAGTTTGTGATGAGTAGTAAGAAGGCACTTTAAGTGTAGATTGTAATTGTTTATACACATATATTCTTGTGTCTTCAATTATAAATGAGACAAACAAGAAGCGTTATTTAGTGAAACAGAGGTGATACTTTGTATTGTTGTTTACAATATTATTTGATGAGAAATGTTGTTTTTGTCAGTGAGGTAGTTACTACCATGAAAGCCAGTGGGGCTACCATGAATGCCAGTGAGGCTGTAGTAACATGAAAAATCTAGTGAAGTTGTGTTTAGCCAGTGAAACAGTTGTGTTTTCCAGTGAGGCAGTTGTGTAACCATTGAGGCATTTTATGTACCCAGTGAGGCATAAATTTTAGCTAGTGAGGCTTTGCCAGTGAGGCACAAAAAGAAGCCAATGAGGCCCTATAATTAGTGGGAATTTATTAAGCCAATGAGGCATTTTCCCAAGTGGTTTTTTTATCCCTATGAGGGTTTTCCACTCAAGAAAATACTTTTTTATGGTTATTTTGTGTTATACCTCTTTTGAGTTTTTTATGTGGTTTAAAGATTTGATATTGGCTATCACATTTGAGCACATTTTTGAAACTGAAATTTTCATGATTATAAAGAAATTATGTGCTTTGAAAAACAATTGAATTTGAATTTGGTTATTGAAACACTGATTTACCCCCCCTCTCAGTGTTTCCCATACTCCAACAAGTGGTATTAGAGTCATGCCCTTGCATAATTCTAACCAACTTAAGGGTTCCTAGTAGTGGAGTACTCGTTATGGCAAAAAGTAAAAGAAAAAGAGAAAAAAGAAATACCCAATAGAATGCTAAACAACAAACACCACTAAAATCTAGTACAAAAGATGATTTTGTAGTGAAGAGTGTAAACAAAGAAGGAGATCACTTAGTGAGTGATTTTGAACAAGAGTATGTTGAAGATGAATGTGAAATTGATTTTGAAGGTGAACTTATTTACACCCTTAATGAGATCAAGCAATTTAGAAAGGAGAACTAGAGATTAGAAGACCAACTTCTACATGAAAAAGACTCCAAGAACAAGGTACTTTCAGATCTTGCAAAAGTTTCTTTAGATCTTGAAGAGTCTAACAAACTTATTATCAACCTACAGAAAGAGGTAGAAGAAGCAAAAAGGGTAGTTGATCTTACAAAATCTGATCTTGAAGTCAAAAATAATGAATGCCTAAAACTAGTTAGAAATAGTCTCTTTAAGAAAGGAATTGGAAAAGGCATCTTCCAAGTTGTATAAGAATATGCAATTTGAAAAGAGTACTGAATGCTTAAATAACATGTTAAGCAAGAAAAATCATCATAAGGACACTATTGGTCTAGGTTACGGAAAAGGACTGTGCTCCAAAGTCATAAATACACCAAGGAAGAAGATATATTTGGGTCATCATGTTGCTACTCCTGAAGATAAAACAAAAGATAAATGTATTGATGAAGGTAGAAGGACAAGTAGATCCTCAAGATCTCTACCTATCAGGAAATACCATTCAATAAGGTACAACTATTCTCAATTTTATGGTTATTGCTATTCATGTTATGTTTATGGTCATAAAGCTAGAGAATGTAGAACTCATTCAAGAAATGGCTTTGGATGGAATAAGGATTTAAGAGTTCTTATAACTTGTTAAATTAGAATTATAATAATGTATGTTATAACTGTAATAATGTTGGTCACCTAGCAAGAAATTGTTGGATGTGTGAAAGACATGATGTAAGGAGTGTCAATAAAAGTTCTCACAAAATGTTTAGAAGAAACTATCTTTCCTTTGGTCAAGACTACAATATTTTATGTTATAGATGCAATATGTTTTAGCACAAAGCACAGTGGTGTAGACGAAGGTTGATGAAGCCATCTAGAGACTACATGATCAAGAAAAAGCAAGAGAATATCCTGAGCAAGGAAAATAAAGATCTTAAGTCAGTGTGGAGAATACAACAAAGTAAAGAAGTAGGAAAAACAAATCTTGTGCATACCACACAAGAGACATCACAAAGTGCTTGAAAGATCAACATGAGGTAAGGAGGAGAAGGTTAGTGTTTTACCCTTTAGCCCCTAGAGAAGACAAGGAAGTTATGAGTAAGACTATGCATAGTGTAGTGACAACAAGTGCAGTGCTATTAAAGACAGTATTATTGTAGTTGCTTTGGTTGCTTGCGATAAGTCTAGTTTTTTAGTTGTTTCTTCCAGTGACTTTGGAACTTGGATCTTATTATGGAACATGGATATTTTGATTCTTGATGGTTGTGGTAACATCTTGTATTTTGATGACAATTTAGTGGAGTAAACAACATAGGAACATTTACTTTTCTAAACAATATTTTATCTTGCATATAAAAAATGTGGTATTAGTATACATATTGAGGTTTGGTCTTTGATAATGGAAGAGGATAGTACCTTAATAACTTAACTTGAGAATTGACTGCTTGAAGATAGTGATATCTGCTTGTTCACAATGGATCAATATCTACACATGCTCTTCTCTTGTTTTAAACTATACTTTTAGTTCAATGCTTTGGAGGGTTTCTAAGGTCAATATTGTCAGTTTATGATCATGACTTCTTGTTGTGAAGTGATTTCTTGTAGATGCAAAAATGGAGTGTGCACACGAGTCTTCTTCATTTTGGAATGCTTGACTTGCATGCAATTCCATTCAAGCTCAAATCTATGGTTCGTAAACACTGAATAGAAGTAGATCACAATCGAGGTTGCTTGGTTCTTATCTCATTCAATGGTATGACCGTGAATAAAGTGACAATAAAAGGTAATTTTATCCTCATGATACATGAAAGTGAATGAAAGTAAAGCACAATTGTTTTGGAATGTGAAATCTTATATATTCTGCACAATATGTGATATTATGAATGCTTTGGCTCCTTTGTTTCCCACATTGGTCAAGTCAGTAAATGGTTTCTTTGGTCTCTTGAATCTTGCACAGTTGTAACAATGGTAGTGGTATTGGTTTTTTTTAGTCACAATATGCTTGACTTGGGAGCATTGGTAGTGATGGTTGTTAGTGCTTTTACTTGAGAATATCTTAGTGGCAGTAGATAACCTTGCTATGGTTCATGATCTTGATACTTATATTATTTGTTCTAACAAATCCTTATTTTTTACCATGATTTTCATCATTACATAGTTTATGTTCATGACCTTGTGGATCTGTTTTCATTTTCATGTAGTGATGGGTTTTCCCCATTGGTTGATACTGTTATTGGTTAGCAAAGTTGAGAGTTGACTAATCTATTTTTTTTAATGTCTTAAAATATTGTGCCAAGCCTTTGTCTGAGGTGTAACAGTTCTCTTCATGTCTGAGGAAGGTTGCTTATTACCAATGGACAATAAATACATCAAGGTGATCTTTGAAGTGACAATACAATATCTATTAAAAATTGAGCTTTGAAATGTAATTAGATCATCACCAAGATTTTGTATTTGATCTTCAAGGAGCTTTCTCCTTCTCCCAATGAGATTATTATTGTTTCTTGAGATCATTAATGAAAGACATGAATAGCATCACAACTATGTACTTGGCCGATGCAATATGATTTAATGCAAAATCACAGATGGCATATTGTTGTTTCAAATTGAGAGATATCTAAAACAAGTGATGCAATGTTGAAGGAGATAGTTATATAATGCTTAGTTTTTTCAGTTTGTGACTTCATTTGTACTAATTTAGACTATAATGTTGGAGCACCATATTTAATACATCAAAGAGGAAATTAATCCTTATAACTGATAGTCATGGAAATGATAATTTGGTTTCCATGTTCAAATTGTACTATGGATTGCGCCTTAGCTTGTATGTTGGTCGACTCACATACGTAAGGGGGGTCGTGAGCTATAGGGGCATATAAATTAAAGGTGGTGACATGGCACAAGAAGATCAGTGTTGTGAGTTCATTAAGGAATCATGCAATAGGAAGAGCCTTGTGAAGGGAGCTAGTAATGGTCAGGTCAGTAGTGTGTGAATTGTCGATGTGTATGCTATTGCCATGCATTGGTAATAGTGACTATAAGTGATGGGCGACTAAGGAGCTAACCAATCAATAAGAAGAGTGGCATCAAAATAATTTTTCTCTTCCTGGAAGGCTAATATTCTAATATTATGAGGGAATCCTAACAAGAAAAAACACTTATCTAAAGTAGAAGGAGCCAATGTAAGGCTTTAACTGGTGAAAGTAGATTTACTTGACACATGATCTTTTGATGCAGCTATAGATTCCTGTGAAGGTGTTTCTCTTTTCTTATGAAGTTTGACAAAGAACAATTCTCTTGATAGACAGTGGTTTGGTTATTTTGGTTACAGTGCTCTCTTGTCTTGATAATGTTTCAAGGAATAGGTATACAAATTGTTGATGTGTTTCCATTGTCTACTCAATGTCTTGTAAAGAACTGTTTGTTGAGTTTTCTTGCATCAAGTGAAGTCCTTTTCATAATGAGTGCTCAGTGCAATCTCATCTAATAGATTCACAATGGGGTGGATTATTTCATCACAATCTTCACAGTTACTTCACAATGTAGTAGTCATCTCTTTGCAAGGTGCATAATGAACATAATACATTGTTTGGTTGCAAGTTACTGATCTGTTGATTTGTAAGTTGCAGAATAGGTTGTTAAGGAACTCTTCTTGGATTTGACAATAGGTCTGGAAACTGATCAGCTCTACAGAGTTGGAAAATTGAAAGTATGTTGCTTCATGTGATCAAGTGACTACCATTTTTACAAAGCCATTAGCAAAGAAAGTGTTTGAGAAGCTTAGGGTCCCTTTCCTTCCCCCAGTAACAAAAAATATGCATGCTTGGTTTTAGGAGGAGTCTCAATGTATATTATACACCCCTAGTTCATATTTCATGCATATCTTCATGGTTGGCATATATGCTCAACAGTCTGCAATGCTCTATTTTTAGGTTTATTTATTCAGATCTGACAGTGTTTGGTTTTTATGTGACAGTAGTTTGAGGTCTTTGGATAGGTATTTTTTGATTTACTACCCCCTTTGACCTTTGGCATTGTTGTCAAAAGGGGGAGAAAAACATGTAATACATTCAAATTCACTTGGTGCAATATGTTATTTTTATTGACAAGATTCAATGTTATTCTTTCAAGTAGACATTTGGTAGAGTATTGATGATTATTCAGGTCATATTCTTCTGGTATTTGGTAGGTTTGACATTAATTCCAAATTGGGAGTTTGTTGACAACATTGTGGTTTTGGCATTGAAGTCTAGACATGTTATTATATTGATACATTTATGCAAGGTATAAGACATCTGTGGTTTGGATTGATTTTGTGGTGACTATGAGCTCTCTTTGTCATGATATTGAGGTTGCAATATTTCACAAGGTTTTGGTTTGGTGACTTGGCATTTTGATGCTATCATAGTTTAGACCAACACATTGTCTTTAACATTGGTAATTATAAGTTTTATTACATTCATGCAAACACTGACATAATGATAAGAGTTTTGGGTTGCAAAGTGAATAATGAAAGCAAGCCGACATAATAATTTATGGTTTTGAGAGTTACAAAGTAGTAAAAGGTACTTGAACAAAGGTTTGAAGAGTGTTTTTTTTTACATTGAAAAGACACTTGGTCGGGCAGATTATAATCTTTAATATTTCACTTATTATTGCAAAATAAGGTATATCGGGTAAAACAAAGGTTGAAATCTTGGTGTAAGCATCAAGAAGCTTAGGGTTTGAAGTTTGAAGAATGAACGACATGCCATGAAGTTTGGAGGAAAACAAACTAACCAAGATTTCTTTGACTACGGTGGTCATGGACAGTTGGAAGATATAGTGGTTTGTGTAGTTGAGATCTGTAAGTTGTTTTTAGTTACATTCAGTCTTAAACAAAAGTATGGTATTACTGGTTTTTGGTGGGTTCTTCGTTGCTATATATTTCAGATGCTTGAGCATGGCTTATTGTTAGAGAGTGCACTGAAAATTTTGAGAAAGTAAGAATTAGTGTTCATTTGTTTTATGCTCATTATACTTTGAATGTAGAGGTTTCTCTTGAAACCTTAGTTTTATGAAAATGGGTATTTAAAAATGTTGTTGCATTGTGAGTTGGAGATTTAGATTGATAGACTCTTTTTGTTTTAGATGTTATGATTACTTTGTTTTGTAAAGAGAGGTTTCTTTCAAAACCCTATATTGTAGTTGGTTGGTTATCATGTTGATATCACATAGCCATGCTATATGAATTACATTTATTGTTATAATCATGCTTAAGCATTTGGTGAGGAAGTTTGTGATGAGTAGTAAGAAGGAAATTTAAGTGTAGATTATAATTTTTTATACACAAAGATTCTTGCATCTCCAGTTATAAATGAGACAAACAAGAAGTGTTATTCAATGAAACAAAGGTGATAGTCTGTATCATTGTTTACAATATTATTTGATGAGAAATGTTGTTTTTTCCAGTGAGGCAGTTACTACCATAGAAGCTAGTGAGACTACCATGAATGCCAGTGAGGCTACATGTTTTTCCAGTGAGGTAGTTGTGTAACTAGTGGGGCATAAATTGTAGCTAGTGAGGCTTTGCCAGTGAGACCATGTAATCAGTGGGAATTTATTAAGCCACTGAGGCATTTTCCCATGTGATTTTTTTATCCCTATGAGGGTTTTCCACTCATGAAAATACTGTGTTATGGTTCCTTTGTGTTATTCCTCTTTTAAGTTTTTCATGTGGTTTAAAGATCTGATATTGGTTGTCACATTTGAGCACATTCTTGAAATTGAACTTTTCATGATTATAAAGAAATTATGTGCTTTGAAAAATAATTTAATTTGATTTTGGTTATTGAAACATTGATTCACCCCCCTCTCAGTGTTTCCTGTACTCCAACAGTATTGGTATGTTGTTTGGGGATACCACAGTGGTATTATCATTCTCAATTCTCTACATATTGCAGTCTTGTGTTAGTAAGAACTAGCTTGGAGGAGTTGAAGTTTTACATAACAGGATGTTGCCAAATTTTCTAGAGGATTGTGACTCCAAATATTAATAGCTTGTGTAATCATCAAGCCCATTGTAATGTTGTAATCTGATTTGATTTTAAAGATAATATAAAATTTTATTTCCATCTTGCATTTGCTTGTGTAATTTGTTGTTGTGGTTGTGAGTTTCAGATTTGTAAGAGGATCATTTTCCAAATTTGTGGAGGAGTTCAAAACTCCATGTATTTTAGGTTTGAAGATGTTGTTGCAAAATCAAAAGGTTTTAAGAATCAGAGGTCTATTGTAGCTGAGTTTTACCATTCAAGGTTGTAGGTTGTAGTTCAGCAAAACCTTGTGAAAGAAGATTGGTTGAAGGAAACCATTCTTGTGATTGATTTTTGCTGTCATAAATCAAATTCTATATCAGTTTTGAAATGTATTTGATCAGTCCTCATGACTACAAAAAAATGTTATTTCAGATTTGTCTTGTTATTATGTAATTTCATGAGATTTTGGTATGATAAATTAAGACACTTCTTGTAGATTTTTGGTGTCATTTTAAGCAATTACTGAGTGGCATGTATGTTGTAGTGAAATTGTGAATGAAGGCTGATTTTCCTTCTTCATCACTACTTCTCCCTATCTAACCTATCCCTCTCTACCCCCCTCTCTCTCCCTGTAAAATTCCTTACCCAATATGACCAAAGCTTTATGATTTTCACGATTAAACTCAGTTTGACACAACAAGCATATTGTCAAACAGTGTGTTTACAAAATAATTTATGGTGTTTCCAATTGATGTTTCAAACAAGATTTGTATGCAATCAGCTTGAGATACATTTAACCAATACAATACAAATAATCCAACAGCATAATATGTCTAATCGTATAATATTCATATCCAAAAATTATAAATATCTAATATTTAAATATGCAATATGAAGTATTGAGTGCAAGGATTCTGAAAATAATATTGCATCACAAACAATG
Organism: Sequoia sempervirens; assembly: GCA_007258455.2. Classification (NCBI taxonomy): domain Eukaryota; kingdom Viridiplantae; phylum Streptophyta; class Pinopsida; order Cupressales; family Cupressaceae; genus Sequoia; species Sequoia sempervirens. The sequence goes on along the minus strand of VDFB02000015.1, from coordinate 269,462,448 downwards.
CTACAACTAGACATTATACCGCTACAATATTGCGAAATACCTCAATAGAAACATAGATTTATAGATTTAAAGTCTATGTGAGTTATAACAACAAATATTTCTAAACAGTAGACTTTCTTATTTCGAATAGAGACAATGAATTACTCACAAATGAATAGTCCAAAATATGAGCATACACAATGGATGAATCCATATGATGGAATTAGTCTTGCGGGTTCCCACACCAACTTCCAAACTTCGAATATATATGCTTTCCCTTTTGATAGGCCGCACCAGTAGTCAAATATTGGGCTGCGATATATGAAGGCCAAACAATAGTAATTCCCCGCGATTTGGTTCTATCGAATTAATAAATGATGCCTCCTTTAATGCTCCTTCAAGACTTATAAATAATCGTGCAACTTCCCCATTATCGGTTGGCTATGAGTAGCGGCAGGAGGTAAGAGTGGCCCAATCAAACCCATTGTATTTGTCCTTTAATGAATGTAGTTTGACCAATGGTAAACTGGCGATTAAAATACTACAATCCTTATGCCAAATAACAGTCCAAGAGTAATATTTGATTAGAAGATATAATGGCGCCGCCCATTTAATTCCCACGCTGTAACATAACCTCTATGTTGGAAAATTAATATATGATAAGGCCTATAGAGTGATATATCTCCCAAACACCAAAGGCTATGTGTCCATTTCCATATCATTGTGAATGGATTTTTGATGACTCTATATCATTTTGAATGGCATTGAACCAATCCGCTTTCCAAGATAGTATAACGAACTCCTGATTCTGAACAATAAACAAGGACCTAATAATAATATTGATCACTCCAGTTGGAAATAGCAATATAAAGAACACCAAAATTAATGTCCGCAGTTAATTGCCCAAAACGAAATATGCATGTAACCCTCAATATAGAAATATGATAATTTCTGAAATATCCATTATGAATCACACTCAGTGTATAATATGAAATAGCAAGACAATTATCAAATCAATCTGCAACAATACCAAATGTAAATTCCAATGAGAATAATCTAGGGTGATCCTTCCAAGACTATCTAGTGTAGATAGTTTCACTATAAAATAATGGTTTTCCCAGTCATCATCTTGAGAACAAATTTGAGAAACCCTCAAATTATATTGAAGAGAAAAATATATGATCATTCACACCATTCTTGAGAATCAAAACTCTTTTTATAATATTATTTCACGATTTTGAGTGGTTATCACATTTATTAAGTGACTTTAATTAATATTGATTTCCTAAAGTCACTTTTATCAATTATTTAATTATTACCGTTTAATTATTTTAGGTAATAATAATAAATAATTATTTAATTCTTTCACCATAAAAAATGGGACATTACATGTCCTCCCTCCCAAGATTCCTTGCCCTCAAGCAATCCTACTCTAGGGTCGCATATCAAGTGAGCTGATCTGTAAAAACTTTTATTGTAAACACAAAACTGCAATCTGTCTACAAATATTGTCATATGATTCCTAGCAATAAATCAAATGATCCTCTGTATAAATTTTTCAAATTCACCATCAAAGGCCTTATCTAGCTTCCATTATGCCACTCTAATTCCCACAAACAATTTGTATAGACCCTTCGCTGTTACTTCATATTGAGGATCCATGTCCCATGCCTTCAACACTATCGGTCTCCTATCAACAGTGAACTCCAATACCCTTGTTTGGAAATCCTAACTAAATTTACCAATTGAGTGCAACCACGAACTTCCCAATATAGCATCTATCTCACCAATCTCCATCACATAAAAAATCACCGATGAGTGTTAATGGAGAGAGAGTTTATCAATAATGAGTGCAAGGAAAGGTTTCTTGTAAGGGTATGTGTATAGGATAAAATATGGGCAAAGCTGGCATAACATAGAAGGGATAAAAGGATGAGGCCAAGAGGGAAGAATAGAACATAGGAATGAATAAGAGAGGGTACAATGGGATGGGAGTAGAAGGGGAAATGGAAGATAGGATGGAGTAGAAGAGATTAGTGGGATGGGCCAAGAGGTGATCATGAAACATGGGGTGAAGTATTAGAGATTAATGGGATGGAATTTTAGTAAGGAATAAAGGAACTGTTGATGCCAAAATTTGACGAGGTAACAGTGTCTTATGGGAAACTCAGTTTATGGGAGACCTTTTTCACTAAATTGAGTGACCTTCAGGTTTTTAGAGAAGCCGACTTCTTCTTCAATGGGGGTTTGAAAGGGAAAAGGAAACGAATATAATAAAATAAAGTCTAACCTAAGGCGATGCGCCAAGACTTAATGATAGGCACGATAAATCATAGATCTAAGGGCCTGAATGGTGTTGTAGTTTTCCAGAATATAAAAAACTTAAGATTACAACATAGACAATCCATTCACCGACATAAAATAATATTGCATACATTCTTACTGCCAAGAAGAGTCATTAGACATGGTCTAGGTCAGCAAACTTGCATTCAACATATATAGAAGTTCTTAAATGAAATGTCTAGACAATAAAAGCATAGTTTACAGTTTGATCAAATAGCATGAAAAACAGAAAGGCCGAACAATTGGCACAGTTTGAGAGTTTTTGCAATCAAATAAAACAACAATAAAGGCCTGGCATCTTTATACTAAAACTAGCATTTTCCTTCAAATTCTGAACCCTTTTTTCATAACAGAGAAAAGTATATATAGCAGGAGAAAATCCCCATCACTTCAGAGAGTAGCAACAAAAAAGATTTTGCAATCCCTTGGCAATGATGCAAGAAACAAAATATTCCCAAAGCCGTTGCAATAGAATCGATTCGGAACCAAGTATCCGGTCACTCCAGGCACAGGTGCATCCTCTGCAAATGATGGCGATGGTCCTGACAAGGCCTAATCAGACAAGTGTCACCATCCTGTGTGAATGATTATGACATGTAGTGGCCAATAGCATCATCATGCTTGTTTGATTTATCTCCCGAATATGAGATCCGCTGGCTAAGCACGTGGCAGCCTTTCGTTGCTCGTATGAACCTCTCTCTTTCGTCGCTAATGACTTGCGTTAATGCTACACGTGTCGAATGGGCCGAGCACTTCATCAATAATGGAGGGAACAATCACCAACTGGGTGCAAAAGAGACGCGTGGTAGCATTTTTTTGCCCACGGTTACTACTTCATCTCTACGTTGAGAGATTTGTGAATAGTCGACACGTATCAAGTGTACACCGCAGATAGAAATTGTGGGGCCCGCTAAATTTTTTTGGGAATAAGGGCTTTGTGACACCTGAGCAGAGCCCGATGAGATAGCAAGAAAGCATGATCAAAAGAATCCCACAGCCACAACACGTGGAAGCATAACGGAGCTTTTTGGGATGCGAAAGGAAGGCTGAGACCCAGAGTTGCGAGGAGTAGACATGTGGAGTGGGAGAGCAGAACCTAGATAAAAGGCCGAGTTGACTACTTGCGATGCATAGGCTAGAGCATAGAGGAAAATACACCCGAAGGGAGCTAGTTAATTATTTATTAACAACTTTTGGCGACTATCAGGGGCGTTTCGACTAAGGAACAAAGAACCCAAAACTCCTTTGATTTTTAGGCCAGAGTGCCATTTCGTTAGTTAATGGAGTTAGAGATTGGAAAGAGCTGCCTGTAGAGGCAACCATTCATCCTCAGATGGCTTCACCATATTGCGCAAATTCTCCTGCGCTCCACTTAGATCAATAGCTTCTTTGTGAGGCAGTGCATTGGGTAAACCGACCCCTGCTTCACAATGACATAGTAGTTGTGTAAGCAGATGAATCACTCCCTCAATGTTAGTCATCATGGGAGGATGACTGAAATCCATGAAAGCCTCTGGATCATTTTCCTTCTCTTCTATCTTTTCCGCAATCTGCTCGGTCGTGGCAATAGAGCCATCTTCAAGGAACAGGGACGACAAACCCATCCCGTTTAACTCATAGAAACTCCCCCGTATGTTGTCCAGTGTCTTGCTCAAAATAGCCGCGGTTGCTTTAGTGCGCTGGAAGGCGGAGTGGCAATAGATAAACTTGTTTTTCGTTTGAGTAGTAGCATCCCGATCTTCAATACCCGCTCTGGCAAGGTTTTCATCAGAGACCGAGTATAGCTTGATGAGCAGATCTTTTGCTTTAGGAACCTTCTCCAAGATGAACCGTGGGAACTACTCAATCGTATCATGAGCCTCCTAGCTCAGCTTTGATGCCTTAGCGATGAATCATAGGGTAGGTTGCAGTGTTAGGCAAAAGACTTTAATTTTTTTCCCAGTGAGAGATGTACAACTATCTAACCAATAGAATGATGTTTGGCTGTGTAGGGGGAGATAGGAGAGCACCTTTAAGAGAAGTAATCTCTACGTCTCTTGAAATAATGGCCTCAGCCAATTCTGCCCTTTTCTTTTTCTCAGAAGCTAGCTGTTCCACAGAGCTGCTCATTTCTTTATTCCAATTCTCCTCAACTTAGGAGTGATTTGCTAAGTGTGTGTCTAGAGAAGACTTTGTCTCTTGGAGTTCTTCTTCTATTTGAGCCTTTAGGCCCTTAAATTCAACCTCTTTTTCTTGTATTTTTTGCTCATATTGAGCCTGTTGGTGCTCCAAAGCTTCTTTCCTCTGCGCCATTCCTTGACTATACTCAAGGTGAAGTCACTCCAGCTCTTCATTCTTTCGTCGCAAATTTTGTTCCGTCTCCTAATTCTTAGACTGTAGCTCTTTTATCATGGCAGGGTCGGTAACCTGAGTCTTCGCAAGTTCACCTTGAAGTCTATTCCTCTCATCCTCTGCTGCCAACACCCTTTCCGTCAAACATGCGACATCCGCCTCCAAGGATTTCTCTTTTTTCTCCAAAAGACTAATCCTTTCTCTTTCCGCTTTAAGTTGCTCATCCTTCTTCTTTAGCTGGCAACCAGTTTTAAGGAAGTCAGAAGTGACTACTCGTGTTTCCTCCATGATTTCAACCTTATCCTGTGGTCGGGTCACCTTCATGTTGAGCCCTACCGCATATATCTCATAATCTTCCAGGTGCATTTCCCCCTAAGGCTTGGTTACCCTCGGGTACATGGTTGCAAACTTCAATTCCTTTCAGACCTCATCATAAAGAGTCTATATTTTTGGCTTAGCAGAAGCGTGGTCATCTTTTTCCCTGCACTTTCACATTCTACTTGTGCGTGCCTCCTTTCGGCAATGAATCTGTGCCATAAATTCGGCTGGCGATGAAACTAGTCCACCTGCGAAAGGAGCACCGGAAGGCATGGAATAGGGATAGGTAACCCTCATAGACGCGGGCATTTGTTTCTTCTACAGAGTGATAGTTTGCGGGGAGAAGTGGGGCATGTTCCAAAGTTTGGTTTGAGGCCCAACAGAAGGGCTAGTCATTTGTAATGACTGGATTGGTGAATCAGCCGTAGGACTCATAGGTTGGGATGGTGGAAGAGTTGTCAATGTGGTGTTAGCCTGTTGCGATGGAAGAGGATCTACAGTAATAGCAGAAAAAGAAGGGGCACTCGCAGGGGGTATGTTTTCAGAAAATGAGGCAAGGAGAGTCTGAGCGGCAGCAGTGGGTGTAAGGGTTCGCGAAGGAGTAAGGCCGAGTGGAGCGGTCTGTGAAAATTGTTCAAAACCTCCTGAATATGTTGGATTAAAAGTGGGAGGCAGAGGGCCAGTACTCATGGTAGGGATCACTGTTGAGGCAGGGGCAGATATCAAGGAATGAGAAGTAAGGGAATGAACAAATTTTACTTGTTGATTGGTCGATGGCGGCTCTAGAATCGTCAGCAACTCCTTCTCAGCCTCAGGCTCTTGGCTAGCTGTAAACACTTTTCTTCCAGCGAGTTCTTGTGAACCTTCTCCGATAATGCTCTCTGTGCGCTGCCATTTCGCAGGTGGGGTCTCCCGAGCTTCAGAAGCTATTGTCGTTTGCTGCAGTGATAACTTGGCTGGCTTAGCAGCCCAAGTGAGTGTATACTAGACCCTTGATATATTAAAATGCACATTCGTGGCCACATAGGCGGGTTGCCTGAGGCCTTTCTCCTTCGACGCAGAGGAGGAAAATGTCGTCGCTTCATCTTCCTGCTCTTCGGAGTCACCCCCCGGGTCTCTGCTCTTATTAATACTAGAGCTTGGGTTGGGGTGGCCCTTATTCCACCATCTTTCAAATTCCTTGTCATCCTTGAGACTGTCGTAAGGGGCATCCAAATGCCCTGTTTCTTGGCAATACTTCCAAAAAGCCTCTATTTTTTTAGCAGTCCACTCCTCATCCTTCTTCAACTTATTGTACATGGCACGCTCCATGTGGACATTATCTTGGGCCACTGCCATAGAAAAGTAGAACTTGTGCCATGACCCTCTAGTATCTTGTGTAGGAATACACCCCAATTCAACAAAATTTTCATCCTTGTCTGCCCACGAGTTACGCCGCTTCTTCCAATAAGGTCGGGGAACATGTGTAACTTTCATATGCAGCTCCAACAAGTCATTGAAAGGGTTGTATTTCCACTTATCATTTACTAGCACCAACCCTAAATAAGTTAGTTTATCCTCCAATAACTAGTTCGATTGTTTCTTAATTAGAGTTACCGACTTGAAGTTCTTCGGACAAGAGAAGAATCCCTTTTTCTTGACACTTTTGTTGCTACAGAAGGTAAAATCAATGATACACACTCGTTGATACATTTCCAGTGTGAGCACCCTATTTGTGACACAGGCTGGGAGAAGGAAAGGTTGACCAGTGAAGCCCCACATCTGGAGAATCGTGAAATCTATTCCTAAGAACCAGTCACAAGCGGGAGTGAAACTCTGCATACATCCAGTCTGCTCCTTGTCGAGCCGAATTATGTCACCTTCTCTGATTAAATCATGCAAGACCGGAGTTATGAAATAGTCCAAAAATGCATAATAATCATATGATATAGAAAGAAAATGCGTCCACGTGGACACTGGCTTTCTCTTACCCCATTCATCAAAAATTGATAATTCAAAATACCAAGCGAAGAAATCAGGGTTTTGATGCAGAAACATGTGAACCAGGAAAGAAAGAAATCTAAACTTTCCCTCTGCCAGGTAATTCTTTATTTTCCGTATCATTTCATCTACCATGAACTCAAAAAAATCATACCAAAAGGTAACATGCTGCTTGCAGAATTGGAAAGTCGGTCCCAGTTGAAAATTTTCCACTATCTCATTAGAGTCTCGACCGCACACAAAAGATAGCATGGACATGGCATCCTGCAAATCCTCATGTAATGCACCATGCGACAATGAAATATTTGGTAGTTTAGCGGCTGGGATGACTTTCCTACCAGTCTCCTCCAACAAGAACTCTGAGTTCTTTTTCATCGCCCTCCATGTTTTCTCTCCTTTGCCAGGGTAAAATGACTCAATGTTCTCTCTTCTTTTACTTGGGTCTGGGATGCATAGCATATGCCAAATGCCCTGTGGGGTGATGTGAACCCTTAAGTTTCAGCCCTCAATGTAGTGGGTGTTAGGGTTATAACATTGGATGGCAGCGTCAACTATCTCCGGGCAGTAGTGCACCAGCGGGACCATGTATTGTGGAATACGACTGTACCAAATTTTCATTATTGTAGACTTGTCCGCCTTTGGTGTCCTCAACCTTGCACATGCTGCTTCTCTTAAGGACTTAGGGTTTTTTGCGAGCCGTGGATCATAGATATTATCCCATTTCTCTTCAACCCTTTTCTTGTTTTTACAATCCTTGGGCCTTTTCAATTCTTCTGTATACGCCCTCTTTGGCTTGCTTGGTATACCAGGCGTAGCATACGCCAAATCCTCATAGACATATACACCCTTTGACGACTGTATGGCTGTAAACAGCTCCTGGCTAATTTCCTCCTGCATTGACTGAGATGAACTCTCTGACATCTCTCTTTGGATGAAGACCTTTGCGAGTTCTGGACTCTACAATTTTTCTTGGCTCTGGATACGCTAAAAAAGAAAAACTCAACACCTTTAGCTTTGGCGTTTGTGAAAATAATTTGAATTATTAAGCCTTTTCATGCAATATTTGGCTATCTTTCCTCATGGTGGTAGACAAAAGCATGCTTTTTGCATTTAATTCAGCATGTACTGTTAATTTTGCAATTTGTGCAAAATGAACTACTTGCCCTTTTGAGGTGACATGAGTTTATTATTGCGTTCGAAAACCATGTGATACGCTGTGATTCCCTTGAAACTTGAGTCGGCAATTTTATTTTTAACCTTGTGTTAGTATGTGCTGGTAATTAATATCCTGGCCGGAATGATTACGCCAAAACAAATGATCACGACCTGAAAAGATATGGGTATTGGCTTGGGCTATGGGAAACGCTTGTGAGATGACACAATAGCCTACGACCTTGCGGCTTACTGTTGATGAGCACCACCTTTTTAAAGCTAATTAATTAGCTCCTATTAATTTAGCATGCATTGAGCCGTACCTCCGTAGATGCAACTGGCCTAGAAATGTGAGCAAACGTAGGCATGCCTTTCAAGTTGGCATCTAGCTATCATCACGTTTTCTCGAAACGGATTAACATGCGTCTTGTCATTTTTTCTATAAATAGGTCAGTAAGTAGTGAGGAAATCATACTTAGCATTTGAGCAGTGATAGGTTGTTAGCAGAGTTTTAAGCAAGTTTTCTCATAGTCTAGGTGATAGGTAAATTTCAGTATTGGCTAAAAAGCATAGGCATAGTGTCAGAATCATGGATACTCCTGTTCGTCTAACCTCTTATAAGTTGCAAACAAGGTTTCTAGGGGAGGTTTCTACTAGGCGGCTGAAAAGAATGACCAAGAATAAGCATTCCTTAGTCTTGATAGCCATAAAATGGGTTCTAGGTAAGCACTGCATAGAATATGAGGACAAGTATCGGGTGAATATTGATATATGTTCCCACTTTGTAGTGTCTATGTTAGACATTAACATCCCCAGGCCTCTCATCCTAAAGCTGGTAAAAGAAATGTTTCCCAAAAAGTACCTGAATGGCCTTGGTGAAGTTGTTGTTCACACCGCATTTGGGGTAGGTCTGCCGTTAGCCAGCGACCTCTGTCGCTACATCGAGGAAGAAGCGGTAGTTGTATGGCTACCATTTCTCAGTGGATTTCACCTTCAGACACAGGACGAGTATCGACAAAGGGTTACCTAGGCCTTGCACTTCCTGTTTCGCATTTACAATGTGATACTGTTCTACGACGTAGATTGGTATACTAACTTCAAGAACCTGGTAGTTCCCCTGCCAATGGCGGTTGTGCCGAATGATGCTGCTTCTACTGCCGAAGAACGGGCTAACGAGGAAGAGGTGGACGTTGCCATTGATGCGTCAATTGCTACCTCTCGTGCCCTTAGATGAAAAACCCTCTCTGCTCCCAAAAAAAAAATAATGCCTCCCCGTTTTCTTTATTTCCTGTTGTTGCCTAGACCACCTGCCCTATAGTGTGTATATAAGCCTAAAAAAAGGCTATCATTTTTCATATATAAAAGAATAGCTTGAATACTTGTATACTTTTTGGATTATGGCTTCCCTAGCCATTTTGCAATGTAAAAACCGAAGAATATATATAAATAGATATATATCTTTCAAAAAAATCCATGGCTCTTTCTTTCATTTTGCATTTCAGTTTTATGGGCTTTTATAGCATGTGTTATTTCTCTACACATGGGTGTGTTTTATGTAAAGAAATCCTGCTATTCCACCCTTCGTAATAATGGGTTAATTCCGCAGAAGCACAAACCAATTTCGAAAAAGATCGGCCAAAGAAAGGGAAGTAAAATAAAGCACTATTCACATATGTACAAAATAGAACTCAACACCTAATGGAACCGCTTAAGATGAATCCCATTAACCAAGATTCCTAAGGGTTCCTATTCCATATTTTCTAACTCGAAAGCATTATGCTCCTTGCACCGAATAATTTTAAAGGGACCCTCTCATAGGCTATCAAATTTACCATGCTGACCTGGCTTAGCAGCCTTTTTATCATATTTCAGTACTAAGTCTTCACACTTTAGGCCTTGGTTGGAAGCCTTCTTGTCAAACCATTGTTTGACCACTTGTTGATAGTTTGTTATGACTATTAGGGAATTCTCCCCTTTTTCTTGCACTTCTAACAGTTTGGCAAGCCGAACTTCCATGGCGCCATTTTGTTCTATCTCGAGGGATTTCAACAATTGGAGTGTCAGAATCTCCATAGATATAGGTAACGACGCCTCTTTCCTGTATACCAACTCATAAGGCGAAGTCTTAAGGACTTGCTTAGGAGTTATGCGATTTTCCCAGAGTGCTGCTCAGAGGTTTTTATGCCATTCCCTCTGGTGTTCCAAACCAATCCTTTTAAGGAGCTGGACTAGGCTCTTGTTTGTTGACTCCGCTAGGCCGTTTCCCTGTGGGTAATAATTTGATGATGTCTTGAGGAATATGCCATTAGTTAATGCAAAGCGACAAAACTTTGTGCCTAGAAAAGCTTTGGCATTATAAAAAATGATAGTCTTTGGAGGACCGAACCTTGTCACCAGCTCTTTGAGGAAATCTACAATCTTTGTTTCTATTGCGCTTTTAAGTGGAACGACCTCCATCTATCTTGTGAAGTAATCCGTGGCGGTCAAAATCCACTTGTGTCTAGCACTAGAAGCTGGGTTAATCATTCCAATGAAGTCCAGGCCCCATTGCACAAACGGTTCGTCCGCCACTATGGATTTGAGAGGCATTGCGGAATTCTGCCTTCTGTCAGTAAAGAACTGGAATTTTTTGTAATATTTTACCACAGAGTGGGAGTCGTTAAAAAGTGTAGGACAATAGTAACCAAAACACATGATTTTAACGGCGGTGGTCTTATCAGAGAAGTGTCCGCCCACAACGCTATTATGGAACGTGTCAAGGATCCTCTTTGCTTGCTTCGAAGTAACGCATCACAAGAGAACACCATTGAAATTCCTTTTGAAAAGGACTCCCTCTACTAGCATATATTCGCAATTTTGCAGCAGGTAATATCTCCTTTTTTGGGATGAGGGACCTGGTGGATACTTTCTGGTTTGCATGAACCTCATTCTATCAGTCAACCAACAACCCTTTGATTCTGGTTCATTTATCAAGACAAGCTCTGGTTGCTCCTCTGAGGCAGGTATCTCCTCATTCTGTGCCATGTATTCGCACAGTCCTCTTCCTCTAATAGTTTTAGTAGGTTTGACCTCAATGTCATATTCCAGGATCTTGGTGATCCAATTAGCTCTTTTTTCTATGATTTCCCCTTCCATGATGTATTCACACACACTAGAATGTGCGACATATACAAACACCTTGTGCAGGAAATTAGATGGCAAAACTTTTTAAGTCCCTTCACTATTGCAAAGGCTTGCCTTTCGACGAAATTATAATTTTCCTCATATTCCTTCAGGGTCCGGGAGTAGAACACCACTGGATGTTCTCCTTTTCCTTCATCATCCTTTTGGGTTAGGATAGTAGCGATACTTGACTTGCTACTGAATGCATACATTATAAAATCCTTAGATTGATCTGGATTAACCAGTATCGGAGCTATGGAAATAGCTTCCTTAAATTTTTCAAAGGCTTCCCAAGCTTCGGTCGTCCACTTGAATGCCTGATCCTTCTTTAGCATCAGGGTGATCCGCTTAATTATTCTCGCAAAGTTGGAAATAAATTTGCTAACAAAATTTACTTTGCCCAGGAAAGACTAAACACCTTTCTTATTCACCAGAAGGGGAAGTTCCTTGATAGCTTTCACCCATTCGGGGTCGATTGAAACCCCTTTCTTAGATACCACATGTCCTAATAACTTGCTTTGCGGTACTCCAAATACACATTTTTTTGGATTTAGGGAAACTCCGAACTCCTGGCACTTTTGAAAAACTAATTCTAAGTGATCAAAATGATCATCCTTAGATTTAGAAAACACAGTAAGATCATCCCAATAAATTAGAATAAACTTATTGATTAGTTCGCTGAATGCGATGTTCATCGCCCGTTGGAATGTTGCCCCTACATTGGATAAACCAAAAGGCATTTTAGCATATGCAAATGTTCCCCACTTTGTGGTGAATGTAGTCTTGTGCTGATCATCTTCCTTAACTCAAATATGATTGTAGTCGGAGAAACCGTCCAGCAGAGAAAACATTTCAGATCCTACAACCGTTTGTAATATTGACTCCATAGAAGGCAGTAGATAGTGGTCCTTTAGAGATGCTCTTTTTAGGTCTCGGAAGTCCACACACAAATGGATATCTCCATTATTCTTTCAGACTGGGACCGGATTAGATACCCAGGTACTATGCTTGATTGGGAAGACAATGCGCGACTCAATGAGCTTAGTTAGCTCTTGCACCATTAGCGCTTCAATTTTAGGGTTTACTGGCCTTTTTTTTTGTTGGACTGGTTTTGCACCTTCCGTTAGCTCAATCGTGTGCTGAATGATATCAAGATCATACCCCTCTAGATTATCATAAGACCAGGCCACTACTCCATATTTTTCACAGAAACTGACGAGTCTTTCTTTATCATGGTGTGGGACATTTTTCCCGACTCGAAGATTCCTGCCATCTGAGACCCAGAGGTCCACTTAATCACTTTTGTCTGCTACGAACTTTCGTTTATCATTTTGGGCATCATCACAATCGATTTTTTTTTTTAGAGTAACCAACCCTTTCAGAAGCTTGTTAGATTTGAGTTGCATAATTTGTCCTTCGTAAGATTCAAAAATCTTTGGTTGAAGCTGATCGACAAACTCCCCTGAGTGTTGGATAAATGAGGTGATGTGTTCATCACTTTCAAAAACTTGCCAACTCTGATCATTGTTAGGGATCGCCGGTCGGACTAGTACTCATACTGAATGCTCATTATGTATAAGGTCAAAGACAAGATCAAACTGAGCACCAATCACGACCATGCGATCTGCATTGCTATTTTGTCCTCGGGGAATAGTCTGGATGTTGAAGGCTTCAAAACCCTCAACCAAGTCCTAGACTCAGTACCAATAGCATCTCATGCAGACATTCCTTGCCATGGAAGCTCCTCGGACTTGGTTGACTACTAGTTTAGAATCTCTGAACACCATTAATTGCTTAATGCCCATTCGTTCTGCAAGGCTTAAGCCTTGGACTAATCCTTCATATTCAGCCTCATTGTTTGAGCAGGCGAAATGAAAATGGAAAGACCTTAACAATTTTTCATTTTGTGGGGATATTAGATATATCCCCACTCCAGCACCCACTTTTCTTCTTGCTCCATCAAAGTATAGTGTCCAAAGCTCGCTTGCTTGGCTTCCTTCAGACTCTTTGGCAACCTTTGGGAATACTTGGTCTTCATCATAAATTACATAGGTGCCCAATCCTGTAGCATGATAATTGCCGAAAGGATCATTGTCTATGTGTTCACTCAAAAGAGCATCTTCTTTGTCATTCTGGTCTCTGCTCACCTTTTCTTCCTCCAGTAATTCAACGCAATACATTTCTTGCTTCGTGATAGAGGTATGCGCAGCTTCAAAATTGATCAAGGCTTCATCTGCTACATGTTCAAAATGTAAAGCCTCCGATTCTATCTTCATTTTTTGTGCCGTGCTTGGTCCTGAGTATCAGATGTGACCAATCCAAGGATAGGTATCCACCCACCTTTGAAGTAAATTCTCGAGATAGACAGAGACCAAACATAGGAGGAACATCTACGATCATAGTGTCTTACGACATCATGATACTAGGGCAAGCAAATAGAGTTAAAGGAAGTTCTTTGATGACACCTACAGTTTCAACTTTGTTCCCATCAAGTTGCATTACCCCCCTTTTCATAGGTTCATAGCTGATTCCTAAAGCTTCGGCTATTTGTTTAGGCATAACTGTGGTACTAGTGCCAGAAACAATCATAACATTGTGCAATAACTTCTTTCCTATAATGAGAGTCAAGAAGAAGGGTTGAGGTTTTAACTTATTCCTAACCTCGGTAGGGGATTCCTTTGTATTGTTTGTAAGGAATTTAGCTGGTGGTATTTGATTAACAACCTCTACACTGACAAACTGTTCTGTTGGCACTGTATTGACCTCTTCTTGAAGTGCCTTCTATAATAGCGTCTTTTTCTCTGGGATAGCTAGAATGTCCCATAGAGATACATTAGCAGATGACTTCTTCAATTGTTCGACCACATTAAAAGGTGATAAACTCGGAGGTTTCTGCTGCTTGACTCTCGGTGTAATAATTTCCTTCTGTGGTTGGGATGGTAGCAGGGCGGTGGAAGTGCTAGGAATCTGATCGGAAGCACTTTTGAGTTATGGGTTGACTAGATGCAAAACAACTGACTCATCGGTAAACCTCCTCTTTGAGCGTGTGTTATAATCAGATTGCACTTGCGGTGTCTTGGGTAGGAACGCGTCATTAGCAAACATCATTTTTTCTTCCTCCATCTAGGAGAAAAGCGTGTGATTAGGAGCAATATCAGATTCTTTTTCTAAAGACATTCCTTGCATTTGTGCGATAAGAACCGCACTCTCCATTTGTGGTGAGGTGTATATATAACCCCCGTGATCTATTGTTGTGCGTTGGTTGCGTTGCTCCGCCACCTTTTGTTGCAAGTTGTCACGCGGACAGTTTCTGGGGCATATGTGCATTGCTGCAAGGGAAGCACCACAGATTGATATCATCAATAAGGTTGTTCTTCCCTGCGGTTAATTCTCTACTCGAGCTTGGTGACGTGCTCGTCAGCGGAGTAGGCATCGACACCATTTGGTTTGCGGTCAGAGCTAGTGGATTAGTGTGAGGCATGCCTTGGTACTGATTTTGATGATATGAGGACCACCCACCTTGATAGTTTTGATATGCAAGCTTCAGAGGTGTTGAATGGTTCCACTTAAGAGTGGTTATATCATTTTCCATGGTTTGCAACATCTCTTTGAGGTCACTCATTTCATCTTTGGAAGAACCTGATGTAGAGGCCACATTTTGTGGGGTTGCTGAATATGTGTACATTGACTGGGCGGTTGCGGGCGCGCTAGTTGACGCAACCTCTTGCGCGGGGATCAATATTTTAGGAAATATCGACATAATAGGTCGAGGAGACAATTTTCCGCAATCTATTAAATGATTCTTAGCTTTGATAACGACACCGTAAGCATCTGGTAGAGTAGCTCCTCCCAAAGACTTGATCATCACGAAAATGTCAGAATTGATGGACTTTAGATAAAATATGAATGCCAACTCAGGAGTTGGACGTATAGTAACATGAATCCTCTGCTAATTTGTGTGAAATTGAGCATTAAAGTCTGTCAGAGCCTCCTGGGGGGCTCGTTTTATGACAGATAGTTGATAATACAGTGAAGAACGATCTCTGTCATTTGAGAACCTCTCATAGAACAGATCTCTGAGCTCGTCCCAAGTGTGAATAGTATTAGGTGACAGTGTTCGGTACCAATCCAATGCCTTGCCTTTAAAAGACGCAGCAAGAAGCCTTAGAACTACATTTTGCACTATAATCCCGTGTACCAGACATACATCTGCCACATCTTGCAAATGTTATGTTGGTGTTCTTGAGCCATCTTCGGTAATCTTGGGTATAGCTTTCATGGCTAAAACTAGGATAGCACCCCAGATAGTGGGTGCTACTGGGGCTGCTAGGGGACTTCCGGTGTCCCATGCCACATAATTTATGTTGGTGGCCGACAACATGGTGAGAGGAACAGGTGGTGAGAATGGAACTGTTACCAGTTGATTTGCGACTCGCACTGTTCCCAATGGAGGTACGAGTAAATTGGGGTTGCCTGCGGTTTGGGATCTAGTTACAGGTTGATGGCTCATACACCCTTCTAAAACGCAATTTCATTTAAGCTCGGTCCCATCGGGCATGCCAGAAAAAATAAAAATTGTTGATGCCAAAATTTGATGAGGTAATAGTGTCTTATGGGAAACTCAGTTTATGGGGGACCTTTTGTACTAAATTGAGTGACCTCCGGGTTTTTATAGAAGTCGACTTCTTCCTCAATGGGGGTTTGAAAGGGAAAATGAAATGGATATAATAAAATAAAGTCTAACCTAAGGCGATGCGCCAAGACTTAATGATAGACATGATAAATCATAGATCTAAGTGCTTGAATGGTGTTGTAGTGTTCCAGAACATCAGAAACTTAAGATTACAACATAGACAATCCATTCACTGACATAAAATAATATTGCATACATTCCTACTGCCAAGAAGAGTCATTAGACATAATCTAGGTCAGCTAACTTGCATTCAACATATATAGAAGTTCTTAAATGAAATGTCCAAACAATAAAATCATAGTTTACAGTTTGATCAAATAGCATGAAAAACAGAAAGGCTGAACAATTGGCACAGTCTGAGAGTTTTTGCAATCAAATAAAACAAAAATGAAGGCCTGGCATCTTTATACTAAAACTAGCATTTTCCTTCAAATTATGAACCCTTTTTTCATAACAGAGAAAAGTATATATAGCAGGAAAAAATCCCCATCGCTTCGGAGAGCAGCAATAGAAAATATTTCGCGATCCCCTAGCAATGATGCAAGAAACAAAATATTCCCAAACCTGTTGCAACATAATCGATTTCAGAACCAAGTATCCGGTCACTCCAGGCACAGGTGCATCCTCTGCAAATGATGGTGATGGTCCTAACAAGGCCTAATCAGACAAGTGTCACCATCATGTGTGAATGATAATGACACGCAGTGGCCAATAGTATCATTAGGCTCGTCTAATTTATCGCCCGAATATGAGATCTGCTAGCTAGGCACGTGGCAGCCTTTCGTTGCCTGTATGAACCTCTCTCTTTCGTCATTGAGAACTTACGTTAATGCTACATGTGTCGAATGGGCCGAGAACTTCATCAATAATGGAGGGAATGATCACCAACCGGGCGCGAAAGAGATGCGTGGTAGCATTTTGCTGCTCGCGGTTGCTACTTCATCTCTACGTTGAGAGATTTGCAAATATCCGACACGTATCAAGTGTACACCACAGATAGAAACTATGGGGCCCGCCGAATTTTTTTGGGAATAAGGGCTTCGTGACACCCGAGCAGAGCCCGATGAGACAACCAGAAAGCATGATCAAAAGAATCCCGCAACGGCAACACGTGGAAGCATAGCAAAGCTTTCTGGGATGTGAAAGGAAGGCTGAGACCTGGAGTTGCGAGGAGTAGACACGTGGAGCGGGAGAGCAGAACCTAGATAAAAGACTGAGTTGACTACTTGTGATGCACAGGCTGAAGCATTGAGGAAAATACACCCGAAGGGAGCTAGTTAATTATTTATTAACAGGAACATAGGATGAATTAGGAGAAGATAATGGGACAAGACCAAGAGGGGATAATGGAACATAGGGTGCTATAAGACAAGGTAATGGGATGGGAATAGAAGGGGATAATGGAACATAAGATGGACTAGTAGATATTAATTAATGTAACATAGGTTGAACTATTAGAGGTTAATAGGGTGGGATTAGGAGGGAATAATAGAACATAAGGTGAATCAGTAGGTTTCTAGGGTTTGACTATAGGATGTGAAGTGGGCACTTGAGGTGTGTATTTTTAATGGAGAAGAGAATTGCTCAATACTTACTAGAAGGAAATATTTCTTGTAAGGGTATGTGTATAGGATGAAATATGGATGGTGGTTGTATGATATAAAAGGAGGTGTGGAATGTTGGGCTATATGGATGAAATAGGTAAAATGCATGTGATGGTAGGAATGGAAGAATTTGGTGGACATTGAATGGTAAATATATTTAAGATCTTACAAAACCAATTAAACATGAAATCCTCTATTGGATATGGAAAATAAGACATTAAATGGTAGGTTCCTTAGAACATAAGTCATTCACATCACATGTCCTATGCTCTTCATGTTTGGTTTAAATGTGTAGTGAGGAGGAGGATACAAGTGATAGGTTATAAGATAATGGGGGTAAGAGCTAACTTTATTGAAGGGATGGGATAGACTAAAAATGAGTATAAAATAAATTATGTGGGAGATGATTTTTCATTATGATCTACCATCATAAAAATGGGCTTGTGTCCCTAACAAATAGTGTAGAGCAATTAGACAAAAAAAACTAGTGGTCAGAGGAAAACCAAGGGATATGACAATGGATTTCTAGAATCATGTGCACTTAGCAATACTGAAGAAAAGATAAGGTGATAATACTAACCATTTGAGAATAAAGCACGTGCTTTAAATTACTTACCCACTAGCTATAAGTATTAAATATTCAAGATTTTAATTTAAAGTGTGAATGTTTTTGTGAGGATATAATATGAGAATTGGAGCCAAATAGAATATAAAAGTTAGGCATACAGAGAAAATATTTAAGCACTCATAATATAAGTTCCTATGGGCATGATACCAAGCTTGAACTAGACTTCTTACTAATGGAATTTCATAATCATTCAAACTATCAAATATCAAATTGAGATGGAAAAAAGAAATAATTTAAATTTCTCAATTGCACAAAGTTGTTTTATTTGTTCTCCACTTCATGTTCTTTCAATATTTAATTTTTTGATCAATTTTAGTGATAATTTTATATCACTTTAATACAACTGGTTAAAATGACAATTATCAAAATAATAGATAAAACATGAAGGCGATCATTCAAGTTCTTATAAACATGAAAAAAATCAATCAAGTTCTTCAAAACATAAAAATAATCAATCAAGTTATCAAATTGAATTTAAAAAGCATGCAATTATAATCTTCTATGACAATGAAAGAAGACAAAAGTGATATATTTTTAAAGAAATGATTGAAATTTCTCAAAATTATAAAAAGTGAGTTCTTATGTCAACGAAAGCATAATTTCAAGGGTAAAACAAATAATGTGAATCTAAACTCATGGGTTGCACATGTTTCTTGACCATTAAATAGTGTTCCTTACTTGCAAAGAAACACACTTGTTGGTGTTCCAAATCAACAGATCAAATGAATCCTAAATATTAGCTAATTTATTATGTTCAAACTTAAAGATGGATTTGGCCAATTGATAGGAAATGGGATTAGACCACATTTCCCTTGCACTTCAGGCTCTGTAGGACCTAGGGGGTGACCCTTTAGCAACACCTAAGGATTTAAACACATGTAATTAATAGGGTATTGCATAACAAATAATGCTCTCACCAAATTATGCTAAGAAACATAAAATATCACTCAACATTAACTAAGACATTGAGTGAATTTCATTAACCAACATGGAGAACATGGAAAACACATAACTCAAAATACAGAATTGAAATGTTTTTTGATTTAATAATCTGGGACCAAATTGAAAACAACAAAAGGATAAAGATTGACCAGTGCTAAGAAAGGGCTATGGAGTCATATAACCGACATTTCATCCTATAATGTTGAACATGTTTTGAAGATCTTTGAAAATGTTATCACATTATGACAACAAGACCATTGAAACTTTATTTGCTAACCATTCTTACAAATCCACCTAAAACATAACACTCCTGATACATTTGTTAAAGCAATTACACTATCCCGTGAACAATAGGCAATAACAAATGCAACTGACATTCATTAAAGCAATTACATTATTCATTGAATAGAAGACAATAACAGATGCAACTCAAATGCAACAAATGTGTAAGAAAAAACCCAAGTAATATTTGATTATTGAATTCAAAGGAGTTTTACATCTCAGACATGGAGACAGTCATCATATAAAATATATTCATGAAAGTATAATTCAGAACACAAAAACACTCCAGATTAATGTCTAACAGTCATAATTCACCATAACTTTACAATTTACCCAAAGCTTTTGCCTGCCTTGCAGAACTTTCAGAAAATGGAACCCCTTATAAATGAGAAAAGAAGAGAATAAGAAGAAAATAGAAGAAGCCCTAAATTTAATTCATTGAAGACACATGCAACTTCTTTCCCGTTGATCAGCAAAAAAAAAACATCTGGAAAAGCCTCTCTCTTCTCTCTCAGTACAAGTAACAAACTGTGCCTCTGCTCTTTGTTCTTTGAAAACACATGTGCAACAGAGAAATTACACTCCTCTGTGAAAATGATTCACCCTGCAGTTGAGAGAAAATATGCCCATGAAAACTCCCATTTCCCTAGCAGTTGAAAAATACAGTTTGTTCTCCTATGAGAATATTTTATTCTGCTCTTTTGCCGCACTTTATTTTCACCCTACACTTTACACTTTACCTTCAGCGAGTAAAGTATTCTCACTTTGCATTTTAAAATATTCGACCTGTGCTACAAAATATTCTCATGTGTGCCCTTTTCCCGTGCACATAATATTTTGAACACTTCATTTAAAATATTTGTCTATATAAAATCTCCATGGAAAAAAATAATTTCACCCACGCTTCTTCAAAAATGTACACATCAATATTTAAACTCTCATTTTACTTGTGAAAATATCATGGGAAAATAAAACTTACCTGTGTTTTACTTTATACCTCCATTCAAAATATCTTGGTCTTCACTTTTCGTTTTACACTTAAAATGTTTGCTTTTCAAACAATGAAGGCCAATCAATTTTTCATTGTGTAAAACACTTTACCCATTCCCCTTTAATTTTCACCTTTAATTAAAAATCAACTGCCCGTGAAAAATCCTTTATTTCCTAGTAACATTATCCTTGTTCTTTAAAAAGGTAAAGTCCTCTAAACATTTTATTGAGCTACAAATTTTACCTCACTCCTTAAAATTCATTATTTTAAAATGAAGGCACTCTAAATATAATACTATGGGGCATGATAAAATATTTTGCACACAATACTTTAAGTCGGGTCCACCATTCTCTTCCTTCTCTCAACCTCGCACACCGCGGGCCTTTGGCTAGGTCACTTCTACTCTCGCGAGGTCTACGATCAATAGTGAGGATTTGCTTCATGTCCTCCATTTTTTTAAAATTTGTTTTTCCTTTCAAAAGAAATGAAGGCTTTTTTTTTTAATATTTACCATCAAGCTTGTCTTTACCTCACTCGCACACCTCACAGCCCCCAGGGAAATACTGCTTTATTTTTGCAAGGCTTGTGAGCTTTATCCTAAATCTTGGCATTTCATGCTCTTTGGCTTCTTCGGCTATGGTGGCACAAAATTCTTCAAGTAAAATTGATGCTCTTCCTCTGCAAGCATAAAATCCTTCTGTGTAAAAACAAATTTGCCCATTGCAGTTTTGAATTTACTCATCCAGGCATCACAACAACTCCCACAGGTTTGATGCTCTTCACAACAAGTGAAAATTATAAATTCCTCAAACAATTTAGGTACATTTTCACTGCAAACGCAAGCTCAAATAGTCCTTGCACAAACAAAACCAGCAAAGCCACCTCTAGACCAATCAGAAGCAAGAATTAAACTTGCTTTGATTAAAAACATTTGAAAGTGCACTTTATGTTTTCCCTAAATTCCTCTTTTATCCTTGCACAATATTTTAAATATGAACATTTGAAACATTAGAAAATTTGTGACTTCTAATTATGCCTGCGAGCCATTTAGAGAAAATTCACTATGGGAAAATTGGGACACCTAGAGCCACAAAAATTTGCATAGGAGAATCATCAATTATTTAGAGAAAACCCATTTCCTCAAATTTTGTTCAACCCTTAAAATTCAAGTACCTCCTTTGTAAACTGGCCCCCGGGATGTGTTTGCCGCAAAAATAGTTCATTAAAATAATGCATCATATGACCTTTGATCTTGATGAAAATAGAGTTGTAGATGTTTCAAACAAAAACAAGAAATGGGTTGTCCTTAGATTTGCAAAATTTGACACTTTCCATAACGCCATTTTTGGCCCTGTCGCGATCAGAAAGCAATTAAATAACCCATTAGAACTTATCCTGGAGATGCGAAATTGAATAGGTGTGTAGACCTTTGATCCAAGAATGCGATGAAGCAAACAACTTGGAAAAATAGATCATGAGCCAAAATATATTCAATGTCAAAGTTGTTTAGTTAAACTTTTTTGCAACTGCACTTGTTCAAAACCAATTAAAGCTCACCAAGTCAACATTTTGAAAAAATATCAAAACAACTTCTAGGAGCCTGCCACTGGACACACTAGATCATTTAGGTCCAGTGAGTGTGTGCGCAAGAGGGATTTGCTTCAATCATCATTTTTCATGAGATATTAGGGGTCAAAGTTGACCACCTTGAAATAATTTTTAAAATGTAGGCGTAAAATGAAGACAAATTGCATTTGCTTTCAACCTTGTAAAAATAGCAAATCAGGTCATTAGGCTATGAAATTGGACCAGGGAGCATGTGAATGTAGGGAGAATGGAGAACAACAATCCTTTTGTCTTGACAATCATCCAACAGTGAAATATCAGTTCAAATAGGAGGCTACTTCATAGAACTGAAAGTTTGCAAAGAGCAAAACAGTGCCAAAACCCTCTAGCTTCGCTTTTCAAAACCCTGTCAAAACTTATCATGGGAAGCTGAAAACTGACATGCACGTTCACATATGTCACATGAGTGTGTCCACAAAGGGGTTTTGCATGAAAATCAACTGGCTCTGAATTGTGACCCTCCAAAGTATGTCACTTGGGCAGATTTTTCAGGTGCACTCCTGAGTGTGCAAAGGCAAAATTTGCAATATGGGCACTTCAAATTTGCAAAATTTGACAGTCCCAATAGTGGCTCTGACTGGGGATGTATACCCCTTGTGGGCATAACAAGAATCCAACTCTCTGGGGAGTAGACCAAATGTTGAATTGGTGCAGGAGCACCTAGGCTAACCTCCATTTTGTTTGTTATCAATTTTGGCTTGTACCTGACCTTAGCCAAGTTAGGGTGATGGTGTGTTTGTTTTGGACCTTAGAAGGTCTTGCTTGTGTGTGGTGAGTTAGTCACTAGGACTAAAGTCACCTTAGGTTAATCATTGTTGTTAATTTTTGTTTTAATTAGCCTTAGATGGCTTATGTTGGAATGTAGGGCATTAAATGTGTTCTAAACACATCTTAGTTGTTAGAAGATGCCAAGAGGCAGTTAGGGGAGTTGATGGCTCAGAATCAAGGAGATTGAGGTCCTAAGATTTAGGATGATGGCGAAGTTGCAAGAATGTTGCAAAGTTGCATGACAACATTTGTTAGGTTGCATGCAACTTAGTTGTCTTGGATCCCCTAAAATTTAGGAATGTGGGATCGATCAACATCCCTTGAAACATGGCAAAGGTATCTATGTAAGGGTGTGGCTCATAGACAAGCAGTTAGATTGTTGTGAGCAAGTTTTTGGTTTGAAGAATATTGAGAGAACTTTGCATTTTCTATGTATACCGTATGTTCTTAAGTGACAGTGCTATTAGATGTATTAGATGTATTGATTTGCTCTTAGATTTGTGTTCATAGAGTAGAATTGAGCATTTTCCATTTTGTAATAAAATTGTTTAGGGTTGATCTGGTGCTATGAATTCATAGATTAGAGTGTAAAGGGTTTGTAGTCTCTGTTTTGGAACAGTCAGTCTTTTAATGGCTCCCCATTGAAATCTAGCCACGAGAATTTCCTGAAAATGGATGGATTTGCTAGGGGAGTCATTTTTCTGTACATATGTAGTGGTAGGGGTCTTGAAGATTCGGGCAGTAGGATGTATTGACAAACCCTAGGCGAGCTAAAGGTGCCCGGTTAGAGGTTTGCAAGCAAAAAATTGAAGAACATAGGCAGGGGTAGAGGGTACAATACATAAACAGTACAGATCTAGGCAGGGCTTAGTCATATCTTGACATGCTGAAAGGATTGTGGTCTATCCAATCCATTTGTGTAAGAAAGAAGCAAGAAACCAGTGTAACCCTAGGAAATAGGCCTATTAGCCTATTTTCCCTTGATTGTAGGAACCCACTGTACGGAGGAGACAGGGGTCTGACACCCTGTGAAACATTTAAAGGCTCAAAAAGGGTATCTAGAAGTGAAGTTTATTTTCTAGGTTGTTTGGAAAGTTTAAGCAAGAAAAGCAAAAAGGTGACTGGTAAGGGCTACAAGGAATTAGGCCTCACCAAGGCAAATTCTTGAAATCAGGTAGTGTGAAGATTGAATACCATCCAAAATGGATCTAATTGGATGTGAAATGCATGTTTACAGTACCTATAGCACCCCTGCAAACAGTTCAAGATTGTATGTGATGTTGGCACTTAGATTCTTCTAAGTCCAAGAGAGAGTATACCAGTTTCAAAAGAGGTGTTGGTCTTCCAAGGTAAAGCACAAGTGGAAAACTCTTGGGGAAGAGTTGGAGCAGGATTTGGTTAATTATCCAAGTCTAACAAGAACCTATTGGTATCAGGTTCCAAGAAGAAGACAGGGAAAAGGTCTTCTTAGTTGATTGTGCAAGCAAGCTTTGGTTCACCATACACCATGAATCCATTGAGTGTTCTGAACCTACTCCTTTATTCAACCTTCTTTTTCACTTCACTTGGTGACCCAGGCCACCAAATGAAAATGGGAGTCAATTCTTACCTTTGTCAAACACCAATATCTTAAAAGAGTTGATCTCCTCAACTCATGCTTGTCTTTGTCACACCACAACAATATGAGTGACTGCACTTCTGCAAACACAAGTATCAAGCTTCCTTTGTGCAAGTGGAAACTTGCTTTCTATTCAACCTTGTTATCACATGGCAGTGAAATTACATAGGGCACATCATTGCCACTCTCTTCATTTTTTGATTTTGCATCAAATGGCAACATTTGAGGATAGTGATCAAGACCAAATGAAAACACGATCTTATCACATTCACTAATCGCCTCAGAATGATCATGCTTAGAGAAGATATCATGGCTGAAAAACAATATGCCATCCTCTTGTGTGTTGAGCACAAATTTCTCACACATTTGCAACCTCTTCAACTAAATTGCATCATGGGTCAATTTGTCATCATCCCAATAACACATCCCAAGAACATTGTCATGTGTTTCAAGATTCTAAAAATCAGATTTATCAACATCCACAATACCTTCACCTTCCTTCAAATCAGGGTATCCAAAAAAAAAACATCAACCTCTAATGCATAAGCATTGTCTTCCATCTCAGGTTCACACATGCTATCAAATTCATTCTTCAAATCACTATGCAATGTCATATGGAATGTCTCAAAGAAAGATTCAGATAATTCAAAATTTAACCTTGAGCCAAGAGTCTCACATTGATTTTTTAGAGCATGTTCAGTGTTTGAATCATTTTGAATGCAATCACTTTCAAGATTAGCAAGGCCAACAAAAAGACTTTCATGTGTATTAGCAACCTCATGTGCACTTTCAGCTAATAGGCATATTGACCTATGTGCCAAAGACTGACTGTTATCTAAAAAATTGTACATTAGCAATAAAGCTAAGACCTTCATTCTTTCTCACACCAATGCATTCCTCATTCAAAAAAAACATGTCCATTTGCATATTGTGAAGACAAGAAAGATCATCAAAGAAATACCCATATTCAATTTCATACTGACTAACATCACACCCACTGCCATTTGCATCACTTATCTGCTCCAAACATTGATCAAAAGGTTTTGCAATGTCAACACAATTTGAAAGTCCATCAAATTATTTCACATTATCAATGGGAAAAAAGGCTGATCCTAGATCCATGTGTTTGTCATAAAGCATAACTCGATCATTCAACAATGAACTTCTTCCTTCATCCTTTTCATGTATAACTGACACTTCCATCTTTGCTTCATATAAGCAATCATGAGCAACAAAGACATAAGAAAATTCATCAACATCTTCGTCATTTCTAGCACTATGTTCAGGATCAACAAATTGAACACACATATGCTTATCTTCAAATTCTTCATCATTTACAGAATTTCCATGCTCCATTGATGACAAACCCACATTACATTCCAAGTATGAATCAAATGGGATTTGATCATTCACTTGGAGGAAAGTAACTTCATCGATATTCATGTCATTGCATTCATTGGGTGAAGAAAATACCTCTAGATCATCCTTATAGAAGCATTCATAATCATTAGAAGAATAATCAGGTTGGCTGTCATTGGAATCCTCATCACAAGAAGACTCGCCACTACACAAACCATGCTCAGATTCTCCAGAGTGAGTGCTTGAACTTTCATGTTCAATGTCTTGATCATTGACTTGTGATGAGATGTCATCAACATTAGCATTATTTTCACTAACCAAAACTTGACATGGAATGACATCTTGCATATCTTTTACTTCTTCATCACCTAAGATATTGCAAGAAGAACCTTCATGCATATCTATTTTGTCATCATACCATGTATCTTCACCCTCATCATTGCTGTACGGGTGCACATGTGCTGATTGTGAGCCGATTACAGTCAATATCCTCATTGATACAACACATATCTTCATTTTCTAATACTCTTTCCATTCTTGTGTATCATATTCTAATTTTTCCCAATAGGACAACTGCCATCTTCATTTTGATACATTAAATTTTTTGCATAATTACGTCAAGCTCTCTCAACAACCTTTATCCAATCAAGTACTTGATCCAAACTGTGAGGCTTCAACCCCTTTGGAAAAGTACTCAGCCCAGACTCATATATTTCAGAAAACAAATAAATGCACCTTGAATCTTTAAGTCTTAAATTTATGGGGACTTTCAATAAAGCATCTAAAAACCTTGAGAATAAATCATGTGATGATTCTCCTTTGTGCCTTTTCATTTTAGACAATCCTTGAACAAAAGATGTTTGATCAACATTGCTCAAATTATGTTGATGTTCAACTTGGAGCTCACTATGATCAACATACTGTAATGATGAAGAAATTGGAACAGTAGCAACATTACCATCTTGACAAGCACTTCTATTATTTGATCCATGAGTTCTATTTGCATGAGGTGTACTAGGATGACCAACACTCACAACCCTATGTCCTTTCATCATTGAATATCTCAAATTGTTCTCAATGTCTATGGCAATTTGATATGATTGATGCAGGGTTGTGGGCTCTTTATCCCTTAATAGATAACTCATCTTTTTGTCAAATGCTCCTAAGTACATGACCAAACATTCAACATCATTTGGTCTTATGCTTTTAGGAATCTCTCTTATGATCTTTGAAAATATGAGATTAAAAGAGGGGACTAACTCCTCTCCTTTCTCCATGTTCATGAACTTTTGTCTTATTAAGACTAGATAAATCCTTTCACCAAACTACTCCATGAACACCACTTTGAACTCCTCCCAGGAACATATAGAGGATGTTGGTAAATAAGAGAACCAATCTCTTGCATCTCCTCTTAGAGACTGAACAAATAGCCTCATGATCACATCCTCATAATTAAACTCATAATCATCCATCAAATTATTGAACTCTTGTAGATGTTTATTTGTTGATCCAGACTTATCACCAATGAATTTTGGTAATTTATTTATGAATTTAGCTGGAATGTCATTTGGGTAACCACTAATGCCACTAAAATTGATGGCTCGGTACCTTCTAGTGCTGAAATTTATTTGACAATCTGGCTGGGGCTGATCACAAACCATGGTTGCACTAGGAACCATACAAGGATGCATATATTGATGGATTTTGACATACCTCTTTCAAAATTCAAACATCAATTCTACAAGTGATCATTCATTTCCCTATTTCTAGCTTTCATCATGACCTTAGAATACCACAATTCATAATTCAAATGCATTTACACCTAAGATCTATTTAGTGGGCATATTGAACAGGAACATGCATACTTTTCAACATAATATGTAGGCTGCAAATTACAATTTAGAAGTATGCAAACTTAATTCTACTGTCCTTTCTCTTTGTTAGTGCTAATTCACTCAATAGGGAACCAAAGTTTTTTCCTAAGACATTCAAATATGGTTTTCACACACAATTTCCTTGAAAACCAAAAAATGAAGAATACCTGGAAATGTTGTAGCTGCTGCAAATTCTTCTTCCTGATTGGAAATATTATAGATCTGAAACTTTTCTTCACATCTTCGAGTAGGTTATTTTAACAGAGTGGCCACCTCTCTTCATAGAGGACTAAACTTCAAGCAGTATGAAGCTCTTTCAGAAATAATTCTCCTTATGAGTTCCTTTCACCAGCAGAGCACCACAAATCATGAAACTTTCAGGTTCAATGCAACAATTTCTTTCTCCAAGTTTTAAATCCTTCAATATGTGAACTAAATTCAGATTAGCAAATAATATGATTGTGAATTATCAGACTACAATTGGAGATTCAAAGCTCTCCCTAGCAAAGTCGCCATTCTTTTGGTGTTCCAAATCAACAGATCAAATGAATCATAAAGATTAGCCAATTTATTATGTTCAGACTCAAAGATGGATTTGGCCAACTGATAGGAAATGGGATTGGACCACATTTTCCCTGCACTTTAGGCTCTGTAGGACCTAGGGGGGTGACCCTTTAACAACACCTAAGGATTTAGACACATACTTAATAGGGTATTGCATAACATATATTGATCTCACCAAATTATGCTAAGAAACATAAAATATCACTCAACATTGGCTAAGACATTTAGTGAATTTCATTAACCAACGTGGAGAACATGGCAAACACATAACTCAGTTCTAATACAAAATTGATTTTTTTTCTAATTTAATAATTTGGGACCAAATTGAAAACAATAGAAGCATAAAGATTGACTAGTGCCAAGAAAGGGCTATGAAGTCATATAACCAGCATTTCATCCTGTAATGTTGAACATGTTTTAAAGATCTTTGAAAATGTTATCACATTATGACAACAAGACCACTGAAGTTTTATCTGCTAACCATTCTTACAAATCCACCTGAAACACAACAATCCTGTTACATTTGTTGAAGTAATTACACTATCCCCTGAACAATAGGTAGTAACAAATGCAACTGACATTCATTAAAGCAATTACATTATTCACTGAATAGAAGGCAATAACATATGCAACTCAAATGCAACAAATGTGCATGAAAAAACCCAAGTAATCTTTGATTATTGAATTGAAAGGAGTTTTACATCTCAGCCATGGAGACAATCATCAGATAAAATATATTCATGAAAACATAATTCATTGAAGACACATGACAAATTCTTTCCCGTTGATTAGCAACAAAAAACCATCTGGAAAAGCCTCTCTCTTCTCTCTCAACTTAGAAGTAACAAATTGTGCCTCTGCTATTTGTTCTTTGAAAACACACGTGCAACAGAAAATTACACTCCTCCGTGAAAATGATTCACCCTGTAGTTGAGAGAAAATTTGCTCGTGAAAACTCCCATTTTCCCAGTAGTTGAAAAATACCTCTGTTCTCCCATGAAAATATTTTATTTTTCTCTTTTGTTGCACTTTATTTTCACCCTACACTTTACACTTTACCTTCAGCCAATAAAGTATTCTCACTTTGCATTTTAAAATATTCGGCTTGTGCTGCAAAATATTCTCATGTGTGCCCTTTTCCTGTGCATATAATATTTTAAACGCTTCATTTAAAATATTTGTCTATATAAAATCTCCTTGGAAAAATTTAATTTCACCCATGCTTCTTCAAAAATGTACACAACAATATTTAAACTCTCATTTTACTGGTGAAAATATCATAGGAAAATAAAACTTACCTGTGTTTTACTTTATACCTCCTTTTAAAATATCTTGCCTTTCACTTTTCATTTTACACTTAAAATGTTTGCTTTTCAAACAATGAAGGCCAATCAAATTTTCATTTCATCTCCCATTCACCTTTATTTCCTAGCAACATTATCCTTGTTCTTTAAAAAGGTAGAGGCCTCTAAACATTTTATTGAGCTACAAATTTTACCTCACTCCTTAAAATGCGTTATTTTAAAATGAAGGCACTCTAAATATAATACTAGTGGGCATGATAAAATATTTTGCATGCTATACTTTAAGTCGGGCCCACCATTCTATTCCTTCTCTCAACTTTGCACACCGCGCGAGCCTTTGGATGGCGTCACTTCTACTCCCGTAGGTCCACAATCAATAGTGAGGATTTGATTCACGTCCTCCATTTAAAAAAAAAATGTTTTGCCTTTCAAAAGAAATGAAGGCTTTTTAAAAAAAAAATATTTACCATGGGGATTTTGTCTTTACCTCACTCACACCTCGCAGCCTCCAGGGAAATATTGCTTTATTGTTGTGAGGCTTTATCCTAAATCCTGGCATTTCATGCTCTTTGGCATCTTCAGCTATGGCGGCACAAAATTCTTCAAGAAAAAATGATGCACTTCCTCTGCAAGCATAGAATCCATTTGTGCAAAAACATTTTTTTCCATTGCAATTTTTAATTTACTCAGGCATCACAATAGCTCCTAGAGGTGTGATGCTCTTCATAGCAAGTGTGAATTAGAAATTCCTCAAACAATTTAGGTACATTTTCACTGCAAACGCAAAATCAAACATTCCTTGCACAATCAAAACTTGCATAACAAATGGGACAGACAAATCAAAATAGCCACTAGCAATGGATTTTCCTATGAAAGCTGCCTCTAAACCAATCAAAAGCAAGAATTAAACTTTCTTTGATTAAAAATATTTGAAAGTGCACTTTATGTTTTCCCTAAATTCCTTTTTTATCCTTGCACGATATTTAAAATATTCACAATATTTTAAATATGAACATTTGAAACATTAGAAAATTTGTGACTTCTAATTACGCACAAACTGGGACACCTGGAGCCGCGAAATTTGCATAAGGGCATCATCAATTATTTAAAGAAAACCCATTTCCTCAAATTTTCCCAGCCCTTAAAATTCAGGTACCTCCTTTGTAAACTAGCCCCCGGGATGTGTTTGCTGCAAAAATACTTCATTAAAATAATGCATCATATGACCTTCGATCTTGATGAAAATGGAGTTTTAGACGTTTCAAACCAAAACAAGAAATTGATTGTCCTTACATTTTTAAAATTTGACACTTTCCAGAACACCATTTTTGGCCCTGTCTCGATCATAAAGCAATTAAATAACCCATTAGAACTTATCTTGGAGGCGTGAAATTGAACAGGCATGTAGACCTTTGATGGAAAGAATGCAGTGCAACAAACGACTTGGAAAAATAGCTCATGAGGTGAAAGATATTCAATCTCAAAGTTGCTCAGTCAAACTTTTCTGCAACTGCACTTGTTCAAAACCAATTAAAGCTCACCAAGTCACCATTTTGAAAGAATATCAAAACAACTTCTAGGAGGCTGCCATTGGACACACTAGATCATTTAGGTCTAGTGAGTATGTGCGCAAGAGGGATTTGCTTCAATCATCATTTTTCATGAGATATTAGGGGTCAAAGTTGACCACCTCGAAACAATTTTGAAAATGTAGGCATAAAATTAAGACAAATTGCATTTGCTTTCGATCTGGTAAAAATAGCAATTTCGATCATTAGGATTTGAAACTAAACCACGAAGCATGTGAATGTAGGGAGAATGGAGAACAATAATCCAGCTGTGAAATATCAACTCGAACAGGAGGCTACTTCATAGAACTGAAAGTTTGCAAACAACAAAACAGTGCCAAAACCCTCCCCATCTTCGCTTTTCAAAATCCCATCAAAACTTATCATGGGAAGTTGAAAACTGACATGCATGTTCACATATGTCACATGAGTGTGTCCACAAAGGTATTTTGCACGAAAATCAACTGGCTTTGAATTGTGACCCTCCAAAGTAGGTCACTTGAGTAGATTTTTCAGGTGCACTTTTGAGTGTGCAAAAGCAAAATTTTCAATATGGGTACTTCAAATTTGCATAATTTGACAATCCCAACAACACTCACATTATAATGCTTACATGATATTAGTTGCTTTGGATATTTCCAACCCTAAGGGTTGGATTTTCCTTGGGCATCCAACCCAAAGGTTTGGACTTCATTTTCAACCCCCAAAGGCACATTTTCTATAAAATGTAGAAAAACACCTAAATATCAAGCATGCTCTCCATTAGGTTTATACATCTTTCAATGTTAATCTAAAAAAATACTATGCAATAGTGTCAAGATTTCTCATACCTTTGTAACCATGTGAATTCTTTATATTTCAAATATTTTAGTATTTTAATCTTGAATTTCTTTTTTCAATGTCTTTTTTTTAGCAAAAACACTTATGTATAGTATTTTAGTGTCATTTTTTATCCATTCATTGAAATTTGAAAATTTTGTATTTTTATATTCCACACTCTATTGTATACACATTAAAAAATAATTTTTGATTAATTTTCAAAAAAATTAAGGGAGAGTAAGCTCAATTTTTATTTTTCAAGATATGTCCACTTTGAAAATTAATAAATATATATATTGATTAAAAATTAGTACAAAAATTAGGCATAAACCACATGATGTTATCTAAGTTTCTACTAAAGCAATTTTTAAAGTACTGGAGCACACAGATGCAATGATATATTTATCTAAAAAATTAAGAAGCACTTTGTGTGCTGCCACTATTTGAACATCTTAATCTCCACTATTTTAAAAAATAATAGTTGTTTAGAAAGTGGATTACGAGCACTATGACTCTTGTCCTTATTGCATCTTCAAAAATTGAGTGTCTATCTTCAATTTATGGTCCAAGATCATATTTTATTGATTTAAATAAAAATGACCACTTTTGACCCCCTTTTGATCCCTCATTTTCATGCACAATCCCAACAATAAAAAAATAATAATTTAAAAGTTAAAACCCCTACAAAAATCCCTACAAGATGTAGGACAATTTAGGTTCACCAATTTAAGTAATAGAAATAATCACACTACACAAATAAATCTAGGGGAATTAAATAAATGTAATCAACAAGCACAATTTAACCCTAATTAAATTATTTGGGTTCATAAATTGCATTAAATATTTATAAATTAAATGTGGAGGATTATGGTACTTAACTCTAGAACCAATGTTATTAAAAGGATGTTGATGTCACGCTGTTAATTTTTCATTGTCTATAAATTTTTACCCCCAATATTATGACCACCTTAGAATCTAACAGGACTCAAAAACCTATCTAGCTATAATATAAGCCTTGCAAGGTCAATTTTGATGTATGCAAATTATGTGACGCACAAAACTAATTTATGGTGCATGAGATTGATCAATTAGTATGTGCTTCATAAAATACACTTGTCTTCACTTTACTAATATCTAAATTATCAAGATGGTATCTAGGAACATAGTTGGGAATGCTACTAATTTGATAGGTGATTGTGTTCTACTAAGTCAACCCTTTGGGTAAGCTAGTTTAACAATGATGAGTGATAGCAAATTCAACATTCACTAACATATAGATGACCTATATGAAATTATGTGGATCTAATTCTTTGTATCTTAAGGAAATTGAACCGTACTATAATGATTTTCCTTATAATTGTCTCTTATGTGTAGATGATCCTAGCATATGAACTAATAACACTTTAAACATATCTCAAAACATAATATGTCACATAAACATGTATCAAATTGGCTCAACATAACTAGTAAAAAGAGACAAGAAAGTTAAAATTTGAACATTTCAATTTTGAATTCATACTTAAACGTTTTAGATCAATCTCAAAAACATAAAACTAAACCATAACAATCAAACTATAATATTAAAGTTAATAATGAATATATTGAAATAACTATGATTATAAATATTACAATAAATATAAAACCAAACCTGACACAAATATATTTGATAAAGATTCTTACAATAAGATTTCCACATAGATGGGCGGTAGGCCTAGGTCGATTGGTTAAAGCATCCTGTTGCAGGCAAGAGGTCACGAGGTCTAGTCTCCCCATTGTCCCTGTGGTACTGGAGAACATGTCGCGCCAGCACCACCAGTCACATGAAAAAAGTTTACCATGCGCACTGCAGTTTATAGGGGGACAGATTCCTGACCGATTCCTGCAGTCTAAAAAAATAAAAAGAAAAAGAAAAAAGCAGATTTCCACACAGATTAAAAAAACCCAGAAATGAATTATGGGAATACCACTTGAGCTCCAAACAATTGTGAATGAAGTGTTTGGAACTATGGATATAAACAACATGTAGCTTTTTGATATTGGGATTTAAACTTATTCCTCAGTGCAATCTTATTTGAAAACTGGTTTGAATCAGAAACCAACTCCTTACAATCTGAAATAGACACAAACTAGGAAAATGCGCCAATTCATATATTGTAATGAGTGGAGTCTGACGCCATTTCACATATTCCTTAAATGAATGGAGCACCTTCAACACAGAACAGTTATTGTGGTCCATATGAACTGCTTATTCTTTTATACTCATATCTCAAAAGACTAAGAGCGTGAGAACAAGGCAAATGATTAGTGGAATGAATTTTAGGGAAGCCACTAAAAACAAATGAGTAAGTTCAAGAAGAACAATATCTGCTTCTCTAATGTCTTCATCTTAATCCATTCATTCTCTTGGAGAAGTTCATGGAGATTTCGAACAGAGAAGTATGGTAATGAACTCCCAAAGACTGAGCTTTGTCATCCAAGGACGTTGGATTTCGCTCCCTAAGATGATTTCTGGTGGTCTGTAAGGATTTATGAAAACGCTGTCTAATCCACTGTTTTCTCAATTGAATATGGTAGAACGACATAATAATCTTAAAAGCTTAAAAACACTGCTAGTTCAGTAACTTTTGGTTAGCTGTAGTCCAGCTTTGATAGCGTTTGTTGTAAATATACAGAAATGGGAACATAACTAAAGTTTCGAGAAATCAAAAGCATAAAATGATAAACATTGTCCATCTTGTGATATTGCTAACTGGACTATTCATTATCATAAGAAATGGGTTCTTGTGAACCACTACTCATGAAACATGGGTCGATAAGTTTGCCTCGTAAAAACTACACAGTTGAATCTTGATAGCGATATCACAGTTTGACACGCTGTGGAAAGTACATCCTACTTATCGATTGCCCATCTTTTTTATCAAATCAAAATAATATTTTATCTCCTGTTCTACTACATCATCTTACTAAACTTAATATCAAAATCTGAATTCCACTTCAAATTCTCACATCAAATCCTTTTCCTATCTCTATTAGCTATGATCTAAA
Source organism: Sequoia sempervirens (assembly GCA_007258455.2). Taxonomy (NCBI): domain Eukaryota; kingdom Viridiplantae; phylum Streptophyta; class Pinopsida; order Cupressales; family Cupressaceae; genus Sequoia; species Sequoia sempervirens. The sequence goes on along the minus strand of VDFB02000015.1, from coordinate 269,427,498 downwards.
TGACCCTACTTAAAACAGTGAAAATACACTAAACATAATCTAGTTTAACAACAAAAACAAAAAAATCATTCCCAATTTTAACTGTCTAATTTTATTCCCATTTTGAATTTTTGAACTCTATATAGCTGCTCCTATTTTTAGCTTTCTACTTTGTAGCATGTCGGTTTGAGTTAAAAACCAACTTCTTACTCTCTGGAAACTTGGAAAATGTGCCAATTCATCTACAGTACTGAGTTGACCCCACTTCACATATTTCCTTAAGAGAATGGAACATCTTCAAAAGAGCAGTTAATGTGGTCCATATTCTATATGAACTACCCATTATTTTATAGGAATGCCTAAAAATACTAAGAGCGTGAGAACAAGGATAAATGATTACTAGAGTAAATTTCAAGCAAGTCACTAAAAACAAATGAGTAAGTTCAAGAAGAAGAACATCTCCTTTTCCAATGTCTTCATTTTCATTCATTCCTGGAATAACTGTTTTATATGTAAACGCTATGATAGGATTTAGTGACAAATACTGCAAAGACTTGCTTGTTAAGAGACTACCTACTACTTTGCCAGAAGATTAATTACCAGCTGAAGTAGTAGTTATTCTAAATTGTTGAATAAACTTGCAGAAATCTTTCCCAGACCAAGCTTGCATAAAAAGAATATATATAGAAGAGCATGAATAATATTTCGGTGGTGCTACTGAAGGAAAGTACTAAGAGTTAAAAGAAACATAAGGATGACTCAGGTAGTATTGAAAGTTCAAATGATTTGCCTGCTTCAGACTGAAGAGGAAGCCTTAGAAGATTTATAAGGAAAGCAAGGTCCTAAAAGTTGGTATACCATGTATATGAGAGGCAAAGAACATGATAGATGAAATGTATTTGAAAATAATAGAATAAAATTATAATTATGATTATGTATATATAAAAAATGGAAATCAAAGAATAATAATTGTATTTAAAGTCAAACATATTTTGAATATAGTAGTGTAAGTAGAGTAGGGGAATCATCAAATATGATGTCACAAAATTAACATCTATAAAAATGTCAAAAAAATGACTTTTTAGACCCCTAATCTATAATAGACAATCTTCACATCTAATCTTTGAAATTATTGGGTACCAATAATTAAATATTTTTTCTCTTAATATTATCTAACCAACAAGTTAGTTATTTAATGATATTTAAAACATATTTAATGTTTAATTACATGGACACAAAACTAACAAGTTAAATAAGTTTGTAATAAAGGCTAAATACTCTTAATCTAATTAAACTATTTTACTGATGTATTGTTGTTAGAATAAAATTCTAAACATAAGAGAGGCTATGCCCAAGCTTAAGAAACCCTAATATTGTTTACCTTAATCTCATTATCCAGATATGGGCATCTAGAGGTTTTTCTAGTTTAGTCTTTGAAGCCCTACACCTTGTCAACTCACAGAAACACACCTATAGAATTATCTAATAGTGTTTCGACAACTTTGTAACCGAGAATCAAACGCTCAAATTTGTCATCAAAGGACCTTAAAAATAGAGCAGGGCACCCCTACAAGGACCCATACGCCCTTGGGTGAATCAATCTTTTTATGCACACTAAAACCAATTTTTCTGGGCGGTTACACAATCCTCTGCGCTTCCTAGATTTGCTTGCAAGTTACTGTTTCAGTCTATTGTCTTTCAAAATATTGTATTTTATATATTAGGGCACATTGTTGAATTAGGTCAATCATATTCAATCAATTCCTATCCATTCCCATCCCCAAATTGATGGAGGTCTAGGTCTGATTGGCTCACCTTCATGGTTGAAAGTTAATCTATATGCCTTGTTGATCTCCATCTCAATGAAACCCTAGGAAAAGGCCTTGAATCCTATTGTTCTAAGCACTTAGGATCACCTTTTTCTATGTTTCATTTTGGTGAACCTAACATTTTGACATAATAAACCTTCTAAAATCTGAATTAATTAAACCCTAGAGATCTAGGTTTTGCATTTCTCATTTACGGTACCATTTTTGCATCATAAAAGATCACAAAAGTTCAAAAAATTACATCTCATATTGCATCATAGGTTGCATTAGGGTTTATTTCAGTCATTTAGATCATATATATATTCAAAATTGCTCTTTGTTGTTGCATAATTGCATTTGAGTCATATTGTCTTAAATTATGAAAATTTTGGAAACATATTCACTTGTAGACCTACTTGCACACAAAAGCATAACCTTTAGATAGTATAATAAAGATTCAACTTTTGAATTTTTAGAACCCCTATCAAGGACTCAGACGCCCTACGATGCCTATATGTCCTTGTACACTTGTATTAACAAACTTTTTCACACATCTTTGCCTTTGTGTCTTCAATCTATTTGTGCTTGTAGATCTCTGATTTGGAATTTTTATTTGCATGTATTTAGGAATCTTCTATATAGTTCAAAAAAGTGGAAAAAATTGCATTGTTTGATTTCAAACTTGCATCCAAATCATCATTTTCAAGTGGCATCTTAGAATTAGTCAATTATTACATTTTAGATCTAGAAATTGCATTCAAAATTGTCAAAGCATCTTGCACATTGTTACACACTTGCATTTTACATCACATTGGCATAAATTCAACAAAATCTAGAAAAATATTCATTGTTAAACTTGTTTGCAAGCACACCCATAATCCTTCAACAGTGCCTTACATAGTCAAACTTTGAAATTTTAGACACCCTTTCTAGGACTTAAATGCCCTTGGGCGCCTCTATCCTGCTATTGGTGGCTCAAAAAAATTTGTGCAGATCTTTGTTTCTGTGTTTTCAATCTGTTTATTTTTGTTGATGTTTGATTTGAAATTCTGAAAAGGTGTTATTGCATGTGCAAGAAGGGTGTCATTTTGCTTAATTTGTAGTAAATTTAGGAATTTTTTTTGCATTTCATTAGGATAATTATTTACATCATTTTCTCATTGCAAAAATATTTTTTGGTCATAATTCATGTTCTATTGTTAGATCTTGTTAAGAATTTTTGTTACAAGCATGCCATAATGAGTTTGTTTCCCCTCTTTTGTTGTTTTTCATTGATCCCTTTCCCACTATCTCTCTTATGTGTGAGGTTAGCTTGGTGCAAGAGAATTCAATCATTGAAAATCACAGTAATCATGTTTGTTATTCTCCCAAAATCTCTCCTATTTGCGAAGAAGATATCTTGGTGTTAGAAGATCCAATCATTGAGCATCATGAGAATCTTGTTTGTTTCTCTCCCCCTACTTCTCCCACTTGGGAAGATACTATGGCACAAGAGGATGAAATCATTGATAAATTTCTTTCAAAAGATAGTAAGGTGACCTTAGACCCCTCCTCTATAGAATATCATCAACAAGAATTTAAGTCCGTTGAGGTAATGAACACACAATTGGCTATTAGATCTCCTTTGATTATTGGACCTCCTAAAAATCCTTTTGGACTTCCTAAAATTCCTCTAATTATTGGACCTCCTAATTCACCACTTATTATAGGACCTCCTAAACCTCATGGCCATATCCTAAACTTTGCAAAACAACTTACTAGTAATCATGTGTCGAAGAAACCAAGTTATCATATTGTAGTTCACATATATAACACTAGAAACAATAAGAAAGCTAAAAAACTCCAACATCCATTCCATTGCCTCAACCATACCTCCCACCCGCACCTAACATTCAACAGTGTAGTGGTAAAGAATATGATCTTGTTGAACAACTTCATAACACTCCTAAGATTTCTTTGTGGGATTTGATTCAAAAAAATCTCTTGTTTATCATGGCATGCTTCAAAATTCTTTGCAAAAAGTTGTTGTCCCTCCTAGTGCACAACCAAATTGTGTGGAAGCTTTGATTGAGAGTATAAATTCACCTAGTATGGGCATTGTCTTTCATCAAAGTGAATTACCTCCTTTAAAAATACAAAAAACAATTTAATGATGCTTTGATGGTACTAGTTATTAACAAGGTTGGGATTAGAGGTACCCTGATTGACAATGTTTCAAGGGTTAATGTTTATAGTGTTAATATTTTGGATAGAATTAGAGTAGAAAAAACTTTAATTCAATGCATTGATTTATCAATCAAAGGTTTCGATAGTGTGGAATTGACAACCACTTGGTGTGATAATGTTACTTGTTAAAGTTGGTAGGGTTACGTTACAAACTACTCTTTAGCATCCTTCCTCTCCTTATAGAATTTCCTCCCCTAGGTGTTCAAGCTAGTAATCTAAGCAATAAACTCCTATGTAATGGGGAAGATGGAGTCATTCATTATCAGAGATTGGTTATGCCAACCATGGACAAAACTATTAGAGGCTTCATGGTCGAATCCATGAAGCCTCTCCATATAAGGCATCGCATCATCCCTCCTTCTTATAATATCTTCCAAACCTTTGGCTTGTTCCTCCATATATCACAGGAGATGGGCTCCACATGATTGCAATCACCCCTATTATCTTCCAGAAAACTCTTTTATGCAACTAGAAGCACTTCCTTTCTTTCAAAAAAATGTTTTTGGGAAATAAATTGGGAAGGGGAGCTAAAATGCTTAAAAATCATGTGAAAAATGGGGAAATAATTACACCCTTGTCACGCTCGATCCTAAGATTTTCCTTGGCTATCATGTCTCAATAATGAAAGAGCCATCTTGGGTACTGAATTGTAACCTTCCCATGATTTAGCACTCATTAGGCCAACTCCTTCTTTAGAAAAATAATCCGCTAGAGAATTGCCTTCGCTATAAATATGGCTTATGCAGATTTCATCAAAATATTTAATGATGGAAAGAGAATCATTAATCAGGTCCTCTATTGACCAAGTAGGCTTGTTAATGCCTTGTAAGAAATTGACTATGTTGAGGGAATCACCTTCAACCCAAACTTTTTTAAAATATTTCTCAAATGTGGTTTTAATTCCCAAGTAGGCCGATTCAACTTCAGCTTGATGATTTGATTGGGTTCCCAATGGGAGTACCATCACTACCAAAATCCTACCATTATCATCCCTCAAAACCCCCCTATTATGCCTTGCATAACCATCCCATTTTCTTTTTTGGTCAAAATGGGTCCCCCTTATTGGTTTTTTTTCCTTTGGTGTTTTTGTTCTGGCTTTGGGAGTTGTCTTTTTCTTCCAAGCTTTGTTTTGTTTTGTGTTGTCAGGGTTGGGTTTCAGACTAGAATTATCACCTTGCACCTTCAAAAAGTGTGAGTTCTCATTTTTGTCTCAATTCTGATCCCTGTGTTTCTTCCTTGTTTTGTTTTTCCTTGTCAGATTCAGGTTTCGGACAAGAACTTGAACTTTTGACTTTGCAAAGGTTCGATTTCCTTGTTTCACCCCAATTTCAATCTCCACTTGTTCACCATCTTTTAGTTTGTTGAAATCGGGTTTCAAAATGGAATCGACACTTAGAACCTTTTCAAGGTTCAAGTTCCAATTTCCATCTCAACTTCAATTTCTGATTCTTTGTTTTTGTTGTCTGTTTTAGGATCGGGTATTAGTCTGGAACTGGAACCAGGAACCTTTTCAAGGTTTCTATTCTTGGTTCTATCCCGATCTTGATTCTTGCATCCAATGTGGTTTTTTCTCGTTAGGTTTGGGTTTCAGAACTATCTTGGAACTTTGCACCATTTGAAGGTTCTTGTGTTGAGTTCCTTCCCGATCTCGACTTCTGACTTACCTTATAGGTTTTGCAATGGTTCATTAATGATTTTTGCCTCGATCTCGAGGTCCAACCTACTCCGCATTAATGACCATTTGTTCACACACGCAAATTAGTTTATATTCCTTTGTCTCTCAATTTTGGCTCGTTATTGCTTTGCATTTCAACGAAAGGAACCAGAGCAAAGCAAAGGATTGGGGCGCAAGGTTGAGTCTAGTGATTTTTGATTAGGTGTCGTTGATTTTGGCATCACAATTTTTGAGGTAGGGTTTTTTCATTCTTCCTTTTCTTGTTTTCTCATTTTCTTGCTCATGTTCTTGCTTGTTTTGTTTGTTCGTTTCATCTCCTATTTGTTGGGTGTGTTGTTCCTTATTTCTTGGTTTTGTTGTTGTCGTTTGGCTCATTTATTTCGTTCCTCTTTCGGGGTCTTTGTTTTTTTTGTTTTTGTTTTTGTTTCATTTTGCCACACATGGGTTTCTTCGTTCCTATTGAAACCCTAGTTGTCTAGGGTTTTTGTACCATTGACCTTTGCAAATTTAAGTTGGAACCCTAGGTTTTCCCACATCCGAGCCCCAAAACTAGAACATTTGATTACGTATTAGGTCGGTCTGTTATTAGGGTTCATACATTTGAAATAATCCTGATCCTGAAGGGTTTATTGTTAAAAGTTAGAAAATCATTTTTTTATCGCCTTCATGCTTGATAGTGTTCTGATTCTAATCATCACACTTGTTTTGGGATCGGGTTTCAAAACCAAGCTATAATTGTGCACCTTCTTGTGGTTCTAGTTTCGAACACCGTCCCAACTCTAACTTCTGACCTTCAGTCGAGATCGGATATTAGAATGAAACCTTACCTTTCTCGAAACAATTGATCTAATGCCAGGTTCCAATTGGATCCCAACTTCTGACTCTTAGTCAAAAATCAGAATTGGGATGGAACCTTAACCTATTACCTTATGGAAAGTTCCAATGCCAACTATTGTTCTAATTCTGTTGTTCGCATTACTTTCATGATTGAATCTCTAAACAAAACTAAACCCTTAACGTCAAATTGAGTTCCAGTGATAGGTTTTGTCCCAATTCCAACTTTTGACCTCAAAGCGAAACTTGAATCCGTTCACTTTTCAAAGTTCCAATTCTAAGTGACATCTTGATCTTGATTTCGATACATTGTCTTGAAGGTTCTAATGTTGAATGTTGTTCCAATCTTGACTTTTGATACCTCATTTATAGAGTTCAAGTGCTAACTCTCAACCCAATTTTGATGTCTGATAGAATCCTGATCCTGACCTCCAAAAATAACAGAAATATCATGAGAATGAATATGCTTTTGAGGATATAAGGTTTTGATATGGAATGTATTTAATGCTTAACTTTTTTTGCAGTATTCCCTTCTTCCTAATGAATGTCATAGTTGTGGGTCTATTAAATGTCTGATTCAAAAAAGGATATTGGTGTAAAAGAGGTGCAAGAAGTACAAGAGGTGCAAAGAGGTCAAAATCCGAAGAGATTGAATCTAGAATAGCTACCCCTGACAATGAAGTATAAGTTTCAAGGGAATCTAGTGCATTAAAGTTTGGGTCAGAGGTAATGAAGATAATTGATACAATGGTGGGCAACATTGACCTTGAACAGTTTGTGAAAGACACCTTCTTAGAAGATTCTAGTTCAATGGCCAAGAAGATAGCTAATTCAGGGCTGGCACATGTAGCTTCATTTTCTATAATAGTGCAATGTCCAGAGTTCATACTAGTTGTTGCTCACACATGCAACTTGGTACAGAGGAAATGTATTGATTCTTTAGGGACTCAAATAATTGATTTAACCCCAACAATGATAAGGTTACTATTTGACTTACCTCCTCATCCTAACCTTAAGATCATGACAGAAGTTGAGGCATTAAACTAATACAAGGCAGATGTGGAAGGTAACCTAAGCTATATAAATAAAAGATAGTTGAAAGTAGAGAAGAAAAAGATAAAGAAACTGCCACCCAATCCCAAAAGGTCTAACTTCTTTGCGGAAGTAGGGGAGGTTATTACACTGTTGTCCAGGGAATTTGGGAAAGAAGACTCACATGCATTCGAGAATTGGATGTTCTCTTTTATTTAGATTTTGCTAGATGGAAAACAATATTTAGACTGCGGGCATATGATATCAAATGCCATTCACAATCACCTCACTAAGGTGAAGGATACCAAGACATTCTACATGAGTTCCTATGTAATATACTACGTTGCAAGAAGGGACCCTTGAGGGAGTAGATGGGAAGACTGGGATATGGAAGTATTATGATCAATTAGAGCTCAAGAAGGAAAAAAAACATTTCAAAAGAGTTAATGATGCCTTCCTGTATGTGGTTATCAATCGGTTGATAGGAGATGTTGGCTTCAGATTAACTAAGGAAGCCATGGATTTTATTGAAGAATGGGGGAGTTGGTTTATTCAATACCCCAAAATGACTTACATCATATTGTTTGGTTTTGAAAAAGCTCCATTCAAGCTACCAAGGTGCTACAACGATAAAATGATTTTAATGAAATTCTCCTGACATGTGGCAAAGGTAAATGCTAAGTTTTCATAAAAGCATAAGGTAGGGTTCCATTCATTTCCTTTGGAACTGGTCTTTTATTCATGTCAATCAACAGTGGAAGCCAAGGCTACAATAGAGGAGTTCCAAGCATGCAATCTCAAGTTTAATGAGGAGAGGAGGAATTTTTAATCGAAGGGGAAGATGAATGAGTTGCATGCATCCTTGTTTCCTTATCAGGAACATCATCTTGAAGACTTTTGGGCCAACCTTTAGGATTAATTTGAAGTTAGGAAAAGAGGGTATGAAAGGTTGACTGTTCCCCAAATGAGGGACTTTAATATTAAAGAAGGTATACTTGGAGGTTTGTTAGATGATGGTGTCCTCCTTGATCCTCAGTATGAGGTAGATGAAATTGTAACACAACTGTTGGATCCCATCAACTAGATGGAAAAGGAATATTTTGACATAAACAAGATTTCAAAGGTGGTTATTGATAGGAGCATAAAGTGGATTGACATATGCCTCAACCGAACTCAAGTCTGAGCTACAAGGAAAACGAAGGATTCCTAGGTGAAATCATCTTCGGCTGCCGAGACAAAGAAGTATAAGAGGACTAAGAAGCAATCTTCACAAGCAAAATAAGTTACAATGAAAAAGGCTACTGAAGCCTTAAAACATGCTAAAGTTACCTACCAAGCTGCTACTACTAGAGTTGTTTTAGGCTTAGGTGCTCAACCTATTTCTACTATATATCCTAGAACTAAAGTTGCTCAAGAAGGTCCTTCTATGACTCCTCCACAAATTGAGGAAACCCATTTTACTACACCTTCAACTACAGAAACAACAACTAAAGAAGGGGAAGATCCTCTAATAATAAATTTCACAGAATATCTCCTCTCATCTGATTTTGAAGAGACTCTCCTCCAAGAAGACCTAGCTAGAGAAGAGGGAGAAGATGAATAAGACTTTGGAGAGGAGGATGTAGATGTGGAGAAGGGAACCTCTGGAATGAGGAAGAAATGTGGCATGTCCTAACACAAGCTGAGTAGCGAGAGATATTGGAGAGTGCTCAAAAGAAAGTTGTTGAGGAACTGGCTAGAGAAGAAGAACAACAACAACAACAAAAGAGAAAGGGATAAGAGGAGGCTAAAAAGATGGAAATGGATCTTAAAATGATTTTCAAAATTAAAGTTGAGAATGAGAGGAGAGAGGAGGAGAAAGCTAATAAAGAAAGGCTTGAGTAGCAAAAGGTTCCATCTATGTTAGAATTTGGAGAAATTTATACACCTCCACCACCTCCAAAGCCAACACCTACAAGTTCTCAAGAAATGATAGTGTCACCAAGTACCCCCACATGGTTGAAGCTAAATCTAGAAAAGAGACAACAAGTCCAAGCTCGACCAGTCAGCTAGGATAAAATGAAAAGGGAAGTGGACAAGGTAAAGCCCAAGAAGAAGCCAAGGGTCATACATTCTACAAGACTGACTGATGATGGGGTTCTGATTGCCAATATTGCAACCCCTACAGTTGATAAGGATGACGGGGAGATAAAAGTTATTGATTACCAGATAAGCACAGTTAATCTAGGAAAACAAACTTGTAACTGGCAGATGTCACTACTGGATTTGGTAGCTACTTCAGCCAAGTCCAGAATGGAAAAAGATATGCAAGTCAAGGATGAACTGAAAGTGCAACTTAGATAGATGAAAAGGTTTTTAAAGGAGCTTATTGATTCTACCCTGGAACAACCAACGTCATCAAAGGTTCTCATGCTTATGAGTTGAAAATAATTTGATGAGCTAAATTAAATGAAGAGAAAAACTCAAATGTTTGATTGATGGATTAATATTCTCTGAAATGAAATAGAGGAACTACTTGACCAGGGATACAAATACTATGAAGAAGCATAAACACTGGGCAAGAGATTAGGAGAATGTATTAAAAAATTGTGGGATGAAAAGAAGAAATATAGAGAGTATATGAACACATTAAAAGCCCTAAAAAAGAAGCCCAAGGAAATGTTGAATGAATCAAGAATTCTAGGAGAAGAGGATCCTAAATATGTTGACAAGGCAATCAATATCATCATCTTTCGATCAAAGACCCTTACTGAAAATAGAGTCAATTTGATCAAAATTCAACACGAGGTATGTGAACATACTTTAATATTTGAACAGATTGTTGTTTGCGTTACCACCAAGAAGTCCCCAAGCTCCCTGCGAACTCATGAGTTGGATTATTTAGAAAATACAAAGGAAGAGTGGAATAATCAACTGGAAGAATTGATAAAGAAAGGAGATGACCCTGCTGAGACCCTGTTGGATGAATTAATGACCATTGGGTCTGATACTAAATGGGATTCAAGGGACATCAGTCAGATTCATGAAGCTATTAAAGGTGCTATAGAAGAGTTTGAGCAATCAAATTTTAAAGTGGAATGGGTGGAGAGACCTAATGAAGAGGTCCTGGAAAAACTTCGCAATAATTTTGATGATTTTCATGGTTTTCCTAGGAAAGGTGACAAGTGAAGGAAGGGAATATTCTATTTTTGAAACAAAATAAAGTTAGCAAAAGTCAACCAATCCCAAGCGTCTTATTTTGCAGCAGCTAACTACAGATCGTCTCTAACATCCTAGGAAAGAAGCGTCACTCCTCACATTGATAGTTTTGACTGAACAAGCACTCTAGTTAACTTGGGCATCCCTACAATTATGGATTTGGGCACCCCATCTTTGTGGATCATGATTTTTGAAGGAGATTACAATGTTGTATTTTTCTATAAGTTAGGAAACTCTCCTCATTGTAAAGGTCAGCAACTTGAAGTCTAATTTGCAACCTTGTGTTAGACATTTTCAAAACTTTTATGTAATTAGTTAAATTTTAGAAATTTCTTAGTTTTAAAGATGATGACAATAGATAATGGTTTTTAGTGCGCCAGTGGATCTTGTTGTGCTTAAATATTTCTTATTTGATGGAAGCTAATAAAAGAAGCCGAACTTAAAACCATCTATTGTATTATCTGTGAATGGTATTTTTCTATCGTTTGTTGATCTAGAAAAATATGTGATGAGTTGATGATGTTTGTTATTAAATTAATTTTGGAAAAGGAAAAAATGAATTACAAGTACACTTATTAAATCTGCACTGTGGATGGATGTAAATTCATGAATGCTTATGACTTATTTCATTCTACAATTTCTAACTTTAGGAGAAGCTTGTTACAGGATTTTGCATGTTTGAATATGGGAATTATATGTGTTCATATCTTTTTATTTTAAAACCAATGATCTATCTTTTTTTTGTTTATTTAAAACACATTGTTGGATTTTTTTGAAATAGTCAGTTTACTACCTTTTTACCAGCAAAGGCCCCTTGCATATTATAGTCATGTTGACCACTGGGTGATACAACACAGTTGTGAACCAACTACTGAGACCTTGGAAGATAGCTGATTTAATATTAACTATCTTTTTTAGAAGTAGGATAGAAATATTCTGCTTAATGTTTGTTGTGTTATTTTGTCCCTCAACACCCCCCACATCTAGTTGTCCTAGGGTTACCCTTGACCTCCCCATCAAAATTCAATGTGTTAGATGTTATTATAAATGATTGATATGATTTTTGTGATTATCAATATCAAATCCTTGAATTGTGTCTCATTTGAAAACATTTCTATATAGGAATAATCAAAACTCATATAGGTCATAGGTGGTGTGAATACTTTCAACAATTGTAGTTGTGAAAATACTTAGTTTTCCTTCAAAAAATGTGAAATATAACTGTGTACCTTAGAATTTATCCTTCTCTAAATATGCAAAACAACTTAAGAATGCAAATGATAAAATACCAAGGACACCTCAAGATTAGCCAAAAGAGTGATAAACAATAAGGAAAATGGACAAAATAAGACACAAATGATTTCACCTTCCTTGCTGTTGATTTCTCCTTGATTGGCCCTTGCTTGGAACAATTTGTGTGCTCCTTAGATGATTGCTTGAATGATTAAAATGCAAGATTCAATATGCAATTTGATCAAGAGAGATGGCTAAATGATGGCAAAGGATTGAGAATACAAATTGGCAGTATTTAGTTGCAAGATTGCTAAGTGTTGTAAATGCCCTTGAGGAGGGGGTATTTATAGGAGAATTTGAATTCTCTAGAGAATTCAGCGGTCAAGATTTCTCCAACAAGGCCAAGATGAAGGGCTATGGTGGGTTGAGAACCCACAAGCCCTCACATCTTGACATGTGGAGGGTGAACTGGACAAGGGGATGTGAGGTGTCAAGAAGGTACATGAGGTGGAAAAAGGACATGCACCTTGGGGAGTGAGGAGATTTCCACAAAAAGGGATTTCTTGTTCCCAAGTGGGAGTGAAAGAGACATTTGAGGAATTTTGGAATTCCTCAAAAATCTACATGGGAAAATGAAAGGTGGTTGGGGATATAAGTGTGAATTAAAAATTCACATTCCTAGGATGATCTAGAGGGTAAAAGGTGGGCTCCAAAAAGGTGGGACTTGGTCACATGTGGAGATTGTGACAAGTCCAAGGTTCTAGAAGCCTTGGAAAGACAAAATGTGAATTAAAAATTCACATAGGGAGGAGAGAGACATGGGATAAATAAATGAGAATTAAAAATTCTCATGGGAAAGGGGGGCAATATCCAAAAAGGAAAAAATGGAAGAATTGACTAAAAAGTGGTGCTAAAAATGGCTAATGACCTTGGTTAAGGTTGTGCAAACATTGGATTAGGCTAATTAATGGAAGATTAGAGGCAAGTGGGAAATGTAGGAGGATTTGACATTAATCTCTGATTAAGAAAATGCACATCATAATCATGAATTAATTAAATTAATTCAGATTAGGGCAAGGTTATGGAGGATGTGACAAGGAGAGAGAAAGTGAGGAATTTTAAATTGATTTTAAATCAAAAGGGGGAAAATGACTAAATTAAATAAATTAGCGTATTTATTTAATTTAGAGAGGAGTAAGGTGAAATGCAAAGTGTTAATTATTAAATTAAATACTTTACCGGTATGGGACAAAAGGTATAATATTAATTTAATAAATTAATATTAATATGGTAAACAGAAAGGCAATAAATTTAATCATATGGAAGTGATTAAGTTTAGATGTCTACAATAACCTTCTTATAAAATACCATTGTGCGAGCTTGTTGAAAACTGAGTTGTGTGTAGAGTAAAACCTTTTCTTGAGAGAAATTGTCAGTTGAAATAATAGGTATAGATCTTATAAAGTTTGGTGCATCACCTCCTAGGATTAATCTTTTTAGTTTTACTTCTATCTCTTTTCCTTATCAAAGCAATAGTATATCGGAGGTTTATCAAAGGAACCAATCCTCTCTAGAGGTTCATCTTCACTATAAGATGACCCACAACTTGAAGATGTGTTAGGGATTGCAGGAAGGAAATAGAGGGATTCAATTAATAATTATATGCAAATTAAATTAAACATAATGAAATAAATAGAGAAATGAAAAACACAAAATTCATAAAAAATAGAGGTGAGAGACAACAAAATTTTAACGTTGTTCACCCAATTCTTGGGCTACATCCACAAACAATAGTCCAAATTTATTAATTAATTCTTAGCAATTATACAATACAAATAACCTGCATCAATAGTTGCAACATGCAACAATCAAATCTATGATTTGCATTGTTTTGTTATAGACACACAGTGTTATGTGCATCCAATATAATAACATGTGTTTTATGTCTGTCACTAGTCATGACCTACAACTTCTCCCATGCACTTCACACACCCTGCAGCAATAAAACTCAATACCACATGAATTTTTGAATTCCCATGTGTGTCATGCTACTGGAATTCCAACCCATGACACTTCGAATTCTCCATTTGCAACAAAAAAAACGTTCACTTCTAGGCAATTTTTACAATTGTTTTAACTGAATTTGAATGGTAAATGGATAAAAAATTCCTTTAATAAAATTACTGAATTTTTGCTTTGGGGGCACTTCCCCCAGTAACCCCTGCTGGGGGCGTTGCCCCCAAACTCCTAGCATAGGATTCACCCTAGAACCCTACAAGAGGGGCTTCACCCCCTTGCAGTCCCTATTTTGATTGATTTAGGGGGAAATGAATTAGGTGAAGAGGGAAAAGTGTACAACAAGTTTGATCGGGGATCCACATATCAATAAGATAATCCCACGTTTCATAGGATAACTAAGTTTTTCACTTAGCTAGGGTGCAATCTGAGTGACAACAGTAATATTAGGTAAAAAATTAACATTTATCTTTCCAAGTGTAAAAGAGTGTAGGTGTAAAGGATGGAGAAAAATAAGTAGAAGGAAGACTAGTCAACAAAGGAGAATAGTGACAACACTCCAAGGATGAACTAGGATCAAAATAGAGTGAATCTCACATCACATATGATGGTTAAGGATATTAATGATAGAGTTAAAATAGGGTTTCCTTTCCCCTATTCCTTCCTTATTTATAATGGCAACATAACCAAGCATAATGTATTCCATGGTGGAAAACCAACCTTACAAAGATTAGAAAAATTGAATAACCCTTATCACAACTATAAAGAGTATTATAAAAATTAGATATTGCTTGATAACTCTAATTTCCCCTTATTTTGATGGCACAAAGTTTGGCTATGATAGGTGTAGCAACTTCATCTTTGGGGATTGGATAAGGTGTTGCAAACCCTATTCCCCTCTCCTCCTCTACAATTTATTTCACTAGTTTCTCTCTCCTTGGGAGATGCTACATCATCCTCTTAAGGTATCCCCTAGATTTTCATATTCTTGATGACTATATAAATACAATTATAGTAGACACATAATTAACTATTCCCTTGTGCCTATATTCTTGAGCAAGTGCCTCCCATTTGATGACTTCATGTTATGGGCCAAAATAACCTTAAGAAAATTGGTAGCTCCTATGGAGATTCTAGAACATGGTTTATTTCTACTTTAGTTTAGCTTGAGTAAAGATTACAATTATGTGTAGAAGGGCTTGTGGTTATATGAAACAATTATATAATCTTTGGCCCATAATCACCTTTCTTTGACCTTACAAATTCCACCATCACACATGTTCAAATTTAAAAATGTATTAGGAAAAGGTGTGTTTACCATTCATAAAGTTATAATGTAAAAAATTAATATTATTTTTAGTGCACCTAAGGGATATAGTGCATGTATCACATAGGTTAGACATTATTGGGGGCATTTTAGGTGTTGCATATAGCATTGGGATATATATTTAATGTGGGTTTACATAGTGGGAAAAAATTAATATTGAGAAAATATAGTACCAAAAAGTAAATGAGGGGGGATATGGTTTTGTAAGATCACCGCATTAGACACATGGCCTATATAATACCACTTAGTGGTTTCTTGCAAGCTTATTTTTTATAAAAGCAAGCACATGAGTAGTTGTTAAGGTTGGATAGTTTGAGAACATCTTATAGGTTGCATATGTGAGGAGAGGAAGCATGGATTAGGATGTGTTCTTATATTATTCTCATTTTATTTTTCATGTGGAGTGTGTGTAGAGAGCTTGATGTTTTACAAATATTCATGGAGACTCTGTAAATGTATTTTAATATTTTCTCATGAGATTTAATACATTGAGTGTGGTTGTTTTGGAGGCTAGGTTTTTTCCCTTTCAATATTTTTTCCTATGGTACATCTTGCGTTATCTTGAATATTTTTCTATTATTTTGTATTGTGGATTTTGAATACTTATTTGCATGATTTTCTCTTATGGGTTATGCAGAAATAGTTCTATATGGTTGCAAATTTCATTTCAAAGTGTTCGCCTTGAAATTCAAGTTTGTATATAGTTGTGACATGATCAATATTATAAGCCTGTCATATGAAACGAAGAAAATTTATTGAATGTGCTTCCTATAGCAATATTTGAGAGGAGGTGTTGATGGTGCCAAATTGACCCACAACATGTAGGTAGGATAAAAGTAAAAATATCTTACCTCTCCTGAAAAAGACAATCAGCAATCAAACTGATCACCTCCCAAGGTATTTGATGTTGGTTCACAACGTTGTTGTTTCACGAAGTGGTCAATATGGTTGTAATGTTCAAGGGGCCTGCTGCTTTTAAGCTTCTGGATTGTTATAAGATCAAACATATATTTCAACCTACTTTAATCGGTGGTTTGAAAGAAATAGAAAAAGATAGATTAAAGATTTTAAACTGACGAGAATGTTGATTCATCCAACTAATCAGACTTGTTGCCTTCCAAGAAATTCTTAAACTAAAACTGCAGAATAAAATTAACTTGTAATTAATACACAGTTTCATTCATTCACAGTGTAGACTTCAATAGTAGATTGCAAATCATCATTTAAACAAAACATAAGATAAAATTTCATTTCTTGAAAGCTTTCAAATCAAATGATTAACATAGGATAAATACCATTCTAGAGCACAATATGAAGTAGATTTAAATATGGTTGCTTCTACTGTTAATGAAACAGATAAACACCATTTACAAATCTGGCAAGATCACCAGTGTACATAAAACCCATGTCTTCGAATTATCTCCATCTATACTAAGAAAAATTTGGAAGATACATCACCTCCTGCTGAACTTAACTCCTACTTTACTTCTTCTCTCAAGTTTATCTACCTTCTAACCCTAACTTGCTAATTCTTAACCAAAAGGAAGAAGATCAAGATGAAGATCAAGCTCCTCCTTTTTTTTTACAAAGAGGCAAAAGTGCCATATTTATACATGCGCATCAAAAATTCGTCGGCCCCCATTTTAGGGTTTACAAAAATGAGTTGGTTCTAGAACACGTCGGCCCTAGAAGAGTTTTGAACATTGAAGTCAATCATGCATTAAATGCATATACTATGTTCATGTCGGCGAAAGATCTCCCTTGGGCATGGTCTCTAGATTGTTTACAACCACCATCATTAACTCGCAGCCCTCATCCCTAACCTCGAGACCCTTTTGCAGAGTTGCTTTGAATGTTCTGAAGCATTGTCATTAATATCGATCTACTTTTTCCAGTAGACGTCCCATTTGTCATTAAGACTCACAGATTCTTCTTCTCTGCTTAGATCTTTCTGCAATTTGACCCCTTTGAGAAGCAGCATCCGATGTTCCTGACATGCTTCAACCCTACAAAACAATTCCCTCATCAGTCCTCTAAAGCATAGAAAATATCATTCTTCGTATTACCTTTCATACCTTTTCCATTCTCACACTTAGCAAAAACTCAACTCTGGTAGAGGTGGGACCAAATCAGAACTAGGAACAACACTTACCTTTAATACCGGCGAGATGGGAACCAGAATGAAATTGGAACCGGGACCGGATTCGGGACAGGAACTAAACATAAGACAATTCATTAACTTTCAATTCATCGCACCGTTCCGGCTCTGACCCTGCAAGAAAGCAAATAAATAGAGCCAAAACTCAACCAATCAACCAAGTGATTAGAATTGGAGTCGGGACGGGAATGAAACCCAGAAGTGACCAATGTCCCCAAGTTCAATCCCCATTCTAGTTCCGCGTCCGCAAAAGCAAAGAAACCCGAGAACTCGCAGTAGGGCGGGGGCGGAGTCAGAACCAGATGAGGAAACTGAATTTGGTAACAACTCCATATCTGAAATCCTTCTCGAACCCGACCCCGTAAAAGAGACCAAACACAAGCAACAAACAAACAAATGCAAGCGAGATTGGAACAAAAACCAATCCCGAGCAGACCCCGACAGGGGTCGAACAAAACCCGACCCTGAAACTTTTCCAAGTTACAGGTTCAGTTTCCATCCCGACTCCACCTCCGACAACATACAAAGAGACAACGAGGAAAATACGAGAAAGAAGAAAAAGAAGGGGAGAAAACACCCCACGACCAAACGCAAGGAACAAAGGAAAAACAAACACACGGGTGGAATCGGGACCGAGAACAGAACAAAAACTAGAACTTGGAAGAAATTTCAAAGTTCTATTTCAGTCCCGGTTCTGTGTCCGCTAGAACAATAAAAAAAACAAGGCCCAAGGAAGAAAGAAAAACTCCTAAGGCACAAAACACAAAACCAAAGGAAAACAAAACAGAAAAGAGGGACCCATTTTAATCAAGTTCAAAATGGGGTGGTTATGCAAGGCATAACAATTGGCGACTTGGCTGGGAAAATGGTTTAACCATTTTCAAGAAACCAAAGGATTCAGTCACCCAGAACTCCTGGTTTATGGACATCATAATTCAAGTCAGGTCAGTTTCAATAAACAAGGTTGAGCTAGAATCTCAAATGTAAATCAACACTGGCTACCCATGAATCTATGTATGTGCTTGATGGTGCATCACCCTTTTACAAAGTTTTTGTCATCTTTTGAACAATAACATGCAAGATTTGAACTACATGAGTTGATTCCCTTTAGCTGTTGTGCAATGATATCCTGGGAATTTCTCCACTGCCAGTCAAGCGTCCATAGCTCCGATGGAGATACCTCTAGTTTTCTCACAACATTTCTCTACTGCCAGTTAGGCGTCCATAACCCCGGTAGAGATACTGGAATCACCCATTCAATATTGAGTCCTCTTTCCTTAGATAGTTCTCTTTTCTTTTCTTTTCTCTTGGAATTTCAAATATTTCATTCAATTCTTTCTCAATATGTCAGATGTCTGACATCTGTTCTGGGATGAAAACTACCATGGACCTCATAACAACATTTGGGGAATCGAATTTTTCACTCAAATCTTACAACACCATCGCCCTAAGACAAATATACCATTACAAAAGGAGATGTTTTTGATTATTTATGGCAAATTCAATCGTAGTTAGTGAAGATTACTTACTTTACACCATGTTCTTAATAACTTTCCATAACTTTCATTGACAATGGACATAAAACAATGAATTTAGAACAAAATCATCTGACTAGAAAACCTGAGAATATCCAAACCAACTTCTCTCCTAGTAACCAAAGTATACTTCCGATAACAACCCCCTTACAACTGCATAAAATGAAGGTCCCCACAAAGAAAAAACAAAGGAACAACAAGCAAAAGAACAAAAGAAAAGGAAAACAAGGAAAACAACAAAACGACGAACAAGCAGAGCAACAAACTATTTACATATATACAACCATCCAGAATAACCATCCAGGAATGACATCATCTGAGACCCATTGATAGTTTGCAAGACTTCATCCAGAGAAGGGAGTGGGTAGTTGTCTTTTTCTGAGGCTTTATTCAGATTCCTGAAATCTACACACAGCCTGATCTCTCCATTCTTCTTACGAATTGGAGCAAAGTTAGCCACCCATGTTGAATGTCGTATAGGGAAGATTATTCTTGCAGAAAGCAATTTTTGAACTTCCTTATAGATTAGTGGTTTAATCAAGGTGTTGACAGGACGTTGTTTCTGCCGAAATGGTTTAGCTTCAAGCTTCAAAGGAATAGTATGAGTTATCACAAAAGTATCAAATGTTTTTAGATCTTCATACCCCCAAGCTATTGTAGCAATATCCTTCTTCAATGCCTTTAGTATATCTTCTCTAATTGATTCAGGGCAAGCTTTCCCTATGTAAACATTCTTTTCAGGGCCAGAGTCAGCTAAGTTAACAGTTTCATATTCACCTCCTTTATCTTCGGTTGATACCTTTTCCTGAGCTCTTGGGTCTGAATCAAAAATTCTTTCTAAGGCCATCATTCCCTTGGGAATGCTATTACTTTTTAAATTGAGGACCCCCTTTGTATCGCAGTCTTCAGGGTTCCAATCTCCTTGATCCCTGTCGGACTCGTCGATGATCTTTCCTTTGAAAAAATCTGAGCTTGCTAGAAAAGCAAGGATATGTCGATCATAGTCGAAGACTTGAAAGTTCCTGACATTATCAAGGAAAGCCAGGGTGGATATCAATTCCACTGAGAATCTCTTAAGTTTGGAGTCTTGCATGGGCTCCAGGGTACTTGCAGCAACAACTAATGAATCAACTATTTGATTCTCCTCTCTAGGGATCAAACTAATCCCAAAAGCATCAAAGTCTTCAATCAAGTTCCACACCTGATTTCTATAAGCTGCCAGCGTTTTATTGTGACATGTGTACTGGTTGCGTACTTGCTTGATAATCACTTCTGAATCTCCTTTGACCATCAAGGCAGTGACCTTCTGATGTGCGAACATCAATCCCTGAATTAATGCTTCATATTCTGTTATATTGTTAGTGCATCCAAACTGTAACCTGTAAGAAGCAAAAAATATTTTCCCTTTTGGGCTAGTTAACTCAATTCTAGCACCACACCCTACCTTAGATTTGGATCCATCAAACGTGAGGGTCCATAGCTGATCATGAGCTGGGGTTGATCCCTTTGAGGTTGTTGTGGGTGTTTGGATAAAATGAACCATAGGTGGGGCCACCTGGTCTTTTGTGTTAAATATTGGGGATGGGCATTCAATAGGTTCATCAAGTGTAATAGCCAATTCTCGCTCAGATATATCATGTAATCCTAGGATATCTTTCTAACAGTCACTTGTATCTTTGATTAATCCCTTGGGTTTTGGTATACTTGTGAGTGCAGGGGTATCAAACAAACCTTGGGGTTGTTCATCGTAACTATGTTGTTCTAGTATTATGATAGGGGTAGGTTCAGTTTGAGGAGGGACTTCCTCTAAAGGTATATTATCCCTGGTTAACATTATTGCATTTTTGGCTTCGAATGAGAAGTGATCTAAAGCGGCCTCAAGGTGACTTGGGTGGGTCTCTTTGGTTTGGGAAACATGATTTAAAACACCAATGCAGGGTTGGCAGGTCAGTTCTGAATGATCTTGGTAGTGTACCCTGCACCAATTAGGGAGTAGAAGACTCTGCAAATCGATATCTTCCCCTAAGACTAGCTGATCCTGTTGCATCTTCCTAATCAATACCTGTTGCTTTACATTAATCATGGGATCAGGGAATTTTTGCATTAACAAATCTTTAGAATCAAGAACCGAAAAGGTCAGAATTTCCTCTCTTTTATAAACCCCTATCTCGGTTTCAAAATAAGCTACCTCGTTGGGACAGTCATACTCAGTGATGATATGTTTGAGACGAGGTTCACTCTCAATCCTAATCTGGGTAGGCATTCCCCTCCATGGTATCCACATGTGTGAAAAGTAAAGGGAGAGATATCCCCCTATACTCTTCATCAAATCTCTGCTCAAAAGCATACCGTAAGTCTCGGGAATGTCTACTACTTGAATATCCATATTGGTTAAAATCCTAGGGTCAGACCCTACTTGCACATGTATATTTCTCAATTCTCCAACTACATTAACCTATGTTTTATCGAGTTGGATGACCTTGTTTGTTTGGATAGGGTTCAATCCCAAATTCTTGCATACAAAAAATGGCATCACATTGCCAGAAGCCCCTAAATCTAGCAGAAAATTATGTAGATTCTTCCCACAGATTCTCAAACTTAAAAGAAATGGTGGGGTACCTACCTTGCTTCTGAAAAAATTTGTGTTCATGTCCGCAGTGGGTGCTACCTTGGTTTTCCCTTTTGATTTATTAGCTTCTTCCAAAGCTTTCAACACTATCTCTCATTGGGCAGGGCACCACTTTAGGATGTCAAAGTATGATAAAGAGGTTTTTTGTTTCTACATCTCAAAAAAAATATCAAATTCTATGTTATAGCTTGCATTACATTTGAAAACACCAGATGGATTACCTTTGTTATGGGAGTCAGATAGAGCCCTTGGTGGAGGAGGGTTGTTATCAGCACCCTGATTCAGAGGCACCATATGGTTAGGTGGTGTTGATGTAGTGAACGAACCCTTATTCTAATTTCTTAGGAAGTGTCCTCCCTTTGTCTGAAAGGCTTGGGCATCATACACATCTTCCTCTGTTTCATTCTCATTCTGCATTGGGAATGAAGGTTCTTCTTCAAAGAGGTCATAAGTCATAGTTGTATCCACTGAGCCACCTCCTTTGTTTGAATTCCCTTGGAACGTTTGGGAATCTTCTTGTGCCATCTTCACAACCTTCTCCATTTCAGGGCAGTTTACCTCAGAATGAGTTGTAGTATCATGCAACCTGCACCAGTTAGTCATAAAATTGAGGTCAACCACATTTGCAACATGTGGTTTGTCCTCATTAGCTTGATAATTGTGAGAAAATCCACCGTTATTTAGCCCTGTATTCCATTGTCGATTGTTATTTGGCCTCTGGTTATATCCTCTATTTTGATTTTGATAGCCTTGGTTAGGGGATTTTTGGCCTTGATAATTCCTCTGGTTGTGATTGTAGTTGTTCAGATAATTACCCTGATTGTTATTCCTCTGATTAGGGTAATTACCTTGGTTCTGAGAGGGGTTCAGTTTAAGTTGAGCCATATCATTTGTGACTTGAGACAAAGTTCTCTTTAATGTCTCCACCTCGTTTGTAAGTTGAACTATCTTTTCACTCTCAACACTCTTAGCAATAGGTGGCTGATTGATAGGATTTGGTATTCCAGCTTGGTTATGATGACCATGTGGACTGTGATAAGCCTGTGATTATTGAGAGAAGTCAGGAGCTCCATTGGAAAAGAATGGAACGGGAGATTGAGTCTGCAACTCATATATAGGTCCATAATGGGAAGGAGACATCCCTGGGACATTATTGAATAAATGGGTTGGGTTAGGCATCTGATACCCCATTGAAGGAAAACCTCCTCCCAAGTTTCCTTGTTGAGAGCTAGTTTGTTGTTGCAGCGTGATGGCTAGATGATAAACTTTAGACAAGGAATCAATATCTGTCGGTTGATAAGTCCTTTGTAGGAATAGGCCAAGCAAAGGGTCTATAACTCTAAAATATCCCTGAATGGCACTATTCTCAGCAACTAGATAGGGGTCCTGCAGCCTCCTATACATTCGTTGAAACCTGGTATTAAACAAGGGAAGGGATTCACATGGCTCCTTCCTAATGGTAGCAAATTGGTGGAACAAAATGGTTGGATCCACATAAACTCTGAATTGATTGATGAAAGCATTCTCTAGATTTGTCCAACTTAGGATAGAACCTTGTGGAAGGTTTAGGTACC
>VDFB02000015.1:268992489-269404174 GCA_007258455.2 Sequoia sempervirens | reverse complement strand
AATGGAGTG
This sequence comes from Sequoia sempervirens, assembly GCA_007258455.2. Lineage (NCBI taxonomy): Eukaryota > Viridiplantae > Streptophyta > Pinopsida > Cupressales > Cupressaceae > Sequoia > Sequoia sempervirens. Next base: position 269,404,165 of record VDFB02000015.1, on the reverse strand, counting down.
CACCCTTATTCCATTTTATTTTCTCTTTGATGTTGATATGTGGGTTGCTTAATGCTCTAACATAACCTTGATATAATTTGATAATGATGATGATAAGCTTGATAGGCTTGATAAATCAATTATCAAAATAACATGTAGTTATGATAGCTCAAGAGATCTCTTGAAAAATGAAAGATGAGAGGCTCTAGATATAGAGTCTTGAAGAGGCAAAATCAATGGCTAGAAATGATTGATGATGGATGACTAAGATTGATTGAGGATTAGGGTTTGGGTCAAGGATGCAATCATGTGATACGTGTTAAATGATGGATATGATATAGGTTTAGGACTAAAATAAGGACAAAAATCCTCATGGAAATGGCTAGGATTACGAGGTTAAATGGGGTGTATGAAAAAGATGAAAAGTTAGTTTGACTTTTGGGTAGGTGTCTAGGTTCAATGAATCTAGGCAAGGAGTTAGTTAGACATGTGAAAGGAACATTTGTCACATGAGGAAAAATTTAGATTATGATCCATGCGAACAAGATGAAAGGTTATGATTAGATGGACAAGGATAGAGGATAAAGGGAAATTAAATAAATAAATAAAGTATTTATTTAATTAATGAGATCATGTGAAGGGATATTAATTAAATAAATGATAAATATTTATTTAATTAAAGGATTATGATAAGGATGAGAAATGATGGAAATAATTAAATAAATAATAGATATTTACTTAATTAATGGCTTAGGATAGGCTAAAATTAGGTGTAGTTAGGTAAGGTCATATGATAGGCTAAAATGTGTAGCTTGCTTGTGAAAAAGGTGTTAATTGATTTCTTGTGCAAGAAGAAAATTATGAAATTACTGTGCTCTAGGTATTCCTCATTTTGGTATATGTGGTCCAAAACTATCAAATAAACATTTTCATCAAGATTTACACTTCAATGTGTTATTTTTTTCTTTAATGATTTAAACAAGTTGGATGTTTTTATAAAACTAGGTTAATTGAGGTGAGAAATACTAGTATGGTCTAGTGATTATAACTATTTATATGGACTAATTTTTTTACAACTCGGGAAACAATATGTACAAATATGTTTTTTAAATCATATTGAAAAATTAGTTGTACCCAATTCATAAATAATGGGATTTGATTATTTAGTGACAATATATCAATATTGATAATACCATAATTAAGTATTATCAATTATTTTATTTATTCATGATATTTTTTTGTATCATGATTTATTATATTTATGGGTTTTAATTAGAATGTTAGGATTTAAAATAATAAGAATAATATATGTGGTATGCTAGTGTCTTGAATGTGAAATGTTGTCTTACCTTTAATACTAGTCGTGGATATAGTTCGTGAAGGTATCCCACAACTATTTTCTAGCGCATTTGGAGTTTGGAGCATACACATTAATCAAGTTCCAATTTTCTTTAGTACCAAAGTTTGAGAAGGAGACCATTGAGATATTCTTACAATGACTCACTATTTTGCTGTAAATGTATAGAGGATTCCACGACGTAGCTATTCCTCTTGAAGCACCTTCCTTAGGGTTGAAACTAAACTTAGTAGTCGACCATGGTTTACTAACTATTTGAGAAAAATTGGACTTATTCATCTTAACTTCTTGGAAAAGGAGAATGTCCACTTTATTTTCTACAATACAACTCTTAATAAGATGTTATTTATAAGGACTATTGAGTCCTCTAATTTTCCATGAGATGATTCTCATAAGGCCAACAATCAAAACAATAAACTACTAAGCTATTCCTTCTATCACTATCCAAGGACCACGAATAGGGGAAGCCTCCCCATGTTCCTAATGTGATAATTTCTTAAGTTTTCTTGACCCTATGAGATTTTCCAAGGCCATTTTCTTTTCCATAGCCACTTCTTTTATTTTTTTACCTCGATCCGGTTTCTCTCTAAGAATGTCTTCCCTGTTTACATTCTCCTCCCACATTTGTATTTTTCTTTTCTTTTCATTTCACACTCATTGGGGTCCAATCCTCCTCATTTTGAAAAATCCCAATTTCCTCATTTGGTGAGATCTATGAACCCACTTGTAGGCCAATACAATTGTGCTATTCTTCCAAACTCAATCTTAGTTTATCATCTTCTAGTGGCTCCAAAGTCTCACTAATTTCCTTATTTTGTTGAATAAGTAAGAGGGATAAATCATTATTATTTGGTATCAAATTCATGGAGGTCTCTATGAAGAGATTATCATCTTTTATTGGTCTTCATTAGCTAGCTCTTCTTCTAGTAGTTTTTATAGTAGGGACATCCTTAGAGAAATCCCTTATCTGTGTACTTCTCATGTTCCTCAGAATAGGGGATCTAATTTGTTTTTCCATAACATGTTCTTCTTCTTTCTGTCTTCTTTACTTCTTCCTTATGTTGGGAACCACCTTTTTCCATTGGGCCTTCCTCATTTTCATCCAACTCATAAGCCTTTATATTATTTCCATTCTCCTTCAAGATTTGGGGGAATTTCAACTAATCTACTAACATTTCTATTTTATCAAGCTTCTCAACCTCAACATAATCCTTCTCCACATTAATCACCGCCAAGTCTTTATTTAGACCCTTCAAAGGTGAAACTTCCTTCACACTTCCCTTATTTTTGAGAGTTTCTTTTTAGGTAAAGGCTTGGTACATTTGTCCACTAAATGACTATATTGGTTACAATCCTAACAAAAATATCCAACATTTTCATAAAGAAATAATTGTGTCCATTTTCCAAATTTTGAATTTAAAGTGATTTTCATTAGTAAAGACTTTTTCAATTAACATGAACACACATTCTCACAAAGACGAACCTAAATCTTTGAAGGGTAACTTTATCTATTGCTAACAATTTCCCAAAGGAGTTGGTTATACTTTGCAGAATCTTTGAGCTTCAAAACTCCATAGATAACCTTGGTAGACACACCCGAGAAGGGGCTACAACATAAAGGTTAGCAAAGGGGTCAAAACCTGGTTCCATTTATAGAGAGATAAATAGTTTTTATGCCCTTTATAAAAAACCAAGGTCCACTCGTTAAAACCTTTAATAGATCCTCCTTATTTGAGAACTAAAACAATAAGAGGCTATCCACCATTGCACTAACTGACACACTACCTTTCACTTTCCACTCCATATCATATCATTTGTAGACCAAATCTACATTAGGCCTAGAGGCAAGAAACTTACCTATTAAGGAGTTTTCCATCCCTAAAATTGCTTCATCCATGACAATGTTCAAAACATTAACCTCTATACCTTCCTCAAAATAGGTCATGATAGGAGCTACACTCTTTCCTCCATTCAAACTATTCACTCTAACCAACTTATCCACCCATGAGGATGGTCCTAAACCATAAAAAAGGGTTTATATTTTGGATGAGCAAGGACAATCCTAAGCTACAGAATCTTAGAAACGACGCCATTGGTACACTTGTCATTGGGACTAGGAACATCACGTGCCTTATAATCTAAGATTTTTTCTAGGGGAACAAGGGACCCCCCATCCTATCTTTCGTACGCGAGAAAACCGCCAAAAGACTATAGAAAAATTCAAACCTTCATAGAGCTCCTGTGTGTAGTGTATCTTCAATACAAATGATAACTACTCTAAACTATGTGTTATGTACATATCAACATCAAAATTAGAGCAAAGCACATCCATTGCATATAATTTAAATTTCTTGCATTTATTTATTCGTGTTAGCCTCAACTTTGTATCTTAGGATATTTTTTAAATTTAATGCAATTTAATTTATTTTCCCTATAATATTTGTGAATGTTAGTTATTTTCCTTCACAATGAGCAAACAAATCATTAAAGTAAATGACAACTCATAAAGGATCCCACCAGAATTGGAATTCTTATTAAAAATAGTTGTGAAAGATTTTGATATACAACACAATTACATGATTTACATTATTTGGTTGTATTTGGGTTATCCCTCTTGGTTAGAATTGTTGTCATAGAGACAACTATGGTGCAACAAACTCCAACAATTGTCAATGGATAAAATACACACATAAAGTTTGTTCAACACAAAAAAATAATCACACAAGGAAGTGGACTCAGAGAAATAGATTGCTCTACTTAAACATCAAATAATTCCATAGTCAAATTTTCAACAATAATTTTACACCTCATCCAACAAAAAAGTGGTAAACAATTTTTCTATATTTATTGACAAAATTCACCTTTAATTGAACATGCAAAGAGAGCCCAACTAGTGGGATAAACACTTCTAATACTTACTATTGGAGCCCTATAATTAATTGCGTTACCCATAAGTTGATTTAGTTCTCCTTCCAAGACCGATCTAATGATTTATAAATATTTGATTGTCTAACCTTAGTAGTGGCCACTAGATGTTCTACCCAAACAAAATAGTATAGGAGAGAATAACAATGTAATTAAAGTGGTTGTCTAAGAAGAGTCCATAGAGTCATGGACGAAGGGTTCAATTAAAAACCCTTGAATCATGCAGCCAACACAATATACACTCAAAAGCTTCTCACAGTGGAATAAAAGAACAAAACAAATATTAGAAAAGTGATTTTATTTAATATCAATTATCCAAAGCAACAACAGTCTAGACTATATCAATGAAATTTTCTGCAAGGTGTTACAAATAGAATGAGACCTTAATTATCAAATTACAACGATTCACAAGTATAATCAAGGTGCAGTTCCTCAGTACATGATGCTCTTTTATCTCCTGATCTCTGGAAATACTACCGAACTCTCTTTCTTCAATGTTTACTCAACGTTCCATCTGCTATGATAACCTGGAATTGCTTTGTAATGTAGAATGATAGATATTTTATAGCAAGTACAAGCAAGGATAAAATGTCTTGATACCGAGCAACCAGGTGGTACAATGCTTAGCATACATTAGATATGAAAACATGTAGGAGAACTCTCTTAGATGAATGCAACAAGACGTAAGCACTACACCCTGGATGCTCTGCATCAACTGTGAAGAGAGATGTCTGAAAATCATACCATCTTGACAGACAAAGCCAAACATCTTTGGTTGGGCTATCTGAAAAAGGTGAAGAGGAACATGAAGTCGCAGACAAATTATGGTTAAGTTTTCCAGGTGATGATTACAAAGTTTCCAGAGCATCTAGGAATATATTTCTGGTGGCAAAACATGCCCCATGCTTTTAGAAGGATAGCTTCTCTCTTAAAGGAGTGCTGAGAACCTACCCTGTAGTCTTGAAGTCTCCCTCCCTATTAATTTTTGACCAGTCATATTACCATGTTTCAAAATTATAATTTGAAGAATTCCAGTTAGTAAGACATTTTCACTCTACCAAATTTTGCGAATGGAATAAAATGAATACCAGATGAGTTAATTCACTAAAGCAAGTATATTACAACCGGAAAGCATTTATAACAGTTCCTAAATGTGAAAATCCTCTGTTTTGAAAAGGCCCTTTGAGTCAAATTAAATCAACACAATCCAAGAGCTGAAACCACATGCTTTAAAATACCAAAGTTGTAGATGCTTATTCAATAAGGCTCTTTCTGCAAACCATCTGATTATGTATAATACAACCATAAAGTATTTACAATATTTACCTAATGTGACAAGCCTCTCTTTTGAAAAGGCCTTTTGAGTCAAAATATATCAACAGTCCTTGAGCTCACATTTTGTATTATTAAACTAAAATGTTGCAGGCAAAAATGCTTATTCAATAAGGCCCTTCCTGCAAACCGTCTGATTATGTAAACTTTCAAATACTTTCACTAATAAACAGGGAAGACAAACAATATAAGGTTTTTGTTATTGATTTTAAAGCTACAAACCCAAGCAACAATCAACAATATTTTATTTGTGTGGATACAAAGGTGGAAATAAAGAAGAATGCATGGTAAGAGATCAGCAAATATCTGTTAGGGAGAACTAATATCTTGAGATGTTCTAGCATGATGAGCTGCTGCAACTGGTTTGCAGATGATTTTCAAATTCCCAAGCAATTCAATTGTCTAATAATGCAAACCTTGCCTGAGGTCAAAGCTAGGTCCTCTCTTTAGTTCAGGAGAAACAATGGATGCAAGCCCACCAAGTGGAGGTTTCATCATTGATCTGTATGCAATTTCATTGTAACGCAGCCTGTAATATTTCAAGTATGGTTGAAAGTGCTCTAGATTTTTATCCTTTCTGTCAGTTTCACTTCGTTGACTGTCTTTCTTGAATCCACTGAAAAAAGAGGCGATGCCCTCCCTTGGAGAAAATATTGATGGTTTAGTTGGTAGGTCATATCTGCTTGGAGTGGTAATATTTTGGGTGGGTGTTGAGTTATTTATGCTTTTGGTACCTTCAAATCTAAAGCTCTGAAATTCCCCAAATCTTTTACCATTAGGATTGTATCTGCTAGTGGCTGGTGATGCAAAAGAAAATGACCGTGCATTTAACGGAGAAATCAATGCTGGCCCTAATGAGTATGCTAGGTATCGATCTCCATCCAATCCATGAAGAGAAGGCTGCTTGACATTTTCTGAGGCCACTTTACATGAGAAGCGGAAAGAGCTTCCCAAATTTGAAGCACAATCATGGCGTAAGGATGAGGCTCTTGCGAATCCAGTCATTATGAAAGGAGAATCATAGTCTCGAGAAGAGACTAGATATAAATTTATTGCAAAGTCCACAAAAGGCCGGACACCCTGCAGTTAACAGAAGGTCAACCATACTTTATCAGCTATAAAATTGCTTATATTCAACGAAAAGGATGTCTTAACCAAGCTGCAAGACTTGCAGTAGCTACAAATCTTTTGTGTTTGGTACCTTCCAAAGGTAGTTGAACATTGAAGGAGGATCAACAACAAAGGCCTTAGCTAGCCTTCCTGGGTAGTAGTCTGCTGCTATCTTTAATGTTGCCATGATTAAATTCAGACATGTAGAACCTGATCTGAAATAACCTGCAATTGAATATTTGTCAAAATGAAACATCTCCATTATAGGAATTCTCATTCAAATAGACTTCATTACCAGGATACAAACACCATGTTGATAGAAAAATGGCAAACCCAAAATTAAATGACTCGAAAACATTTATGGAAATGTGTTACTTATGGGGGAACTTTTCAATTTTTATGAAACATTAGATAGAATTTAAAAAAATTTCAGAATAAAGTTATGCTACTCGAGCAGAATGAATGAAGCAGATAATTATACTACAAGAATAATAGCTGATATATCATTACAGAGGTTCTAGACTCTCAGAAGTCCCAAGCGTCCACACAAAAAATGTTTGTAAAATAAGAAAAAGATGTTATTAAACAAAATGTTTCTTTAGATGCACATAAAACTTTTATGTGGGCGTTCCTGCAGAACATATGCATGCCACATTAAAGTTTGATTGAATGATGAGTTGGTTTCATCTAAATACTCGAAAATATTCATAGCCTACTGTTGTTTTTAACTATGCTACATTACAATATCATGAATCCAAGTACCAAAGAAAACCAAAGCTGATTTAGCATGTCATCTTGGAAGAGAATTTTAAATCGTAGTTGGTAGGCCCAACTTTAATGTACACAGCATGTCATCTTGGCAGAGAATTTTAAATCTTAGTTGGCATGGCCAAGTTTGGTGTAAATCGTATTCAAGTGTAACAAGACTTATTTCTTAAATGCATAACCAAATCTCTTCTTCTGGATAAGGGCATCCCAAAAATGCAATGCAAAAGAAGAGCTCATACAGGATACACAATATGGATTAGAGTGAAGTCTACAATGTCTAGATTTTCAGAAAGCACAAGAGCAAGCTAAAATTTTAGGATGGCATATTGTTTTCCAATTCAAAGATGCATTATTAATGTATATCAGAGTTAGAACTCATACAATGCAAAAGAAGAGCTCATACAGGATACACAATATGGATTAGAGTGAAGTCTACAATGTCTAGATTTTCAGAAAGCACAAGAGCAAGCTAAAATTTTAGGATGGCATATTGTTTTCCAATTCAAAGATGCATTATTAATGTATATCAGAGTTAGAACTCATACAATGCAAAAGAAGAGCTCATACAGGATACACAATATGGATTAGAGTGAAGTCTACAATGTCTAGAGTTTCAGAAAGCACAAGAGAAAGCTAAAATTTTAGGATGGCATATTGTTTTCCAATTCAAAGATGCATTATTAATGTATATTATAGTTAGAACTTGCCTGCATCAAACACAAGTACGCAGTGCTCAATTCCAGGTAACATGGATGCAATAGCAACCTCCAGTGTAAAAACCAGCAAACGAGTATACCTGAAATGGTTTGGGCAAAAATATTAGCACAGAAGCAAATGTGAATCTGCTTAAAGATAAAGGCTCCCCTTGTTTATTGTTCGGTTCAAAATATTGCTTTTTCTGCTTAATTACTAAGTTCTCTCTTAATATATAATATTTTATCACTCTCAACTAAATCTCTGATTATGTATAGGCTGGAAATTACTAACCATTTTATCTAGATAAGTAGCATTCAGATACTTTGAAATATTACTCAAATTCAAAATAAGTAGTACTAAGAAAGTGATATTCGTGGTTATTTTTGAACCATGGACTTATGCAACGAGACCTGTTGCTGGGATCAGAAATTTGATCCAATTGACTTGTAATAGCATATTCCAATTTTCCAGGTGAATGTTCCTTCTTGTTGCAGTCAACAAAATTTTATGTCCGCATGAGTTCTAACCAAGCTTTTAATCAAGATTTTGAAAAATAAAAGCTGCGTGCTAGTGCTTTGGATTCTTGACTTTAATTCTGAACTGAATTAATCTACACTTTCCATATGAGCGGCTTTTGGTCTGATTTCCCATTCAACATCAGAAAAATCAGTCTGGACTGAACAAAGGCAATGTCTAGGTAACAGTTACCAGACTATAAATTGATAGATCTAGGCTCTAGCTATTACATTCTAATCATTCTTCTCTGAAACACGCCCTTATTGGAAATACTGTTCTAAAAAGAAAACCTCTGTTTCTCTCTTTGCTGGTATACTCTTTATGTTTCTGGCAGGCTATGGGTTGAGATAAAACAAATTATCTTCCTTCTAGTAATATTGTAGAGTCGCTGTTGAGGGTATTTTAGACTAAAGGGGCAAATAAAAAAGAATCGGGAAATAATAAATGCAAGTGAACTAATAAAGGGTGGCTTTAGCTGATAAGGATCTTACAGTTTTTGGAACTGGAGTTTTTGGTGATCCTGCTTCATTCTCACAATCTGCACTCATATAAACAAACAAAATAAAGTTTCAATTAAGGGTCAGTTGTAAAAAGGAAATAAGTTTACTTGCACAGTTTATCAAAAGATTGCTCATCCGGCGCACTGACAGTTCCTGTTTACGTTATTGAAATTTCAAACAGAATTAGTGGCAATCAAGTCTTTTACTTACAATAACTGGCCGAGCCAAGTCATCTCGACCGGCGACAAAGGCTACTCCTTGTGCAAGTTCTGCGGAGAACTCATCTGCTATCAAATGCTCTGCATTTTATCAAAACATTGGTGAAAATTTCAGTATATAGAATCACGTCTAAGCATTTAAACGATATTAAACCTTTAAAAAAAAAATTAAAACAAAAAACATGTTACAAAAAGCTCTAATGGAGCCCTAAATTGGGTTTTCAAACATCAATCTGCACAGGAAAAGGGGCCAGCTTCATCACTTTTGTGGTTTAGGCAATTTCACGGAAACACTCAGTCAAATCTTTGGCAGTAATAATGCTAAAAGCACTCAATTTTGGTACTAAAAGCACACAAGAATAAACGCATTTGCAGTTTGCTGAATAAACTTGTCAGCATTTGGGCGAGACAAAAGTAATTCCATTATAACCAAAGGCTATCAATCTCTACAGGAAAAGTTTTGGCTTTTGTATAATTTAAGAGTAAGGACAAAAGCAAATTACCAACAGGAATACTGTCCCGCCATGTGAGGCACGCCCTCAGCTGCTTTGCTGCTTTCTTTGCATTGTTTCCAGGGGCTTTCAGAAATCTTTCGACGCAAGCTTCGTTACAGTAACTTTTCTGCATTGCAGAGCAAATTCTTTGAGCAACTTCACCGACATTTCACAAATTTAAAGGGAAACTCTTCAAAAATGAACGAAATTGTCAAGAAGCAAAATTATTATCGTTTATTCCTAAATTTTTTGTGCTGAGCTTCAAAAACTATTTTGGAACAAAAAATTCTTCAATGAGCACTAATTTTCATCATTATCTTAGCCACCATTTCGTTGATGCATTCAGCAGCAGACATTATCAAATTTCTACAGTTCTCTGTTCAATTACAACCTTGAGAATGAAGAAACAATGCTAAAACATATATTTACAATAATGTGAATCAAATTCAATTAAAACACTGATACAACTGCAACTGCAAGTGCACAACATTTTCGTTAAATCTTTTTCCAGCCATCAGAATTCCGTTAAATTATAGCAAGCCAAACGCAACCTGCTTCGGTGACAAAGCTCCATCTTTTTGCAGGAGCCGCAAGACGGTCTTCGCTTTGTCATTGCCGGATTTCTCTGTTCCAAAGCTCCAGACACCTCGTTTTCTTGCCATTTTTCCACTGAAAAAAATTTGCTGTGTGTTTTGACGGACATGAAGAGAGTTAAAAAAGGCGACGAGAATCGTAAATGGGCATTCAGCACTCGAAAGAAACAGATGCAAATCCTGTGACCCACCCTGTCAATCGAATTTACTTTTCTCGTACGAAATGCTCCATTAATTTCACTACTTATCCCCTACAAACGACAGCAAAACTAAACGCGTCAATTGACGGCATAGCTGCTCGTCGCTTTCACGTTACCAAGGTTCCCCGTCCAAAGTTTTAAAAAAACAAAATAGTTGCACATATAAACAAAATAGTTGCACATATTTACAAAATGTATTTAATATTTAAGAGTTTCAAACATTCCAAAGACATTTATACTCCAAAAATAAACGACAACCAGAAAGGACAACTCCTCATCTCGACTTACCATAAAACATTGATTTAATATCTCGCACTCTTTCAACGTTATGCTCACGGACCTTAGTATTTAAAATTAACTATATAATAATCATCACTCATTATTTTATTAGACGATTTGAAACATTTTATAATGTTACTTTTGTAATTGTAATCTGGATGTTTCAAACATGTCTTCTTCAATTTAGAATAGAAGTTTGAAAAGTATTTCGGTCAAATTTAGGGGATCAATGGAAGAATTGTAATTTAACTAGTTGAGAACAATTTTTTTTTTTTTATTATGTCGTTTATAAAACTTTAAATTTGAGGAAGTCATGTCATTTATGAAAATTTAAACTTAAGGAAGATGGAATTAGATCAAAATAGATTCCTAAATAACTTTAAAGCTAAATTCAAGTTGTGATTAGATAAAAAAAGACTCGTAGATGACTTTAATAAACTGGTTCCCCTACTTTTACAGCCAAACTCAAGTCGTAACTAGATCAAAATAGACTCTAGATGACTTTAATAGATTGGTTCCCCTACTTCTACAACCAAACTCAAGTTGTGATTAGATCAAAATAGACTTCTAGTAGACTTTAACAGAACAGTTCCCCTACTTCTACAACAGAACTCAAGTCGTGATTAGATCAAAATAAATTCTTAGACGACTTTAATAGATTGGTTTCCCCCTTCTACAACAAAATTTGAATCGTAAATAATTTTATCTATCAACCTCAAATCTAAAATGACTTCAACATGCTGATTCCCCAATCATAACCACCAAACTGACTCTAAAATGACTTTACCAGACTAATCCATGTTTAAAAAAGAAGATTTATCTAACAAATTCCAACCTAAAAAACCCAACCAGTAAGATTTGGATTGTGGGCAACAGTCATATTCAAACATAGGAATTGACAGTTTTGTTAATATTTGTTGCGTGTCCCAATGAGATTGTGGATGGCTGTCTCCAAAGTCAAACCTAATTTCAAGACTGAGAGTGGGGATGATGAAGGATCGAAAAGTTATCTGTTGTTTATATTCATTCAAACTGGCGATGCTTTTACTTTTGTTTAACTGCTTTGAAGTGACTTGACCTGTTACGATTTGAATTGATGCTCTGCTGTAATCCATGCCGACCCATGTGGAACGGGTATAATAATGAGTTTATAACGGCAGATTGTTTTTAAAAATATTGAACTTGGTCTAATGCATCAATCATTTTTATTCTTTGGCACACTTGGCATTACGACTGTGGAGGGCGTGATATTATGACGGTAAACTCATGAAATTGGACCCCATTTCAGACTGTGATAAGAGTGAGTGCAATTTTAAATATGGTATTTGTACTTCTTCAATTCCACTGTTATGATTTCACCATGATCACTCAAATGTACAATTTCTGTCATTAAGAAAAGGATGTTTGAGGCCCTCATACGTCCTTCAATGTGGATATTTTCTTTCTACTATTTCCCTTATTTTGAATCCGTTACTACCTAGGACTTCTATCATACAAGAAATGATTTGGAATTCAATCAAACACATTTGCTAATATATATATATATATATATTTTGATAGTAATGAGACTAAGGAGATCGGGGGGCCTAGTTCGATTGGTTAACGCATTTTTTTTGTAGGTAAGAAGTCATGAGATCTGGTCCCCCCGTTCCCGTGGTATCGAAGGGCGTGTCGCGCCAACACCACCAGTCACATGAGAAAAGTTTACCAGGCGCAGCAATTTATAGGAGGGCTAGTCACATGTAAAAAGTTTACCAAACGTAGTTTATAGGGGGGGCTACCTGATTCGTATAATCTAAAAAAAATAACATTGACAACAAGTTGTGATGTATGTTGTTTTGTAATCTCTTACTTAAAGCTTTATTTAATATAAAAAATAAATAAATTTGAATACTCAAGGATAGTTATTTTTTTAATATTGAATTAAACATAGATTAAGAATTGCAAAGGATAGTCATGTTAAGGTCTATTGCTTTGAGTCTAATATGTTCATGTAGCTTATTTCCTTATTGTAAGACCTCATATATGCATATTTTTAGGATAATTTAATAAATGAAATAATTAGTTGAGTTTTTAGAGTTGAGACTAGAATAATAAATTTATAATTAATTCAATAGAATGTTAAATAACTAAAAATGCTTAGTTTAAATCTGATGGTGGAATATGTTATTGAATATGATAGGAATTGATTCCCTACCATGTTGAAAATTGGGGCCTTGATTAAATGAATGCTTCAAAATATATAAATTGGTTATGCTTTGCTTTGGTTCAAATCCACTAATGCGGAACTAATATTTGTGATTGTGGAAATGATATGGCACATATAATTGAACATAGACTAGCAAAAATGAATTGGGAAGAAAGGAAGATTCTAGAAAATTAGCCTCAACTTGGTGTACCTATGTTTGAAGTGGTATGGTATCTATATACATTATTAGACAACTTGTTAAGTGAGGGTCATGTTCTCCTAAGTCAAGTCCTTGAGCATACTAATTCAATGATGATGAACCAAGATTGAATACAATAGGCAAGCATGCAATATGCCTAGAATAATGTGTGCTACAATAATGCAACTAGAGTTCTCAATGATGTTGTTATGATGTTGTATAAATAGATCAGGGTGTGTAACATAAATCATCATTCTAAATAACATAACGAGTTTCCTTAAATACAACAACATAACACACAAACACATGCACTAGATTAGCTCACAATAATTAGCACAGAGGAGTTGACAAGGTCTAAATTTAAATTTAAAATTTAAAATTTTGAGGTTAAAATTTATAAATAAGAAATGATGGGTCGATTTGCACATGTGGATCTAATCTAGGATGGTGAATGGGAGATATAGGAATCAAGCAAGTTGACATAATACCATAAGATAGATTTCATGTAAGAATATGCCACTTGTAAAATTAATATAGTATAAAAGGGCACTTTGATTGGAGTGGACCCAAAACATAATAGAAAATAGCATGGGCGTGTGATTTTCATCATTAAATGTTGCCCTCACTTTGATGTGCATGTGAAATATTATGAGGATGCATGTCAAAGTAAAAAAAATAGTCAACATAGAAAGTAAATATTTTAAACACTCAAATCCCATAGAAATATGAATGATGATTCTTATACTCTCCTTGCAACGAGTGCTCCATCAAAAAACTACAAGATAGGAAAAAAATATGTAATGAGTGACATTTTTTGCAAATTTAAAATTAACACTTGCTTGAAAATTGTCTTAAAAAATAGAAAAACTAAAAAGGTGGGTAAGAGATCTTGTCTAAGTAGAAAGTGGTACAAATATAGCCAAAAAAAAGGTAGGAATCTAACTACTTGTGAAAAAAAATTAATGTAAAAAGGTTGATAAAGCTCTCTTTAACATGGTATGACTATGACCTTAACAAGTTACAAATCATACATCACAAAAAGGAATATTAGTCATACATCTACCCCCCTCCAATTGGTTGTATATAAAGGACACAAGGAATTGAAGATAAGAAGAATAAGATGATATGACATAGAAATGGTAAAAGGTATCTTCATGCAAAACCATAAATATTATGTAATAATGAAAGTGTATATAACAAGGGAAAGGCAAGATGGCCCCTAGTGTTACCTTGGAATAAAGGCAATTAGCAATCAATAATGAGTCATAAATGCTATATAAGAATCATGCAAGCACAAGTAAGATGTAAGATATAAACATGATACATATTATAACACAGAAACATAAGACATAAGCATGATTAAGATCATAAACTTGTAGGCATGTGAGTGTAAAAAATATAACATGTAATTATCATATAATATATAATTTAATAAGATTCATATGTGTGAGAGAGGTTTTGGTTGTACTTGTGTAGTAATCATTTACATCAATGTTTTATATCATAGTTTGTGATCCATCATTGTCTTCTTTTAGATCCTTGAAGTTGGATCACAAAGTGCGATATGAAATTTTGATGCAAAAACTAAGTTACAAGATTACAACTAGAAGATTTATCTCACAATATTATGGTTGTGAAAATCTTATGTTTCTAAGAAGCATATGGTTATCATAAGATGCTAAAATTATAAGAGTCATGTCATAAGTACATATAATCATTTGGAATATCATAATAAGCATACCATGTGAATAACATAAGAGATAAACATCATAAGTATGGGACATAGGAAGATCATGTCATCTAGGAACATATAAGATAATCAAGCTATATGAAAAAATATAGGTTTTAAACATGGACCATAGAAGGAAAAATAAATATAGGAATACATAGGAGCTAACAAGGAATATAGGAAAGCATAAGTGGTAAAAATCATAGGAGGAAATGAGACATAAAAAATCTTTTACAAAAAATAGAATAATCAAAATGAAATATGCTTCCAAGGGAGGAAACAAAGCATACACAATAATATAGAGATTGAAAATGAGAATAGGAGAGACATAAAAAAACATTGCATGAATAGAAGAGACACAAAAAAGGAGGATGACATAGAAAAAGGTCAAAGTATAAGGACACAAAAGAAAGAAAATGTAAATTTGTTAATATAAGTAAATAAATAAACCATAAGAATGCTAAAAGATTTTTTTAAAAAAAACATTAGAGAAATCACCATCCAAGAGGTCATCCTCAGACCTCTTCTAACAAGTAACTTCAAGTTATTTTTCCTCAAGTAAATGACTTTCATCTTAATAAGAAGTGGTGGTATTAGTGAAAATAATATTCATAGGTGCAATTGTAGAGACTTATTTCTTTACCCATTGTTTTTCTTTGGAGTTAGCTCTATCGAGAAATTTTGCATTTGTCTAAATATAACATTTTTCTTAAGTACCTATAAAGAAGTAGTGCCTCTAGAATGAAATGTGGGTTTACCATGATGTCATTATTCTTCTATTACTTTCTTGGTACATGGTTTGTTTGTTCTTCATAATGATCGTTTGAAGAAATACATCAACTGATAACTTTATGCATAAAGATTGTAGGATGTTAAACTGGAGGTTCCTTAGGTCTTTTATCTTCAAAATTTCTAGGAGAAGATGCACAAGTAGCTTCTTAATTATTTATCATATTTTTCTTTGTTGTTTTCTACATGAAATTTGTGGGTGGAAGCATAAATGCATGTCTCACTTTTTGGCCTAAATTACTTACAAAATTAATATTTTTAAATATTTTTATTTTCTCTCAATTCTATCAAGCAACCCATTAAGAATTTGGAGATAATTTGTAAAATGATCGTTTTTAGATTTTCTATGTAGATTTTTTCTAATCTTAAAAATAGAAAGTATGTATATCTCATTTTTAATTATATATCCAAATTTATTTATTCCATTTTTGTTGAACTCACACTAAAGCAGACATTCAAGACACTTAAGTATGCAATGCACTAGGGTACAATTTTTTTAATAACTTATTAATCATATTTTAAATGTGAACAGTTATAACTAAGACACATTCATAATGCATAACTCTTTTCAACAATGCATAACTCTTTTCATATATATATATATATATTATATATATATATATATCCAAATTTATTTATTCATTTTTTGTTGAAAGAATATTGATATAGAGGGTGGTATTACTTTCTAATTAGTTCATTGTTTTCTATTTGTTCATGTGTATGAAATAGATATATTATTTTTTGTGATTAACCTATGTTGATTAATAATAACAAAACAATTTATACTAAAATCTATATTTTCATAAAGCTTACTCTAAGGGCTATACTTATGCAATTTTTTGTGTTATAATAAATTCATTTGATCATGAAAAATGGCTCTAGGAAAATTCACCACCAGCAATTCACCACCAACAATTCACTACGAAAAAATTCACCTCAAGGAAAATTCACCACTAGCAATTCACCACCGCGAAAAATTCTTCACATTAAAAGTTTGCAATTAATTTTTGGTGGTGGTGAATTTCTAGTGGTGAATTTTTCTTGAGGTGAATTTGTCATGACAGTGAATTTTCCCACGGTGAATTGTTGGTAGTGAATTTTTAGTCGATAAATTGCTAGAAGTGAATTTGTTAGATGCCATGAAAAATATGATGAAAATCAATATTTTATCTAATAAAAACATTTAATGTGGTTTTGAGGGAAATTAATGCCACCTAGGCACCACACAAGAACCTTTGAATGAAGGTCCTTGATACTCAAAGATGAATGAGGCAGGCTTGGGCACAACTAACCCCTTTATAATATGTTGGATCTTGGATTGAAGGACCTTCATGGATATAGGAAGACCTTTAATAAAAGGAGACATTTTCTTATAAAATTCTAGTTTTACAAATTTGTATATGGCCCATAAGTTAGACATGCTTACATGCTCTCTCTCTCTCTCTCTCTCTCTCTCTCTCTATATATATATATATATATATATATTTCCTTAAGGGCCTTCACAAAAATATCCAAATAAAAATGAATCCAATAATATAAAAGGATTATATGGAGTTTTATAACTTTTAAAACCATTGTGCCTTCATGCACAACATTAACACATTGACAAAAAAAAAAAATAGAAGGAAATGATTTACAATGATCTATTTGCAGCCTATCAAGTAGCATACCAAATCTATCTGAAGTAGGAATAAAATAACATAACACTCTAAGCTCCTTAGGGCCGAATATCAAATCTAAAATGATGCAACCCATGGTCTCAATAAAAATTCCATGTCATTTTCTACGCATAAAAATGTTGCTTAATATATGATGATGAAATAAAAATTTCTCAATGCATATATCAAATTCCAATTTAGGATTAATGAGAGAAAATTGGTAAAGTATTTCAAACATTTCCAAAAACATAGAAAGGCACATAATAATTGTTATGTGTGACCTTATCTTCATTAAATGTAAACAATGATGAAGCATGAGAAGAAGGTGCATCTATATAGGACTACATGAGAATCAATAAATAATAATTATCCATAGTATTTCTATCAACATGTGTATGTGTCTTATAGTATAGGGATTATTTTCTTGATGTGCATGTAGATTATTATTGTAGTTAGGAAAGATATTAGTGTAAATCTTAAAATTATAACTAGGAGGGGCAAATAAAGGATCACCCCCATCACTGAAATTCTTTGTATGAATCATATTATTATCTATCAAATATTGTGCTTTATGTTTTAAAATTATAAAGTTATAAAATGAATTTTCATTATACTTCTTAGGTAGTCCCCTAGTTGGATCAAATGGATGAATAGGTGGAAGAGTATCAATAAAATTTGAAGCACACTATCCAAGAGATATTGTAATTTTATAAAATTTCTAAAAGTGTGATGCATAATGTAAGGCACATTAGAAGTATTAGTAATATGATGCATATTATCCTTTTTATCTTTATGGTTATTAACCTTCGAAAAAGTTTAGACTTTTGGAACTTGGAAGGGTAAGAAGATGTAGAAGAACAATGAAAAAAATAGAAATATTTAAGCACACTGGAATTACGAAACAACAATTCATTATTCTTTTGATGATCATGCACATGCCCATAATATAATCAATTTTATCCAACAATACACTGTTTCTAAGAGGTGATAACAATCCCTTTAAAAAATAGTTTTTAATTAATTTCAATGAACTTGATGGTATAAATTAGAACATAAGCACTAAAAAATATAGTAACGTACTCATGTATTCACTCATTAAGACCTTGGGAAAATTCAAACAAAAATTGATAATAGTAGTCTTTAGGTACATATTAACTTTTAAGTGATTAAGAAAATATTTGACCAACTTTGAAAAGAATGAATAGATCCGTAAGGTAAAGAGAAGAACTGCTCAAAGTTATAATATTTCAAAGTAATTAGAAATAACATAGCCAAAAATTTATCAGATGATCTAAATATGCAAGAGCGAACGATCTCAAATGTGCATTAGAATCACCTTTACCATTATTTATTTCAAATTGAGTTGCCACAAAACCACTAGGTGAATGATAAGTATTTTACTTTCATATATTCATCTTCATATTATCCATTAGTAAAGGTGTCAATTTTTTGCTCCACCCTATCTAGGTTTTGAATAACTTCATTCAAGGTAGATGTAGAGATGGTGATAATATAAACACAAAATATAAAAGATTAGGTATAGATAGGTTAATAGGATAAAAAATGAATTACAACACAGATATAACCATAGTAGGAGGAATGGAATGTGATATGGAATTAGGAATGGAACAAGGTATAAAAATAGGAATATAGTCAAGTATGGTAATAGTGGAGATATGAATAACACTAACAATAGGATGAGAAGATGTGACACTAGTGGTGGAAGTGGAAATGATAGAAGTCTAGAGTTATAAATTTCTTAATTTATAATTTCCACTTTATATAATGCACTCGTTTAGTACACATTCAATTTACATTTTTTAGGTTTCATTTAGCTAAATCCTCAACCCTTTTACCCTCACCAAAATGCCAAAATACACCTTATGCCTAAATTTTAATTTCTAATCACCTAGACACTAATATGATCATGGTAGAGACATGATCTCCACTATGATCATAATATCATCCCTAACATTTAAACATGCCATACAATAGAAAACATTTAGTGTTTATACCTTCTAATGGACCATTCAAATTTACATTTATAAAAGAAAATAACTTAGCTAATGGAATGAGTAATCTTTATTCTTCCTCTTCTAAAAAATCAAATGCTTCCTTTGCTTCTGCTATCATTATTCTATAAAAGCTTTGTAAAACCTCATTGTAGTCTTTTTAGATCTTCTAATCGTATCAAACCCTTATATTTTTCCACTCTTGACACTTGAATTGGTGATTCTATTTCCTTAATTGCACAAACACACACCACAACAATGTTAGGTATATTATATTTACATGTTTAGAATAGACTTAATGCATACATTTAGAATCATGATAATATTTTGTTGGAAAGTAATCATGCAAACATTATTTCATTTTCTTTTATGTTGCATTAGAGTCTATTTTATTTTTGTTTAGAGTCATGCAAAGATTGTGTGCTTGTAAAAACTCTTCTCTTTTGGTGCATTTCCCTTTTATTTATTTTTTATTTCATGCTCCTCTTTTCCCTTTTTCCAATGTTATATTTAAGTTAGAAGCTAACATAGATAAGGTAAAAACCATTCAATTTTGGACGTCATCTTACATTTCATGGTCCCACACTTACAAGACTACCTATGATAATGTTCTTTGTATAGAATGGTATTGAGCACATTTGATACAAAAAATTGACGTGGTTGTGATATTTGAACACCAATAGTATATGGAACACATAATGGAAAAAACCAAGGCTTCAACCTTCATTTTTCCTACAAACATAAAACTTTTAGTTTAATATTTTGTGATTTTGGTGGAAAATCATAGAGAAACCTACTCTAAGGTGTAGCCATCTAATTACTACAATGGGTTATAAAACCCCATTTATTTATTTCAATGGACCATATTTGAGCTTTAACTTTATATTTTCTAGACTAAAATATGACAACCCCATAAATTAGCCTTTTATTGCTTGGAACTCTACTAGACTATTGCACCTATAAAAATGGAATCCCCATAAAAATTGACATTAAGAGTATGATTTGATTTTAATGAGGATGGATCTATATCCCATATTTATCACATTCATGATATAACAAATCTATGCATGATACATGTTTTTGTAGCTCTATATGTGGCTCTCAAATTATTGGCTTCATCTCAAGGAAAGAGCATTGGATTGATTCAAATGATTAACAGTTTCCTCCATTCTACATCGGGGTCAACTTGAAACATTTTTAAATAATTAGTTTAAGGAGAGGAGATACATACTATCATTTTCTTAACATCTCATAATAGTGAAGAAAGCTCATATGAAGCCCATTTTTTCTTTCAACCTCATATTCAAGAGGACTTGGGAGAGGATACCTAATGAGACATATCTTTCACCGAGTTTGGTGTATCTTTATTTTTTTAAATATTTTCTTTAAAATTAATTTAATGATCGATTTATTAGGTTTTAAAATCATCACAAAGGCCTATGGTATAGTTTTCCAAGCTAAGAAAAGCCTCATGCAAGCCAAAAAAAATTCCCTATACTTCCAACCTCTTTGTTCTCTTAAAATAATAATCCTCCTCAAGCTATTTCAAGCTATTTGGTCCTAAGGAAATAGTATAAATGAAAAGTCTTACTTTAGATTTTTCTAATGAGTTCATAGCCTTCAAAATGAAGTTTGTTATTCCTACCACAAAGGCCTAAGAAGAGAAACTACATGATCCTCATCTTGCCTCAATAGATTGTAATTAGCCCAATACACACTCTTACCAAGTTTCAACATATCTTAGAGGAGAAAATCAACATCATATTGTAGAAGATAAAGTTATTTTTATAGGCGATGAGTGTGTAAGCAATGGAATTTATCATCAATGTTGGAAAATAGAAGGTGCTCCTAGCTATTTAGTTTTTGTAGTAGAACATGTTTATCTTATGTAGGTAAAAATTATAAAACTATATCCATGGAATAAAGTAAGAGATAAAACTTTGCAGAACTCACTAAAACTAAAGACATGAGTGGCTTCTTAGGTGTCATCGAAATATGTAGAAATTCATCCATAGAGGAGGAGCCTTTGCCTCATTCAACAGAGATCACTTGGTAAGAAATTCTTGTGGAAACTTAAGAGATCTAGGTTAATTAAAAAAACTTGGATCAAAGTGGCACCTATCTCCATGACCTATTTTTGATGTACCAATAGGATTATTATCTCCTTGTTGAAGGAGATCTATAGACTTAACATAAGATTTTGGCCTTGATTTAGAGCACCTTTTTTAGGATGTTGTAAAGGGGGTTGATAATGAACCTTTGAATACATAAGAGATGGAATTATTTTCCATTTTCAAAGAGGGATACACTTTTCTCTTAGAAGAGAGTGAACATGTTCACACAAAGTTTGGTTGCAACACAAAAAATTAATTGCAACACAAAGAAGTCTCTTTTTTTAGGATAAATTCCTACCATTTGCATCCATACAAGTATTCTAATTTAAGAATCACAACTATTTTGGAAAGCTTATTCCACTTCAATTTTTATTTTTTTAAAAATCTACTTTTTGATACTATAAAAGGTTTGGGGAGCTATCAAAACCCCCATTTTTACATTCTAACAAAAAAGGTGAGAAAAAATAGAAAAAATGATATAAGTAATATTAGACTACTAAAAAATTCTCATTTTGGAGAATTACAAAGATATTTAGCTCTTTAATTTCTCCCCACTTACTTCCTAATGCAAATAAGTGTTCAATCAATAGTGAAGGATAAGGAAACTTGAGTTTTCAATGAACAAAACATAGAGAAGCAAAAAGGTACATTTTTTCCATTATTCTTCCTACAACTTATTTGGTTTTTTTTTTTTGAAAATTAATTAATATGGAACACTTTAATCAAGAGGGGAAACTAATTTTATATGGTCATGAATAGTTTTATTTGAGAATGTTTCTAGAAATGATAGAACTTTTTTATTTATAAAAAAAAAATTACTTGAAATATAAAGTAATGAGTTTTTACAAATAAATCCTTTTAGTTGATTATGGGATAATGACACAACCATGGCAGAGATAGTCTTTTCTTTTATCATCAATTTGTATGTAGATTATTGGTAGAGAAAGGTGATACAACTAAAGGGGATTGTAAGCTAGCATATTTTCAATGCAACATGTAAGTGTTTTTATTTTAGATGATAAGGGTGTTAAATGTATTCTTCTTCTTCACTTGAATTTTTTTCTAATAGATTAAGGCTTAATGCTTCTAGGTTTATTATCTTTTGAAAGATAAGATACCTTTTGAGTTTATTGAATTGTAGTACAAAATTATGCTCTAATACAAAAATTAGGTATGGAAGGATGCAAATCTAACAATAGTGATTCATCATACACATGCATATTTTGAGAATTCCCATCAAGATGCTCAATATTGGGACAAATTATAAGTATTTTGGTAAACTTGAGAATTTTTATAAGTTAGAATTGAATGTTAAGGGTTTAAGTAAGTTAGAATTGAATGATATTTTAGATGATTATTTTAAGAATTAAGAAAAGGTGACTTCTAAATTTAGTTCTCTAGGAAAATTAAATGTGGGACTACAATTGAGTGAAAACCAAAATTTGAGGTCTCATATTCAATTTTCTAGCTATATTGATATGCAAAGAAGGGCCACACATTATGTTATAATTTAACATCAATAATGTGGAGTCCACCTTTACATTGTTGTTTTCCTTTATAATACCTCAACATGAAAAATGAAGTGAAATTGGATGGGAGTCAATGAATTGGTTGGAAGTGTCATATGAATGTATCAAAATAGGAATTATGTATTAATAGAACCCTTGGTTCATGAAAGATAAGCCCATGTGTTGTAATAACATTGTGTCATATGAGATGACCCCGTAATGCAACAACAAGTTGCAAGCAGTAGTGAAACTACTATCAGGTGTTTGAATCCCACTAGTGCATGGTGGGATGAACATTCATAGGAAAGAGGATGAAGGTTGATGCATGGAGGAAGGAGGGAGATTTGGTGTTGTTGTGGGGTCAAACTGCTAGTGGAGTTGGTAGGAGGTGCACAGATAGAGGAGTGGCGCAAGGTGTTGCAAGGAGAATCTCAAGGGGATAGGCGGAAGGATATCGAGGTGCGGGGGTGGGAGGTAGTGGGTGGTAAAAGAGAAGGTGGAAGCAGTAGATGGATGAGGGTGTCAGTAGTTAGAGGTGAAGGCTGGAAGAACCACAGGGCAGGAGAGGACGAGAGTAGAGGAAGCGAGGGGTGTAGAGCAAAGGAAAGGTGGTGGTGAGTACGGAGAAGCATGGTAAGAGGAAGTGAGGAGGAGTCGTAGGAAGGAGGAAGGAAGAGTAGAGGAGGAGTGGTAGGAGGAGGAAGAGAAGGGGACAAGGAGAGGAGAAGAAGGAAGAGGAGAGGAATGGAGAGGAGTAAAAAGGAGGGGAAGAGAAGGAGATGAAGAAGGAAGAGAATGAGTAGATTGAAAGGGATAAGGTCCCTCGAATGTGGCCTCATTGGCTCATAGCTCTAGTCAAAAGCATTTACCAACCAAAAAAATAAAATAACATTGTGCCTTTTGTTTAAAAAGAGTGAGAAAAGTGGGACCCATGCATACATGTGATACCACCTAAGGGAATTAGCTTTGAGAGGTCGGGAAGAGGTTTATATATTCAAGAGATTAATTTTAGGAGGTCAACAACCACCACATATTATAAGAAGTAAATCTTGTAGCCTAGAGGTACTTAATTACCATTGATTTTGTTTAATTCAATGGCCCACAAAAGTTCCCAAACACTTGCAAGGGGTATCAAAATAGGTGGGGTTCCATTTATTTGAAAGAGTTTATGAAAGTTGGATCCCACACTTCTTTAAATTTGGGTGATATTAAAGGGAGTAAATCCCACATATGTAAATAGAGCTTGATGGTAATTAAAGTAATTTCATGGGTAAGCTAGGCCTATAGGTAAAACATAATTAATCTATGCATTTAATTTTTAACTTTAGCATTAATATTAAGAGGTAAAGTGGGGCTTGTGGATAAACAATATTAAGGCTTTTCCTAGTAATTAAAAGGGATATAGTGAGCTAATTGCTAGGATTATTAAAATAAAAAGGATACGATCTAATATGTACAAGGAGAAAATATGAAATTACAAACAAATCATACATGTAACCTTTGGAACAATAATGATATGAAGTGTTGATATTAAATTTGTAGCCTCATTAACCACTAGTATATCAAATCCATTCTCAGGAAGATAATATATTGGCTGAGTTGATATAAATTTATTTCCATGCTCTTTCTATTTATCTCTCTTCTCTTCTATAAAATTTAATGAGCATTCTTGAGAATAGGGGATGAGTTTTTTAGACCCATGTTTTTTTCTAAAACCTTGTATGCATGTGTTTTTTTTCATGATTTCTTATTTTTATGCCTAGAATAAAATTAATGGATCTATCTAGAATATTCTTGATCCTTTCTATCTAGAATATTGAGTACTTATTTTAGGGGAGGGATAGAAAGGGGAGGGGTTCAAAGGGCTATGATTTTTTCTAGCCAACTCATTTATTAATTTATATATAAGTAAGGAATCAAAGTTATGGTGTCAAGGAGAGATCAAAAATTTGTTCTTAAGGTTCACCATGATATGGATATTTTTAAGAAGTTTGTAAAAAGGATTTTTTGGGATCTTTTAGCCATAGAAGAGGAGAGGGGATGATGAGAAATAAAAAATCATCACATATAACAAATCAACCATTGTGTTAGTAGAAGTTTCACTTCCATTATTTCATCATCTCCATTGACATGTGATTATCATGATATAATGGATTATATATGTTCACATAGACCAAGCCTTCTAACCAATATGGGATTATCTTCTTAGGTATGAGGTGATGAATATTCTCTCACCTACAATTATTGTATTAAATTATAATCTAATGAAACTTTATGTATAAAATATTTTGATTTCTTATTATGTGGTTTTTCTCTTTATAAGTCTGTCCTTAAGATCTAGGTGCAATATGGTTAAGAATTGTATGATATTATACTAACTTGTCTCAATAATCTTACTATGATAGTTATTTGTTTATATTATCTAGCTCATAACACTATTAATCAATAAAAATGATCATACACCCTAATTTCATAAAAAATCCATGTTAGTGTTATCTTGTTGGTTAAGGAATCTTGTAGCCTCTAACCATATGTCACTTAAGGTCCTTACTTGGGTTGAATTTATTTTAATCCAACTTTAATTTTGGATATTCATTAACTCATTGAACATTGGTTTATTTGACATCATTAGGATGAGCTTTTTTTTATATTTCTTCATGAATACATGTATATATATGAAGATTGACCTCACATACAATTTTTCCATGACCACATGGATGTGAATTACTTAAGAGGTTATTTATCTTCCTAATGATTTTTTTTTTGGTAGGTGATATGTGTCCAAAGATTACAGGTTCCCTACTAATAGCTTGTTGTTACACCAAACCTACTTCTATAGAGGATCAATAGTGAAGAAATGGGGATGGATGGGCCACTTTTGTATGTAAAAGGTATAGCTTATGTGATTCAAGGTCCATCATACTATGTCACGTAGAAAAAAATGTTAATTCTATATTTTAAAAAAATGTGTATATAAAACATTTAGTAATAACATTGTCACTATATAAAACAACTTTTTAAAATGAATTTTTATTTATAAGAAAATGTTTTTAATTAGGTAAAATAGGTTTTGATGGGGCCTCGAAACCCAATACAACCAATTTTGAAGGGCTTTGTAACCTTGTCCAAGGAATACAAGCTACAAATAAGATAAATCGCATACAATCAGTAGCGAAACAACAACAACATTTAACATGAAGGCATGAATACATAGGCTACAGCGGAAAACAACAAAGGGACTAGATCCCTAAATAGCCAAATTTAAACAAGGACCTGGAAACTTTAAATGAGCATAAAACCTGCCTACATCAGCTAGGAAACAACAAACCATCTGCTCAAGAGAAACATTATTGGTCCAAGAGAAAAGGGCAACTTAATGGTTGAGAACACCCTCAACCCCATACCCATAATAAAAAACACCAGCAACTCCAAACACCCCACATCAATAGGGGAGTTGGAGAGCACACCAAAATGCTGAAGCACAACCATCTTCATGTAGCAGCACCCCACCAGAGCCAAACCCACCTCCACCTCAATAGGAGGGAGCTACCCTTTATAGGAGAAGAAGAGATGAGAGCCCCAACCTCCAAAGCCTTCACACAACAATCCAAACAAGCTCCACCTCGATAGGAGCAAGCTAACCAGAAACTCCATCGAATCTATATCAACCATCTCCACCTCAATAGAAGAGGGCTCTGCCTTAATGGGAGAAATATCCACCTCCATAGAATACCCCATTTGTAGATCCAGAGAGCCCGCAAAAACTTTGAAAAGTCAAACCAACATATCCTCTCTTGGCATAACAGGGTGTAGATAAAGAAGAAAGAACACACTTCAACAAACTAGATAAAACCCAAAGAAAATTGAGCCATCAGAATAAACACATGAAGTTGCTCAGCCCAAGAAAGAACCTCAAACCCCTACATTAGCAACAACAAAAGCAAGAGGAATAGCAACAACCTCAACAAAGAGGATCTAAAGTCACTCATCCAAAGAGAACAAGGTTGCAAAACACACTCAGCCGAAGAGACAAAGGTTGCAGAGAAAACCACAACAAAAGGAACCACAGGCCAAAAGACCACCAAAGGCAGAGTCCCAAACTTAGGGTGAACAGGGACAGCCAAGTCCCAAAAGGAATAAGGGAACCCAAACAGGATAGGAATAAGGATAAGGCCCAACAAAAAAGAGCACCAAGATACCCCGACATGTTGGTTAGAGCCAGAGGTAGGCCATAACTCCAAACAACCAACCAGAGGGAAACACCACCATTCCACAAAGAGGGAACAAGAAGAACCCAACACACTCTGAAAATAGAAACCCCCAAAAGAGAGCCACCAAACACACAGTAGGAAGAAACAAAGGACAACTAAGAGAAAGCAAGGAGAAGAACAAGCCAACACAAGGAGCCCCCAAGCCTTCCTATTATGTTGAATAGGAACACAAATAATCCCATTCAACAACCAATCTTCCATAGAGCAACCAACGCACACCCACACACAATGCAAGGAGAGCAATCTGAAAAAAAACCATAAGTAGAAACACACCCTCCCAAAGTAAAGGGGTGCTTAGAAAGAACCCATAAGCAAAAATGAGGACCCATTCAATAACAAGCCCACAACCCATAGATGAAACAATAGCCTCAGATCAACTCAAATAACTCCATAAAGGAGCTTGAATAGGAACAAGAGGCACCACAAAGGATTCAACCCAGCAGAGCAAGCAGAAGCCATAGGATTCCCAAAGGTCAGACCGCAACACCATAGGAACTACACAGTAGCCAATAATGCCCAACAAGAGCACAAACACCAGCAGACATGCCTCCCCAAGTAGCAAGGCCACATCACCAATAGCAAAAGTTGGATCTCCATCATCCTCATCGGCTTCAGCATCTCCATCATCTACAGATTTCAAACTACAGCCTCTGCACCTATTTCCACCACTCCTCTCCATCACACACACAACTTATTTCCTTTAAGAAAATGTTATATGATAATAATTTTGATAAATTTATATAAATAATTTTTTTGCAAATAATTTAATAATATATATATATATATATATAGTACATACCTATTACATATATATTAAAAATCACTAAGAAAAAAAAGAAAGAAAATACACATGATAGTTTTATACTTGTGTTTTAAGGATTTTACAGTTCTATATGATGCTTGAATCCTCACCAATAGTTTTAATTGATTGTCATGTTAGTCTCACACAACATTATAATGGGGATGTTTCTTAGTTCAAACATTGTTCCAATCTTAGAAATTGTATGATTTAATTTGCTTCTTAATATATAAGGTTCCAACAAAATTATATTACAAAAGAATTCATGCCTCACTTATCCTTATGAATTCCATAACTAGATCATAACTTGGAGAAAATATAGAATTTAAATTATCTATGAAATAAACCACCATTTGAAAGAGACTAAAGATTTAAATTATAATAAAAATCTTAAAAAATAGATTTTACGCAAACAAATTTATTTATATATATAAAATTCCTCCAATAAATTTGCTTAGAGATCAACTAGCTAGTCATAAATGAAGATGAAGAGGATCATTTATTTCATATTAAATCTAGATTTTAGAAGTAATTTTATATGAATGAAGAATTATGTAGGGTGCTAGGAGTTTTCAATGATGGAATATTTATCCCTACTACATTAGAAAAGCTACCTTGATCTTGGGAGTTTCATGTTTGAAAGAGCTTATCATTTTCTAAAAGAATTTCCATTTCCGTTTTTGTTTTCATTCTTGATCATAATATGTCTATGAAGAAATAATGCTTTATATAAGCACATCCATTTTCTTTATACTTTTTAATTTTATCCTTGATTAGAATGCTACTAATCACAAAACAATAATGTGAGGTCATAGCCCTAGGTTATCAATGACTTTGAATGCCAATGGAGTGTGACTAGGTTGGGGTTAGAAATGAGTATTAGTCATTCTCCTATTCCTTTAAGGTGCCATAGTCAAAGGGGTTGGAGCTCACACTCTCCTATAAGGGCGAAGCCTCTGATATGGTCATGAGTATTCTAAAAAGATTTTGGTTTTTTATTTTATATTTTGTAAATAATGTGGTTGAATTAGGATTTGGAGGTGGCTATTCAATCATTTGAAAAAATGAAAGGGATAGGTATATATAAAAAAATAATATTTTGTAATAATATATGTTGATCTACTTCTCTCCATCTTAAAAGTGGTTTGCAACTTGTTAGAAAAAAAATATAGACATGTTTATTGTAAATGGAATGTAACGAGAAATGAATGAGAATATTTTTTTCAATAATGGATTCTATGTGTCTTTTTTTGCAAAAACTAGTTTGTTGATTATAAAGAAAGATGGGTTATGTTCAATGACAATTCTAGATCTTGATTGATATTATGCTCTTTAGATTTGAATGCTAGACTTTGTATTACCTACATATATTTGGAGGTGTAGGCCTCATCATCTATGGCAGAAAAGCCTTTGTCAGCAACTATCTCATGGACTACTATCCAAGATACTATAGGGCTTCATTTCTAGTCTTAAATTGGGAAATTCCATTTTCAAGCTACATTGGTCGGGCGGAGTTGGAACACGTTTTTAAGCTACAATGTCTAGGTGTGCATCAATGCATACAAATTGTTATAAGTGAGGAAATCCTCCATCCCTAAGCACAACGTTTACTTTTTCCCTCTCATCTCCTCTCTGTGTTCATTTCAAATCTTTTAGATTTTTTGCAATGTTATAATTTTGTTCAATGCATTGCAAATGAGGTAGTGAATGATGTATTTCTATAAAACAATGTGCTTCTCAAAAGCGTCCAATCCTATGACTTCTAGAAGGGTTAGGGCTATGTGGGAGACTTGTTCCCCAAGCATTTCCTACCTTATAAATAGGCATATGTTTTTGTTTACAATGCTATAAATACTCTTTTGAGATGAGCAATATCAAATACCTCCATAGGGCCATCAATCAAAACTTAGTCGAATTAGGTGGGGATATGATTGCAAAATTCAAAGAGAAGTACCACATAATTGCCTTTCTTCTATCCCATGAGCATCATCCCAGTATTGTAGTTGTAGCTAATTCTCAATCTCCTTTGGTTGCTCATGTGGAGGCTAAACTTCAAGAACAACAATGTGAGAATTTGATTGAATTTTTCCATATGGAAGAATAGAAGGTGCTGAAGGTTACTTGTATATAGCTATTTTTTTAATTTTTTAGTTTTCAAGCATACTTGTTGATGTAATTAGCTTGTAGTTAATACAGTTGTTGTAATCTAGTATCTATCTACCAGTTTTTGCTCCTTCTAGCATCCTTATGTAATAGCTACTTTTTCCAACTTTTTTCATACTGGCCTTTTTATAAATCTAAATTTTTATATAATATAAATATATATAGGCTTCCAACCTTTTGCAAAAAAAAAATCTTTCATCTACATGTAGGAATCAACATATGATTCAAAAATGTATGTTGTAGTGTTAGTTTGTATTCATCAAGCTCAATTTATACTAAAAATTCCAAGTGAAATAACTATAAGTGTTGGTTTAGTAGTAGTTAATTTTGGCTAGGATTTCAAATCCAGTTTAAGGCTCAAAGAATGTGGTCACACTAATAAAAAATAAAAGAAAACTATAATAACCTTATCAATTTATAATTTCTAAATCAACATATGCATTTAAGGTAAATTAAAAGGTCAAATAAATTAATCAAGTGTTCACATTCCAATGAACATAATGAACCTTAACTTAAATGGCTATATTTTTTAATGAGCCAAATATCAATATAGTAATTTAAGAAATCAAATATAAGCAGCTAAAGTTAAATGCATTGTATTTCCAAGTGAAGTTGATGATAAATAATAACATTCAACTTGTATACTAAACTTACAAGATCAAACACAACCTCACATAAAATGGCCAATATCATGAAAAAATAAAACTAGATGATTTGCATGCCCATACTTATAAATGTAATACACTTTGAGTTAGAAGGAGATAAGTCACCATGTCATCAATCCCATTTGATTGTCTTAGTCATATATTATCATAATGCACCTTGCAATAAACATGTAAAAATGAAGATTTGTACCTCATAATAATAATAATAAATCGTAGTTAACTAATCATAATTATATTTTAAAGTTCATCATTTATTAGACATCAAATGATATTGTTAATTATTCAAACAATTATAAATGTGTTCAACAATATTTTTAACATAAGGTTGCTTTTAAACCTAAATCGTTTTATGGAACTACCACATACTTATAGGTTCTAAGGGTTATTATGATGGATTTATTGCTCTTGTGATAGCCTAAATAGATAGCTAAGTATGGTGATGCTCCTTAGGTTTCCTCTATAGGTTTCCAGGTTGGAAAAGATGTGGGATATGTGGAAAATAGTGTTGGATTTACAAAGGTTGAGAATGGGAGAGTTGAAGGGTGCATGTACACTAATGTATTTTTAGGTAGTAACAATGAGGGACTTTAGGATTCTAATGTAACCCCTTTTATAAGATACATAATTCTATTATAGGTGGTCACATTTTAAGGTGGTAGGATGTTGTTGGTAGGAAATTATTAGTTTTTCTTAGAAGATCCCATTATTAGAAATGAGACCAAAAGTACAAGAGGAAGTTGATCACTATATAAAAATGGGGTTGATATGTAGGCTTAACAACATTTGGTCTAGTCCCTTTGAGCTAAATAAATGGGTTGCACAAGCCTTGAAATGTTTCCTTGAGGAACACATTATGATTTGTCCTTGCGCATAGGGTTTCTTCATTATAATTTGTGCTTTAGAAGCTAATCTAGGCAATATATTTTCTAAGGATGTGCGGGCATTGGGGGAATGAAACTCTTTATGTAAAAAATTGGTTCCTAAGTTTGAATGATTCACTATAAAAATTTAACATTATTCTACTCTATGTTATATTTCCTAGTATTCCTTTATATTTCTAGCCCTCCGTTATGTCATAAAGCATTATAATTCTTTGGGTAAATTTATCTCAATTTCTCCTAAAATCCTAAGATGTTCTTATTCTACTTATGCAAATATTTTGGTAGATTTGGATTTTTTGGGGTCTTTCTACAAAGATATGGTTGAAATTTGGGGAAGCCATGACATTAAGGTGTATGAAGTATTTTCAACTTTGTTACTATTTTTTTATGTGTGTCTAGAGCGAAAACTCAAAGCTAGAAATGACTATTTGTTCAATGAATGCAATCCTATACTATAAAGTAGTCGGTTGCCCCTTGGATTTTTCTTAGATCCCAAAAGTAGAATAACTTTGTTAGTTGGGTTTTTAGAGGCACATGAGGAAGTATCTTTGAAGTTGGGTGTAGACAACATTGTATGTGTTTAGGAGTTGCTTACTGTTGTTTCTACAGTGGTTAATGAGACTATTATCCCCACCCTTGTACCTCCTTTAGACAAGTAGAATTTGATGGATTTTCCTTCAAAGCCTAATGATGTTGAATATTTAGAAATGTTTAGGCATGATCATTTATCTTTTGAAGAGGATTTTTCCTTAGTTAAAAAAGTGTTGATTACATTAAGGACAATGTCTTGGAGATGGTTTCTTGCAAGATAGGAGGTTGGACTACAATTTCCAATAGGTAAACCAAATCAAAGAAAAGAGTCTCATCTTAATGATGTCAAGATCTCATGTCAAAAAAAGGACGGACAATTTTTAATATTGATTGACTTCTTTTTTCAAGGATGAAGGTCCCAATAGTATTCATAACTAATTAATTTTAAAAAATAGACGAGTTCACCAATATCAATCATAAATTTAAATTTCAGTCAACTCACATAAAGACAAATATTTTAAATTTTAATTTTTAATATTATACAAATATTACAAAAGAATTATCTATGAAAACCTCATGTGTAATTATAATGTGTTTTACCAATCCAATCCATTATTATTATTATTATTATTATTATTATTTAAATATTACTTTAGACATGTTGTAGGGTAGTTTATCATTCTCTCTTAAAGTTAACAAGTTTGTGAAGGCAGAGAGAACAAACCCCACTTTAGTGAATGGTACAAAGAGTAAACCCCAATTGTACCCATTACTTTTCTCAGCCCTAAAGTCTAGGGCAATACCCTAATAGGACAACTCTTGTACAAATGAACAATTGATCTTCTCAAGGACTTCTCCCAAATCTAAACAAAATAATTCATTTAAATCTTAGTACAATTTTTAACCTTTTGTGCTCACGGCCTTTGATTCTTTTCCAAACATGTGATTATGTCTATTCGATACTAGTGGATTGATGACTTCAAGCCAAAATGTTAGTTTCAAAAATTGACTATGAAAAGTCTCACAAAATTCAAAATGTGGATGACGATTGACACTTTGTACCTAGTATACATAGTGTAGGTATGGATGTTCCATGCTCCATGTTCCATGTTCCACCCGTGGGGGCCTCTGGTACAATCATGCTTTCCTAACGGGTTTATTTTAAATTCACACATATGGCATTAGTGGGTTTATAACGTCAAATTTATTAATTTTCTTATTCCACACCTTTAGTCAACATTTGGTTTATGATTAGGACATTTGTTTTCAATGGTGAAAAAGTATACTTATGTTGTTTTGTCTTAATATTTTGGTTACAGA
Organism: Sequoia sempervirens; assembly: GCA_007258455.2. NCBI lineage: Eukaryota > Viridiplantae > Streptophyta > Pinopsida > Cupressales > Cupressaceae > Sequoia > Sequoia sempervirens. Next base: position 269,370,371 of record VDFB02000015.1, on the reverse strand, counting down.
GAATTTTAAATGTAATAATTAGGTTATATGTGGTATGTTTTTTTTAATGTGAGTTTGGTTTTTAATATTGTTATATTTATTTACATCAATTTTTTGGAGTTGATTGCGTAAGAATTTTTGCATAATGTTTTTTATCACATTTTGTGATCCATTATCAGGATTAAAGCAGAGAGTTGGATCACAGAGTGTGATCCAAAATGTTATACAAAAATTCTTACGCAATCAAACATAGAAATTTGATGTAAATAATCATTATGGATTATGGAAACTTGATATCACTAATTGTTATATTTTTTTATTATTAAATTTGGATTTTCATTAATGATTTTTAAATTTATTATTCATTATTATGAGTTAAATTTATGGGTAGGGATTTGATTTAGATTACTTCTGTACTTGTGGATATGGTCTTTAAACTTTTAAATTGAAAACTAAAAATTTGTGTCTAAATTTTTTTCCTTAATAACTGTTGTGGGTCAACCTAGTATACATTTGTAATGATTTGTGTTCTTGGTTGTTGTATTTAAGGATATTCACTCGTTCATTTAAAAATCACTTAGGAACCTATGTTAAGCACATCTAGAATTTGATTTTGTGAATGGAATGGAAAAAAAATTAGTATCATTATTAGAGCATTACATTAACACATCATCCTAGGGCCATTGCGTGTTTGTTTATTGTCCTTGATCTTTCACCTAGAGTTGTAAAGTGGTCCATCTAGGGGTTTGACCAAGAAGAGCATGGCCTTTGCAATTCATTAGATTCTCAAAAGATGTTTGTAAATGTTTTCAATCCTTGTGTGTATTTAGACATCATAACTCAAGGTGGGTGAATTCAATTGTGCACATTCTACAATTGATCAAACTTGTGGGTATGTACTCATGTAAATCATTCAAGTAAAATGCAATCATGTTGTAGAATATGAGATCTTCATCTAAGTCAACCCTAATATTTTATCCCTTTGATGAATCTACTTCTAATACCCTTCACATTATTTATTTATCATTGAATTTTGAGCTAAGTACTATGTTTAATTCTATTTAATTTCCACATTTATTTGTTTTAATTTTCAATGATGAGTTCCAACTATATTATCTAGGTTAATTAGTACTTAATTGATCACTGGTTTCAAAGGAATTTATTTAATTAACCTAGATAATAAAAGAACAAAATCTTTACATTTTGGTGAACCCAATAATCCTTCACTACATAAGGTTTTTCCTTCTTCCATTAGGGCTTTTTATCAGTAAATGATGGATTAGGTTCCTCTCCTTTAATAAAATAAATAAAATAAAAAATATAAGGATGTCTTAGGAACTCAACCTTGTATAATGGGGTACAACCTAGAAAAATAAAACTAGAGAGTTTATACTACTCTTAACTAAGCATGAAAAAGTGAGAAAGGAAAGCTAAAAAAACTAAGCTACTAAAATAAAAACCAAACAAAGATGAAGAGGGATCATAAGCTTGTGTCAACTTTCTTCTCCTCATTATCATTTTGTAGATTTCTTCCTCCTACTTCTAGTGAGGAGGTTATCTATACACTACTAAGTGCCATTATCCACTAGATCTCAACCTTCTAGAAAGTGTAGTTTTACTACTTCTATTTTCCTTCCTTTTTGATTGACTATAACTCCCTAATTTGGTTTAGTTATTTTCCTTGTACACTAGGAGATAGTGGTAATACTATTGAAGGAAACCAAATCATCATCACATTTAATAAAATCCATGTTTGAGTCCTCCTCTTTGGTGATGGTCTAGAGGAAAAGATCCCCATCATCCAAAATCTATTCTATGTGATGTTGGCAATCCTCATCTTCCTCAAATAATTAATTTATACAAAAGAAAATTCCCTTTAAAAGCACTAATTAGAGCTAGAAGGTATAAGCTCTGCATTGCCCTTTATGGCTACACGAATCTCAACTTGAGCCATAATATCCTTAAGAAAACATATGGATGAGAAATAGGAGACATCACATTCTCAAATAATTATCCATGATTATGCCATAAAAATCACAATCATAAGAGCTAGATTTCCTCACCCACTATTTAAGCCTAACTAATCTTGAAATTGGAGGAAATTTAGAAGTGCATCCAACAATTATGTGACTGATCAAAATTATAATGAAAGTATCTTGGAGGAAAACCTTTAAAATTCAAAAATTAGTTTGTCCAAGTACCCAAAGAGGACTATATCTTGACTAAGTGTATGATGTTAAGAAAGGTTTCTCAACCTTGCATCCTAATGCTAAGCATAAAAAAATGTAAATTTTAGGTTATGGAGGTAATTTTTTGCCCCACTTTTTTTAAAATGGGCCTTAGCAAGAGAAATTTTATTATGGAGACATGAATATCTCTAAGACCTTGAATTAAAAAGTGGGCTCATTTAGCTACCTAGAATAAAAGTTGTGGTTGTTGGAAGTTAGTCCTCCCACATTAGGAATGCATGAGAGAGTTATAAGAGGGAATTACACTTTTTGACAAACTTATGATGTATGTTATGATACATCATAATAATATTAAAATGGAGATGATGGATCCAAAATGGAGTACCCAATTTTGTGAGTGAATTATGATGAGCTTATGGTACATGTTATAAATATGTTAGTTTTATCCCATGGATTCATCTTGGAATTTGGACATTAGATTTTGACTATGGATTTGAGTGTGTTTTCATGGGATAAACCTTATGAAACTTTTTCTATTTCGTAGCCCATGCACTCTAAGCATGCAAAATGAGGAAAAGAATTCTTTCCCTCGTGTGTGGTCCCCTAGCCTCAGAACATCATTCCAAGCATTCACCTTTCTCAGTTCCTCAAAATTTGCATTTTTGACCAAGATGTAAAATTTCTATTTTAAAAGAAGAAAAAATTCCATTGTAGGAGCGCTAATTTTCTATGCCCATGCAAGGCAAATGCAAAAAAAAAGTGCAAGGTTGGTGTTTTGCACCAACCCTGCATATCATTCAACTATGAAAGTTGCTACGGTGTTGAAATTCCCCGCCCCTACAATTTTGGGTTCCACATGAGTTGGTATTAAATGTAGTTTGAATGATGCCTAAATCTCCTTTTAAATCATTTTAACCTCATTTTATCTTTATTTTAATTGCTCTTCTTTATCGTGTGGGTTTCCTTCACGCTCTGAGCAATGGATTCTTATGTGTGCAGTTTGTGGAACAATTTTTGCTCAATGCAAATTAGGGTTTTCATCATTCTTCACTTTGTTTCAGGTATGTTGTTTTGAGTCTCCATTTCTTTTCATTTTGTTTAGTTTATGTTTCAATTAATGTTATGTTTAGGGTTTTATTCTATTTTGTTCTCTTTCCATGTATATATTATTTTGTTGGGGTTTTTCTCTTTTGGCCATCTCGCTCAATGTATTTTGGCTTGCCCTAATTTTGTTAGGGTTTTTATGTATCTTGAAATCCTGTATGCCTTCCAATACATTCTATTTTAGTCTTCCATGTTGTCGTTAGGTTTGTGTTTCGATGTTTCTTCAAAATATATTCACCTATATAACCCTTGTGCATTGCGGGTATCATAGATCGTGATGCTTAATCATTTGATTGTGAATGTGTCTTTGAGGTTTTTGTTTTAAAAACAACATTTATAAACCCTAGAGACCTTCCTTGTAATGGTGTTAGAAATCACTACCAATACAATAAAAGTTATGTTCTACCAAACCTTTGTAGATTGGTTCCTTCTTGAATGTTAGGTCGGTATATTTTATTGACATTATATTTAACAAAACTGTAGGTGCGAAAGCGGTGATTTTTACTGCATAAACAAAACATAAAGCTTGACCCCAAACTTGCTTTAAGCATTCCATGAGACATTGGTGTTTTTCATCGATTAAACAAAAGTGAAAAACCCATGAAATATGTACTAAAAGCAAACAAAATTGATTGTGCATACAAAAAGAAAACTTCCAAAGTTAAAATGCACAAGTAGGGTTTTTCACCACTTGTGCACGAAAAGTTTAGTGCAAGATGCAGAGTCAATAAAAAACCCCGACTCAACATCAACCAATAAACTAAGTGTTTTACCAAATGTTAGGTCAAATTTTTTATCTGACTCTACATGAACTAAGTTTTTCTTATGCAAGGTCGCTAATTTTTAGTGACTCTACATGAAGTTAAATGATTTTCCAATTGTAGGGTCATTGATTTTCGACGAATTTGCAATTTTTTGTAAATAAATCATACTAGCTTGCAGATGTGCTAAATTTCATTGAAATTACACAAAACATCCACATTCACCTATAGAGGCATTGAATTTCAGCAACCTAACATCATCTTGCAAAATTTTCCTAACACTTGGAAATTTTTCCTTTCTGCCAATTTGATTGCTTGTGCTCCATTTTTCGCTTCCATCATGCTTAAGCCTTCCAAGCTCGCACAAACGCTCTAAATTTTCCCACACTTGCAAGTTTCCAATATGCAAATTTCTCTAACACTGCAAAACCATGAATTTGTCTTATAGTTTCTTGTGCACGTACTTAGAGACTTTCACATCCGCATTCCCTCAAGGATGCAGTTTCTTTCCAATGTCAAATCCCTCTCCAAGCAAGGGAAAAGCAACAAATTTTAAATATCAGGGTGTGGTTCTGGCTACCTCAGTCTTGGAAAATATAGATGAGATCAAAGACATTGAAATCAAGCATGTTGACATGTCTGAGTTTGTGACAAGGACTCAAAAGCAACAGTTAGATGATGATATGAGGCGCATAGTGCAAAGTAACATTCGGATGGTGGCTTCTTTTCCTATTGTAGCACATAACCCAAAGTTTTTCCTTCAGGTTGCTTCTTGTTACAACAAAAATGACAATAGTGGGATGCTAATGGAGATGATTTTATAAGGCTAGATGTAGAGTTTATTGGAAAAGCTTTCATATGTCCAAGCTTTGATAGGTATGAAAAATCACCAAGGAATCTACACAAGAAGAGTATGATAACGATCCATATTTTTCTAAGAGGCTAATTAATAGAAAATAGTTGAAAACCCCAAGGCCAACTATTTCAAGATGGCCCAAGGGTTTCCCTCGCAGTGATTTCATCAAAGAGGTGAATGATCTGATCACTCTTCTTAGTAGAGTGCAAGGTTTGCTTGCCTCATCAACATTTGAATACTGGATGTATTTATACATCAAGATTATAAAGAGGGGAAAACAATATATCTTCTGGGGACAATAGATTAATGATGCTATTCGTGATTAATTGACCAAAGTACATACAACATAAAAATTCTACATGACATCTTACTTGGTGTATGTTGTTGCGACTATGAGAAATTTTGCTAGGTTGATGACAAAAGGAAACAAAAGGATGACTCCAACCTATAAGTATTTTCCACATAACACTCTTAATGGGAGCAATTACCATTTTTGAAGGGTGAATGATGTTTTCTTTGCTCCATTTTTGTGTGCATTTGATCTTGAACTCGAAAGAAAAAGAGTGTCGGATGAGGCTTGGGAAGTGGTAAAATGTATGGTTTCCTCTACATGCAATTCCCCACTTTCACATATCTGAGAGTTGGTTGTTCTGTGGGATATCCATACATGCTCCCGTGATACCCCAGCGACAAAATTATTTTGATGGAATTGTGTAGGAAGATAATTACAATTCATAGCAAGCAGATGAAGTCCCATAAGCTAGGATTCAAGTTTCCATTGACCATTGGAAGATATTCTATTCAGACTTCTCCAAAATCCAAAGTTGTTGAGTTTGAAATGTAGCTGATCACATTGAAAATGTTCAAGAAAAGGCTAGATTTTGATTACTGAGGTATGAAGGATCGGATCAAGAAAGCAAGTAGATGGAGTCCCATAAGCTAGGATTCAAGTTTCCATTGACCATTGGAAGATATTCTATTCAGACTTCTCTAAAATCCAAAGTTGTTGAGTTTGAAATGTAGCCGATCACATTGAAAATGTTCAAGAAAAGGCTAGATTTTGATTACTGAGTTATGAAGGATCGGATCAAGAAAACACATGTTCATGTGCATAGAATTGAGGATGTGTGGGTTGACTATAGGACTAAGGAAGAAATCATAAATTTGTACTACTGCAAATTAACATTGGAATAGATTAAGGAGCTAGACTTGGTTGATAGCCTAGAAGGCATGGAAGATGATGGTGACATCTTAGACCCTGCCTATGAGAGGAACAATATTGCAAGATCTCCTCTACCCCTCATCATATGGTTAGAGAAATATGTAACTTCAATTTGAGAAAGGTTTGAACCATTTCTTGCTAACACCAATGTATGGTTAGGAGAAAAGGGAATTCAATTGAAATGCTTTCTCATTGGGTCATAGGAGGAGTCACAAGATCCTGTAGGTAAGAAATCATAATTGAGGACGAAGAACAAAATGATGCTCCTAGTTCTAGTAGGCCTTCTAAGCCCAAGATCAAGTTTGTTGTCAAAGGTGGTAAGAAGAAAAGAAAAACAACCATAGAAGGGCCATCTGTTGAAGGACAAGAGGAATCTATTTGAGAGGAAAGGCAAGAAGAGGAAGGACAACATGAAGAATAAAAAATGCCTCCTCATTAGAACATTCATGAAGAACCACCTGTATCCTCTTCTCCCATTTCTACTACTACACCTACCCCTAATCCTCCTACTACAATAATTGATCAACCCTTGCCATCTGCTACAGTCACTCCTGTAGTCACTGTTAATGTCCACCATACAGTATCAGTCTAATCCATACATTCATTCCCTTCAGGGTTTATCTTTGAAGTCCAAAAAAAGGTTTGGACAATGTGTCAAGATCACCTATGTCTTTTCTTAGTTTTTCATCACCATCATTTGATATAACTTCTCATTCCAACTTAGAGTAATTCATGATTGAGTTCATGCAACTGTCAAGTGCAGAGATTCCTATTGCTTTTTTGACTAAAAATTGTTACCATAACTTTTGTGTATGCAACAACCACAACTCAAACCATAGATGTTAATCTAGAAGATAGCTCACCACTTCCACCTTGGGTCTCATCTCAAACACCTAAGAGGAAGAATGAGACCATCTCCCCAGATGACTTCGACTTCATGCAAATAGAACCTATAAAAACAAAGACCAAGAAGAAGGAAAAGACCCTCTCTAGGTTGTTGTTTGACAAGGAAGGTAACATGCATGTGGAGGTGGCACAACCTCCTCCAAATAAGACTATGGAAGAGGTGGATATTTCTAATTATTCTATCACAAGAGTTCAGTTGGGGAATATTACTCATGAGAGTGGGAAAGTAGATGCTCAATCCACATTGAACTCTCTTATAGAGAAATTTGATGCATTCAAGAAAGTGAAGGATCAATATAAGGCCAAGGTAGAATAACTAACTATAGTACTCCAAAAGATTACCCAGTCTTCTAAGTCAGTTGAAGCTATGGCCGTGAGCATTGAGGAACCAGTAATCTAGAAGGTGGAGAAAGTGCATACAAGGGGCAGAGTAGTCAATGAGTTCCTAGACTGAATGGTTGCACAAGGTACCGAACTCTTGGGATCATCTATGAAGAAAATAGAAAAGATGGAAGGCATAAAATCATAATTAGTTAATACTATTGACGCTTTCTCCCAGGAGCAGCAAGAAATGAAAACAAATTGTAGGCTTGGTTCAAAATGAAGGAGCTCAAACTAGATACATTAGTGTAAATTGGAATCATTCCCAATAGGGAAATGTTTGTAGAGGTTTTCAAGAGACTGTGATACACAAAGTGAACATCATCAAGGAGTTAATCGATGAATTGCAAAGTGCTCAAGAAGTCAACCAAGATAGTAATTTGAACCTTGTCAACAGAGTTGAAGAGCTTCCTTGTAAGTTGTGTGATGATCATTAAAAGGTCATCTCTTCATATATAGTTGTTCAAGAATTTACCAACATGATCCAAAAAGAGTTCGAAGATCAAGCCTTTTCAGTGGCTTCAATGGATAAGTTGCTAGATATTTAGTTGACTCTGGACAACCTAAATTTTTTTTTAGGAAGGCATGATGAAGCTTGTGATACAATGAAGGAGTCAATCCTAAGAGTCCTTGCTATTTCCAAACATACTTTAGGCCCATATGACAATGAAGTTCAAGCCATCATGAAGAAGTATGATGATTACTTGATGAAGGAAGTTGAAGAAAGCTGATCTTGCCTTAGTTTATTTTTTTAAGTATTTTTTATGCTTTTATGTAATTAGTTCCAGATAATTTACATGTCATTTTCAAAATTGTAATTACATGTACAAATAGAGAAGTCCCAAATCAAATTGGACTCTCCTATTTTAATAAGTCAAGGTAGTTATTTATTCTCCTAGATTAGCTCTCAACTCTCCTCTATATATATATAAGGGAGTTCCATTGTATTAGGAACCTTTTGATCTTTTGAAACTAGATGCTACCATTTTGAAGAGCATAATTGCAATCTTTGAGTTAAATGTGCAAATTGAAATTTATCAATAAAAGAAGCAGATTACCTCCAACCTTTGCTTTGGAGCACGTTTTTTATATGTGAGAGTGTTCTTATGTCATTCTTGTCATATTATCTTGAAGTTGATTCGTAAGTGGCATGCTATTTCTTTATTGAAAGGGAATTCAAATATAGTACTAATAGACTTTATGCTATGATATTGCATTTTGAGCTTTTGTGAATTTGGTTGAGAATGTGTTGTCTTTGAGCTGCAATTTTCAATTATATTCTTCTATATGAATTGTGTTAAGAATGTGTAGTCTTTGAGCTGTAATTTTAACTATATTCACATGGTTACTCTTTGAATTGATCATTTTGGGAATAACTTGAAGTCTTTGAGCTTTAAGTTTTTTCTCTTGCTTGTGTGATCTTACTATTACTTTTAGAACCAGTGTGACAAACTAGTTGAAGACTTTGTGCTTCTATGGACTTTCTAAGTTACTATCATTCACTAGTACTTGTGGTTATCAACTATTATTGCTCCAACTGGTTTTATTTAAGAATATCATTGTAATCTATTTCCCTTATTCTGAAAGAGAGAGAGAGAGAGAGAGAGAGAGAGAGAGAGAGAGAGAGAGAGAGTATGTTTATGGAGACACCCCCCATGGATAATCATAGTGTACATACCTTAGTTTAGTTTCTAGTTGATTTTAGTGAGCAATAAGAAGGGAGCCTCCCCTTTATGAGAGGAGAAATTCATATCTCATCATAGCTGTGGCTAAAATCCCAATTTTGTAATTTGTAAAGGAACTACAAAATATTCACCCAACAGAGTGCCACATTTTGGGTGGTTTTAACTCATGGTTTCCTAATTACCATTTTATGGTTTCATATAATTTTTCTTCTATTATTAAGTTCTTGAGGTGGAGGTTTCATAGTGATTTTTGTAGCCACCATTATGCTACTAGGATTTCTCTAGACCTCTTGTTGGTGATACTCTTGTAAATTATTAGACTCTAAAAGTGTAATATAACCATTGATTAAAGAATAATACATTAATTTTCATTGGAGTGTGGGTTTTTTCTTGCAAAAGAGTTTTTTAGATGAAAATAATTATTTTATGGTATATTGCTTTTGTGTTTACTTGTAAGTTTATTATCAATCTTATTTTTGTGTATACCTCCTGTTATGCCTTGCATAACCACCCCATTTCGAACTTGATTAAAATGGGTCCCTCCTTTCTGTTTTGTTTTCCTTTGGTTTTGTGTTTTGTTCCTTAGGATTTTTTCTCTCTTCCTTGGGCCTTGTTTTTTTTATTGTTCTAGCGGATGCGGAACCGGGACTGAAACAGAACTTTGGAATTTCTTCCAAGTTCTGGTTTTCATTCCGTTCTCGGTCTTGATTCTGCCTGTGTGTTTGTTTTTCCTTTGTTCCTTGCGTTTGGTCATGGGGTGTTTTCTCCCCTTCTTTTTCTTCTTTCTCGTCTTTTTCCTCATTGTCTCTTTGTATGTTTTCGGAGGTGGAGTCGGGATGGAAAATGAACCTGTAACTTGGAAAAGTTTCAGGGTTGGGTTTTGTTCCACCTCTGCCCCTGTTGGGTTTTGTTTCGCCCCCGTCAGGGTCCACTTGGGATTTGTTTTCATTCCGATCCCGCTTACATTCATTTGTTTGTTGCTTGTGTTTGGTCTCTTTTGCGGGGCCGGGTTCAGGAAGGATTTGGGATATGGATTTGTTACTAAATTCTGTTTCCTCATCTGGTTTTGACTTAGCCCCTGCCCTGCTGCGAGTTCCCGGGTTTCTTTGCTTTTGCGGATGCAGAACCAAAATGGGGATTGAACTTGGGGAAATTGGTCACTTCCAGGTTTCGTTACCGTCCTGACTTAGGTTCCGATCACTTGGTCAATTGGTCGAGTTTTGGCTCTGTTTATTTACTTTCTTGCAGGGTCGGAGCCGAAACGGTGCAATGAATTGAAAGTTAACGAATTGTCTTATGTTCAGTTCACGTCCCGACTCCGGTCCCAATTCTGATTTCATTCTGGTTCACATCCCACCGGTATTAAAGGTAAGTGTTGTTCCTAGTTCTGATTTGGTCCCGCCTCCACCAGAGTTGAGTTTTTGCTAAGTGTGAGAATGGAAAAGGTATGAAAGGTAATATGAAGAATGATATTTTCTATGCTTTAGAGGATTGATGAGGGCATTGTTTTGTAGGGTTGAAGCATGTCAGAAACGTCAGATGTTGCTTCTCAAAGGGGTCAACTTGCAGAAAGATCTAAACAGAGAAGAAGAAGTCACGAGTCTTAATGACAGATGGGACGTCTACTGGCAAAAGTAGATCGATATTAATGACAATGCTTAAGAACATTCAAAGCAACTCTGCAAAAGGGTCTCGAGGTCAGGGACGAGGGTTGCGAGTTAATGATGGTGGTTGTAAACAATCTAGAGACCATGCTCGAGGGAGATCTTCCGCCGACATGAACAGAGTATATGCATTTAATGCATGATTGAATTTGTTCAAAACTCTTCTAGGGCCGATGTGTTCTAGAACCGACTCATTTTTGTAAACCCTAAAATGGGGGCCAACGGATTTTTGACGTGCGTCTATAAATATGGCACTTTTGCCTCTTTGTAAAAAAAAAGGAGCTTGATCTTCATCTTGATCTTCTTCCTTTTGGTTAAGAATTAGCAAGTTAGGGTTAGAAGGTAGATAAACTCGAGAGCAGAAGTAAAGTAGGAGTTAAGTTCAGCAGGAGGAGGTGATGTATCTTCCAAATTTTTCTTAGTATAGATGGAGATAATTCGAAGACATGGGTTTTCTGTACACTAGTGATCTTGCCAGATTTGTAAATGTTGTTTATCTATTTCATTAACAGTAGAAGCAACTAGATTTAAATCTACTTCATATTGTGCTCCAGAATGGTATTTATCTTGGGTTAATCATTTGATTTGAAAGCTTTCAAGAAATGAAATTTTATCTTATGTTTTGTGTAAATGATGATTTGCAATCTACTATTGAAGTTTGGACTGTGAATGAATGAAACTGTGTATTAATTACAAGTTAATTTTATTCTGCAATTTTAGTTTAAGAATTTCTTGGAAGGCAACAAGTCTGATTAGTTGGATGAATCAAAATTCTCATCAGTTTAAAAGCTTTAATCTATCTTTTTTGTTTCTTTAAAACCACCGGTTAAAGTAGGTTTAAATATATGTTTGGTCTTATAACAATCCAAAAGCTTAAAACCAACAGGCCCCTTGACCATTACAACCATATTGACCACTTCGTGAAACAACAATGTTGTGAACCAACATCAAAGACATTGGGAGGTGATTAGTTTGATTGCTAATTGTCTTTTTCAGGAGAGGTAAGATATTTTTACTTTTATCCTACCTGCATATTGTGGGTCAATTTGGCACCATTAACAGATCTGGCGCTAGAAGGAGGGCCAAAAGAGAAAACTAGATAACATTGGGTTTTTCTCACCAGAGAGGTCCCATAGAGTTCTTCAATCTACTAAAAACCCACCACCTTTGGTAGAATTCAAGACCCCAACAAGGCACATGATTCATAGGACTGGCACAACCATTCCACCACCCTTGTTAGCTCCGCTCACTCCACCATGCTTTTCACCAATACCCTGGTGGATGCCCATCAATCCACCACCAAATCCATCTCAAGTGCCATTACAGCTGGTTCATCCCATCCAACAACTAGCTCAATTCCCACCACCGCCACCAATGGAATTTTTATGAATAATCCCTCTCCATTGGGGACTATTCCTGGAGGCTTTCATGATATGCCTAAGAATCCTGAGAGATTTTGTCCCAAATACATTCATGGCGAATCAAGGAGTGCTGAAGAGCACATACAAACTTGTAAGGATGCTTGTACCAGAGCCCAGATAGCTCACCATGATGTGGTTTGCAGGTTGTTCCCTTATTCCTTAGGGGATATGGCATACAACTGGTACCTAAACCTTCCACAAGGTTCTATCCTAAGTTGGACAAATCTAGAGAATGCTTTCATCAATCAATTCAGAGTTTATGTGGATCCAACCATTTTGTTCCACCAATTTGCTACCATTAGGAAGGAGCCATGTGAATCCCTTCCCTTGTTTAATACCAGGTTTCAACGAATGTATAGGAGGCTGCAGGACCCCTATCTAGTTGCTGAGAATAGTGCCATTCAGGGATATTTTAGAGTTATAGACCCTTTGCTTGGCCTATTCCTACAAAGGACTTATCAACCGACAGATATTGATTCCTTGTCTAAAGTTTATCATCTAGCCATCACGCTGCAACAACAAACTAGCTCTCAACAAGGAAACTTGGGAGGAGGTTTTCCTTCAATGGGGTATCAGATGCCTAACCCAACCCATTTATTCAATAATGTCCCAGGGATGTCTCCTTCCCATTATGGACCTATATATGAGTTGCAGACTCAATCTCCCGTTCCATTCTTTTCCAATGGAGCTCCTGACTTCTCTCAATAATCACAGGCTTATCACAGTCCACATGGTCATCATAACCAAGCTGGAATACCAAATCCTATCAATCAGCCACCTATTGCTAAGAGTGTTGAGAGTGAAAAGATAGTTCAACTTACAAACGAGGTGGAGACATTAAAGAGAACTTTGTCTCAAGTCACAAATGATATGGCTCAACTTAAACTGAACCCCTCTCAGAACCAAGGTAATTACCCTAATCAGAGGAATAACAATCAGGGTAATTATCTGAACAACTACAATCACAACCAGAGGAATTATCAAGGCCAAAAATCCCCTAACCAAGGCTATCAAAATCAAAATAGAGGATATAACCAGAGGCCAAATAACAATCGACAATGGAATACAGGGCTAAATAACGGTGGATTTTCTCACAATTATCAAGCTAATGAGGACAAACCACATGTTGCAAATGTGGTTGACCTCAATTTTATGACTAACTGGTGCAGGTTGCATGATACTACAACTCATTCTGAGGTAAACTGCCCTGAAATGGAGAAGGTTGTGAAGATGGCACAAGAAGATTCCCAAACGTTCCAAGGGAATTCAAACAAAGGAGGTGGCTCAGTGGATACAACTATGACTTATGACCTCTTTGAAGAAGAACCTTCATTCCCAATGCAGAATGAGAATGAAACAGAGGAAGATGTGTATGATGCCCAAGCCTTTCAGACAAAGGGAGGACACTTCCTAAGAAATTAGAATAAGGGTTCGTTCACTACATCAACACCACCTAACCATATGGTGCCTCTGAATCAGGGTGCTGATAACAACCCTCCTCCACCAAGGGCTCTATCTGACTCCCATAACAAAGGTAATCCATCTGGTGTTTTCAAATGTAATGCAAGCTATAACATAGAATTTGATATTTTTTTTGAGATGTAGAAACAAAAAACCTCTTTATCATACTTTGACATCCTAAAGTGGTGCCCTGCCCAATGAGAGATAGTGTTGAAAGCTTTGGAAGAAGCTAATAAATCAAAAGGGAAAACCAAGGTAGCACCCACTGCGGACATGAACACAAATTTTTTCAGAAGCAAGGTAGGTACCCCACCATTTCTTTTAAGTTTGAGAATCTGTGGGAAGAATCTACATAATTTTCTGCTAGATTTAGGGGCTTCTGGCAATGTGATGCCATTTTTTGTATGCAAGAATTTGGGATTGAACCCTATCCAAACAAACAAGGTCATCCAACTCGATAAAACATAGGTTAATGTAGTTGGAGAATTGAGAAATATACATGTGCAAGTAGGGTCTGACCCTAGGATTTTAACCAATATGGATATTCAAGTAGTAGACATTCCCGAGACTTACGGTATGCTTTTGAGCAGAGATTTGATGAAGAGTATAGGGGGATATCTCTCCCTTTACTTTTCACACATGTGGATACCATGGAGGGGAATGCCTACCCAGATTAGGATTGAGAGTGAACCTCGTCTCAAACATATCATCACTGAGTATGACTGTCCCAACGAGGTAGCTTATTTTGAAACCGAGATAGGGGTTTATAAAAGAGAGGAAATTCTGACCTTTTCGGTTCTTGATTCTAAAGATTTGTTAATGCAAAAATTCCCTGATCCCATGATTAATGTAAAGCAACAGGTATTGATTAGGAAGATGCAACAGGATCAGCTAGTCTTAGGGGAAGATATCGATTTGCAGAGTCTTCTACTCCCTAATTGGTGCAGGGTACACTACCAAGATCATTCAGAACTGACCTGCCAACCCTGCATTGGTGTTTTAAATCATGTTTCCCAAACCAAAGAGACCCACCCAAGTCACCTTGAGGCCGCTTTAGATCACTTCTCATTCGAAGCCAAAAATGCAATAATGTTAACCAGGGATAATATACCTTTAGAGGAAGTCCCTCCTCAAACTGAACCTACCCCTATCATAATACTAGAACAACATAGTTACGATGAACAACCCCAAGGTTTGTTTGATACCCCTGCACTCACAAGTATACCAAAACCCAAGGGATTAATCAAAGATACAAGTGACTGTTAGAAAGATATCCTAGGATTACATGATATATCTGAGCGAGAATTGGCTATTACACTTGATGAACCTATTGAATGCCCATCCCCAATATTTAACACAAAAGACCAGGTGGCCCCACCTATGGTTCATTTTATCCAAACACCCACAACAACCTCAAAGGGATCAACCCCAGCTCATGATCAGCTATGGACCCTCACGTTTGATGGATCCAAATCTAAGGTAGGGTGTGGTGCTAGAATTGAGTTAACTAGCCCAAAAGGGAAAATATTTTTTGCTTCTTACAGGTTACAGTTTGGATGCACTAACAATATAACAGAATATGAAGCATTAATTCAGGGATTGATGTTCGCACATCAGAAGGTCACTGCCTTGATGGTCAAAGGAGATTCAGAAGTGATTATCAAGCAAGTACGCAACCAGTACACATGTCACAATAAAACGCTGGCAGCTTATAGAAATCAGGTGTGGAACTTGATTGAAGACTTTGATGCTTTTGGGATTAGTTTGATCCCTAGAGAGGAGAATCAAATAGTTGATTCATTAGTTGTTGCTGCAAGTACCCTGGAGCCCATGCAAGACTCCAAACTTAAGAGATTCTCAGTGGAATTGATATCCACCCTGGCTTTCCTTGATAATGTCAGGAACTTTCAAGTCTTCGACTATGATCGACATATCCTTGCTTTTCTAGCAAGCTCAGATTTTTTCAAAGGAAAGATCATCGACGAGTCCGACAGGGATCAAGGAGATTGGAACCCTGAAGACTGCGATACAAAGGGGGTCCTCAATTTAAAAAGTAATAGCATTCCCAAGGGAATGATGGCCTTAGAAAGAATTTTTGATTCAGACCCAAGAGCTCAGGAAAAGGTATCAACCGAAGATAAAGGAGGTGAATATGAAACTGTTAACTTAGCTGACTCTGGCCCTGAAAAGAATGTTTACATAGGGAAAGCTTGCCCTGAATCAATTAGAGAAGATATACTAAAGGCATTGAAGAAGGATATTGCTACAATAGCTTGGGGGTATGAAGATCTAAAAACATTTGATACTTTTGTGATAACTCATACTATTCCTTTGAAGCTTGAAGCTAAACCATTTCGGCAGAAACAACGTCCTGTCAACACCTTGATTAAACCACTAATCTATAAGGAAGTTCAAAAATTGCTTTCTGCAAGAATAATCTTCCCTATACGACATTCAACATGGGTGGCTAACTTTGCTCCAATTCGTAAGAAGAATGGAGAGATCAGGCTGTGTGTAGATTTCAGGAATCTGAATAAAGCCTCAGAAAAAGACAACTACCCACTCCCTTCTCTGGATGAAGTCTTGCAAACTATCAATGGGTCTCAGATGATGTCATTCCTGGATGGTTATTCTGGATGGTTGTATATATGTAAATAGTTTGTTGCTCTGCTTGTTCGTCGTTTTGTTGTTTTCCTTGTTTTCCTTTTCTTTTGTTCTTTTGCTTGTTGTTCCTTTGTTTTTTCTTTGTGGGGACCTTCATTTTATGCAGTTGTAAGGGGGTTGTTATCGGAAGTATACTTTGGTTACTAGGAGAGAAGTTGGTTTGGATATTCTCAGGTTTTCTAGTCAGATGATTTTGTTCTAAATTCATTGTTTTATGTCCATTGTCAATGAAAGTTATGGAAAGTTATTAAGAACATGGTGTAAAGTAAGTAATCTTCACTAACTACGATTGAATTTGCCATAAATAATCAAAAACATCTCCTTTTGTAATGGTATATTTGTCTTAGGGCGATGGTGTTGTAAGATTTGAGTGAAAAATTCGATTCCCCAAATGTTGTTATGAGGTCCATGGTAGTTTTCATCCCAGAACAGATGTCAGACATCTGACATATTGAGAAAGAATTGAATGAAATATTTGAAATTCCAAGAGAAAAGAAAAGAAAAGAGAACTATCTAAGGAAAGAGGACTCAATATTGAATGGGTGATTCCAGTATCTCTACCGGGGTTATGGACGCCTAACTGGCAGTAGAGAAATGTTGTGAGAAAACTAGAGGTATCTCCATCGGAGCTATGGACGCTTGACTGGCAGTGGAGAAATTCCCAGGATATCATTGCACAACAGCTAAAGGGAATCAACTCATGTAGTTCAAATCTTGCATGTTATTGTTCAAAAGATGACAAAAACTTTGTAAAAGGGTGATGCACCATCAAGCACATACATAGATTCATGGGTAGCCAGTGTTGATTTACATTTGAGATTCTAGCTCAACCTTGTTTATTGAAACTGACCTGACTTGAATTATGATGTCCATAAACCAGGAGTTCTGGGTGACTGAATCCTTTGGTTTCTTGAAAATGGTTAAACCATTTTCCCAGCCAAGTCGCCAATTGTTATGCCTTGCATAACCACCCCATTTTGAACTTGATTAAAATGGGTCCCTCTTTTCTGTTTTGTTTTCCTTTGGTTTTGTGTTTTGTGCCTTAGGAGTTTTTCTTTCTTCCTTGGGCCTTGTTTTTTTTATTGTTCTAGCGGACACAGAACCGGGACTGAAATAGAACTTTGAAATTTCTTCCAAGTTCTAGTTTTTGTTCTGTTCTCGGTCCCGATTCCACCCGTGTGTTTGTTTTTCCTTTGTTCCTTGCGTTTGGTCGTGGGGTGTTTTCTCCCCTTCTTTTTCTTCTTTCTCGTATTTTCCTCGTTGTCTCTTTGTATGTTGTCGGAGGTGGAGTCGGGATGGAAACTGAACCTGTAACTTGGAAAAGTTTCAGGGTCGGGTTTTGTTCGACCCCTGTCGGGGTCTGCTCGGGATTGGTTTTTGTTCCAATCTCGCTTGCATTTGTTTGTTTGTTGCTTGTGTTTGGTCTCTTTTACGGGGTCGGGTTCGAGAAGGATTTCAGATATGGAGTTGTTACCAAATTCAGTTTCCTCATCTGGTTCTGACTCCGCCCCCGCCCTACTGCGAGTTCTCGGGTTTCTTTGCTTTTGCGGACGCGGAACTAGAATGGGGATTGAACTTGGGGACATTGGTCACTTCTGGGTTTCATTCCCGTCCCGACTCCAATTCTAATCACTTGGTTGATTGGTTGAGTTTTGGCTCTATTTATTTGCTTTCTTGCAGGGTCAGAGCCGGAACGGTGCGATGAATTGAAAGTTAATGAATTGTCTTATGTTTAGTTCCTGTCCCGAATCCGGTCCCGGTTCCAATTTCATTCTGGTTCCCATCTCGCCGGTATTAAAGGTAAGTGTTGTTCCTAGTTCTGATTTGGTCCCACCTCTACCAGAGTTGAGTTTTTGCTAAGTGTGAGAATGGAAAAGGTATGAAAGGTAATACGAAGAATGATATTTTCTATGCTTTAGAGGACTGATGAGGGAATTGTTTTGTAGGGTTGAAGCATGTCAGGAACATCGGATGCTGCTTCTCAAAGGGGTCAAATTGCAGAAAGATCTAAGCAGAGAAGAAGAATCTGTGAGTCTTAATGACAAATGGGACGTCTACTGGAAAAAGTAGATCGATATTAATGACAATGCTTCAGAACATTCAAAGCAACTCTGCAAAAGGGTCTCGAGGTTAGGGATGAGGGCTGCGAGTTAATGATGGTGGTTGTAAACAATCTAGAGACCATGCCCAAGGGAGATCTTTCGCCGACATGAACATAGTATATGCATTTAATGCATGATTGACTTCAATGTTCAAAACTCTTCTAGGGCCGACGTGTTCTAGAACCAACTCATTTTTGTAAACCCTAAAATGGGGGCCGACGAATTTTTGATGCGCATGTATAAATATGGCACTTTTGCCTCTTTGTAAAAAAAAAGGAGGAGCTTGATCTTCATCTTGATCTTCTTCCTTTTGGTTAAGAATTAGCAAGTTAGGGTTAGAAGGTAGATAAACTTGAGAGAAGAAGTAAAGTAGGAGTTAAGTTCAGCAGGAGGTGATGTATCTTCCAAATTTTTCTTAGTATAGATGGAGATAATTCGAAGACATGGGTTTTATGTACACTGGTGATCTTGCCAGATTTGTAAATGGTGTTTATCTGTTTCATTAACAGTAGAAGCAACCATATTTAAATCTACTTCATATTGTGCTCTAGAATGGTATTTATCCTATGTTAATCATTTGATTTGAAAGCTTTCAAGAAATGAAATTTTATCTTATGTTTTGTTTAAATGATGATTTGCAATCTACTATTGAAGTCTACACTGTGAATGAATGAAACTGTGTATTAATTACAAGTTAATTTTATTCTGCAGTTTTAGTTTAAGAATTTCTTGGAAGGCAACAAGTCTGATTAGTTGGATGAATCAACATTCTCGTCAGTTTAAAATCTTTAATCTATCTTTTTCTATTTCTTTCAAACCACCGATTAAAGTAGGTTGAAATATATGTTTGATCTTATAACAATCCAGAAGCTTAAAAGCAGCAGGCCCCTTGAACATTACAACCATATTGACCACTTCGTGAAACAACAACGTTGTGAACCAACATCAAATACCTTGGGAGGTGATCAGTTTGATTGCTGATTGTCTTTTTCAGGAGAGGTAAGATATTTTTACTTTTATCCTACCTACATGTTGTGGGTCAATTTGGCACCATCAACACCTCCTCTCAAATATTGCTATAGGAAGCACATTCAATAAATTTTCTTCGTTTCATATGACAGGCTTATAATATTGATCATGTCACAACTATATACAAACTTGAATTTCAAGGCGAACACTTTGAAATGAAATTTGCAACCATATAGAACTATTTCTGCATAACCCATAAGAGAAAATCATGCAAATAAGTATTCAAAATCCACAATACAAAATAATAGAAAAATATTCAAGATAACGCAAGATGTACCATAGGAAAAAATATTGAAAGGGAAAAAACCTAGCCTCCAAAACAACCACACTCAATGTATTAAATCTCATGAGAAAATATTAAAATACATTTACAGAGTCTCCATGAATATTTGTAAAACATCAAGCTCTCTACACACACTCCACATGAAAAATAAAATGAGAATAATATAAGAACACATCCTAATCCATGCTTCCTCTCCTCACATATGCAACCTATAAGATGTTCTCAAACTATCCAACCTTAACAACTACTCATGTGCTTGCTTTTATAAAAAATAAGCTTGCAAGAAACCACTAAGTGGTATTATATAGGCCATGTGTCTAATGCGGTGATCTTACAAAACCATATCCCCCCTCATTTACTTTTTGGTACTATATTTTCTCAATATTAATTTTTTCCCACTATGTAAACCCACATTAAATATATATCCCAATGCTATATGCAACACCTAAAATGCCCCCAATAATGTCTAACCTATGTGATACATGCACTATATCCCTTAGGTGCACTAAAAATAATATTAATTTTTTACATTATAACTTTATGAATGGTAAACACACCTTTTCCTAATACATTTTTAAATTTGAACATGTGTGATGGTGGAATTTGTAAGGTCAAAGAAAGGTGATTATGGGCCAAAGATTATATAATTGTTTCATATAACCACAAGCCCTTCTACACATAATTGTAATCTTTACTCAAGCTAAACTAAAGTAGAAATAAACCATGTTCTAGAATCTCCATAGGAGCTACCAATTTTCTTAAGGTTATTTTGGCCCATAACATGAAGTCATCAAATGGGAGGCACTTGCTCAAGAATATAGGCACAAGGGAATAGTTAATTATGTGTCTACTATAATTGTATTTATATAGTCATCAAGAATATGAAAATCTAGGGGATACCTTAAGAGGATGATGTAGCATCTCCCAAGGAGAGAGAAACTAGTGAAATAAATTGTAGAGGAGGAGAGGGGAATAGGGTTTGCAACACCTTATCCAATCCCCAAAGATGAAGTTGCTACACCTATCATAGCCAAACTTTGTGCCATCAAAATAAGGGGAAATTAGAGTTATCAAGCAATATCTAATTTTTATAATACTCTTTATAGTTGTGATAAGGGTTATTCAATTTTTCTAATCTTTGTAAGGTTGGTTTTCCACCATGGAATACATTATGCTTGGTTATGTTGCCATTATAAATAAGGAAGGAATAGGGGAAAGGAAACCCTATTTTAACTCTATCATTAATATCCTTAACCATCATATGTGATGTGAGATTCACTCTATTTTGATCCTAGTTCATCCTTGGAGTGTTGTCACTATTCTCCTTTGTTGACTAGTCTTCCTTCTACTTATTTTTCTCCATCCTTTACACCTACACTCTTTTACACTTGGAAAGATAAATGTTAATTTTTTACCTAATATTACTTTTGTCACTCAGATTGCACCCTAGCTAAGTGAAAAACTTAGTTATCCTATGAAACGTGGGATTATCTTATTGATATGTGAATCCCCGATCAAACTTGTTGTACACTTTTCCCTCTTCACCTAATTCATTTCCCCCTAAATCAATCAAAATAGGGATTGCAAGGGGGTGAAGCCCCTCTTGTAGGGTTCTAGGGTGAATCCTATGGTGGGAGTCTAGGGGCAACGCCCCCAGCAGGGGTTACTGGGGGAAGTGCCCCCAAAGCAAAAATTTAGTAATTTTATTAAAGGAATTTTTTATCCATTTACCATTCAAATTCAGTTAAAACAATTGTAAAAATTGCCTAGAAGTGAACGATTTTGTTTGTTGCAAATGGAGAATTCGAAGTGTCATGGGTTGGAATTCTAGTAGCATGACACACATGGGAATTCAAAAATTCATGTGGTATTGAGTTTTATTGCTGCAGGGTGTGTGAAGTGCATGGGAGAAGTTGTAGGTCATGACTAGTGACAGACATAAAACACATGTTATTATATTGGATGCACATAACACTATGTGTCTATAACAAAACAATGCAAATCATAGATTTGATTGTTGCATGTTGCAACTATTGATGCAAATTATTTGTATTGTATAATTGCTAGGAATTAATTAATAAATTTGGACTATTGTTTGTGGATGTAGCCCAAGAATTGGGTGAACAACATTAAAATTTTGTTGTCTCTCACCTCTATTTTTTATGAATTTTGTGTTTTTCATTTCTCTATTTTATTTCATTGTGTTTAATTTAATTTTCATATAATTATTAATTGAATCCCTCTATTTCCTTCCTGCAATCCATAAAACATCTTCAAGTTGTGGGTCATCTTATAGTGAAGATGAACCTCTAGAGAGGATTGGTTCCTTTGATAAACCTCCTATATACTATTGCTTTGATAAGGAAAAGAGATAGAAGAACTAAAACTAAAAAGATTAATCCTAGGAGGTGATGCACCAAACTTTATAAGATCTATACCTATTATTTCAACTGACAATTTCTCTCAAGAAAAGGTTTTACTCTACACACAACTCAGTTTTCAACAAGCTCACACAATGGTATTTTATAAGAAGGTTATATTTCACATTTTTTGAAGGAAAACTAACTATTTTCACAACTACAATTGTTGAAATTATTCACACCACCTATGACCTATATGAGTTTTGATTATTCCTATATAGAAATGTTTTCAAATGAGACACAATTCAAGGATTTGATATTGATAATCACAAAAATCATATCAATCATTTATAATAACATCTAACACATTGAATTTTGATGGGGAGGTCAAGGGTAACCCTAGGACAACTATATGTGGGGGGTGTTGAGGGTCAAAATAACACAACAAACATTAAGCAGAATATCTCTATCCTACTTCTCCTAAAAAAGATAGTTAATATTAAATCAGCTATCTTCCAAGGTCTCAGTAGTTGGTTCACAACTGTGTTGTATCACCCAGTGGTCAACATGACTATAATATTCAAGGGGCCTTTGCTGGTAAAAAGGTAGTAAACTGACTATTTCAAAAAAATCCAACAATGTGTTTTAAATAAACAAAAAAAAGATAGATCATTGGTTTAAAATAAAAAGATATGAACACATATAATTCCCATATTCAAACATGCAAAATCCTGTAACAAGCTTCTCCTAAAGTCAGAAATTGTAGAATGAAATAAGTCATAAGCATTCATGAATTTACATCCATCCACAGTGCAGATTTAATAAGTGTACTTGTAATTCATTTTTTCCTTTTCCAAAATTAATTTAATAACAAACATCATCAACTCATCACATATTTTTCTAGATCAACAAACGATAGAAAAATACCATTCACAAATAATACAACAGATGGTTTTAAGTTCGGCTTCTTTTATTAGCTTCCATCAAATAAGAAACATTTAAGCACAAGAAGATCCACTGGAGCACGAAAAACCATTATCTATTGTCATCATCTTTAAAACTAAGAAATTTCTAAAATTTAACTAATTACATAAAAGTTCTGAAAATGTCTAACATAAGGTTGCAAATTAGACTTCAAGTTGATGACCTTTACAATGAGGAGAGTTTCCTAACTTATAGAAAAATACAACATTGTAATCTCCTTCAAAAATCATGATCCACAAAGATGGGGTGCCCAAATCCATAATTGTAGGGATGCCCAAGTTAACTAGAGTGCTTGTTCAGTCAAAACTATCAATGTGAGGAGTGACGCTTCTTTCCTAGGATGTTAGAGATGATCTGTAGTTAGCTGCTGCAAAATAAGACGCTTGGGATTGGTTGACTTTTGCTAACTTTATTTTGTTTCAAAAATAGAATATTCCCTTCCTTCACTTGTCACTTTCCTAGGAAAACCATGAAAATCATCAAAATTATTGCGAAGTTTTTCCAGGACCTCTTCATTAGGTCTCTCCACCCATTCCACTTTAAACTTCGATCGCTCAAAATCTTCTGTAGCACCTTTAATAGCTTCATGAATCTGACTGATGTCCCTTGAATCCCATTTAATATCAGACCCAATGGTCATTAATTCATCCAACAGGGTCTCAGCAAGGTCATCTCCTTTCTTTATCAATTCTTCCAGTTGATTATTCCACTCTTCCTTTGCATTTTCTAAATAATCCAACTCATGAGTTGGCAGGGAGCTTGGGGACTTCTTGGTGGTAATGCAACCAACAATCTGTTCAAATATTAAAGTATGTTCACATACCTCATGTTGAATTTTGATCAAATTGACTCTATTTTCAGTAAGGGTCTTTGATCGAAAGATGATGATATTGATTGCCTTGTCAACATATTTAGGATCCTCTTCTCCTAGAATTCTTGATTCAATCAACATTTCCTTGGGCTTCTTTTTGAGGGCTTTTAATGTGTTCATATACTCTCTATATTTCTCCTTTTCATCCCACAATTTTTTAATACATTCTCCTAATCTCTTGCCCAGTGTTTATGCTTCTTCATATTATTTGTATCCCTGGTCAAGTAGTTCCTCTATTTCATTTCAGAGAATATTAATCCATCAATCAAACATTTGAGATTTTCTCTTCATTTAATTTAGCTCATCAAATTCTTTTCAACTCATAAGCATGAGAACCTTTGATGACGTTGGTTGTTCCAGGGTAGAATCAATAAGCTCCTTTAAAAACCTTTTCATCTATCTAAGTTGCGCTTTCAGTTCATCCTTGACTTGCATATCTTTTTCCATTCTGGACTTGGCTGAAGTAGCTACCAAATCTAGTAGTGACTTCTGCTAGTTATGAGTTTGTTTTCCTAGATTAACTGTGCTTATCTGGTAATCAATAGCTTCTAGCTCCCTGTCATCCTTATCAACTGTAGGGGTTGCAATATTGGCAATCAGAACCCCATCATCAGTCAGTCTTGTAGAATGTATGACCCTTGGCTTCTTCTTGGGCTTTACCTTGTCCACTTCCCTTTTCATTTTATCCTAGCTGACTGGTCGAGCTTGGACTTCTTGTCTCTTTTCTAGATTTAGCTTCAACCATGTGGGGGTACTTGGTGACACTATCATTTGTTGAGAACTTGTAGGTGTTGGCTTTGGAGGTGGTGGAGGTGTATAAATTTCTCCAAATTCTAACATAGATGGAACCTTTTGCTACTCAAGCCTTTCTTTATTAGCTTTCTCCTCCTCTCTCCTCTCATTCTCAACTTTAATTTTGAAAATCATTTTAAGATCCATTTCCATCTTTTTAGCCTCCTCTTCATCCTTTCTCTTTTGTTGTTGTTGTTGTTGTTCTTCTCTAGCCAGTTCCTCAACAACCTTCTTTTGAGCACTTTCCAATATCTCTCGCTACTCAGCTTGTGTTAGGACATGCCACATTTCTTCCTCATTCCAGAGGTTCCCTTCTCCACATCTACATCCTCCTCTCCAAAGTCTTATTCATCTTCCCCCTCTTCTCTAGCTAGGTCTTCCTAGAGGGGAGTCTCTTCAAAATCAGATGAGAGGAGATATTCTATGAAATTTATTATTAGAGGATCTCCCCCTTCTTTAGTTGTTGTTTATGTAGTTGAAGGTGTAGTAAAATAGGTTTCCTCAATTTGTGGAGGAGTCATAGAAGGACCTTCTTGAGAAACTTTAGTTCTAGGATATATAGTAGAAATAGGTTGAGCACCTAAGCCTAAAACAACTCTAGTAGTAGCAGCTTGGTAGGTAACTTTAGCCTGTTTTAAGGCTTCAGTAACCTTTTTCATTGTAACTTCTTTTGCTTGTGAAGATTGCTTCTTAGTCCTCTTATACTTCTTTGTCTCGGCAGCCGAAGATGATTTCACCTAGGAATCCTTCCTTTTCCTTGTAGCTCAGACTTGAGTTCAGTTGAGGCATATGTCAATCCACTTTATGCTCCTATCAATAACCACCTTTGAAATCTTGTTTATGTAAAAATATTCCTTTTCCATCTAGTTGATGGGATCCAACAGTTGTGTTGCAATTTCATCTACCTCATACTGAGGATCAAGGAGGACACCATCATCTGACAAACCTCCAAGTATACCTTCTTTAATATTAAAGTCCCTCATTTGGGGAACAGTCAACCTTTCATACCCTCTTTTCATAACTTCAAATTGATCATAAAGGTTGGCCCAGAAGTCTTCAAGATGATGTTCCTGATAAGGAAACAAGGATGCATGCAACTCATTCATCTTCCCCTTCGATTAAAAATTCCTCCTCTCCTCATTAAACTTGAGATTGCATGCTTGGAACTCCTCTATTGTAGCCTTGGCTTCCACTGTTGATTGACATGAGTAAAAGACCAGTTCCAAAGGAAATGAATGGAACCCTACCTTATGCTTTTATGAAAACTTAGCATTTACCTTTGCCACATGTCGGAAGAATTCCATTAAAATCATTTTATCATTGTAGCACCTTGGTAGCTTGAATGGAGCTTTGTCAAAACCAAACAATATGATGTAAGTCATTTTGGGGTATTGAATAAACCAACTCCTCCATTCTTCAATAAAATCCATGGCTTCCTTAGTTAATTTGAAGCCAACATCTCCTGTCAACCGATTGATAACCACATACAGGAAGGCATCATTAACTCTTTTGAAATGTTTTTTTTCCTTCTTGAGCTCTAATTGATCATAATACTTCCATATCCTAGTCTCCCCATCTACTCCCTCAAGGGTCCCTTCTTTGTTTAGGCCAAGGAATATTCCCATTCTTGCAACGTAGTATATTACATAGGAACTCATGTAGAATGTCTTGGTATACTTCACCTTAGTGAGGTGATTGTGAATGGCATTTGATATCATCTGTCCATAGTCTAAATATTGTTTTCCATCTAGCAAAATCTGAATAAAAGAGAACATCCAATTCTCGAATGAATGTGAGTCTTCTTTCCCAAATTCCCTAGACAACAGTGTAATAACCTCCCCTACTTCTGCAAAGAAGTTAGACCTTTTGGGATTGGGTGGCAGTTTCTTTATCTTTTTCTTCTCTACTTCCAACTATCTTTTATTTATATATCTTAAGTTACCTTCCACATATGCCTTGTATTAGTGTAATGCCTTAGCTTTTGTCATGATCTTGAGGTTAGGATGAGGAGGTAAGTCAAATAGTAACCTTAACATTGTTGGGGTTAAATCAATTATTTGAGTCCCTAAAGAATCAATACATTTCCTCTGTACCAGGTTGCATGTGTGAGCAACAACTAGTATGAACTCTGGACATTGCACTATTATAGAAAATGAAGCTACATGTGCCAGCCCTGAATTAGCTATCTTCTTGGCCATTGGACTAGAATCTTCTAAGAAGGTGTCTTTCACAAACTGTTCAAGGTCAATGTTGCCCACCATTGTATCAATTATCTTCATTACCTCTGACCCAAACTTTAATGCACTGGATTCCCTTGAAACTTATACTTCATTGTCAGGGGTAGCTATTCTGGATTCAATCTCTTAGGATTTTGACCTCTTTGCACCTCTTGTACTTCTTGCACCTCTTTTACACCAGTATCATTTTTTGAATCAGACATTTAATAGACCCACAACTATGACATTCATTAGGAAGAAGGGAATACTGCAAAAAAAGTTAAGCATTAAATACATTCCATATCAAAACCTTATATCCTCAAAAGCATATTCATTCTCATGATATTTCTGTTATTTTTCGAGGTTAGGATCAAGATTCTATCAGACATCAAAATTGGGTTGAGAGTTAGCACTTGAACTCTATAAATGAGGTATCAAAAGTCAAGATTGGAACAACATTCAACATTAGAACCTTCAAGACAATGTATCGAAATCAAGATCAAGAAGTCACTTAGAACTGGAACTTTGAAAGGTGAATGGATTCAAGTTTTGCTTTGAGGTCAAAAGTTGGAATTGGGACAAAACCTGTCACTGGAACTCAATCTGACGTTAAGGGTCTAGTTTTGTTTAGAGATTCAATCGTGAAAGTAATGCGGAAAGTGGAATTAGAACAATAGTTGGCATTGGAACTTTCCATAAGGTAATAGGTTAAGGTTCCATCCCAATTCTGATTTTTGACTAAGAGTCAGAAGTTGGGATCCAGTTGGAACCTGGCATTAGATCAATTGTTTTGAGAAAGGTAAGGTTTCATTCTAATATCCGATCTCGACTGAAGGTCAGAAGTTAGAGTTGGGACGGTGTTCAAAACTAGAACCACAAGAAGGTGCACAATTATAGCTTGGTTTTGAAACCCGATCCCAAAACATGTGTGATGATTAGAATCATAACACTATCAAGCATGAAGGCGATAAAAAAATGATTTTCTAACTTTTAACAATAAACCCTTCAGGATCAGGATTATTTCAAATGTATGAAACCTAATAACAGACCAACCTAATACGTAATCAAATGTTCTAGTTTTGGGGCTCGGATGTGGGAAAACCTAGGGTTCCAACTTAAATTTGCAAAGGTCAATGGTACAAAAACCCTAGACAACTAGGGTTTCAACAGGAACGAAGAAACCCATGTGTGGCAAAATGAAACAAAAACAAAAACAAAAAAAACAAAGACCCCGAAAGAGGAACGAAATAAATGAGCCAAACGACAACAACAAAACCAAGAAATAAGGAACAACACACCCAAAAAATAGGAGATGAAATGAACAAACAAAACAAGCAAGAACATGAGCAAGAAAATGAGAAAACAAGAAAAGGAAGAATGAAAAAACCCTACCTCAAAAATTGTGATGCCAAAATCAATGACACCTAATCGAAAATCACTAGACTCAACCTTGCGCCCCAATCCTTTGCTTTGCTCTGGTTCCTTTCATTGAAATGCAAAGCAATAACGAGCCAAAATTGAGAGACAAAGGAATATAAACTAATTTGCATGTGTGAACCAATGGTCATTAATGCAGAGTAGGTTGGACCTCGAGATCGAGGTGGAAATCATTAATGAACCATTGCAAAACCTATAAGGTAAGTCAGAAGTCGAGATCGGGAAGGAACTCAACACAAGAACCTTCAAAGGGTGCAAAGTTCCAAGATAGTTCTGAAACCCAAACCTAAAGAGAAAAACCCACATTGGATGCAAGAATCAAGATCGGGATAGAACCAAGAATAGGAACCTTGAAAAGGTTCCTGGTTCCAGTTCCAGATTGATACCCAATCCTAAAATAGACAACAAAAACAAAGAATCAAAAATTGAAGTTGAGATGGAAATTGGAACTTGAACCTTGAAAAGGTTCTAAGTGTCGATTCCATTTTGAAACCCGATTTCAACAAACTAAAAGACGATGAACAAGTGGAGATTGAAATTGGGGTGAAACAAGGAAATTGAACCTTTGCAAAGTCAAAAGTTCAAGTTCTTGTCCGAAACCTGAATATGACAAGGAAAAACAAAACAAGGAAGAAACACAGGGATTATAATTGAGACAAAAATGAGAACTCACACTTTTTGAAGGTGCAAGGTGATAATTCTAGTCTGAAACCCAACCCTGACAACACAAAACAAAACAAAGCTTGGAAGAAAAAGACAACTCCCAAAGCCAGAACAAAAACACCAAAGGAAAAAAAACCAATAAGGGGGACCCATTTTGACCAAAAAAGAAAATGGGATGGTTATGCAAGGCATAATAGGGGGGTTTTGAGGGATGATAATGGTAGGATTTTGGTAGTGATGGTACTCCCATTGGGAACCCAATCAAATCATCAAGTTGAAGTTGAATCGGCCTACTTGGGAATTAAAACCATATTTGAAAAAGATTTTAAAAAAGTTTGGGTTGAAGGTGATTCCCTCAACATAGTCAATTTCTTACAAGGCATTAACAAGCCTACTTGGTCAATAGAAGACCTGATTAATGATTCTCTTTCCATCATTAAATCTTTTGATGAAATCCGCATAAGCCATATTTATAGTGAAGGCAATTCTCTAGCGGATTATTTTTCTAAAGAAGGAGTTGGCCTAATGAGTGCTAAATCATGGGAAGGTTACAATTTAGTACCCAAGATGGCTCTTTCATTATTGAGACATGATAGCCAAGGAAAATCTTAGGATCGAGCGTGACAAGGGTGTAATTATTTCCCCATTTTTCACATGATTTTTAAGCATTTTAGCACCCCTTCCCAATTTATTTCCCAAAAACATTTTTTTGAAAGAAAGGAAGTTCTTCTAGTTGCATAAAAGAGTTTTCTGGAAGATAATAGGGGTGATTGCAATCATGTGGAGCCCATCTCCTGTGATATATGGAGGAACAAGCCAAAGGTTTGGAAGATATTAGAAGAAGGTGGGATGATGTGATGCCTTATATGGAGAGGCTTCATGGATTCGACCATGAAGCCTCTAATAGTTTTGTCCATGGTTGGCATAACCAATCTCTGATAATGAATGACTCCATCTTCCCCATTACATAGGAGTTTATTGCCTAGATTACTAGCTTGAACACCTAGGGGAGGAAATTCTATAAGGAGAGGAAGGATGCTAAAGAGTAGTTTGTAACGTAACCCTACCAACTTTAACAAGTAACATTATCACACCAAGTGGTTGTCAATTCCACATTATCGAAACCTTTGATTGATAAATCAATGCATTGAATTAAAGTTTTTTCTACTCTAATTCTATCCAAAATATTAACACTATAAACATTAACCCTTGAAACATTGTCAATAAGGGTACCTCTAATCCCAACCTTGTTAATAACTAGTACCATCAAAGCATCATTAAATTGTTTTTTGTATTTTTAAAGGAGGTAATTCACTTTGATGAAAGACAATGCCCATACTAGGTGAATTTATACTCTCAATCAAAGCTTCCACACAATTTGGTTGTGCACTAGGAGGGACAACAACTTTTTGCAAAGAATTTTGAAGCATGCCATGATAAACAAGAGATTTTTTTGAATCAAATCCCACAAAGAAATCTTAGGAGTGTTATGAAGTTGTTCAACAAGATCATATTCTTTACCACTACACTGTTGAATGTTAGGTGTGGGTGGGAGGTATGGTTGAGGCAATGGAATGGATGTTGGAGTTTTTTAGGTTTCTTATTGTTTCTAGTGTTATATATGTGAACTACAATATGATAACTTGGTTTCTTCGACACATGATTACTAGTAAGTTGTTTTGCAAAGTTTAGGATATGGCCATGAGGTTTAGGAGGTCCTATAATAAGTGGTGAATTAGGAGGTCCAATAATTAGAGGAATTTTAGGAAGTCCAAAAGGATTTTTAGGAGGTCCAATAATCAAAGGAGATCTAATAGCCAATTGTGTGTTCATTACCTCAACGGACTTAAATTCTTGTTGATGATATTCTATAGAGGAGGGGTCTAAGGTCACCTTACTATCTTTTGAAAGAAATTTATCAATGATTTCATCCTCTTGTGCCATAATATCTTCCCAAGTGGGAGAATTAGGGGGAGAGAAACAAACAAGATTCTCATGATGCTCAATGATTGGATCTTCTAACACCAAGATATCTTCTTCGCAAATAGGAGAGATTTTGGGAGAATAACAAACATGATTACTGTGATTGTCAATGATTGAATTCTCTTGCACCAAGCTAACCTCACACATAAGAGAGATAGTGGGAGAGGGATCAATGAAAAACAACAAAAGAGGGGAAACAAACTCATTATGGCATGCTTGTAACAAAAATTCTTAACAAGATCTAACAATAGAACATGAATTATGACCAAAAAATATTTTTGCAATGAGAAAATGATGTAAATAATTGTCCTAATGAAATGCAAAAAAAATTCCTAAATTTACTACAAATTAAGCAAAATGACACCCTTCTTGCACATGCAATAACACCTTTTCAGAATTTCAAATCAAACATCAACAAAAATAAACAGATTGAAAACACAGAAACAAAGATCTGCACAAATTTTTTTGAGCCACCAATAGCAGGACAGAGGTGCCCAAGGGCATTTAAGTCCTAGAAAGGGTGTCTAAAATTTCAAAGTTTGACTATGTAAGGCACTGTTGAAGGATTATGAGTGTGCTTGCAAACAAGTTTAACAATGAATATTTTTCTAGATTTTGTTGAATTTATGCCAATGTGATGTAAAATGCAAGTGTGTAACAATGTGCAAGATGCTTTGACAATTTTGAATGCAATTTCCAAATCTAAAATGTAATAATTGACTAATTCTAAGATGCCACTTGAAAATGATGATTTGGATGCAAGTTTGAAATCAAACAATGCAATTTTTTCCACTTTTTTGAACTATATAGAAGATGCCTAAATACATGCAAATAAAAATTCCAAATCAAAGATCTACAAGCACAAATAGATTGAAGACACAAAGGCAAAGATGTGTGAAAAAGTTTGTTAATGCAAGTGTACAAGGACATATAGGCATCGTAGGGCGTCTGAGTCCTTGATAGGGGTTCTAAAAATTCAAAAGTTGAATCTTTATTATACTATCTAAAGGTTATGCTTTTGTGTGCAAGTAGGTCTACAAGTGAATATGTTTCCAAAATTTTCATAATTTAAGACAATATGACTCAAATGCAATTATGCAACAACAAAGAGAAATTTTGAATATATACATGATCTAAATGACTAAAATAAACCCTAATGCAACCTGTGATGCAATATGAGATGTAATTTTTTGAACTTTTGTGATCTTTTATGATGCAAAAATGGTAACGTAAATGAGAAATGCAAAACCTAGATCTCTAGGGTTGAATTAATTCAGATTTTAGAAGGTTTATTATGTCAAAATGTTAGGTTCACCAAAATGAAACATAGAAAAAGGCGATCCTAAGTGCTTAGAACAATAGGATTCAAGGCCTTTTCCTAGGGTTTCATTGAGATGGAGATCAACAAGGCATATAGATTAACTTTCAACCATGAAGGTGAGCCAATCAGACCTAGACCTCCATCAATTTGGGGATGGGAATGGATAGGAATTGATTGAATATGATTGACCTAATTAAACAATGTGCCCTAATATATAAAATACAATATTTTGAAAGACAATAGACTGAAACAGTAACTTGCAAGTAGATCTAGGAAGCCCAGAGGACTGTGTAACCGCCCAGAAAAATTGGTTTTAGTGTGCATAAAAAGATTGATTCACCCAAGGGCGTATGGGTCCTTGTAGGGGTGCCCTGCTCTATTTTTAAGGTCCTCTGATGAAAAATTTGAGCGTTTGATTCTCGGTTACAAAGTTGTCGAAACACTATTAGATAATTCTATAGGTGTGTTTCTGTGAGTTGACAAGGTGTAGGGCGTCAAAGACTAAACTAGAAAAACCTCTAGATGCCAATATCTGGATAATGAGATTAAGGTAAACAATATTAGGGTTTCTTAAGCTTGGGAATAGCCTCTCTTATGTTTAGAATTTTATTCTAACAACAATACATCACTAAAATAGTTTAGTTAGATTAAGAGTATTTAGCCTTTATTACAAACTTATTTAACTTGTTAGTTTTATGTCCATGTAATTAAACATTAAATATGTTTTAAATATCATTAAATAACTAACTTGTTGGTTAGATAATATTAAGAGAAAAAATATTTAATTATTGGTACCCAATAATTTCAAAGATTAGATGTGAAGATTGTCTATTATAGATTAAGGGTCTAAAAAGTCATTTTTTTGACATTTTTATAGATGTTAATTTTGTGACATCATATTTGATGATTCCCCTACTCTACTTACACTACTATATTCAAAATATGTTTGACTTTAAATACAATTATTATTCTTTGATTTCCATTTTTTATATATACATAATCATAATTATAATTTTATTCTATTCTTTTCAAATACATTTCATCTATCATGTTCTTTGCCTCTCATATACATGGTATACCAACTTTTAGGACCTTGCTTT
This sequence comes from Sequoia sempervirens, assembly GCA_007258455.2. NCBI lineage: Eukaryota > Viridiplantae > Streptophyta > Pinopsida > Cupressales > Cupressaceae > Sequoia > Sequoia sempervirens. Next base: position 269,336,937 of record VDFB02000015.1, on the reverse strand, counting down.
CCTTATAAATCTTCTAAGGCTTCCTCTTCAGTCTGAAGCAGGCAAACCATTTTGAACTTTCAATACTACCTGAGTCACCCTTATGTTTCTTTAACTCTTAGTACTTTCCTTCAGTGGCACCACCGAAATATTATTCATGCTCTTCTATATATATTCTTTTTATGCAAGCTTGGTCTGGGAAAGATTTCTGCAAGTTTATTCAACAATTTAGAATAACTACTACTTCAGCTGGTAATTAATCTTCTGGAAAAGTAGTAGGTAGTCTCTTAACAAGCAAGTCTTTGCAGTATTTGTCACTAAATCCTATCATAGCGTTTACATATAAAACAGTTATTCCAGGAATGAATGAAAATGAAGACATTGGAAAAGGAGACGTTCTTCTTCTTGAACTTACTCATTTGTTTTTAGTGACTCGTTTGAAATTTACTCTAGTAATCATTTATCCTTGTTCTCACGCTCTTAGTATTTTTAGGCATTCCTATAAAATAATGGGTACTTCATATAGAATATGGACCACATTAACTGCTTTTTTGAAGATGTCAACTCAGTACTGTAGATGAATTGGAGCAGCTATATAGGGTCAACTCAAACTGACATGCTACAAAGTAGAGTGCTAAAAATAGGAGCAGCTATATAGAGTTTAAAAATTCATAATGGGGATAAAATTAGACTGTTAAAATTGGGAATGATTTTTTTGTTTTTCTTGTTAAACTAGACTATGTTTAATGTATTTTCACTGTTTTAAGTAGGGTGAATCATTTTCACGTAGGAGTTTAATTTCCTTGTTGCACATGTGTTTTCAAATAACAAAGAGCAGAGGCACAGTTTGTTACTTCTAAGTTGAGAAAGAAGACAGAGGCTTTTCTAGATGGTTTTTTGTTGCTGATCAACGGCAAAGAAGTTGCCATTTGTCTTCAATGAATTAACTTTAGGGCTTCTTCTATTTTTTTCATATTCTCTTCTTTTCTCATTTGTAAGGGGTTCCATTTTCTAAAAAAATTGTAAGGAAGGCAGAAGCTTTGGGTAAATTGTAAAGCTAGGGTGAATTATGACTATTAGACATTAATCTGAAGTGTTTCTGTGTTTTGAATTATGCTTTCATGAATATATTTTATCTTATGACTATCTCCATTGCTAAGATGTAAAACTCCTTTGAATTCAATAATAAAAGATTACTTGGGTTTTTTCATGCACATTTATTGCATTTGAGTTGCATATGTTATTGCCTTTTGTTCAATGAATAATGTAATTTCTTTAATGAATGTCAGTTGTATTTGTTATTGCATATTGTTCAGGGGATAGTGTAATTGCTTCAACAAATGTAACAGGAGTGTTGAAAAGTATGCTTGTTCCTGAAATATGCCCACTAAATAGATCTTAGGTGTAAATGCATTTGAATTATGAATTCTGGTATTCTAAGGTCATGATGAAAGCTAGAAATAGGGAAATGAATGATCACTTGTATAATTGATGTTTGAATTTTAAAAGAGGTATGTCAAAATCCATCAATATATGCATACTTGTATGCTTCCTAGTGCAACCATGGTTTGTGATCAGCCCTAGCCAGATTGTCAAATAAATTTCAGCACTAGAAGGTACTAAGCCATCAATTTTAGTGGCATTAGTGGTTACCCAAATGACATTATAGCTAAAGTCAGAAATAAATTACCAAAATTCATTGGTGATAAGTCTGGATCAGCAAATAAACATCTACAAGAGTTCAATAATTTGATGGATGATTATAAGGTTGATTACGAGGATGTGATCATAAGGCTATTTGTTCAGTCTCTAAGAGGAGATGCAAGAGATTGGTTCTCTTATTTACCAGCATCCTCTATATTTTCCTGGGAGGAGTTAAAAGTGGTGTTCATGGAGCAGTTTGGTGAAAGGATTGATCTAGTCTTAATAAGACAAAATTTCATGAACATGGAGAAAGGAGGAGAGGAGTTAGTCCCCTCTTTTAATCTCGTATTTTCAAAGATCATAAGAGAGATTCCTAAAAGCATAAGACCAAATGATGTTGAATGTTTGGTCATGTACTTAGGAGAATTTGACAAAAAGATGAGTTATCTATTAAGGGATAAAGAGCCCACACCCCTGCACCAAGCATATCAAATTGCCATAGACATTGAGAACAATTTGAGATATTCAATGATGAAAGGACATAGGGTTGTGAGTGTTGGTCATCCTAGTACACCTCATGCAAATAAAACTCATGGATCATACAATAGAAGTGCTTGTCAAGATGGTAATGTTGTTGATGTTCCAATTTCTCCATCATTACAGTATGTTGATCATAGTGAGCTCCAAGTTGAACATCAACATAATTTAAGCAATGTTGATCAAACATATTTTGTTCAAGGATTGTCTAAAATGAAAAGATACAAAGGAGAATCAGCACATGATTTATTCTCAAGGTTTTTGGATGCTTTGTTGAAAGTCCCCATAAATTTAAGACCTAAAGATTCAAGGTGCATTTATTTGTTTTGTGAAATATATGAGTTTGGGCTAAGTACTTTTCCAAAGGGGTTGAAGCCTCATAGTTTGGATCAAGTATTTGATTGGATAAAGGTTGTTGAGGGAGCTTGCCGTAATTATGCACAAAAGTTAATGTATCAAAATGAAGATGGCAGTTGTCCTATTGGGAAAAATTAGAATATGATACACAAGAATGGAAAGAGTATCAGAAAATGAAGATATGTGTTGTATGAATGAGGATATTGACTATAATCAGCTCACAATCAGCACATGTGTAGATCCATACAATAGTGATGAGGGTGAAGATACATGGTATGATGACAAAATAGATATGCATGAAGGTTCTTCTTGCAATATCTTGGGTGATGAAGAAGTAAAAGATATGCAAGATGTCATTCCATGTCAAGTTTTGGTTAGTGAAAATAATGCTAATGTTGATGACATCTCATCACAAGTTAGTGATCAAGACATTGAAGATGAAAGTTCAAGCACTCACTCCGGAGAATCTAAGCATGGTTTATGTAGTGGTGAGTCTTCTTGTGATGAGGATGCCAATGACAACCAACCTGATTATTCTTCTAATGATTATGAATGCTTCTATAAGGATGATCTACAGGTACATTCTTCACCCAAAGAATGCAATGACATGAATATCGATGAACAAGTTTTTAGATAACAGTCAGTCTTTGGCACATAGGTCAATATGCCTATCAGCTGAAAGTGCACATGAGGTTGCTAATACACATGACAATATTTTTGCTGACCTTGCTAATCTTGAAAGTGATTGCATTCAAAATTATTCAAACACTGAACATGCTCTAAAAAATAAATGCACGAGACTCTTGGCTCAGGGTTAAATTTTGAATTATCTGAATCTTTCTTTGAGACAGTCCATATGGCATTGCATAGTGGTTTGAAGAATGAATTTGATAGCATGTGTAAACCTGAGATGGAAGATAGTGCTTAGGCATTAGAGGTTGATTTTTTTTCTGGATACCCTGATTTGAAGGAAGGTGAAGGTATTGTGGGTGTTGATAAATCTGATTTTCAGAATCTTGAAACACATGACAATGTGCTTGGGTTGTGTTATTGGGATGATGACAAATTGACCTATGATGCAATTCAGTTGAAGAGGTTGCAAATGTGTGAGAAATCTGTACTCAACACACAAGAGGATGGCATATTGTTTTTCAGCCATGATATCTTCTCTGAGCATGATCATTCTGAGGCAGTTAGTGAATGTGATAAGACCATGTTTTCATTTGGTCTTGATCACTATCCTCAAATGTTTCCATTTCATGTAAAATCATAAAATGAAGAGAGTGGCAATGATGTGCCCTATGTAATTTCGCTGCCATGTGATAACAAGGTTGAACAGAGAGCGAGATTCCACTTACACAAAGGTAGCTTGATACTTGTGTTTGTAGAAATGTAGTCACTCATATTGTTGTGGTGTGACAGAGGCAAGCATGAGTTGAGGGAGATCAACTCTTTTACCAAATTGGTGTTTGACAAAGGTAAGAATTGAATCCCATTTTCATTTGGTGGCCTGGGTCACCAAGTGAAGTGAAAAAGAAGGTTGAATAAAAGTGAAGTTTCAGAACACCCAATGGATTCAACATTTGGTCTACTCTCCAGAGAGTTGGATTCTTGTTATTCCCACAAGGGGCATACATCCCTAGTTGGAGCCACTATTGGGACTATCACATTTTGCAAATTTGAAGTGCCCATATTGAAAATTTTGCCTTTGCACACTCAGAAGTGCACCTGAAAAATCTGCCCAAGTGACCTACTTTGGAGGGTCACAATTCAGAGCCAGTTAATTTTCATGAAAAACCCTTTTGTGGACACACTAATGTGACATATGTGAACATGCATGTCAGTTTTCAGCTTCCCATGATAAGTTTTGATAGGGTTTTGAAAAGCGAAGTTGGAGGGTTTTGGCACTATTTTGTTGTTTACAAACTTTCAGTTCTACGAAGTAGCCTCCTATTCAAACTGATATTTCGTTGTAGGATGATTTTCAAGACAAAAGGATTGTTTTTCTCCATTATCCCTACATTCAAATGCTCCCTAGTCCAGTTTCAGAGCCTAATGATTTGATTTGCTATTTTTACAAGGTCAAAAGCAAATGCAATTTGTCTTAATTTTATGTCTGCATTTTAAAAATTATTTCAAGGTGGTCAACTTTGACCCCTAATATCTCATGAAAAATGATGATTGAAGAAAATCCCTCTTGTCTCAATGGACCTAAATGATCTAGTCTGTCCAGTGGCAGCCTCCCAAAAGTTGTTTTGATATTTTTTCAAAATGGTGACTTGGTGAGCTTTAATTGGTTTTGAACAAGTGCAGTTGTAGAAAAGTTTAACTGAACAACTTTGACATTGAATATATTTTGTCTCATGATCTCTTTTTCCAAGTTTTTTGTTTCATTGCATTCTTGGATCAAATGTCTACACACCTATTCAATTTTGTGCCTCCAGGATAAGTTCTAATGGGTTATTTAATTGCTTTCTAATCACGACAGGGCCAAAAATGGTGTTCTGGAAAGTGTCAAATTTTTAGAATCTAAGGACAACCAATTTCTTTTTTTGGTTTGAAACATCTACAACTCTATTTTCATCAAGATCAAAGGTCATATGATGCATCATTTTAATGAACTATTTTTGCAGCAAACACGTCTCGGGGCCAGTTTACAAAGGAGGTACATGAATTTTAAGGGTTGAGCAAAATTTGAGGAAATGGGTTTTCTCTAAATAATTGATGATTCTCCTATGCAAATTTTTGGGGCTCCAAGTGTCCCATTTTTCCCACAGTGAATTTTCTCCAAATGGGTCGCAGGCGTAATTAGAAGTCACAAATTTTCTAATGTTCAAATGTTCATATTTAAAATATTGTGCAAGGATAAAAGAGACATTTAGGGCAAACATAAAGTGCACTTTCAAATGTTTTTAATCAAAGCAAGTTTAATTCTTGCTTCTAATTGGTCCAAAGGCGGTTTTGCTAGTCTTGATTGTGCAAGGACTATTTGAGCTTGCGTTTGCAGCGAAAATGTACCTAAATTGTTTGAGGAACTTCTAATTTTCACTTGTTGTGAAGAGCATCAAACTTGTGGGAGCTGTCGTGATGCCTGGATGAGTATATTCAAAACTGCAATGGGAAAATTTGTTTTTACACAGAAGGATTCTATGCTTGGAGAGGAAGAGCATCAATTTTGCTTGAAGAATTCTGTGTCGCCATAGCCAAAGAAGCCAAAGAGCATGAAATGCCAGGATTTAGGATAAAGCTCGCAAGCCTTCCAACAATAAAGCAATATTTCCCTGGAGGCTGCGAGGTGTGCGAGGTAAAGACAAAAGCTCGATGGTAAATATTAAAAAAAAAGCATTCATTTCTTCTGAAAGGTAAAACAAATTTTTAAAAAATGGAGGACGTGAAGCAAATCCTCACAATTGATTGCGGACCTCGCGGGAGTAGAAGTGACCCAGCCAAAGGCCCTCGATGTGCGAGGTTGAGAGAAGCAAGAGAATGGTGGGCCCGACTTAAAGTATAGTGTGCAAAATATTTTATCATGCCCCATAGTATTATATTTAGAGTGCCTTCATTTTAAAATAACGCATTTTAAGGATTGAGGTAAAATTTGTAGCTCGATAAAATGTTTAGAGGACTCTACCTTTTTAAAGAACAAGGATAATGTTGCTAGGAAATAAAGGATTTTTCACGGCGTAGTTGATTTTTAATTAAAGGTGAAAATTAAAGGGGAATGGGTAACTTGTGTTTTACACAATGAAAATTTGATTGGCCTTCATTGTTTGAAAAGCAAACATTTTAAGTGTAAAACGAAAAGTGAAGGCCAAGATATTTTGAATGGAGGTATAAAGTAAAACACGGGTAAGTTTTATTTGCCCATGATATTTTCACTAGTAAAATGAGAGTTTAAATATTCATGTGTACATTTTTGAAGAAGCATGGGTGAAATTAAATTATTCCATGGAGATTTTATATAGACAAATATTTTAAATGAAGTGTTTAAAATATTATGTGCACGGGCAAAGGGAACACATGAGAATATTTTGCAGCACGGGCCGAATATTTTAAAATGCAAAGTGAGAATACTTTACTGGCTAAAGGTAAAGTGTAAAGTGTAGGGTGAAAATAAAGTGCAACAAAAGAGCAGAATAAAATATTCTCATAGGAGAACAGAGGTATTTTTCAACTGCTAGGGAAATGGGAGTTTTCACGGGTAAGTTTTTTCTCAACTATAGGGTGAATCATTTTCACAGAGGAGTGTAATTTCTTTGTTGCACATGTGTTTTCAAAGAACAAAGAGCAGAGGCACAATTTGTTACTTCTACTAAGAGAGAACAGAGAGGCTTTTCCAGATGGTTTTGTGTTGATGATCAACGGGAAACAAGTTTCCATGTGTCTTCAACAAATTAAATTTAGGGCTTCTTCTATTTTCTTCTTATTCTCTTCTTTTCTTATTTATAAAGGGTTCCATTTTCTAAAAGTTTTGTAAGGCAGGTAGAAGCTTTGGGTAAATTCTAAAGCTAGGGTGAATTATGTCTATTAGACATTAATCTGGAGTGTTTCTGTGTTCTGAATTATGCTTTCATGAATATATTTTATATGATCTGACTGTCTCCATGTCTGAGATGTAAAACTCCTTTGAATTCAATAATCAAAGATTACTTGGGTTTTTTCATACACATTTGTTGCATTTGAGTTGCATTTGTTATTGTCTTCTATTCAGTGAATAATGTAATTACTTTAATGAATGTCAGTTACATTTGTTATTGCCTATTGTTCAGGGGATAGTGTAATTGCTTCAACAAATGTATCAGGAGTGTTGTGTTTCAGGTGGATTTGTAAGAATGGTTAGCAAATAAAGCTTCAGTGGTCTTGTTGTCATAATGTGATAACATTTTCAAAGATCTTCAAAACATGTTCAACATTACAGGATGAAATGTCGGTTATATAACTCTATAGCCCTTTCTTGGCACTGGTCAATCTTTATGCTTCTGTTGTTTTCAATTTGGTCCCAAATTATTAAATAAAAAAAAAAATTAATTCTCTATTTTGAGTTATGTGTTTTCCATGTTCTCCATGTTGGTTAATGAAATTCACTCAATGTCTTAGTCAATGTTGAGTGATATTTTATGTTTCTTAGCATAATTTGGTGAGAGCATTATTTGTTATGCAATACCCTATTAAGTACATGTGTCTAAATCTTTAAGTGTTGCTAAAGGGTCACCCCCCTAGGTCCTACAGAACCTGAAGTGCAAGAGAAATGTGGTCCAAACCCATTTCCTATCGATTGGCCAAATCCATCTTTGAGTCTGAACATAATAAATTGGCTAATCTTTAAGATTCATTTGATCTATTGATTTGGAACACCAACAAGTGTGTTTCTTTTCAAGTAAGGAACACTATTTAATGGTCAAGAAACATGTGCAACCCATGAGTTTAGATTCACATTATTTGTAATACCCTTGAAATTATGCTTTCATTGACATAAGAACTCACTTTTTATAATTTTGAGAAATTTCAATCATTTCTTTAAAAATATATCACTTTTGTCTTCTTTCATTGTCATAGAAGATTATAATTGCATGCTTTTTAAATTCAATTTGATAACTTGATTGATTATTTTTATGTTTTGAAGAACTTGATTGAATTTTTTCATGTTTATAAGAACTTGAATGATCGCCTTCATGTTTTATCTATTATTTTGATAATTGTCATTTTAACCAATTGTATTAAAGTGATATAAAATTATTACTAAAATTGATCAAAAAATTAAATATTGAAAGAACGTGAAGTGGAGAACAAATAAAACAACTTTGTGCAATTAAGAAATTTAAATTATTTCTTTTTTCCATCTCAATTTGATACTTGATAGTTTGAATGATTATGAAATTCCATTGGTAAGAAGTCTAGTTCAAGCTTGGAAGATATTTTCTTGGTATCATGCCCATAGGAACTTAAATTATGAGTGCTTAAATATTTTCTCTATATGCCTGACTTTTATATTCTATTTGGCTCCAATTCTCATATTATATCCTCACAAAAACATTCACACTTTAAATTAAAATCTTGAATATTTAATACTTATAGCTAGTGGGTAAGTAATTCAAAGCACATTCCTTATTCTCAAATGGTTAGTATTATCACCTTATCTTTTCTTCAGTATTGCTATGTGCCCATGATTCTAGAAATCCATTGTCATATCCCTTGGTTTTCCTCTGACCACTAGTTTTTTTAATCTAATTGCTCTACAGTATTTGTTAGGGACACAAGCCCATTTTTATGATGGTAGATCATAATGAAAAATCATCTCCCACATAATTTATTTTATGCTCATTTTTAGTCTATCTCATCCCTTCAATAAAGTTAGCTCTTACCCCCATTATCCTATAACCTATCACTTGTATCCTCCTCCTCACTACACATTTTAACCAAACATGAAGAGCATAGGACATGTGATGTGAATGACTTATGTTCTAAGGAACCTACCATTTAATGTCTTTTTTTCCATATCCAATAGAGGATTTCATGTTTAATTGGTTTTGTAAGATCTTAAATATATTTACCATTCAATGTCCACCCTATTCTTCCATTCCTACCATCACACGCATTTGACCTATTTCATTCATATAGCCCAACATTCCACACCTCCTTTTATATTATACAACCACCATCCATATTTCATCCTATACACATACCCTTACAAGAAATATTTTCTTCTAGTAAGTATTGAGCAATTCTCTTCTCCATTAAAAATGCACACCTCAAGTGCCCACTTCATATCCTATAGTCAAACCCTAGAAACGTCCTTATTCACCTTATGTTATATTATTCTCTCCTAATCCCACCCTATTAACCTCTAATAGTTCAACCTATGTTACATTAATTAATATCTACTAGTCCATCTTATGTTCCATTATCCCCTTCTATTCCCATCCCATTACCATGTCTTATAGCAACCTATGTTCCATTATCCCCTCTTGGTCTTGTCCCATTATCTTCTCCTAATTCATCCCATGTTCCTTTATTCCTTACTAAAATCCCATCCCATTAATCTCTAATACTTCACCCCATGTTTCATGATCCCCTCTTGGCCCATCCCACTAATCTCTTCTACTCCATCCTATCTTCCATTTCCCCTTCTACTCCCATCCCATTGTACCCTCTCTTATTCATTCCTATGTTCTATTATCCCCTTTTGGCCTCATCCTTTTATCCCTTCTATGTTATGCCAACTTTGCCCATATTTTATCCTATACACATACCCTTACAAGAAACCTTTCCTTGCACTCATTATTGATAAACTCTCTCTCCATTAACACTCATCGGTGATTTTTTATGTGATGAAGATTGGTGAGATTGATGCTATATTGGGAAGTTTGTGGTTGCACTCAATCGGTAAATTTAGTTAGGATTTCCAAACAAGGGTATTGGAGTTCACTGTTGATAGGAGACCAATAGTGTTGATGGCATGGGACATGGATCCTCAATATGAAGTAACAACGAAGGGGCCATACAAATTGTTTGTGGGAATTAGAGTGGCACAACAGAAGCTAGATAAGGCCTTTGATGGTGAATTTGAAAAATTTATAGAGAGGATCAGTTGATTTATTGCTATGAATCATATGACAATATTTGCAGACCGATTGCAGTTTTGTGTTTACAACAAAAGTTTTTACAGATCAACTCACTTGATATGCGACCCTAGAGTAGGATTGCTTGAGGGCAAGGAATCTTGGGAGGGAGGACATGTAATGTCCCATTTTTTATGGTGAAAGAATTAAATAATTATTTTTTATTATTACCTAAAATAATTAAACGGTAATAATTAAATAATTGATAACAGTGATTTTAGGAAATCAATATTAATTAAAGTCACTTAATAAATATGATAACCACTCAAAACCGTGAAATAATATTATAAAAAGAGTTTTAATTCTCAAGAATGGTGTGAATGATCATTTATTTTTCTCTTCAATATAATTTGAGGGTTTCTCAAATTTGTTCTCAAGATGACTGGGAAAACCATTTTTTATAGTGAAACTATCTGCACTAGATAGTCTTGGAAGGATCACCCCAAATTCTTCTCATTGGAATTTACATTTGGTATTGTTGCCGATTGATTTGATAATTGTCTTGCTATTTCATATTCTACACTGAGTGTGATTCATAATGGATATTGCGGAAATTATCATATTTCTATATTGAGGGTTACATGCATATTCCGTTTTGGGAAATTAATTGCAGACATTAATTTTGGTGTTCTTCATATTGCTATTGCCGACTGGAACGATCAATATTATTATTAGGTCCTCGTTTATTATTCAGAATCAGGAGTTCGTTATACTATCTTGGAAAGTAGATTGGTTCAATGCCATTCAAAATGATATAGAGTCATCAAAAATCCATTCACAGTGCTATGGAAATGGACACATAGCCTTTATATTAATCTGCCAACGTGGAGTTTATGTTACATTGTGGGAATTATATGGGCGATGCCATTATATCTTCTAATCAAAGATTACTCTTGGAATGTTATTTGGCATAAGGATTGCAGTATTTTAGTCACCAGCTTACCATTGGTCAAACTGCATTCATAAAAGGACAAATACAATGGGTTTGATTAGGCCACTCTTACCTCCTGTCACCACTCATAGCCAACTGATAATGGGGAAGTTGTGATTATTTCTAAGTCTTGAAGGAGCATTAAAGGAGGCATCATTTATTAATTCAATAGAACCAAATCGTGGGGAATTACTATCGTTTGGCCTTCATATATCGCAGCCCAATATCTGACTACTGGCGTGGCCTATCAAAAGGGAAAGCATATATATTGGAAGTCTGGAAGTTGGTGTGGGAACCCGCATGACTAATTCCATCATATGGACTATTCATTTGTGAGTAATTCATTGTCTCTATTCGAAATAAGAAAGTCTACTGTTTAGAAATATTTGTTGTTATAACTCATATAGACTTTAAATCTATAAATTTATGTTTATATTGAGGTATTTCACAATATTGTAGCAGTATAATGTCTAGCTGTAGCATTGTTTGTGATGCAATATTATTTTCAGAATCCTTGCATTCAATACTTCATATTGCATAATTAAATATTAGATATCTATAATTTTTGGATATGAATATTATACGATCTGACATATTATGTTGTTGGATTATTTGTATTGCATTGGTTAAATGTATCTCAAGCTGATTGCATACAAATCTTGTTTGAAACATCAATTGGAAACATCATAAACTAGTTTGCAACCAAACTATTTGGCAATATGCTTCTTGTGTCAAACTGAGTGTAATCGTGAAAATCATAAAGCTTTGGTCATACTGGGCAAGGGATTTTACAGGGAGAGAGAGAGGGGTAGAGAGGGATAGGTTACATAGGGAGAAGTAGTGATGAAGAAGGAAAATCATCCTTCATTCACAATTTCACTACAACATACATGCCACTCAGTAATTGCTTAAAATGACACCAAAAATCTGCAAGAAGTGTCTTAATTTCTCATACCAAAATCTCATGAAATTACATAATAACAATACAAATCTGAAATAACATTGTTTTGTAGTCATAAGGACTGATCAAATACATTTCAAAACTGATATAGAATTTGATTTATGACAGAAAAAATCAATCACAAGAATGGTTTCCTTCAACCAATCTTCTTTCACAAGGTTTTGCTGAACTACAACCCACAACCTTGAATGGTAAAACTCAGCTACAATAGACCTCTGATTCTTAAAAACTTTTGATTTTGCAAAAACATCTTCAAACCTAAAATACATGGAGTTTTGAACTCCTCCACAAATTTGGAAAATGATCCTCTTACAAATATGAAACTCACAACCACAACAAAAAATTGCACAAGCAAATGCAAGATGGAAATAAAATTTTATATTATCTTTAAAATCAAATCAGATTACAACATTACAAAGGGCTTGATGATTACATAAGCTATTAATATTTGGAGTCACAATCCTCTAGAAAATTTGGCAACATCATGTTATGCAAAACTTCAACTCCTGCAAGCCAGCTTCTTACTAACACAAGACTGCAATATGTAGAGAATTGAGAATGATAATACCACTGTGGTATCCCCAAACAACATACCAATACTATTGGAGTACGGGAAACACTAAGAGGGGGGGTGAATCAGTGTTTCAATAACCAAATTCAAATTCAATTATTATTCAAAGCACATAATTTCTTTATAATCATGAAAAGTTCAATTTCAAGAATGTGCTCAAATGTGACAACAAATATTAGATCTTTAAACCACATGAAAAACTCAAAAGAGGAATAACACAAAAGAACCATAACATAGTATTTTCATGAGTGGAAAACCCTCATAGGGATAAAAAAATCACTTGGAAAAATTCCCCAGTGGCTTAATAAATTCCCACTGATTACATGGTCTCACTGGCAAAGCCTCACTAGCTACAATTTATGCCTCACTGGCTACACAACTGCCTCACTAGCAAAACATGTAGCCTCACTGGCATTCATGGTAGCCTCACTGGCTTTCATAGTAGTAACTGCCTCACTAGAAAAAACAACATTTCTCATCAAATAATATTGTAAACAATGATACAGACTATCACCTCTATTTCATTGAATAACACTTCTTGTTTGTCTCATTTATAACTGGAGACACAATAATCTTTGTGTATAAAAAATTATAATTTGCACTTAAAGTTCCTTCTTACTACTCATCACAAACTTCCTCATCAAGTGCTTCAACATGATTATAATAGTAAATGTAATTCCTATAGTATGGCTATGTGATATCAGCATGATAACCAACCAACTACAATATAGGGTTTTGAAAGAAACCTCTCTTTACAAAACAAAGTAATCATAACATCTGAAACAAAAAGAGTCTATCAATCTAAATCTCCAACTCACAATGCAACAACATTTTCAAATTCCCATTTTCATGAAACTAAGGTTTCGAGAGAAACATCTATATTCAAAGCATAATGAGCATAAAACAACTGAACACTAATTCTTACTTTCTCAAAATTTTCAGTGCACTCTCTAACAATAAGCCATGCTCAAGCATCTGAAATATATAGCAATGAAGAACCCACCAAAAACCAATAATACCATACTTTTGTTTAAGACCGAATGTAACCAAAAACAACTTATAGATCTCAACTACACAAACCACTGTATCTTCCAACTATCCATGATCACCGCTATCAAAGAAATCTTGGTTAGTTTGTTTTCCTCCAAACTTCGTGGCATGTCGTTCATTCTTCAAACTTCAAACCCTAAGCTTGTTGATGTTTACACCAAGCTTTCAACCTTTGTTTAACCTGATATACCTTATTTTGCAATAATAAGTGAAATATTAAAGATTATAATCTTCCTGACCAAGTGTCTTTTCAATGTCAAACAAAACACTCTTCATTGAACCTTTGTTCAAGTACCTTTTACCACTTTGTAACTCTCAAAACCACAAATCATTATGTCGACCTCCTTTCATTATTCACTTTGCAACCCAAAACTCTTATCATTATGTCAGTGTTTGAATGAATGTAATAAAACTTATAATTACCAATGTTAAAGACCATGTGTTGGTCTAAACTATGATAGCATCAAAATTCCCAATCACCAAACCAAAACCTTGTGAAATATTGCAACCTCAATATCATGACAAAGAGAGCTCATAGTCACCAAAAAATTAATCCAAACCAAAGATGTCTTATACCTTGCATAAATGTATCAATTAAATAACCTGTCTAGACTTCAATGCCAAAACCACAATGTCAAAGGGGTCAACAAACTCCCCATTTGGCATTAATGTCAAACCTACCAAATACCAGAAGAATATGACCTGAATAATCATCAATACTCTGCCAAACATCTACTTGAAAGAATAACATTGAATCTTGTCAATAAAAATAACATATTGCACCAAGTGAATCTGAATGTATTACATGCTTTTCTCCCCCTTTTGACAACAATGCCAAAGGTCAAAGGGGGTAGTAAATCAACAAATACCTATCCAAAGACCTTAAATTGTTGTCACAGAAAAACCAAACACTGTCAAATCTAAATAAATAAACCTGAAAATAGAGGACTGCAGACTGTTGAGCATATATACTAACCATGAAGATATGCATGAAATATGAACTAGGGGTGTATGATATACATTGAGACTCCTCCTAAAACCAAGCATGCATATTTTGTGTTACTGAGGGAAGGAAAGGGACCATAAGCTTCTCATAGACTTTCTTTGCTAATGGCTTTGTAAAAATGGTAGTCACTTGATCACATGAAGCAACATACTTTCAATTTTCCAATCTGTAGAGCCGATCAGTTTCCATACCTATTGTCAAATCCAAGAAGAGTTCCTTAACAACCTATTCTGCAACTTACAAATCAGCTTCAGTAACTTGCAACCAAACAATGTATTGTGTTCATTATGCACCTTGCAAAGAGATGACTACTACACTATGAAGTAATTGTGAAGATTGTGATGAAACAATCCACCCCATTGTGAATCTATAAGTTGAGATTGCACTGAGCACTCAGTATGAAAAGGACTTCACTTGATGCAAGAAAACACAGCAAACAGTTCTTTATAAGACATTGAGCAAATAATGGAAACACATCAGCAATTTGTATACCTATTCCTTGAAAAATTATCAAGACAAGAGAGCATTGTAACCAAAATAACCAAACCATTGTCTATCAAGAGTATTTCTCATTGTCAAACTTCATAAGAAAAGAGAAACGCCTTCACAGGAATCTATAGCTGTATCAAAAGATCTTGTGTCAAGTAAATCTTCTTTCACTAGCTAAAGCCTTACATTGGCTCCTTCTAGTTCAGATAAGTGCTTTGTCTTGTCAAGATTCCCTCATAATATTAGAATATTAGCCTTCCAGGAAGAGAAAAAGTATTTTGATGCCACTCTTCTTATTGATTGGTTAGCTCCTTAGTCGCCCATCACTTATAGTCACTATTACCAATGCATGGCAACAACATGCACATCAAAAATTCACACACTACTGACCTGACCATTACTAGCTCCCTTCACAAGGCTTTTCCTACTGCATGATTCCTTATTGCACTTGCAACATTGATCTTCTTGTGCCATGTCACCACCTTTAATTTATATGCCCCCTATAGCTCACGACCCCTCTTACGTATGTGATTCGACCAACATACAAGCTAAGGTGCAACACGTAGTACAATTTGAACATGGAAACCAAATTATCATTGCCATGACTGTCAATTATAAGGATTGATTTCCTCTTTGATGTATTAAATATGGCACTCCAACATTGTAGTCTGAATCAGTACCAATTGAAGTCACAAACTAAAAAACCTAAGCATTATATAACTATCTCCTTCATCACTGCATCACTTGTTTTAGATATCTCTCAATTTGGCACAACAATATGTCATTTGTGATTTTACATTAAAATCATATTGCATCAGCCAAGTACATAGTTGTGATGCTATTCATGTCTTTCATTAATGATCTTTCATTGGGAGAAGGAGAAAACTCCTTGAAGATCAAATACAAAATCTTGGTGATGATCTGATTACATCTCAAAGCTCAATTTTCAATAGATATTGTATTGTCACTTCAAAGATCACCTCATTTACTGTCCACTAGTAATAAGCAACCTTCCTTAGACATGAAGAGAACTATTACACCTCAGAAAAAGGCTTGGCACAATATTTTAAGACATTAAAAAAAATAGATTAGTCAACTCTCAACTTTACTAACCAATAACAGTATCAACCAATGGGGAAAACCCATCACTACATGAAAATTAAAACAGATCCACAAGGTCATGAACATAAACTATGTAATGATGAACATCATGGTCAAAAATAAGGATCTGTCAGAACAAATAATATAAGTATTAAGATCATGAACCATAGCAAGGTTATCTACTGCCATTGAGATACTCTCAAGTAAAATCACTAACAACCATCACTGCCACTGCTCCCAAGTCAAGCATATTGTGACTAAAACAAACCAGTACCACTACCATTGCTACAACTGTGCAAGAGTCAAGAGACCAAAGAAACTATTTACTGACTTGACCACTATGGGAAACAAAGGAGCCAAAGCAGTCATAATATCATAGATTGTGCAAAATATATAAGATTTCACATTCCAAAACAATTGTGCTTTACTTTCATTCACTTTCATGTATCATGAGGATAAAATTACCTTTTATTGTCACTTTATTCATGGTTATACCATTGATTGAGATAAGAACCAAGCAACCTCGATTGTGATCTACTTCTATTCAGTGTTTACGAACCATAGATTTGAGCTTGAATAGAATTGCATGCAATTCAAGCATTCTGAAATGAAGAAGACTCATGTGCACACTCCATTTTTGCATCTACAAGAAATCACTTCACAACAACAAGTCATGATCATAAACTGACAATATTGACCCTAGAAACCCTCCAAAGGATTGAACTAAAAGTATAGTTTAAAACAAGAGAAGAGCATGTGTAGATACTGATCCATTGTGAACAAGAAAATATCACTATCTTCAAGTAGTCAGTCTCAAGTTAAGTTATTAAGGTACTGTCCTCTTCCATTATCAAAGACCAAACATCAATATGTATACCAATACCACATCTTGTATATACAAGATAAAATATTGTTCAAAAAAGTAAATTTTGCTATGTTGTCTGCTCCACTAAATTGTCATCAAAATCCAAGATGTCACCATAGCCATCAAGATTCAAAATATCCATGTTCCATAATAAGATCCAAGTTCCAAAGTCACTGGAAGAAACAACTAAAAAACTAGACTTATCACAAGCAACCAAAGAAACTATAGTAATATTGTCTTTAATAGCACTGCACTTGTTGTCACTACACTATACATAATCTTAATCATAACTTGTCTTCTCTAGGGGCTGAAGGGTACAACACTAACCTTCTCCCCCTTACCTCATGTTGATCTTTCAAGCACTTTGTGATGTCTCTTGTGTGGTATGCAAAAGATTTTTTTCCTACTTCTTTACTTTGTTTTATTCTCCACACTGACTTAGGATCTTTATTTTCCTTGCTCAGGATATTCTCTTGCTTTTTCTTGATCATGTACTCTCTAGATGGTTTCATCAACCTTCTTCTACACCACTGTGCTTTGTGCCCAAACATATTGCATCTATATCATAAAATATTGTAGTCTTGACCAAAGGAAAGATAATTTCTTCTAAACATTATGTGAGAACTTTTATTGACACTCCTTACATGATCATGTCTTTCACACATGTCCAAATTTTTTTGCTAGGTTACCAACATTATTATAGTTATAACATACATTATTATAATTCTTATTTAACAAGTTATAAGAACTCTTAAATCCTTATTCCATCCAAAGCCATTTCTTGAGTGAGTTCTACAATCTCTAGCTTTATGACCATAAACATAACATGAATAGAAATAACCATAAAATTGAGAATAGTTGTACCTTATTGAATGGTATTTCCTAACAGGTAGAGATCTTGAGGATCTACTTGTCCTTCTACCTTCATCAATACATTTATCTTATGTCTTATCTTCAGGAGCAACAGCATGATGACCCAAATCTATCTTCTTCCTTGGTGTATTTCTGACTTCAGAGCACTGTCCTTTTCCGTAACCTAGACCAGTAGTGTCCTTATGATGTTTTTTCTTGCTTAACATGTCATTTAATAATTCAGTACTCTTTTCAAATTGCAGATTCTTATGCAACTTGGAAGATTCCTTTTCTAATTCATTTCTTAAAGATACTATTTCTAACTAGTTTTAGGCATTCATTAGTTTTGACTTCAAGATCAGATTTTGTAAGATCAACTACCCTTTTTGCTTCTTCTACCTCTTTCTTTAGGTTGATAATAAGTTTGTTAGACTCTTCAAGATCTAAAGAAACTTTTACAAGATCTTAAAGTACCTTGTTATTGGAGTCTTTTTCGTGTAGAAGTTGGTCTTCTAATCTCTGGTTCTCCTTCCTAAGTTGCTTGATCTCATTTAGGGCATAAATAAGTTCACCTTCAAAATCAATTTCACATTCATCTTCAACATACTCTTGTTCAAAATCACTCACTAAGTGATCTCCTTCTTTGTTTACACTCTTCACTACAAAATCATCTTTTGTACTAGATTTGAGTGGTGTTTGTTGTTTAGCATTATGTTGGGTATTTATTTTCTCTCTTTTTCTTTTACTTTTTTCCATAACGTGTACTCCACTAATAGGAACCCTTAAGTTGGTTAGACTTATGCAAGGGTATGACTCTGATACCACTTGTTGGAGTATGGGAAACACTGAGAGGGGGGGTAAATCAGTGTTTCAATAACCAAATTCAAATTCAATTTTTTTTCAAAGCACATAATTTCTTTATAATCATGAAAATTTCAATTTATAAAATGTGCTCAAATGTGATAGCCAATATCAGATCTGTAAACCACATGAAAAACTCAAAAGAGGTATAACACAAAAGAAGCATAACAAAGTATTTTCTTGAGTGGAAAACCCTCATAGGGATAAAAAAAACCACTCAGGAAAATGCCTCATTGGCTTAATAAATTACCACTGATTATAGGGCCTCATTGGCTTATTTTTGTGCTTCACTGGCAAAGCCTCACTAGGTAAAATTTATGCCTCACTGGCTACATAAAATGCATCAATGGTTACACAATTGCCTCACTGGAAAACACAACTACTTCACTGGATAAACACAACCTCACTAGAATTCATGGTATCCTTGCTGGCATTCATGGAAGTAACTGCCTCACTGGAAAAAACAACATTTCTCATCAAATAATATTGTAAACAACAATACAAAGTATCACCTCCATTTCACTAAATAACGCTTCTTGTTTGTCTCATTTATAACTGGAGACACAAGAATATATGTGTATAAACAATTACAATCTACACTTAAAGTGCCTTCTTACTGCTCATCACAAACTTCCTCATCAAATGCTTCAGCATGATTATAACAGTAAATGCAATTCATATAGCATGGCTATGTGATATCAGCATGATAACCAACCAATGACTGTATAGGGTTTTGAAAGAAACCTCTCTTTACAAAACAAAGTAATCATAACATCTAAAACAAAAATAGTCTAACAATCTAAATCTCCAACTCACAATGTAACAACATTTTAAAATGCCCATTTTCATGAAACTAAGGTTTTGAGAGAAACCTCTACATTCAAAGTATAATGAGCATAAAACCACTAAACACTGATTCTTACTTTCTCTAAATTTTCAGTGCACTCTCTAACAATAAGTTGTGCTCAAGCATCTGAAATATATAGCAGTGAAGAACCCACCAAAAACCAATAATACCATACTTTTTTTTAAGTCTGAATGTAACTAAAAACAACTTACACATCTCAACTACACACACAACCGTATCTTCCAACTGTCCATGGCCACCGTTGTCAAAGAAATCATGGTCAGTTTTTTGTTCTCCAAACTTTGTGACATGTTGTTCATTCTTCAAACTTCAAACCCTAAGCTTGTTGCCGCTTACACCAGGCTTTCAACCTTTGTTTTACCTGATATACCTTATTTTGCAATAATAAGTGAAATATTAAACATTATAATCTACCTGACCAAGTTTCTTTTCAATTTCAAACAAAACACTCTTCAAACCTTTGTTCAACTACCTTTTTATCACTTTGTAACTCTCAAAACCACAAATCATTATGTCGGCCTCCTTTCATTATTCATTTTGCAACCCAAAACTCTTATCATTATGTCAGTGTTTGCATGAATGATATAGAACTTATTATTACTAATGTTAAAGACCATGTGTTGGTCTAAACTATGATGGCATCAAAATGCTAAGTCACCAAACCAAAAAAATTTGAAATATTGCAACCACAATATCATGACAAAGAGAGCTCATAGTCACCACAAAATCAATCCAAACCAAAGATTTCTTATACCTTGCATAAATGTATCAACATAATAACCTGTCTACACATCAATGCCAAAACCACAATGTCGAAGGGGTCAACAAATACCACCTTGGAAAAACCATGCCCCTTTGAGGATAAGTCATAAAATATTAAAAATTATTAAATGCTCACATGGCCTTCACATGGATGCCTACACCATGGCCAATCAAATTTAGTCTATCCAGTGTGCTTCATTATTTTTTGACAGGTTCAATGGCTCCATGAAAGAACATGCATCAACATGCAAACTTGGGCACCAAAAATGCAAGAGCATGCAATCAACATGCAACGACATGCATACAAAGTGGTCCCCACCAAGAAATGGATGCCTAGGCAAGAATATTCCTCTTTATATGCCTTTGAAGCTTTTACCGAAATAGATTTCCTCCAAAATTATAATTAAAAATCCACATAGGGAAAATTTTATATTTTGGAAATTAAAAATATTTATTTTCCACACAACATTAGTCTACATAAGCCCTTATTGAAAATTAAAAAATAAAAATAAAAAATTGGGTGATGCAAGATTGATCGTACACCTTGGATGCTCCTACATCAAGTAGAGAAGGAAGGTGGGTAGGAGGAAGGAAGAGAGAGAGAGAGGGGGAGAGGGAGAGATGGAGAGAGAGATAGTGATAGGGATAGAGAAAAAGAGGAGGGAGGGATAGAGAGAGAGAAGTGAGATAGAGAGGATGAGAGGGAGGGGGGAAGGAGGAAGCTTAAGATATTGAGAGAGATAGGAGGGAGGGGGAGAGAGAGATGGAGAGAGAGAGAGGTAGAGAGGGATAGGTTAGATAGAGAAAAGTAGAGAGTGAATGTGGGTGGGAGGAAGGAAGAAACAGAGACAAAGGAACCAGGGAGGGAGAGGTAGAGATGGACAAAGAGATAGAGAGAAGTATATAGGGAAAGAGAGAGAGAGAGATATAGGGAAAGAGAGGGAGGGAGATGGAGAGGTGAGAGAGAGAGAGAGAGAGAGAGAGAGAGAGGAGAGAGAGAGAGAGAGAGGTAAGATTGAGGAGGGAGGGAGAGAGAGATAGAGATAATTTGAGAGGGAGGGAGGGAGGATGGAGAGAGATGTGAGAGAGAATGAGATAGAGAGGAGGAAGATGGAGATATTGAGAGAGATGAGGGAGGGATAGATATAGAGGCAGAAATGGATATGATAGATTGAGAGAAGTAGAGAGGAAAGGTGGGTGGGAGGAAGGAAGAGAGAGGGAGGGAGGGATAGGTAGTGAGGGAGAGAGAGGTGAGTGTTGATATGTAGATCCTGATTAGACTTGATGTTTAAATTTTCCCTTCCTTACTTTGTATATTTTCCTCTAAATTAATTAATGAGGGAATACAAGGGGGGTGAAGCCCCTCTTGCGGGATCTGGGGGTATTCTCCCCCCTACAAGGGCCTAGGGGTGGAGCCCATAGTGGGGATCTAGGGGAAACACCCCCAAAGAAAATTTGTCTTAATATTTTAATAAACAATTTTCTACATATTTGTATTTTGAAATTCAGTTAAAACAATTTGTAAATCTACCTGAAAGTTGGAGAGTTTTATGGCTATGAATAGGAAAACCAACTGTCATGAATTGAACAACCTATTGCACAACATACATGTGAGAATCCCAATAGACACATGATGTTTAGTTTTATTGCTACAAGTCACGTGGGTTGCAGAGGGTCACATAGTTTTGCGTGAGGTTATTTACAAGTTCAGTATTGCAGGAGCACATAGCACTTTGCATGTAAAAATAGAGCAGTGAAAATAGGTTGAATTGATTGCTACACATTGTAGCTATTACTGTAGGTTATTGTAATATGTATTTTCTGGAATTCATTTAATAAATGGACTAGTGTTTATGGACATAGCCTGAGAATTGGGTGAATCACGTTAAAGTTTTATTGTCTCATTGTTTACTGTGAATTTGTTTCATTCCTCTATTTTATCTCTATTCTATTTTTCCTCGTGTTGAATTTAATTTGCATATAACTAGTAATTCAATCCGTTTGTTTCTACTTGCAATTCTTGACAGTGAGAGAGAGAGAGGATATAGAGAGAGTAGAGAGGGAAGGAGAGAGTGAGAGAAAATGGGGAGGAAGGGAGAGAGGGAGGGAGAGGTAGAGAGAAGGGGGAAATAGAGAGAGTAGGAGATGGAGAAAATTAGGAGGGAAGGACGGAAGGAGGGAGAGAGAAGTGAGATAGAGAGAAGTATAGAGGGAATTAGAGAGAGATAATGGTGAGATGGAGAGAAGTAGAGAGGGAAGGAGATAGTAAGAGAGAGAGGTCTAAAGCATAAGGGATACATAATGAGTGAGATAGAGAGAGAGAGAGAGAAAGATGATACAACTTTTTGATTATTGAAAATTGACCTCCTAGTTATTGAAATTTAGCATGTTGATTATTGAATTTTGATTAGGTCTAAAAATGATAAGACCTTCCAAAAACTAGAATTTGCATTATAACTCCTAGAGATCTGAAACTGCTCTCAAACATTGTGAAACTATACACATGAAATATAACTTAAAATATAAGAAATTTTATTTCATGTATATAGTTTCACTGAAAGAGCAGGATAAAGAGAAAAAAAGAAAGAAAAAAGAAAGAGAAAAAATATTTCAATGCAAGACAAATCAAAAGCGCATTATAACATGCTCACATTTTATGCAATCACATAACACAAGTGTGTTATAACACACTCACATTTTGTGAAATCTAAACCATAATAGGAGCATGCTATAATGTGCTCACATTATGGCTCAAGTGGTAATGACCGAGCCTAGGCTCGATCACTACCTACCCATAAAGTGAACATGTTTTATTATAACACTCTCGCGTTTTCTTTATTTCAAGACCAAAAAGTGGCGTGGCCACTTTTTGGTCCCCCATCTTTGTGCACTTACCCGTATATGTATGGATATTTATCATAGCCTTTAACTCTAATGCATGTGAATGTGGGGAAATAAATAAACCAACTGCCAAATTTCTTGATTTCATTCATTTCCTAATTCAACAATCTTTTACCAAAATCACCCTCTATCAATGTGATTATATAGAAGATAAAAGAAACATTAAATCTCACAAACTTTTGTGTTGTGAACATTTCTGATTATGGATAATATTCCTATTTAATATTTATTATCCCTAGCCCATGATTTATACTATTTATATTCCTAGAAAGTATTCCTTTTAGCAAGGGCATATACTAAATAAGAGGTCATAAAATTTCTCTTTTATTGCAATATTGGATAATTGTTCATGGAGATCATTGCTAATCATTATAGCCTAGTCAATAAACTATTTCCTAGCTAACACCTTGGAAATAAACTAATATATCTAAGATTATAATTTTGTGGAAATCTCTTGCCTCGCAACTATGCTTATTAGTCTTATATAGTTACTTAATTATTCTAAATTATCTTTTAGGAATTCTAGAGAATGCAGTATTAGAATTTTTGAGCTATTTCTTTATTACTTCTTGACACTTTTTCAAGCTATCATCAATATTGTTGTGTTAATTCCATGGATATATGAATGTATATATCCCATGATGGTAAACCAAATATTTCGTAAATATATTGTGGTTGAATTAAATAGATTGTATTACTACTTGAGTCCTTGATTTATTTTTTTATATTGGTCATCGTGTTGTTCAAATTTCATCACCAAATATACTAAATATACTATGATGGGGAATCTTGTATCTTATACCAAATTGTTGGCTCTCAATTTCTTTATTGTTCTATAAATAATTATTTTGTTGATAACCATCCTTGTATGAAACTCTTCTAGGACCATGTGTCATAGATCAATATCTAAGATGTTTCCCATGCTTTTTAGTATTTTTTGGTGGGACAACTCCTTTGATTTTGTACTTTATGTTGGCAGGAGATACATCATACCTATTAGTTTTACAGATCAGAAATGTAAGCAATCAAAAAATGCAACACATAAGACAATGAACACTATGCTTACCTTGGGAAAACCCTCCTACTTGAGGGAGAAAACCCAACAAATAATCTCTTATATATCAAATAACATAAGTGAAAAATACTGCTTACAATCAAGCCTTACACAAGGCTGATTCTGAAACAAAGAATGGAGACACTTCTCCTTAAAAATGGATTTTCTACTAAGACAACCTGAACAACTAAGAAATGGTGAAATCCTGCTTCTAATGATGGCGAGCTTCTGCTTTTAATGACGATGAACTTCTGCTCCTAAGAGATGTGAAAATGAGTGAATGATTGTGATGATCAAATGACAAGTCTTCACCTTCTTTAAATACAAGTTAGGAAACTTCTTCTCAAGGTCAGCTCCCTTAGATAAATAGAAAACTATAAAAATTATCATTTAAGATATGAAGGCCAACCTGCCTTGTACAAGAATAAACTAAGGAGAAAATATCTCCCGAAGCTACTAAACACTAACACTCCCTCTTAGCTAGGGAGTTATTTTCCAGATATCTACATCATGGAGTCTCTCAACATGACGCCCACAATGGCTACACCCATTTGTGGAAAACTCAAAGGTTCATCGTGAAGTCTCTCAACATGATGTCATCGTGGAGTCTCTCAACATGATGTCCACCATGGCTACTCCCATGTGTGGAAAGAAAACACATGTACAAGTGTTCATCACGAAGTCTCTCAACATGGAATCCACCATGGCTACTCCCATGTGTGGAAAGAAACACAAGTACAAGGGTTCATCAAAGATTCTCTCAACATGATGTCGTCATGGAGTCTCTCAACATGAAATCTCATCTCAATCTCAGAGATGAACAAGGGCTCACACCTCTTATTTCTCTGTCTTAGAGAAATATACACTACAAGGGATTTCACCTCATATTTCTTCATCTCAGAGAAATATACACTACAAGGGATTTCGCCTCATATTTCTTTGTCTTAGAGAAATATACATTACAACAAATCTTCATGATGATGTCAATCCCTCTGAAGCTCCGAGTACTTGCATCAACCTCTTGACCTCCTCGTCCAAGGTTTCCTCTATTGGTTTGTTAAACTCCCTCTGAATGTTATTTCCTCCTCTTCGAAGAAACTAATCACAATGACAATCTGTATAGATTCTTCCTCTTCGAGAGATATCTATAGTGAAGTTATGTGCCACCAACTCAATCCCATGGCTGCAAGCTATGTCTTCATGTTTGTTCATTTCTTCAGCGTCTGTGACTTCCTCACAGGATGTATCAAGCTTTTCCTCCCTTGAATTCCTTATGCAATCTCTCATAATCTTTTTTCTCCTCGGTCCGTCCTCGAAGCATTTTAGAGAGTTTAATAATAGTTCATAGAACTAAACTATCCCGAAGACAAATACCAATGCTAGAAGCATACATGATTCACTATTCCAATGTTATTGCATGAATTAATATCTACATAAAATTCGTGAAAATTATTAAAGGGTACAAGCATAAAATACTTATCTCTTTATTGTTGGTACACCATTGAGCTAGACCTGTAGCTATGTCTTATCTTCGCCACCTTCAATGTCATTGAATATCTCCAGCATTAATGCTTGCATTTAGAAACTCCACCCTTAAGAGGAAAGTGCTAGGTTGGTTTTGAAAATATGATCTAAGGACCTTGGTATTATTCCTTTATGATCTGGTGCATCTATCCTAAGGTCTGTTGTCCAATGCTGTAGGGCCAAATGACGATGAAAATATCCTTCCAACACCTTCAGACTCACCAAGAATAGCTCCCAAGATTGTTCAATAACATCAAACTCACCCAACAACATTCCAACACCCTCAAAAGGTAAGGAAATAACATTTACAAGTCTAATAATGACTGATATCAAGTTGTAGGAAAAAAAAACTTTATTGCAAGTTATGGCAGCCATGAAAACCATCAAAATCCATATTCAACCATGCATATGATACCTCCCAATGATATGGATCACCACTAGACTAACCCAACAATCTTCAAACAACCTTTATCTACCAAGGAAGGACAAGTAACAGGTTTGTCATAAGTTATCAATCATATCCAGGTTTGTACGACACCCTTTAAGGCATCCAAATCCTCCAAGAAACAATTCCAATAGTTATCAAAGACTTTCCATGCCCAGCTCCAAGCGTCTGGAATGGAGGTATGACTCCACCTAGAAAACCATGCCAACTACAAACAATGCAACAACCCTTCATAGTTGAGACGCTCAGCCACAAGGATCACAATGAAAAATAAGTTCAAATGATTTCAAACCCCTCATCATAGTATATGTCAAACTCCTCTGGAATGATTAAACAAATCTGATCGGATTTTTTGAACCCGCTCTAATACCATGTTAGTTTTATAGATTAGAAATGTAAGCAATCATAAAATGCAACACAGAAGACAATGAACACTATGTTTACCCTGGGAAAACCCTCCTACTCAAGGGAGAAAAACCCAACAAATAATCTCTTATATATTAGATAACATAAGTGTATAATACTACTTACAATCAGGCCTTACACAAGGTTGAGTCTGAAACAAAGAATGGAGACACTTCTCCTTAAAAATGGATCTACAACTAAGACAGCCTAAACAACTTATAAATGGTGAACTCATGTTTCTAATGATAGCGAGCTTCTACTTTTAATGACAACGAACTTTTTTTCCTAAGAGATGTGAAAATGAGTGAATGATTGTGATGATCAAATGACAAGTCTTCACCTTCTTTAAATACAAGTTAGGCAACTTCTTCTCAAGGTTAGCTCCCTTAAAGAAATAGAAAAATATTAAAAATATCATTTAAGATATGAAGGCTGACCTGCCTTGTACAAGAATAAACTAAGGAGAAAATATCTCCTGAAGCTACCAAACACTAACAATACCAAATAAGAAAAACTTTTTAAGTTAAAAATAGTTTTCATATCTTATAAATAATTTTTATATATTAACCAATTATATTCATATGTAATACAAATAATTAATGTTCAATTATATCATTTCAAATATTTTCAATGTTTAAACGTTACAAAAATTTTAGTCCCAAGAGTTGAAAACTTTAAAATGAGTGCTTTGTTGTTTTATTGCATTTTTAACTTTTGGGTCCAATTTTCATGTCACATTTTGGGGTTTGAACCTAGTTGGTATGTCCTAGTTAGTTTATAATTTTTAAAATATAAGTGGAGTGTGATTTTTAATAGTAATTTAAACTCTCATCAAGTAGTTTGCATAAAAAATGTAAGTTATACAATTGATTCAACTTTTGATTTGCAACAAAAGTTTAGAATCTCATTATTATTTGCATAAAAACTAAAAATTGAAAAAATGGTTTAGCTTTCAACTTGCAACCAAAATTTGGACTTTGATTGTAATTTTAAAAAAATATAAATTATAAAATACACAAATATTTAGGATTTTAGTGCTAGATTTTGGAGTTGGTTTTCTTTTTTCATAACTATTATAAATTATAAAATGAAAATGGTTTTGGAAGCCTAGATTGTAACTAGACTTTACAGTCTAGTTTAATTTTGAATAAATTTTACAAAATGACTTTGAACACTAAAATAGTTTGAAGGGTGCAATTTTCACTATGTTTTCAAAATTAATCGTTTTTAATTGACAAGTTTTTATGTCCATAATTTTCATAGGGACAAACAATCAAAATTTGAAGTATTTTAATTAAAATCCCTAAATAATAGGGCACAAAGTTGGAAAATGATAAAAATGAGGATTTAAAAATGAATTTTAATTTCTAAGATATATAAATTTATAACATGATTCAAATCAAATGATGAAGATTTAACATAGGATAACAAGGAATATAAACACTAAGAACCAAATGAGGCTAAAGAATAAAATTTAAAAGAAAAACTTTAATTTTTTGTTTATGAAAAAAGAGCCAAAATAAAAATATGAGACCAGAGGAAAGAAAGGAAAAACTTCAAACTGATGTAATCTAGGCCTTTAAATAGCCTACAAATGAAGAGATGAAGTGTTGGATGAATCTAGATCTTTGTAAGGAGATAAATCATTGAAGAATGTGAAAAGATGTGAAAAATGAGTTGCTTCAAGGTTTTAACCTAGTTTGAACATGAGTTCCATTAATTATGAGTTTACAATAGAAAAAAATCAATAATTTCTTATATTTTTAACTACAAAACTTAAGAGGTTTTTCATTTATTGTTTCTTTACCATCCTTGTTAGAAAAACTAAAAGCCTCCTTGAACTCAATAATTTGATCTTCAATCAATTGCTCAACTATTTCTTAGTTAAAAAAATTGAAACCTTGAAGCTCTAGAAGCCCAAAAATCCAAAATCTACTTCATTATTTAAGGAAAGAAAAACATACCTAGAAATTTTAACGGACAAAACAATCAAAATGTAAGTCCTAGGTGCCAAAACATTAAAAAAACATATATGAAATAAGTAGGAGAGTTCTATCAAATTGAGCATGAAGGATTAAGCTAAGAGATGCTGTAGGTTCTCCAATCAAATTTAGGGTGATGTCCACACTATAAATTAGAGGCATAATTGGTGGAATAAGATAATGTTCTTAAGCTCTTACTTATGTTGGTATGATGTTGGCTAGCTAAACACTTTACATTTTAATAAAATAACTATGATTTTATCATGCTCATATTGCTCGCTTGAGCAAGTACTAGAACATTTGTCACAAAAGGAGTGGATTCAAACACTAAAGAAAAACTTCTAGATGTCAATATATCTAGATAACGAGATTAAGGCAAACAATATTAAGGTTTCTTAAGGTTGAGCATAGCTTTTCTTAGGTTTAAGATTTTATTCTAACAACAATACATCACTAAAATCATTTGATTAGATTAAGAGTATTTAACCTTTATTGCAAACTTATTTAACTTATTAGTTTTGTGTCAATATAATTAAACGTTAAAGATGTTTTAAATATAATAATTAAATAAATAACTTGAATATTGATGTAGATAATATTAGGAAAAAATATATTTAATTATTGATACCAATCATTTCAAAGATAAGATGTGAAGATTGTCTATTATAGATTAGGGATCTAAAAAGTCATGGTTTTGACACCTTTTACAAATGTTAATTTTACGACATCATATTCAATGATTCCCCTACTCTACTTATACTATTATATTCAAAATATGTTTGACTTTAAATATATTTATTATTCTTTGATTCTCCATTTTTATATATACATAATTATAATTATAATTTTATTCTATTTCTTTCCAAATACATTTCAGCAACTGCATATGTATACCAACTTTTAGGACCTTGCTTTCCTTGTAAATCTCTCATCTTCTACGCCTTTCCCTTCAGTCTGAAGCAGGCAAATCATTTGAACTTTCAATACTAGCTGAGTCGTCCTTATGTTTCTTTTAACTCTTAGTACTTTCCTTCAGTGGCACCACCAAAATATTATTCATGCTCTTCTATATATATTCTTTTTATGCAAGCTTGGTCTGGGAAAGATTTCTGCAAGTTTATTCAACAATTTAGAATAACTACTACTTCAGCTGGTAATTAATCTTCTGGCAAAGTAGTAGGTAGTCTCTTAACAAGCAAGTCTTTGCAGTATTTGTCACTAAATCCTATCATAGCGTTTACATATAAAACAGTTATTCCAGGAATAATGAAAATGAAGACATTGGAAAAGGAGATTATGTTTAAAATTAGACTGTTAAAGTTGGGAATGACTTTTTTGTTTTTCTGTTAAAGTAGATTATGTTTAACTGTTTTAAGTAGGGTGTTTTAGATGACTTTAGGTAAATTCAATATCAATAATTCACCGTTAAAAAATTCATCTTCAACAATTTATTGTTAACAATTCATTGTCATGACATATTTATCTCGTGGAAAATTCACAACCAGCAGTATGATATGAATTGCTGGTGGTGAATTTTCCACAAGATGAGTTTGTCATGGCGATGAATTATTAGATGTGAATTTATTGATGGTGAATTGTTGGCGGTGAATTTTCCTAGAACCATTTTAGATCATTATTTAGAAAAGATTTCATGTGAGAATTTGAAGTGTAACTCAGATTTTGATACTAAGTTTAATAAAGGATGTAGCAAAACAGAAAATAAAATATTATTTTGATTTGATGAAGAAGATGGGCAATGTTTATTATTTAATGCTTTTGATTTCTTGAAGTTTTAGTTATGTTCCCATTTCTGTATCTTCACAACAAACGCTATCAAAGCTGGACTACAGCTAACCAAAAGTTCCTGAACTAGCAGTGTTTTTAAGCTTTTAAGATTATTATGTCGTTCTACCATATTCAACTGAGAAAACAATGGATTAGACAGAGTTTTCATAAATCCTTACAGACCAACAGAAATCATCTTAGGGAGCGAAGTCCAACGTCCTTGGATGACAAAGCTCAGTTTTTGGGAGTTCATTACCATACTTGATTTTAAGAGAATGAATGGATTAAGATGAAGACATTAGAAAAGCAGATATTATTCTTCTTGAACTTACTCATTTGTTTTTAGTGGCTTCCCTAAAATTCACTCCACTCATTTGTCCTTGGATGAATAAGCAGTTCATATGGACCACAATAACTGTTCTATGTTGAAGGTGCTCCATTCATTTAAGGAATGTGTGAAATGGCGTCAGACTCCACTCATTACAATATATATATTGGCGCATTTTCCTAGTTTGTGTCTATTATAGTTTGATTGTTATGGTTTAGTTTTATGTTTTTGAGATTGATCTTAAAACACGTAAGTATGAATTCAAAATTCAAATGTTCAAATTTTAACTTTACTGTCTCTTTTTACTAGTTATGTTGAGCCAATTTGATACATGTTTATGTGACATATTATGTTTTGAGATATGTTTAAAGTGTCATTAGTTCATATGCTAGGATCATCTACACATAAGAGACTATTATAAGGAAAATCATTATAGCACGGTTCAATTTCCTTAAGATACAAAGAATTAGATCCACATAATTTCATATAGGTCATCTATATGTTAGTGAATGTTGAATTTGCTATCACTCATCATTGCTTAACTAGCTTACCTAAAGGGTTGACTTAGTAAAACACAATCACCTATCAAATTAGTACCATTCCCAACTATGTTCCTAGATACCATCTTGATAATTTAGATATTAGTAAAGTGAAGACAAGTGTATTTTATGAAGCACATACTAATTGATCAATCTCATGCACCATAAATTAGTTTTGTGCATCACATATATAATTTGCATACATCAAAATTGACCTTGCAAGGCTTATATTATAGCTAGATAGGTTTTTGAGTCATGTTAGATTCTAAGGTGGTCATAATATTGGGGGTAAAAATTTATAGACAATGAAAAATTAACAATGTGTGATATCAACATCCTTTTAATAACATTGGTTCTAGAGTTAAGTACCTTAATCCTCCACATTTAATTTATAAATATTTAATGCAATTTATGAACCCAAATAATTTAATTAGGGTTAAATTGTGCTTGTTGATTTCATTTATTTAATTACCCTAGATTTATTTGTGTAGTGTGATTATTTCTATTACTTAAATTGGTGAACCTAAATTGTCCATCATCTTGTAGGGATTTTTGTAAGGGTTTTAACTTTTAAATTATTATTATTTTATTGTTGGGATTGTGCATGAAAATGAAGGATCAAAAGGGGGTCAAAAGTGGCCATTTTTTTTAAATCAATAAAATATGATCTTGGACCATAAATTGAAGATAGACACACTCAATTTTTGAAGATGCAATAAGGACAAGAGTCGTAGTGCTCGTAATCCACTTTCTAAACATCTATTATTTCTTAAAATAGTGGAGATTAAGATGTTCAAATAGGGGGAGCACACAAAGTGCTCCTTAATTTTTCAAATAAATATATCATTGCATCTGTGTGCTCCAGTACTTTAAAAATTGATATAGTAAAAAAATAGATAGCATCATGTGGTTTATGCCTAATTTTAGTACTAATTTTTAATCAATATATATATTTTTATTAATTTTCAAAGTGAACATATCTTGAAAGATAAAAAATTGAGCTTACTCTCCCTTATTTTTTTTGAAAATTAATCAAAATTTATTTTTTAATGTGTATACAATATAGTGTGGAATATAAAAATACAATTTTTTCAAATTTCAATGAATGGATAAAAAATGACACTAAAATACTATACATAAGTGTTTTTGCTAAAAAAAAAGACATTGAAAAAAGAAATTAAGATTAAAATACTAAAATATTTGAAATATAAAGAATTCACATGGTTACAAAGGTATGGGAAATCTTGACACTATTGCATAGTATTTTTTTAGATTAACATTGAAAGATGTGTAAACCTAATGGAGAGCATGCTTGATATTTAGGTGTTTTTCTACATTTTATAGAAAACATGCCTTTGGGGGTTGAAAATGAAGTCCAAACCTTTGGGTTGGATGCCCAAGGAAAATCCAACCCTTAGGGTTGAAATATCCAAAGCAACTAATATCACGTGTGTGTTATAATGTGCTTGAATTATAACACACTTAGCTATAATGTGAGTGTTGTTGCGACTGACAAATTATGAAAATTTGAAGTGCCCATATTGAAAATTTTGCTTTTGCACACTCAAAAGTGCACCTGACAAATCTACTCAAGTGACCTACTTTGGAGGGTCACAATTCAAAGCCAATTGATTTTCATACAAAATACCTTAGTGGACACACTCATGCGACATATGTGAATGTGCATATCAGTTTTCAACTTCCCATGATAAGTTTTGACGAGATTTTGTAAAGCGAAGCTGGAGGGTTTTGGCATTGTTTTGTTGTTTGCAAACTTTTAGTTCTACAAAGTAGTCTCCTGTTCGAGTTGATATTTCACAACTGGATTGTTGTTCTCCATTCTCCCTACATTCACATGCTTCGTGGTCTAGTTTCAGAGTCTAACAATCAAATTTTCTATTTTTACCAGATCGAAAGCAAATGCAATTTGTTTTAATTTTACACCTACATTTTCAAAATTGTTTCAAGGTGGTCAACTTTGACCCCTAATATCTCTTGAAAAACGATGATTGAATCAAATCCCTCTTGCACACATACTCACTAGACCTAAATGATCTAGTGTGTCTAGTGGCAGCCTCCTAGAAGTTGTTTTGATATTTTTTCAAAATGGTGACTTGGTGAGCTTTAATTGGTTTTGAACAAGTGCAGTTGCAGAAAAGTTTGAATGAGCAACTTTGACATTGAATATCTTTCACCTCATGAGCTATTTTTCCAATTCGTTTGTTGCATTGCATTCTTTCCATCAAAGGTCTACATGCCTGTTCAATTTCGCGCCTTCAGGATAAGTTCTAATGGGTTATTTAATTGCTTTCTGATCGCGACAAGGCCAAAAATGGTGTTCTGAAAAGTGTCAAATTTTGCAAATCTAAGGACAATCAATTTCTTGTTTTGGTTTGAAATGTCTAAAACTCCATTTTCATCAAGATTGGAGGTCATATGATGCATTATTTTAATGAACTATTGTTGCGGCAAACATGTCCCGAGGGCTAGTTTACAAAGGAGGTACCTGAATTTTAAGGGCTAGGAAAATTTGAGGAAATGCGTTTTCTTTAAA
This sequence comes from Sequoia sempervirens, assembly GCA_007258455.2. Classification (NCBI taxonomy): domain Eukaryota; kingdom Viridiplantae; phylum Streptophyta; class Pinopsida; order Cupressales; family Cupressaceae; genus Sequoia; species Sequoia sempervirens. The sequence continues at coordinate 269,302,967 of VDFB02000015.1, read as the reverse complement.
TAATTTATGATGCCCTTATGCAAATTTTCGTGGCTCCAAGTGTCCCAATTTGCCCGTGGTGAATTTTCCCCAAATGGCTCGCAGGCATAATTAGAAGTCACAAATTTTCTAATGTTTCAAATGTTCATATTTAAAATATTGTGAATATTTTAAATATTGTGCAAGGATAAAAAAGGCATTTATGGAAAACATAAAGTGCACTTTCAAATGTTTTTAATCAAAGCAAGTTTAATTCTTGCTTCTGATTGGTCTAGAGGCGACTTTCACGGGAAAATCCATTGCTAGTGCCTATTTTGATTTGTTGTACCATTTGATATGCTAGTTTTGATTGTGCAAGGACTGTTTGAGCTTGCGTTTGCAGTGAAAATGTACCTAAATTATTTGAGGAATTTCTAATTCGCACTTGTTGTGAAGAGCATCAAACCCGTGGGAGCTGTCGTGATGCCTAGATGAGTAAATTAAAAATTGCAATGGGAAAATTTGTTTTTGCACAGAAGGATTCTATGCTTGCAGAGGAAGTGCATCATTTTTTCTTGTAGAATTTTTTTCTGCCATAGCCGAAGATGCCAAAGAGCATGAAATGCCAGGATTTAGGATAAAGCCTCACAACAATACAGCAATATTTCCCTGGAGGCTGCGAGGTGTGAGTGAGGTAAAGACAAAATCCCCATGGTAAATATTTAAAAACAAAGCCTTCAATTCTTTTGAAAGCCATTTTTTTTTTTTTTAAATGGAGGACATGAATCAAATCCTCACTGTTGATCGCAGACCTGCAGGAGTAGAAGTGACGTCGGCCAAAGGCCCGCTAGGTGTGTGAGGTTGACAGAAGGAAGAGAATGGTGGGCCCAACTTAAAGTATAGCGTGCAAAATATTTTATCATGCCCAATAGTATTATATTTAGAGTGCCTTCATTTTAAAATAACGCATTTTAAGGAGTGAAGTAAAATTTGTAGCTCGATAAAATGTTTAGAGGCCTCTACCTTTTTAAAGAACAAGGATAATGTTGTTGGGAAATAAAGGTGAATGAGAGATGAAATAAAAATTTGATTGGCCTTCATTGTTTGAAAAGAAAACATTTTAAGTGTAAAACGAAAAGTGAAAGGCAAGATATTTTGAAAGGAGGTATAAAGTAAAACACAAGTAAGTTTTATTTTCCCATGATATTTTCACCAGTAAAATGAGAGTTTAAATATTGTTGTGTACATTTTTGAAGAAGCATGGGGAAATTAAATTTTTCCAAGGAGATTTTATATAGAAAAATATTTTAAATGAAGTGTTTAAAATATTATGTGCACAAGCAAAGGGCACACATGAGAATATTTTGCACATAGGCCAAATATTTTAAAATGCAAAGTGAGAATACTTTATTGGCTGAAGGTAAAGTGTAAAGTGTAGGGTGAAAATAAAGTGCAGCAAACGAGAAAAATAAAAGATTTTCATGGAAGAACATAGGTGTTTTTCAACTGTTGGGCAAATGGGAGTTTTCACGGGCAAATTTTCTCGCAACTACAGGGTGAATCATTTTCACGTAGGAGTGTAATTTCTTTGTTGCACATGTGTTTTCAAAGAACAAAGATCAGAGGCACAGTTTGTTACTTCTAAGTTGAGAGAGAAGAGAGAGGCTTTTCCAGATGGTTTTTTGTTGCTGATCAACGGCAAAGAAGTTGCCATGTGTCTTCAATGAATTAACTTTAGGGCTTCTTCTATTTTTTTCTTATTCTCTTCTTTTCTCATTTGTAAGGGGTTCCATTTTCTAAAAGTTTTGCAAGGAAGGCAGAAGCTTTGGGTAAATTGTAAAGCTAGGGTGAATTATGACTATTAGACATTAATCTAAAGTGTTTCTGTGTTTTGAATTATCCTTTCATGAATATATTTTATTTGATGACTATCTCCATGGCTAAGATGTAAAACTCCTTTGAATTCAATAATCAAAGATTACTTTGGTTTTTTCATGCACATTTATTGCATTTGAGTTGCATATGTTATTGCCTTTTGTTCAGTGAATAATGTAATTTCTTTAATGAATGTCAGTTGCATTTGTTATTGCATATTGTTCAGGGGATAGTGTAATTGCTTCAACAAATGTAACAGGAGTGTTGTGTTTCAGGTGGATTTGTAAGAATGGTTAGCAGATAAAAATTCAGTGGTCTTGTTGTCATAATGTGATAACATTTTCAAATATCTTCAAAACATGTTCAACATTACAGGATGAAATGCTGGTTATATAACTTCATAGCCCTTTCTTGGCACTGGTCAATATTTATGCTTATGTTGTTTTCAATTTGGTCCCAAATAATTAAATCAGAAAATATTTCAATTTTGTATTTTGAGTTATGTGTTTGCCATGTTCTCCACGCTGGTTAATGAAATTCACTAAATGTCTTAGCCAATGTTGAGTGATATTTTATGTTTCTTAGCATAATTTGGTGAGAGCATTATATGTTATGTAATACCCTATTAAGTACGTGTCTAAATCCTTAGGTGTTGTTAAAGGGTCACCCCCTAGGTCCTACAAAGCCTGAAGTGTAGGGAAAATGTGGTCCAATCCCATTTCCTATCAGTTGGCCAAATCCATCTTTAAGTCTAAACATAATAAGCTGGCTAATCTTTAGGATTCATTTGATTTGTTGGTTTGGAACACTAACAAAATGGCGACTTTGCTAGGGAGAGCTTTGAATCTCCAATTGCAGTCTGATAATTCATAGAGTCATATTATTTGCTGATCTAAATTTAGTTCACATATTGAAGGATTTCAAACTTGGAGAAAGAAATTGTTGCATTGAACCTGAAAGTTTCATGATTTGTGGTGCTCTACTGCTGAAAGGAACTCATAAGGAGATTTATTTCTAAAAGAGCTTCATACTGCTTGAAGTTTAGTCCTCTATGAAGAGAGGTGGCCACTCTGTTAAAATAACCTACTAAAAGATGTGAAGAAAAGTTTCAGATCTATAATATTTCCAATCAGGAAGAAGAATTTGCAGCAGCTACAACGTTTCCAAGTATTCTTCATTTTTTGGTTTTAAAGGAAATTGTGTGTGAAAACCATATTTGAATGTCTTAGGAAAAAAATTTGGTTCCCTATTCAGTGAATTAGTACTAACAAAGAGAAAGGACAGAAGAATTGAGTTTGCATAATTCTAAATTGTAATTTACAGCCTATGTATTATGTTGAAAAGTATGCTTGTTCCTGAAATATGCCCACTAAATAGATCTTAGGTGTAAATGCATTTGAATTATGAATTGTCGTATTCTAAGGTCATGATGAAAGCTAGAAATAGGGAAATGAATGATCACTTGTAGAATTGATGTTTGAATTTTGAAAGAGGTATGTCAAAATCCATCAATATATGCATCCTTGTATGCTTCCTAGTGCAACCATGGTTTGTGATCAGCCCTAGCCATATTTTCAAATAAATTTCAGCACTAGAAGGTACTGAGCCATCAATTTTAGTGGCATTAGTGGTTACCCAAATGACATTCCAGCTAAAGCTAGAAATAAATTACCAAAATTCATTGGTGATAAGTCTGGATCAGCAAATAAACATTTGCAAGAGTTCAATAATTTGATGGATGATTATGAGGTTGATTACGAGGATGTGATCACGAGGCTATTTGTTCAATCTCTAAGAGGAGATGCAAGAGATTGGTTCTCGTATTTACCAGCATCCTCTATATGTTCTTGGGAGGAGTTCAAAGTGGTGTTCATGGAGCAGTTTGGTGAAAGGATTGATCTAGTCTTAATAAGACAAAAGTTCATGAACATGGAGAAAGGAGGAGAGGAGTTAGTCCCCTCTTTTAATCTCATATTTTCAAAGATCATAAGAGAGATTCCTAAAAGCATAAGACCAAAAGATGTTGAATGTTTGGTCATGTACTTAGGAGAATTTGACAAAAAGATGAGTTATCTATTAAGGGATAAAGAGCCCACACCCCTGCACCAAGCATATCAAATTGCCATAGACATTGAGAACAATTTGAGATATTCAATGATGAAAGGACATAGGGTTGTGAGTGTTGGTCATCCTAGTACACCTCATGCAAATAAAACTCATGGATCATACAATAGAAGTGCTTGTCAAGATGGTAATGTTGCTGATGTTCCAATTTCTCCATCATTATAGTATGTTGATCATAGTGAGCTCCAAGTTGAACATCAACATAATTTAAGCAATGTTGATCAAACATCTTTTGTTCAAGGATTGTCTAAAATGAAAAGATACAAAGGAGAATCATCACATGATTTATTCTCAAGGTTTTTGGATGCTTTGTTGAAAGTCCCCATAAATTTAAGACCTAAAGATTCAAGGTGCATTTATTTGTTTTGTGAAATATATGAGTTTGGGCTAAGTACTTTTCCAAAGGGGTTGAAGCCTCATAGTTTGGATCAAGTATTTGATTGGATAAAGGTTGTTGAGGGAGCTTGACATAATTATGCACAAAAGTTAATGTATCAAAATGAAGATGGCAGTTGTCCTATTGGGAAAAATTAGAATATGATACACAAGAATGGAAAGAGTATCAGAAAATGAAGATATGTGTTGTATGAATGAGGATATTGACTATAATCAGCTCACAATCAGCACATGTGCAGACCCATACAATAGTGATGAGGGTGAAGATACATGGTATGATGGAAAAATAGATATGCATGAAGGTTCTTCTTGCAATATCCTGGGTGATGAAGAAGTAAAAGATATGCAAGATGTCATTCCATGTCAAGTTTTGGTTAGTGAAAGTAATGCTAATGTTGATGACATCTCATCACAAGTTAGTGATCAAGACACTGAAGATGAAAGTTCAAGCACTCACTCCCGAGAATCTAAGCATGGTTTATGTAGTGGTGAGTCTTCTTGTCATGAGGATGCCAATGACAACCAACCTGATTATTCTTCTGATGATTATGAATGCTTCTATAAGGATGATCTAGAGGTACATTCTTCACCCAAAGAATGCAATGACATGAATATCGATGAAGTCACTTTCCTCCAAGTGAGTGATCAAATCCCATTTGATTCATACTTGGAATGTAATGCGGGTTTGTTATCAATGGAGCATGTCAATTCTATAAATGATGAAGGATTTGAAGATAAGCATATGTGTGTTCAATTTGCTGATCCTGAACATAGTGCTAGCAATGACGAAGATGTTGATGAATGTGCTTATTTCTTTGTTGCTCATTATTGCTTATATGAAGCAGAGATGGAAGTGTCAGTTATACATGAAAAGGATGAAGGAAGAAGTTCATTGTTGAATGACTGAGTTATGCTTTATGACAAACACATGGATCTAGGATCAACCTTTTTTCCCATTGATAATGCGAAATAATTTGGACTTCCAAATTGTGTTGACATTGCAAAACCTTTTGATCAATGTGTGGAGCAGATAAGTGATGCAAATGACAGTGGGTGTGATGTTAGTCAGTATGAAATTGAATATGGGTATTTCTTTGATGATCTTTCTCATCTTCACAATATGCAAATGGACATGTTTGTTTTGAATGAGGAATGCATTGGTGTGAGAGAGAATGATGGTGTTAGCTCTATTGCTAATGAACAATTTTTTTGATAACAATCAGTCTTTGGCACATAGGTCAATATGCCTATCAGCTAAAAGTGCACATGATGTTGCTAATACACATGACAATATTTTTGCTGACCTTGCTAATCTTGAAAGTGATTGCATTCAAAATGATTCAAACACTGAACATGCTCTAAAAAATAAATGCACGAGACTCTTGGCTCAGGGTTAAATTTTGAATTATCTTCAAGTATTTCTTTGAGACATTCCATATGACATTGTATAGTGGTTTGAAGAATGAATTTGATAGCATGTGTAAACCTGAGATGGAAGACAGTGCTTACGCATTAGAGGTTGATGTTTTTTCTGGATACCCTGATTTGAAGGAAGGTGAAGGTATTGTGGGTGTTGATAAATCTGATTTTTAGAATCTTGAAACACATGACAATGTGCTTGGGTTGTGTTATTGGGATGATGACAAATTGACCTATGATGCAATTCAGTTTAAGAGGTTGCAAATGTGTCAGAAATTTGTGCTCAACACACAAGAGGATGGCATATTGTTTTTCAGCCATGATATCTTCTCTAAGCATGATCATTCTGAGGCAGTTAGTGAATGTGATTAGACCATGTTTTCATTTGGTCTTGATCACTATCCTCAAATGTTTCCATTTGATGCAAAATCATAAAATGAAGAGAGTGGCAATTATGTGCCCTATGTAATTTCGCTGCCATGTGATAACAAGGTTGAATAGAGAGCAAGTTTCCACTTACACAAAGGTAGCTTCATACTTGTGTTTGTAGAAATGCAGTCACTCATATTGTTGTGGTGTGATAGAGGCAAGCATGAGTTGAGGGAGATCAACTCTTTTAACAGATTGGTGTTTGACAGAGGTAAGAATTGACTCCCATTTTCATTTGGTGGCCTGGAGTAGTTTCAGAACACCTAATGGATTCAACATTTGGTCTACTCTCCAGAGAGTTGGATTCTTGTTATGCCCACAAGGGGCATACATACCTAGTCGGAGCCACTATTGGGACTATCACATTTTGCAAATTTGAAGTGCCCATATTGAAAATTTTGCCTTTGCACACTCAGAAGTGCACCTGAAAAATCTGCCCAAGTGACCTACTTTGGAGGGTCACAATTCAGAGCCAGTTGATTTTCATGCAAAACCCTTTTCTGGACACACTAATGTGACATATGTGAACATGCATGTCAGTTTTCAGATTTCCATGATAATTTTTGACAGGGTTTTGAAAAGCGGAGTTGGAGGGTTTTGGCACTGTTTTGTTGTTTACAAACTTTCAGTTCTACGAAGTAGCCTCCTATTCAAACTGATATTTCATTGTAGGATGATTTTCAAGACAAAAGGATTATTGTTCTCCATTATCCCTACATTCAATGCTCCCTAGTCCAGTTTCAGAGCCTAATGATTTGATTTGCTTTTTTTACAAGGTCAAAAGCAAATGCAATTTGTCTTAATTTTACGCCTACATTTTAAAAATTATTTCAAGGTGGTCAACTTTGACCCCTAATATCTCATGAAAAATGATGATTGAAGCAAATACCTCTTGTACACACACTCACTGCACCTAAATGATCTACTGTTTCCAGTGGCAGCCTCCTAGAAGTTGTTTTGATATTTTTTCAAAATGGTGACTTGGTGAGCTTTAATTGGTTTTGAACAAGTGCAGTTGTAGAAAAGTTTAACTGAACAGCTTTGACATTGAATATCTTTTGTCTCATGATCTCTTTTTCCAAGTCATTTGTTTCATTGCATTCTTGGATCAAATGTCTACACACCTATTCAATTTTGTGCCTCCAGGATAAGTTCTAATGGGTTATTTAATTACTTTTTGATCACGACAGGGCAAAAAATGGTGTTCTGGAAAGTGTCAAATTTTTCAAATCTAAGGACAACCATTTCATTTTTTGGTTTGAAACATCTACAAATCTATTTTCATCAAGATCAAAGGTCATATGATGCATTATTTTAATGAACTATTTTTGCAGCAAACATGTCCTGGGGCCAGTTTACAAAGGAGGTACATGAATTTTAACGACTGAGCAAAATTTGAGGAAATGGGTTTTCTCTAAATAATTGATGATTCTCCTATGCAAATTTTTGCGGCTCCAAGTGTCCCATTTTTCTCACAATGAATTTTCTCCAAATGGTTCGCAGGCGTAATTAGAAGTCACAAATTTTCTAATGTTTCAAATGTTCATATTTAAAATATTGTGCAAGGATAAAAGAGACATTTAGGGCAAACATAAAGTGCACCTTCAAATGTTTTTAATCAAAACAAGTTTAATTCTTGCTTCTAATTGGTCCAGAGGCGGCTTTGCTAGTTTTCATTGTGCAAGGACTATTTGAGCTTGCGTTTGCAGCAAAAATGTACCTAAATTGTTTGAGGAATTTCTAATTTTCACTTCTTGTGAAGAGCATCAAACTTGTGGGAGCTGTCGTGATGCCTGGATGAGTAAATTCAAAACTGCAATGGGCAAATTTGTTTTTACATAGAAGGATTCTATGCTTGCAAAGGAAGAGCATCAATTTTGCTTGAAGAATTATGTGTCGCCATAGCCAAAGAAGCCAAAGAGCATGAAATGCCAGGATTTAGGATAAAGCTCGCAAGCCTCATAACAATAAAGCAGTATTTCCCTGGAGGCTGCGAGGTGTGCGAGTGAGGTAATGACAAAAGCTCGATGGTAAATATTAAAAAAAAAAGCCTTCATTTCTTTTGAAAGGTAAAACAAATTTTTAAAAAATGGAGGACGTGAAGCAAATCCTCACTATTGATTGTGGACCTCGCGGGAGTAGAAGTGACCCAGCCAAAGGCCCTCGGTGTGCGAGGTTGAGAGAAGGAAGAGAATGGTGGGCCCGACTTAAAGTATAGTGTGCAAAATATTTTATCATGCCCCATAGTATTATATTTAGAGTGCCTTCATTTTAAAATAACACATTTTAAGGAGTGAGGTAAAATTTGTAGCTCGATAAAATGTTTAGAGGACTCTACCTTTTTAAAGAACAAGGATAATGTTGCTAGGAAATAAAGGATTTTTCATGGGGCAGTTGATTTTTAATTAAAGGTGAAAATTAAAGGGGAATGGGTAACTTGTGTTTTACACAATGAAAATTTGATTGGCCTTCATTGTTTGAAAAGAAAACATTTTAAGTGTAAAACAAAAAGTGAAGGCCAAGATATTTTGAATGGAGGTATAAAGTAAAACACGGGTAAGTTTTATTTGCCCATGATATTTTCACCAGTAAAATGAGAGTTTAAATATTGATGTGTACATTTTTGAAGAAGCATGGGTGAAATTAAATTTTTCCATGGAGATTTTATATAGACAAATATTTTAAATGAAGTGTTTAAAATATTATGTGCACGGGCAAAGGGAACACGTGAGAATATTTTGTAGCACAGGCCGAATATTTTAAAATGCAAAGTGAGAATATTTTACTGGCTAAAGGTAAAGTGTAAAGCGTAGGGTGAAAATAAAGTGCAACAAAAGAGCAGAATAAAATATTCTCATAGGAGAACAGAGGTATTTTTCAACTGCTAGGGAAATGGGAGTTTTCACGGGTAATTTTTTTCTCAACTATAGGGTGAATCATTTTCATAGAGGAGTGTAATTTCTCTGTTGCACATGTGTTTTCAAAGAAGAAAGAGCAGAGGCACAATTTGTTACTTCTACTAAGAGAGAAGAGAGAGGCTTTTCCAGATGGTTTTGTGTTGATGATCAACGAGAAAGAAGTTTCCATGTGTCTTCAACAAATTAAATTTAGGGCTTCTTCTATTTTCTTCTTATTCTCTTCTTTTCTCATTTATAAGGGGTTCCATTTTCTGAAAGTTTTGTAAGGTAGGCAGAAGCTTTGGGTAAATTGTAAAGCTAGGGTGAATTATGTCTATTACACATTAATTTGGAGTGTTTGTGTGTTTTGAATTATGCTTTTATGAATATATTTTATATGATCTGACTGTCTCCATGTCTGAGATGTAAAACTCCTTTGAATTCAATAATCAAAGATTACTTGGGTTTTTTCATACACATTTGTTGCATTTGAGTTGCATTTGTTATTGTCTTTTATTCAGTGAATAATGCAATTGCTTTAATGAATGTCAGTTACATTTGTTATTGCCTATTGTTCAGGGGATAGTGTAATTGCTTCAACAAATGTATCAGGAGTGTTGTGTTTTAGGTGGATTTGTAAGAATGGTTAGCAAATAAAGCTCCAGTGGTCTTGTTGTCATAATGTGATAACATTTTCAAAGATCTTCAAAACATGTTCAACATTACAGGATGAAATGTCGGTTATATAACTCTGTAGCCCTTTCTTGGCACTGGTCAATCTTTATGCTTCTGTTGTTTTCAATTTGGTCCCAAATTATTAAATCAAAAGAAAATTCAATTCTCTATTTTGAGTTGTGTTTTCCATGTTCTCCATGTTGGTTAATGAAATTCACTCAATGTCTTAGTCAATGTTGAGTGATATTTTATGTTTCTTAGCATAATTTGGTGAGAGCATTATTTGTTATGCAATACCCTATTAAGTACATGTGTCTAAATCTTTAAGTGTTGCTAAAGGGTCACCCCCCTAGGTCCTACAGAACCTGAAGTGCAAGGGAAATGTGGTCCAATCCCATTTCCTGTCGATTGGCCAAATCCATCTTTGAGTCTAAACACAATAAATTGGCTAATCTTTAAGATTCATTTGATCTGTTGATTTGGAACACCAACAAGTGTGTTTCTTTTCAAGTAAGGAACACTATTTAATGGTCAAGAAACATGTGCAACCCATGAGTTTAGATTCACATTATTTGTATTACCCTTGAAATTATGCTTTCATTGACATAAGAACTCACTTTTTATAATTTTGAGAAATTTCAATCATTTCTTTAAAAATATATCACTTTTGTCTTCTTTCATTGTCATAGAAGATTATAATTGCATGCTTTTTAAATTCAATTTGATAACTTGATTGATTATTTTTATGTTTTGAAGAACTTGATTGATTTTTTTCATGTTTATAAGAACTTAAATGATCGCCTTCATGTTTTATCTATTATTTTGATAATTGTCATTTTAACCAATTGTATTAAAGTGATATAAAATTATTACTAAAATTGATCAAAAAATTAAATATTGAAAGAACGTGAAGTGGAGAACAAATAAAACAACTTTGTGCAATTGAGAAATTTAAATTATTTCTTTTTTCCATCTCAATTTGATACTTGATAGTTTGAATGATTATGAAATTCCATTGGTAAGAAGTCTAGTTCAAGCTTGGAAGATATTTTCTTGGTATCATGCCCATAGGAACTTAAATTATGAGTGCTTAAATATTTTCTCTATATGCCTAACTTTTATATTCTATTTGGCTCCAATTCTCATATTATATCCTCACAAAAACATTCACACTTTAAATTAAAATCTTGAATATTTAATACTTATAGCTAGTGGGTAAGTAATTCAAAGCACATGCTTTATTCTCAAATGGTTAGTATTATCACCTTATCTTTTCTTCAGTATTACTATGTGCCCATGATTCTAGAAATCCATTGTCATATCCCTTGGTTTTCCTCTTACCACTAGTTTTTTTTATCTAATTGCTCTACAGTATTTGTTAGGGACACAAGCCCATTTTTATGATGGTAGATCATAATGAAATGAAATATGCTAACCAATTTTTTTGAAGGAATTACACAACATAACCAACAATAGTTAACTGGATTAGCGTTAGCTCCAAATAGAAAACCAAACTTGAAAGAAATACTCGATGTCAAGAATGTGCACTCAAGATCCCACTGAGGGCGAGGTGTTAACATATGACGGAGTGTTTAATTTGAAAACTAGAAATTGATAGGCGGATAACCAGCCATGAAGAGCATTTCCACACTACCACCAAATAGTGGGGGGAAAAGATTACAATTAAAACAATTCATCCGCTGCGGCGGGCATCCACAGAGTTGTGGGGATTCACCACTTGAAAGTGGGTACAATGATATAACAAATTCTTTCTCCGCACTGGCGGTAAACCATCAAGGGGTAATTAATTAGAATTATAACAAGTAGTTGCAGCAATAATATTGGTTAGATTAGTACTACTAATCAAAACCTTACAATTCAAAAGACTGCAAAAACATGTATTACAATGATAGAGAAATGAGATAAGAAAATAAGAAAGAATTCCAATGATGTTCTTTGCTATCCAATGACAGAAATATGATTAAAATAGAAAGCTTATAAATCTGATGTAAAATCCTGAGTTCTGGAATTTCTTATCAGCAAACTGGAAATGAATAAAATATTCATAACTCACTCATTTCACCTCCAAATCAAATGAGACTGAATGCAATGGACTTCTGGAAGGTAGGTGACCAAGCTAGGATGAAGAAACAGCAAAAAATCTCATTCTTTATTTTTTGACACAATTCCCAATGCAAGCTGAAATGTATGGCCTTGAGAAGGGGTGATTTTTGCTTTAAAAATTGTAGACTTCAAATTAAAATCCCAAACTTGGAGGAAAGGGGCGCCCTTGTCAAACAATTGCAATACAAAATTACCCAGAACATAATTAAAATCACTCCAAGAGATATGATCAAAAACCAACTTCAGCTGTAGATGAAACGACAAAACCAAAATTGATAAATCTTCAAAATTTCTTCACAATTAAGCTCAATCTACTAGTCTGGATGAGAAGCAGCGAATTCCAACTAGATGTTGTATTTCAAACATGAAATTGGATAATTGGCTAGGAGGTAGCATCCTCGAAGCAAGAACTCATTTGTCATTCTGACAACATAACAGTATATTAACATGAATGGATACCAAAGCTGAGATAAAGCCTTCATTTTATAGAAGAGTAGAAGACTCTTCAACTCCCCAAGAAAAGACGCCAACAGTCACAGAGACTCTTCAAATTTCCACATAACCATTCAGCTTCTCAAAAAATGCGTCCACTTTACAAGGCAATATAAAAATCTTTATTTTAAAATATTAACTCCTTCAAAAAGGCGTCCACTTTATTTCTCAAGGGTTTTGTCTTTATTAAAAAATTAAATCACTTTTATGAGAGCATACCCCTTCCAAGTCCCCCTTTTAAACACAACTTAAGTTGTCTTGCTAGGCCAAGGGGTCAACTGCAAAATATAACCTTGATGCCTTTATTCAACATAAAAATGCCTTAAGAGGTCAATCATGAACTGCAAATGAAAGCTCCAACTGGAAATGAAGTACTAAAGGCTGACAAACTCCATACTGCTTATAATAGAATTTACTATAAATAGTAAACTCTCAAAAAATTCCAAAGAACCTCATAACAGGAAATCCTAATTTTACCCCACACACACCTACAGGATTCCGGAATAGGCTGATGAGTGTCGGAATAGATTACTGATGAGAAGGGGACATTACAGTCCACCCTCCTCGAAATTACTTGTCTTCAAGCAACTGAAAAGATGGATGCAACAAAATCTGTTCTCCTTCCCACGTGGCATCTTCAATAGGCAAATTCCTCCATATAACCAAGTATTCTTTGATTGTCCTTCTCCTCAAAGAACGCTCTCTAGTATCAAGGATTTCTTCAGGAATCAACACCAACTGACCTTCCTCATCCAATGGAGGTAATTCTAAAGTAGCCACCATGTTGTGTCCAATTGCCTTCTTGAGGCATGGCACATGAAAGACATTATGTACTTTGCTTTCAGCTGGAAGCTCCAACTCATAAGCAACTTCACCAATCCTCTTGGTGACTTTGAAAGGACCATAAAAACGTGGCTTCAACTTTTCTGTACCACTTTTCTTTTGAGAAGATTGTCTATATGGCTGAAGCCTCAAGTAGACCATGTCCCCAACTTCAAAAGACCTCTCAACACGCTGCTGATTAGCGTATAACTTCTGCTGATTTTGAGCTTGTTGCAGATTTTCCTTGAGAGATTTCAAGATGTCTTGGCTTTGTTGTAACATATCATGTGCTTGTGGAGCTCTACTATCAACAAACACTAAATCAACAAAATTAGTAGCTTCATAACCATAAAGAGCCATAAAAGGTGGCATCTTAATTGACATGTGATAAGAAGAGTTATAACAATACTCTCCTAAATGAAGCCATTTAATCCAAGCTCTTTGCTGTCCTGAAACATAGTTTCTTAGGTAGCCCTCTAACCATTTGTTAACAATTTATGATTTCCCATCTGTTTGTGGGTGATAACTAGTGCTTGGAGTAAGCATTGTCCCACTCAATCTGAAGATCTCTTGCCAAAAAACACTTAGGAACTTGCTATCCCTATCACTGACAATAGTTTTAGGCAATCCATGCAAACAGAAGACCTCTCTAAAAAATAACTTAGCCACTTGAGCTGTTGTAAATGAAGTGGTGATAGCAAAGAAATGAGCAAATTTTGTTAGTCTATCAACCACAACAAAAATACAATCACGTCCTTGCACCTTGGGCAACCCTGTGATGAAATCCATGGCAATACTTTCCCATTTCTGATTCAGAATGGGCAAAGGCTGTAGTAGACCAGTTGGATAAGAGTGTTCATTTTTATTTCTTTCACAAATCGGACACTCTCTAATGTAGTTCAAGACTTCTTCTTTCAACCCTTTCCAAGTGAATCTTTCACGAATTTGCTTATAAGTCTTGAAAATACCTTGATGACCAGCAAGGGGAACATCATGAAAAGATTGTAGAATCTTCTTTTTAAGCTTAGATTCTTGCACTAAAAAGATTCTATCTTTGTAGTAAATTATCCCATCAACCAACTTATACCTTTCATCAACCAAATGACCTTCTAGCAAGCTGGTTGCAAACTGATTTTTAACATAATCAGCAGCAATTAACTCCTTCCAATCTGCTGATAACTCACAAAGTGACTGCAAATGAGGCCTTCTTGAAAGAGCATCAGCCACTATGTTATTTTTCCCTTTGACAAATTCAATGTCAAAGTCATATGCTTGGAGCTTACTTACCCACTTCTGCTGCCTTTCATTCAAATCCTTTTGGCGCATAAAATGTTTAAGACTATTGTGGTCAGTCTTAACAACAAATTTACTTCCCACCAAGTATTGATGGAATTTAGACAAAGCATGCATGATGGCAAGCATCTCTTTGTCATAAATGGAGTAAGTTTTTTCTGCCCCTCTCAACTTCCGGCTCTCGAAGACAATAGGATGTTTGTCTTGCATTAGAACAGCTCCAACACCTTCACCTAAAGCATCACACTGTAACTCAAAAGGTTTTATAAAATCCGGAAGTGCCAACACTGGACATGTACTCATGATTTGCTTAAACTTATCAAAAAATTCTTGTGCCTTCTTAGTCCAAAGAAAAGCTCCTTTCTTTGTAAGATCTGTGAGAGGTGCTACTTGGTGAGAATATCCTTTCACAAATCTTCTATAGAATCCACATAACCCTAAAAATCCTCTCAAATGAGAAATATTCTTTGGAGTTGGCCAATCAAGAATGGCTCTTATCTTTTTTGGATCAACTTTCACACCCTTTGAACTGATAATGTGGCCAAGATATAAGAGTTATGTCATCCCGAACTCACACTTTGATTCTTTGGCGAACAAACATTTCGCCTCTAAAATACTAAGCACTTCTTCCAAATGCTTAAGGTGCTCTTCCCATGACTTACTGAATATGAGAATGTCGTTGAAGAAGACGAGCACAAACTTCCTCAACTGCTATCTAAAAATCTTGTTCATACAAGATTGGAATGTAGCTGGAGCATTTGTCAAACCAAAAGGCATGACAAGAAATTCAAAATGCCCAAAATGGCATCTAAACGTTGTCTTCTCTATATCCACCTCCCTCATTCTGATCTGATGATAGCGTGAACGAAGATCAATCTTCGAGAAGAACATGGCCCCATGGAGCTCATCAATAAGCTCATCAATCCTAGGGATAGGATATCTATTCTTGATGGTCTTCTGATTCAATGTGCGGTAGTCAACACACATACGCATTGTGCCATCTTTCTTTTTGACCAGCACCACTGCAGAAGCAAAAGGACTCTTGCTTGGTCTAATGAAACCACTCTCCAAAAGCTCCTTGATAGCTTTTTCAATCTCATCTTTCTGCTTCTTTGGATAACGGTAAGGTGTAGTCATGACAGGCTTTGATCCTTCTAACTCAATTATATGCTCAGAACCTCTTTCAGGAGGTCTTCCAGGAGGTAGGCTTCCAAAGACTTTGCTCTTCTTTGAAAGTAAGGCTTGAATATCAGGGTGATATTGCCTTTTCTCCTCCACTGGATCAGCTAGTAGAACTAAACATACAGTAGCCCATTCAACCTGATCGTGAAGGATCAGCCTTTCCATCCTCTTCAAAGATACAATTTGAGGGCCCCCATTTGACATCCCTCTTAGAACAACCTTCCTCCCATTAGACTAAAATTTAAGCTCCATAGTTTGCAAATTTAATGTGATCTCACCAAGAGATCGCAGCCATTGTATGCCTAGCACAACATCAGTGTCTCCAATTCCCACCACATAAAAGTCATCTTTAATCTCATAATTTCCTAACTACATAGAGCGATTAGGAATCTTTCTCGTGCAAGACATAGTAAAACCATCTGTAACCATTACCTTGAAGCCATCAAATTCCTCAGTCTTCAATCCCTTCTTAGCAACTAATCCTTCATCAATAAAATTATGAGTTGCTCTAGTGTCAATTAGGGCAACAATTCTTTGTGAATTCACAACTCCATGAACCCGAAAGGACTCATTTTTTTGAAAGCTTGATAGTTGTGCAAAGGCACTACCATCTCCCACCTCATCGGACTTCTCTTCTGGATCTTCTTCACCTTCACTACCTGCTGATTCGTATTGCTGATCAGATGAATCAGATTCTGATCCATAATCAGAATAGCCCTCCATTCGATTTGCTTTGCCTCTTCCATAGCAACAGTGACCCTTAACCCAAGGCTCATGGAAAATGTAGCAAACTCCATCTTTTCTAAGCTGTTCTTTGAGCTCTTCTGATAACCTTGGTGGAAACTTCTTGGGCA
This sequence comes from Sequoia sempervirens, assembly GCA_007258455.2. Classification (NCBI taxonomy): domain Eukaryota; kingdom Viridiplantae; phylum Streptophyta; class Pinopsida; order Cupressales; family Cupressaceae; genus Sequoia; species Sequoia sempervirens. The sequence continues at coordinate 269,286,427 of VDFB02000015.1, read as the reverse complement.
GATTTGAAGAATGCTTTTTATCTTTCTTATGGCTGAATGGTTTTGAATGAAACTTAGGCCTTGGGGCTACCAACTCCATGCTCCTAGCTTTCTTGATAGCTTCATCTAATGTTGGTGGATCAAACGCTTTGACCCAACCCTTCAAAGGCTCCATTAAACCTTCAGCAAAAAGAACCACAAGTCTTCTTTCAGTAATGTTAGGCACCATTACTGACAACCTCTGAAAATCAGCCACATAGTTTTCTAAAGATCCTTGTTGTTTCAATTGTGCCAATTCTCTTAATCTTAATTTTGGATCCTTAGTATCAAATCTTTCAATCAACTTATTGGTAAACTCACCATATGTGTGAACGAGGTTATGGCCAAGAGTGACCAAACCATGAGTCCACCATTCATGAGCTATCCCATCCAAATGCAAAGTAGCAAATTTGATAGCATCTTCTTCCGACATGGGTCTGAGAGAGAGGAAGTTATCTAACTTCTGCACCCATGATCTGGCTGTACACTTATTACTACCATCAAAATGCTCCATAGTAATCTTTCCCAATGCTTGGTAGAAATCATTTCTAGGTGCCATAGGAGGACATTGATCATTCCTTCCTCCATTTCTCTGACTCCTTTGATTCATGTATTGATCAAAGGTCCAAGTACCTCTCAAGTCAAGAGGTAAAGAAACGTACTCCATGTAAGCTTGACGTGAATCATCAGCAAAGTTTGGTGTAGCCTCAACCGGTTGTTGCTCTTCCACAATCGTGAAGACGGGAAAAAGAGGCCTAGAGGATGACCCACTAGGAATTGTGGCATGCTGACCCACGACTCTGTTTCTGGTATTCACCTCTGGACTGCCACTATTGTTATTCCCATTAACTCCACTGCTTTCTCTAGTTGAGTTATTTTGGGGTTGAATGATATTCTGAGTTGCTTGCTGATCCAACTTGGACAATAAACGGACATCATGTCTATCATCCCCTAAAACTTCTTTTCCATCCTTTCATCTCTTTCATCCATTGCTTGCTTATGACTTTCTACCATGTTCCCAATTGTTTTACCAATATCTACTGCTCTTCATGTTTCTCTCAAAGCCCCTAAGAAAGTATTTGCTTCTGGCACTGGCGGAAGCTGTGTCTGTTGTTTTCTGGCCTGACTTCTAGTGTAGTATTTACAATCACTGTCACTCATCTGACTACTGAATCATCATAGGGCACAGGTTGGCAGAATCATGGCTCTGATACCACTGAAATATGCTAACCAATTTTTTTGAAGGAATTACACAACATAACCAACAATAGTTAACTGGATTAGCGTTAGCTCCAAATAGAAAACCAAACTTGAAAGAACTACTTGACGTCAAGAATGTGCACTCAAGATCCCACTGAGGGCGAGGTGGTAACATATGACGGAGTGTTTAATTTGAAAACTAGAAATTGGTAGGCGGATAACTAGCCATGAAGAGCATTTCCACACTACCACCAAACAGTGGGGGGAAAAGATTACAATTAAAACAATTCATCCGCTGCGGCGGGCATCCACAGAGTTGTGGGGATTCACCACTTGAGAGTGGGTACAATGATATAACAAATTCTTTCTCCACACTGGCGGTAAACCGTCTAGGGGTAATTAATTAGAAATATAACAAGTAGTTGCAACAATAATATTGGTTAGATTAGTACTACTTATCAAAACCATACAATTCAAAAGACTGCAAAAACATGTATTACAATGATAGAGAAATGAGATAAAATAAGAAAGAATTCCAATGATGTTCTTTGCTTTCCAATGATAGAAATATGATTAAAACAAAAGCTATAAATCTAATGTAAAATCCTGAGTTCTGGAATTTCTTATCAGCAAACTGGAAATCAATAAAATATTCATAACTCACTCATTTCACCTCCAAATCGAATGAGACTGAATGCAATGGACTTCTAGAAGGTAGGCGACCAAGCTAGGATGAAGAAACAGCAACAAATATCATTCTTTATTTTTTGACACAATTCCCAATGCAAGCTGAAATGTACGGCCTTGAGAAGGGGTGATTTTTGCTTTAAAAATTGTAGACTTCAAATTAAAATCCAAAACTTGGAGGAAAGGGGCGCCCTTGTCAAACAATTGCAATACAAAAGTACCCAGAACAGAATTAAAATCACTCCAAGAGATATGATAAAAAACCAGCTTCAGCTGTAGATGAAATAACAAAACCAAAATTGATAAATCTTCAAAATTTCTTCACAATTAAGCTCAATCTGCTAGTATGGATGAGAAGCAGCGAATTCCAACTAGATGTATTTCAAACATGAAATTGGATAATTGGCTAGGAGGTAGCATCCTCGAAGCAAGAACTCATTTGTCATTCCGATAGCATAACAGTATATTAACATGAATGGATACCAAAGCTGAGATAAAGCCTTCATTTTATAGAAGAGTAGAAGACTCTTCAACTCCCCAAGAAAAGATGCCAACAGTCACAGAGACTCTTCAAATTTCCACATAACCATTCAGCTTCTCAAAAATACGTCCACTTTACAAGGCAATCTAAAAATCTTTATTTTAAAATATTAACTCCTTCGAAAAGGCGTCCACTTTATTTCTCAACGCTTTTGTCTTATTAAAAAATTAAATCACTTTTATGAGAGCATACCCCTTCCAAGTCCCCCTTTTAAACACAACTTAAGTTGTCTTGCTAGGCCAAGGGGTCAACTGCAAAATATAACCTTGATGCCTTTATTAAACATAAAAATACCTTAAGAGGTCAATCATGAACTGCAAATGAAAGCTCCAACTGGAAATGAAGTACTGAAGGCTAACAAACTCCATACTGCTTATAATAGAATTTACTATAAATAGTAAACTCTCAGAAAATGCCAAAGAACCTTAGAACAGGAAACCCTAATTTTACCTCACACACGCCTACAGGCTTCCGAAATAGGCTGATGAGTGTCGGAACAAATTACTGATTGAAAGGGGACATTACATGAAAAATCATCTCCCACATAATTTATTTTATGCTCATTTTTAGTCTATCCCATCCCTTCAATAAAGTTAGCTCTTACCCCCATTATCTTATAACCTATCACTTGTATCCTCCTCCTCACTACACATTTTAACCAAACATGAAGAGCATAGGACATGTGATGTGAATGACTTATGTTCTAAGGAACCTACCATTTAATGTATTTTTTTCCATATCCAATAGAGGATTTCATGTTTAATTGGTTTTGTAAGATCTTAAATATATTTACCATTCAATGTCCACCATATTCTTCCATTCCTACCATCACACGCATTTTACCTATTTCATTCATATAGCCCAACATTCCACACCTCCTTTTATATTATACAACCACCATCCATATTTCATCCTATACACATACCCTTACAAGAAATATTTCCTTCTAGTAAGTATTGAGCAATTCTCTTCTCCATTAAAAATGCACACCTCAAGTGCCCACTTCATATCCTATAGTCAAACCCTAGAAACGTCCTTATTCACCTTATGTTATATTATTCTCTCCTAATCCCACCCTATTAACCTCTAATAGTTCAACCTATGTTACATTAATTAATATCTACTAGTCCATCTTATGTTCCATTATCCCCTTCTATTCCCATCCCATTACCATGTCTTATAGCACCCTATGTTCCATTATCCCCTCTTGGTCTTGTCCCATTATCTTCTCCTAATTCATCCCATGTTCCTTTATTCCTTACTAAAATCCCATCCCATTAATCTCTAATACTTCACCCCATGTTTCATGATCCCCTCTTGGCCCATCCCACTAATCTCTTCTACTCCATCCTATCTTCCATTTCCCCTTCTACTCCCATCCCATTGTACCCTCTCTTATTCATTCCTATGTTTTATTATCCCCTTTTGGCCTCATCCTTTTATCCCTTCTATGTTATGCCAACTTTGCCCATATTTTATCCTATACACATACCCTTACAAGAAACATTTCCTTGCACTCATTATTGATAAACTCTCTCTCCATTAACACTCATCGGTGATTTTTTATGTGATGAAGATTGGTGAAATTGATGCTATATTGGGAAGTTTGTGGTTGCACTCAATCGGTAAATTTAGTTAGGATTTCCAAACAAGGGTATTGGAGTTCACTATTGATAGGAGACCAATAGTGTTGATGGCATGGGACATGGATCCTCAATATGAAGTAACAACGAAGGGGCCATACAAATTGTTTGTGGGAATTAGAGTGGCGCAACAGAAGCTAGATAAGGCCTTTGATGGTGAATTTGCAAAATTTATAGAGAGGATCAGTTGATTTATTGCTATGAATCATATGACAATATTTGCAGACCGATTGCAGTTTTCTGTTTACAACAAAAGTTTTTACAGATCAACTCACTTGATATGCGACCCTAGAGTAGGATTGCTTGAGGGCAAGGAATCTTGGGAGGGAGGACATGTAATGTCCCATTTTTTATGGTGAAAGAATTAAATAATTATTTTTTATTATTACCTAAAATAATTAAACGGTAATAATTAAATAATTGATAAAAGTGATTTTAGGAAATCAATATTAATTAAAGTCACTTAATAAATGTGATAACCACTCAAAACCGTGAAATAATATTATAAAAAGAGTTTTAATTCTCAAGAATGGTGTGAATGATCATTTATTTTTCTCTTCAATATAATTTGAGGATTTCTCAAATTTGTTCTCAAGATGACGGGGAAAACCATTTTTTATAGTGAAACTATCTGCACTAGATAGTCTTGGAAGGATCACCCCAAATTCTTCTCATTGGAATTTACATTTGGTATTGTTTCCGATTGATTTGATAATTGTCTTGCTATTTCATATTATACACCGAGTGTGATTCATAATGGATATTGCGGAAACTATCATATTTCTATATTGAGGGTTACATGCATATTCCGTTTTGGGCAATTAATTGCGGACATTAATTTTTGTGTTCTTCATATTGCTATTGCCGACTGGAGCGATCAATATTATTATTAGGTTCTTGTTTATTGTTCAGAATTAAGATTTCGTTATACTATCTTGGAAAGCGGATTGGTTCAATGCCATTCAAAATGATATAGAGTCATCAAAAATCCATTCACAATGCTATGAAAATGGACACATAGCCTTTGGTGTTTGGGAGATATATCACTCTATCGGCCTTATCATATATTAATCTACCAATGTGGAGGTTATGTTACATCATGGGAATTATATGGGCGATGCCATTATATCTTCTAATTAAAGATTACTCTTGGAATGTTATTTGGCATAAGGATTGCAGTATTTTAATCGCTAGCTTACCATTCGTCAAACTGCATTCATAAAAGGACAAATACAATGGGTTTGATTGGGCCACTCTTACCTCCTACCGCCACTCATAGCCAACCAATAATGGGGAAGTTGTGATTATTTCTAAGTCTTGAAGGAACATTAAAGGAGGCATCATTTATTAATTCAATAGAACCAAATCGTGGGGAATTACTATCGTTTGGCCTTCATATATCGTAGCCCAATATCTGACTACTGGCGTGGCCTATCAAAAGGGAAAGCATATATATTGGAAGTCTGGAAGTTGGTGTGGGAACCCGCATGACTAATTCCATCATATGGATTCATCCATTGTGTATATGCTCATATTTTGGACTATTCATCTGTGAGTAATTCATTGTCTCTATTCGAAATAAGAAAGTCTACTATTTAGAAATATTTGTTGTTATAACTCATATAGAATTTAAATCTATAAATCTATGTTTATATTGAGGTATTTCACAATATTGTAGCGGTATAATGTCTAGCTATAGCATTGTTTGTGATGCAATATTATTTTTAGAATCCTTGCATTCAATACTTCATATTGCATAATTAAATATTAGATATCTATAATTTTTGGATATGAATATTATACGATCTGACATATTATGTTGTTGGATTATTTGTATTGCACTGGTTAAATGTATCTCAAGCTAATTGCATACAAATCTTGTTTGAAACATCAATTGGAAACATCATAAACTAGTTTGCAAACAAATTGTTTGACAATATGCTTGTTGTGTCAAACTGAGTGTAATCATGAAAATCATAAAGCTTTGGTCATATTGGGCAAGGGATTTTACAGGGAGAAAGAGAGGGGTAGAGAGGGATAGGTTACATAGGGAGAAGTAGTGATGAAGAAGGAAAATCAGCCTTCATTCACAATTTCACTACATCATACATGCCACTCAGTAATTGCTTAAAATGACACCAAAAATCTGCAAGAAGTGTCTTAACTTCTCATACCAAAATCTCATGAAATTACATAGTAACAATACAAATCTGAAATAACATTGTTTTGTAGTCATGAGGACTGATCAAATATATTTCAAAACTGATATAGAATTTCATTTATGACAGCAAAAATCAATCACAAGAATGGCTTCCTTCAACCAATCTTCTTTCACAAGGTTTTGCTGAACTACAACCCACAACCTTGAATGGTAAAACTCAGCTACAAAAGACCTCTGATTCTTAAAAAAAATTGATTTTGCAACATCTTCAAACCTAAAATACATGGAGTTTTGAACTCGTCCACAAATTCGGAAAATGATCCTGTTACAAATATGAAACTCACAACCACAACAAAAAATTGCACAAGCAAATGCAAGATGGAAATAAAATTTTATATTATCTTTAAAATCAAATCAGATTACAACATTACAAAGGGCTTGATGATTATTACATAAGCTATTAATATTTGGAGTCACAATCCTCTAGAAAATTTGGCAACATCATGTTATGCAAAACTTCAACTCCTGCAAGCTAGCTTCTTACTAACACAAGACTGCAATATGTAGAGAATTGAGAATGATAATACCACTGTGGTATCCCCAAACAACATACCAATACTATTGGAGAACAGGAAACACTAAGAGGGGGGGTGAGTCAGTGTTTCAATAACCAAATTCAAATTCAATTGTTTTTCAAAGCACACAATTTCTTTATAATCATGAAAAGTTCAATTTCAAGAATGTTCTCAAATGTGACAACAAATATCAAATCTTTAAACCACATGAAAAACTCAAAAGAGGAATAACACAACAGAATCATAACACAGTATTTTCATGAGTGGAAAACCCTCATAGGGATAAAATAATCACTTGGAAAAATTCCTTAGTGGCTTAATAAATTCCCACTGATTACATGGTCTCACTGGCAAAGCCTCACTAGCTACAATTTATGCCTCACTGGCTACACAACTACTTCACTAGCAAAACATGTAGCCTCACTGGCATTAATGGTAGCCTCACTGGCTTTCATAGTAGTAACTGCCTCATTAGAAAAAACAACATTTCTCATCAAATAATATTGTAAACAATGATACAGACTATCACCTGTGTTTCATTGAATAACACTTCTTGTTTGTCTCATTTATAACTGGAGACACAATAATATTTGTGTATAAAAAATTATAATTTTCACTTAAAGTTCCTTCTTACTACTCATCACAAACTTCCTCATCAAATGCTTCAACATGATTATAACAGTAAATGTAATTCCTATAGCATGGCTATGTGATATCAGCATGATAACCAACCAACTACAATATAGGGTTTTGAAAGAAACCTCTCTTTACAAAACAAAGTAATCATAACATCCAAAACAAAAAGAGTCTATCAATCTAAATCTCCAACTCACAATGCAACAACATTTTCAAATTCCCATTTTCATGAAACTAAGGTTTCGAGAGAAACATCTACATTCAAAGCATAATGAGCATTAAACAACTGAACACTAATTCTTACTTTCTCAAAATTTTCAGTGCACTCACTAACAATAAGCCATGCTCAAGCATCTGAAATATATAGCAATGAAGAACCCACCAAAAACCAATAATACCATACTTTTGTTTAAGACCGAATGTAACTAAAAACAACGTACAGATCTCAACTACACAAACCACTGTATCTTCCAACTATCCATGATCACCGCTATCGAAGAAATCTTGGTTAGTTTGTTTTCCTCCAAACTTCGTGGCATGTCATTCATTCTTCAAACTTCAAACCCTAATCTTGTTGATGTTTACACCAAGCTTTCAACCTCTTTTTTACTTGATATACCTTATTTTGCAATAATAAGTGAAATATTAAAGATTATAATCTTCCTGACCAAGTTTCTTTTCAATGTCAAACAAAACACTCTTCATTGAACCTTTTTTCAAGTACCTTTTACCACTTTTTAACTCTCAAAACCACAAATCATTATGTCGACCTCCTTTCATTATTCACTTTGCAACCCAAAACTCTTATCATTATGTCAGTGTTTGCATGAATGTAATAAAACTTATAATTACCAATGTTAAAGACCATGTGTTGGTCTAAACTATGATAGCATCAAAATTCCCAGTCACCAAACCAAAACCTTGTGAAATATTGCAACCTCAATATCATGACAAAGAGAGCTCATAGTCACCACAAAATTAATCCAAACCAAAGATGTCTTATACCTTGCATAAATGTATCAATTAAATAACCTGTCTAGACTTCAATGCCAAAACCACAATGTCAAAGGGGTCAACAAACTCCCCATTTGGCATTAATGTCAAACCTACCAAATACCAGAAGAATATGACTTGAATAATCATCAATAGTCTTCCAAACGTCTACTTGAAAGAATAACATTGAATCTTGTCAATAAAAATAACATATTGCGCCAAGTGAATTTGAATGTATTACATGCTTTTCTCCCCCTTTTGACAACAATGCCAAAGGTCAAAGGGGGTAGTAAATCAACAAATACCTGTCCAAAGACCTTAAACTGTTGTCACAGAAAAACCAAACACTGTCAGATCTACATAAATAAACCTAAAAATAGAGCACTGTAGACTGTTGAGCATATATGCCAACCATGAAGATATGCATGAAATATGAACTAGGGGTGTATAATATACATTGAGACTCCCCCTAAAACCAAGCATGCATATTTTGTGTTACTGAGGGAAGGAAAGGGACCTTAACCTTCTCAAAGACTTTCTTTGCTAATGGCTTTGTAAAAATGGTAGTCACTTGATCACATGAAGCAACATACTTTCAATTTTTCAACTCTGTAGAGCCGATCAGTTTCCATACCTATTGTCAAATCCAAGAAAATTTCCTTAACAACCTATTCTGCAACTTACAAATCAGCATCAGTAACTTGCAACCAAACAATGTATTGTGTTCATTATGCACCTTTCAAAGAGATGACTACTACACTATGAAGTAATTGTGAAGATTGTGATGAAACAATCCACCCCATTGTGAATCTATAAGATGAGATTGCACTGAGCACTCAGTATGAAAAGGAATTCACTTGATGCAAGAAAACACAGCAAACAGTTCTTTATAAGACATTGAAAAAATAATAGAAACACATCAGCAATTTGTATACCTATTCCTTGAAAAATTATCAAGACAAGAGAGCACTGTAACCAAAATAACCAAACTATTGTCTATCAAGAGTATTGTTCTTTGTCAAACTTCATAAGAAAAGAGAAATGCCTTCACAGGAATCTATAGCTGTATCAAAAGATCTTGTGTCAAGTAAATCTTCTTTCACTAGCTAAAGCCTTACATTGGCTCCTTCTAGTTCAGATAAGTGCTTTGTCTTGTCAGGATTCCCTCATAATATTAGAATATTAGCCTTCCAGGAAGAGAAAAAGTATTTTGATGCCACTCTACTTATTGATTGGTTAGCTCCTTAGTTGCCCATCACTTATAGTCACTATTACCAATGCATGGCAACAACATGCACATCGACAATTCACACACTACTAACCTGACCATTACTAGCTCCCTTCACAAGGCTCTTCCTACTGCATGATTCCTTAATGCACTCGCAACACCGATCTTCTTGTGCCATGTCACCACCTTTAATTTATATGCCCACTATAGCTCACGACCCCCCTTACGTATGTGATTCGACCAACATACAAGCTAAGGTGCAACTCGTAGTACAATTTGAACATGGAAACCAAATTATCATTGCCACGACTGTCAATTATAAGGATTGATTTCCTCTTTGATGCATTATTTATGGCACTCCAAAAATGTAGTCTGAATCAGTACCAATTACAATCGCAAACTGAAAAACCTAAGCATTATATAACTATCTCCTTCATCACTGCATCACTTGTTTTAGATATCTCTGAATTTGACACAACAATATGTCATTTGTGATTTTGCATTAAAATCATATTGCATCAGCCAAGTACATAGTTGTGATGCTATTCATGTCTTTCATTAATGATCTTGTAACAATAATAATCTCATTGGGAGAAGGAGAAAGCTCCTTGAAGATCAAATACAAAATCTTGGTGATGATCTGATTACATTTCAAAGCTCAATTTTCAATAGATATTGTATTTTCACTTCAAAGATCACCTCATTTACTGTCCACTAGTAATAAGCAACCTTCCTCAGACATGAAGAGAACTATTACACCTTAGAAAAAGGCTTGGCACAATATTTTAAGACATTAAAAAAAATAGATTAGTCAACTCTCAACTTTGCAAACCAATAACAGTATCAACCAATGGGGAAAACCCATCACTACATGAAAATTAAAACAGATCCACAAGGTCATGAACATAAACTATGTAATGATGAACATCATGGTCAAAAATAAGGATCTATCAGAACAAATAATATAAGTATCAAGATCATGAACCATAGCAAGGTTATCTACTTCCAATGAGATAATCTCAAGTAAAATCACTAACAACCATCACTGCCACTGCTCCCAAGTCAAGCATATTGTGACTAAAACAAACCATTACCACTACCATTTCTACAACTGTGCAAGGGTCAAGAGACCAAAGAAACTATTTACTGACTTGACCACTATGGGAAACAAAGGAGCCAAAGTAGTCATAATATCACAGATTGTGCAAAATATATAAGATTTCACATTCCAAAACAATTGTGCTTTACTTTCATTCACTTTCATGTATCATGAGGATAAAATTACCTTTCATTGTCACTTTATTCATGGTCATACCTTTGACTGTGATAAGAACCAAGCAACCTCGATTGTGATCTACTTCTATTCAGTGTTTATGAACCATAGATTTGAGCTTGAATGGAATTGCATGCAAGTCAAGCATTCCAAAATGAAGAAGACTCATGTACACACTCCATTTTTGCATCTACAAGAAATCACTTCACAACAACAAGTTATGATCATAAACTGACAATATTGACCCTAGAAACCCTCTAAAGGATTGAACTAAAAGTACAGTTTAAAATAAGAGAAGAGCATGTGTAGATACTGATCCATTGTGAACAAGAAAATATCACTATCTTCAAGCAGTCAAAGTCTCAAGTTAAGTTATTAAGGTACTTTCCTCTTCCATTATCAAAGACCAAACATCAATATGTATACCAATACCACATTTTGTATATGCAAGATAAAATATTGTTCAAAAAATTCAATTTTGCTATGTTGTCTGCTCCACTAAATTGTCATCAAAATCCAAGATGTCACCACAGCCATCAAGATTCAAAATATCCATGTCCCATAATAAGATCCAAGTTCCAAAGTCACTGGAAGAAACAACTAAAAAACTAGACTTATCACAAGCAACCAAAAAAACTACAGTAATACTGTCTTTAATAGCACTGCACTTGTTGTCACTACACTATACATAATCTTACTCATAACTTGTCTTCTCTAGGGGCTGAAGGGTACAACACTAACCTTCTCCCCCTTACCTCATGTTGATCTTTCAAGCACTTTGGGATGTCTCTTGTGTGGTATGCAAAAGATTTTTTTCCTACTTCTTTACTTTGTTTTATTCTCCACATTGACTTAGGATCTTTATTTTCCTTGCTTAGGATATTCTCTTGCTTTTTCTTGATCATCTAGTCTCTAGATGGTTTCATCAACCTTCTTCTACACCACTATGCTTTGTGCCAAAACATATTGCATCTATATCATAAAATATTGCAGTCTTGACCAAAGGAAAGATAATTTCTTCTAAACATTCTGTGAGAACTTTTATTGACACTCCTTACATGATCATGTCTTTCACACATCCAAATTTTTTTGCTAGGTTACCAACATTATTACAGTTATAACATACATTATTATAATTCTGATTTAACAAGTTATAAGAACTCTTAAATCCTTATTCCATCCAAAGCCATTTCTTGAGTGAGTTCTACAATCTCTAGCTTTATGACCATAAACATAACATGAATAGCAATAACCATAAAATTGAGAATAGTTGTACCTTATTGAATGGCATTTCCTAATAGGTAGAGATCTTGAGGATCTACTTGTCCTTCTACCTTCATCAATACATTTATCTTATGTCTTATCTTCAGGAGCAGGAGCATGATGACCCAAATCTATCTTCTTCCTTGGTGTATTTCTGACTTCGGAGCACTGTCCTTTTCCGTAACCTAGACCAGTAGTGTCCTTATGATGTTTTTTCTTGCTTAACATGTCATTTAAGAATTCAGTAATCTTTTCAAATTGCAGATTCTTATGCAACTTGGAAGATTCCTTTTCTAATTCCTTTCTTAAAGAGACTATTTCTAACTAGTTTTAGGCATTCATTAGTTTTGACTTCAAGATCAGATTTTGTAAGATCAACTACCCTTTTTGCTTCTTCTACCTCTTTCTTTAGGTTGATAATAAGTTTGTTAGACTCTTCAAGATCTAAAGAAACTTTTGCAAGATCTTAAAGTACCTTGTTCTTGGAGTCTTTTTCGTGTAGAAGTTGGTCTTCTAATCTCTGGTTCTCCTTTCTAAGTTGCTTGATCTCATTTAGGGCATAAATAAGTTCACCTTCAAAATCAATTTCACATTCATCTTCAACATACTCTTGTTCAAAATCACTCACTAAGTGATCTCCTTCTTTGTTTACACTCTTCACTACAAAATCATCTTTTGTACTAGATTTGAGTGGTGTTTGTTGTTTAGCATTATGTTGGGTATTTATTTTCTCTCTTTTTCTTTTACTTTTTTCCATAACGAGTACTCCACTACCAGGAACCCTTAAGTTGTTTAGACTTATGCAAGGGTATGACTCTGATACCACTTGTTGGAGTATGGGAAACACTGAGAGGGGGGGTAAATCAGTGTTTCAATAACAAAATTCAATTTCAATTTTTTTTCAAAGCACATAATTTCTTTATAATCATGAAAATTACAATTTCAAAAATGTGCTCAAATGTGATAGCCAATATCAGATCGTTAAACCACATGAAAAACTCAAAAGAGGTATAACACAAAAGAAGCATAACAAAGTATTTTCTTGAGTGGAAAACCCTCATAGGGATAAAAAAAACCACTCAAGAAAATGCCTCATTGGCTTAATAAATTCCCACTGATTATAGGGCCTCATTGGCTTATTTTTGTACTTCACTGACAAAGCCTCACTAGCTAAAATTTATGCCTCATTGGCTACATAAAATGCATCAGTGTTTACACAACTACCTCAGTAGCAAACACAACTGCTTCACTGGTTAAACACAACCTCACTAGATTTTTTGTGTTACTACAGCCTCACTGGAATTCATGGTATCCTCGCTGGCTTTCATGGTAGTAACTGCCTCACTGGAAAAAACAATATTTATCATCAAATAATATTGTAAACAACAATACAAAGTATCACCTCTGTTTCACTAAATAACGCTTCTTGTTTGTCTCATTTATAACTGGAGACACAAGAATCTATGTGTATAAACAATTACAATCTACACTTAAAGTGCCTTCTTACTGCTCATCACAAACTTCCTCATCAAATGCTTCAGCATGATTATAATAGTAAATGCAATTCATATAGCATGGCTATGTGATATCAGCATGATAACCAACCAATGATAGTATAGGGTTTTGAAAGAAACCTCTCTTTACAAAACAAAGTAATCATAACATCTAAAACAAAAATAGTCTAACAATCTAAATCTCCAACTCACAATGTAACAACATTTTCAAATGCCCATTTTCATGAAACTAAGGTTTCGAGAGAAACCTCTACATTCAAAGTATAATGAGCATAAAACAACTAAACATTGATTCTTACTTTCTCAAAATTTTCAGTGCACTCTCTAACAATAAGTTGTGCTCAAGCATCTGAAATATATAGCAATGAAAAAACCACCAAAAACCAATAATACAATACTTTTTTTTAAGACCAAATGTAACTAAAAACAACTTACACATCTCAACTACACAAACCACCGTATCTTCCAACTGTCCATGGCCACCGTTGTCAAAGAAATCATGGTCAGTTTTTTGTTCTCCAAACTTTGAGACATGTTGTTCATTCTTCAAACTTCAAACCCTAAGCTTGTTGCCGCTTACACCAAGCTTTCAACCTTTGTTTTACCTGATATACCTTATTTTGCAATAATAAGTGAAATATTAAACATTATAATCTGCCTGACCAAGTTTCTTTTCAATTTCAAACAAAACACTCTTCAAACCTTTGTTCAACTACCTTTTTATCACTTTGAAACTCTCAAAACCACAAATCATTATGTCGGCCTCCTTTCATTACTCATTTTGCAACCCAACACTCTTATCATTATGTTAGTGTTTGCATGAATGTAATAGAACTTATTATTACTAATGTTAAAGACCATGTGTTGGTCTAAACTATGATGGCATCAAAATGCTAAGTCACCAAACCAAAAAAATTTGAAATATTGCAACCACAATATCATGAAAAAGAGAGCTCATAGTCACCACAAAATCAATCCAAACCAAAGATTTCTTATACCTTGCATAAATGTATCAATATAATAACCTATCGACACATCAATGCCAAAACCACAATGTCGAAGGGCTCAACAAATACCACCTTAGAAAAACCATGCCCCTTTTGAGGATAATTTATAAAATATTAAAAATTATTAAATGCTCACATGGCCTTCACATGGATACCTACACCATGGCCAATCAAATTTGGTCTATCCAGTGTGCTTCATTATTTTCTGACAGCTTCGATGGCTCCATGAAAGAACATGCATCAACATGCAAACTTGGGCACCAAACATACAGAGCATGCAATCAACATGCAACGACATGCATACAAAGTGGTCCCCACCAAGAAATGGATGCGTAGGAAAGAATATTCCTCTTTATATGCCTTTGAAGCATTTACCGAAATAGATTTCCTCCAAAATTATAATTAAAAAACCACATAGGGAAAATTACATAATTTCAAAATTAAAAATACTTATTTTCCACACAACATTAGTCTACATAAGCCCTTATTGAAAATTAAAAAATAAGAATAAAAAATTGGGTGATGCAAGATTGATCTTACACCTTGTATGCTCCTACATCAAGTAGAGAAGGAAGGTGGGTAGGAGGAAGGAAGAGAGAGAGAGGGGAGAGGGAGAGATGGAGAGAGATATAGTGATAGGGATAGAGAAAAAGAGGAGGGAGGGAGAGAGAGAGAGAGAAGTGAGATAGAGAGGATGAGAGGGAGGAGGGAAGGAGGAAGCTAAAGATATTGAGAGAGATAGGAGGGAGGGGGGAGAGAGAGGGGGAGAGAGAGGTAGAGAGGGATAGCTTATATAGAGAAAAGTAGAGAGCGAATGTGGGTGGGAGGAAGGAAGAAAGAGAGACAGGGGAACCAGGGAGGGAGAGGTAGAGATGGACAAAGAGATAGAGAGAAGTATATAGGGAAAGAGAGAGAGAGAGAAGGGGGGAGGGGGGGAGAAGTAGAGACGGAGAGAGGGAGGGAGGGAGAGGTAGGGAAGGAGAGAGAGGTAAGATTGAGAGAGTGAGAGAGGAGGGAGGGAGAGAGATAGAGATAATTTGAGAGGGAGGGAGGGAGGGATGGATGGAGAGAGATGTGAGATAGAGAGAATGAGATAGAGAGGAGGAATATGGAGATATTGAGAGAGAGGAGGGAGGGATAGATATAGAGGCAGAAATGGATAGGATAGATTGAGAGAAGTAGAGAGGGAAGGTGGGTGGGAGGAAGGAAGAGAGAGGGAGGGAGGGAGAGGTAGTGAGGGAGAGAGAGGTGAGTGTTGATATGTAGATCCTGATTAGACTTGATGTTTAAATTTTCCCTTCCTTACTTTGTATATTTTCCTCTAAATTAATTAATGAGGGAATACAAGGGGGGTGAAGCCCCTCTTGCGGGATCTGGGGGTATTATCCCCCCTACAGGGGCCTAGGGGTGGAGCCCATAGTGGGGGTCTAGGGGAAACACCCCCAAAGAAAATTTGTCTTAATATTTTAATAAACAATTTTCTACATATTTGTATTTTGAAATTCAGTTAAAACAATTTGTAAATCTACCTGAAAGTTGGAGAGTTTTATGGCTATGAATAGGAAAACCAACTGTCATGAATTGAACAACCTATTGCACAACATACATGTGAGAATCCCAATAGACACATGATGTTTAGTTTTATTGCTACAAGTCACGTGGGTTGCAGCGGATCACATAGTTTTGTGTGAGGTTATTTACAAGTTTAGTATTGCAGGAGCACATAGCACTTTGCATGTAAAAATAGAGCAGTGAAAATAGGTTGAATTGATTGCTACACATTGTAGCTATTACTGTAGGTTATTGTAATATGTATTTTCTGGAATTCATTTAATAAATGGACTAGTGTTTATGGACATAGCCTGAGAATTGGGTGAATCATGTTAAAGTTTTATTGTCTCATTGTTTACTGTGAATTTGTTTCATTCCGCTATTTTATCTCTATTCTATTTTTCCTCATGTTTAATTTAATCTTCATATAACTAGTAATTCAATCCCTTTGTTTCTACCTGCAATTCTTGACAGTGAGAGAGAGAGGAGATATAGAGAGTAGAGAGGAAGGAGAGTGAGAGAAAATGGGGAGGAAGGGACAGAGGGAGGGAGAGGTAGAGAGAATGGGGAAATAGAGAGAGCAGGAGATGGAGAAAATTAGGAGGGAAGGAGGGAAGGAGGGAGAGAGAAGTGAGATAGAGAGAAGTATAGAGGGAAGGAGAGAGATAATGGTGAGATGGAGATAAGTAGAGAGGTAAGGAGACAGTAAGAGAGATAGGTCTAAAGCATAAAGGATACACAATGAGTGAGATAGAGAGAGAGAGAGAGAAAGATGATACAACTTTTTGATTATTGAAATTTGACCTCCTAGTTATTGAAATTTGGCATCTTGATTATTGAATTTTGATTAGGTCTAAAAATGATAAGACCTTACAAAAACTAGAATTTGCATTATAACTCCTAGAGATCCGAAACTGCTCTCAAACATTGTGAAACTATACACATGAAATATAACTTAAAATATAAGAAATTTTATTTCATGTATATAGTTTCACTGAAAGAGTAGGATACAGAGAAAAAAAGAAAGAAAAAAGAAAGAGAAAAAATATTTCAATGCAAGACAAATCAAAAGTGCACTATAACATGCTCACATTTTATGCAATCACATAACACAAGTGTGTTATAACACACTCACATTTTGTGAAATCTAAACCATAACAGGAGCATGTTATAATGTGCTCACATTATGGCTCAGGTGTTAATGACCGAGCCTAGGCTCGATCACCACCTACCCATAAAGTGAACATGTTTTATTATAACACTCTCGCGTTTTCTTTATTTCAAGACCAAAAAGTCGAGTGGCCACTTTTTGGTCCCCCATTTTTGTGCACTTACCCGTATATGTATGGATATTTATCATAGCCTTTAACTCTAATGCATGTGAATGTGGGGAAATAAATAAACCAACTGCCAAATGTCTTGATTTCATTCATTTCCTAATTCAACAATCTTTTACCAAAATCACCCTCTATCAATGTGATTATATAGAAGATAAAAGAAACATTAAATCTCACAAACTTTTGTGTTGTGAACATTTCTGATTATGGATAATATTCCTATTTAATATTATCCCTAGCCCATGATTTATACTATTTATATTCCTAGAAAGTATTCCTTTTAGCAAGGGCATATACTAAATAAGAGGTCATAAAATTTCTCTTTTATTGCAATATTGGATAATTGTTCATGGAGATCATCGCTAATCATTATAGCCTAGTCAATAAACTATTTCCTAGCTAACACCTTGGAAATAAACTAATATATCTAGGATTATAATTTTGTGGCAATCTCTTGCCTCGCAACTATGCTTATTAGTCTTATATAGTTACTTAATTATTCTAAATTATCTTTTAGGAAATCTAGAGAATGTAGTATTAGAATTTTTGAGCTATTTCTTTATTACTTCTTGACACTTTTTCAAGCTATCATCAATATTGTTGTGTTAATTCCATGGATATATGAATGTATATATCCCATGATGGTAAACCAAATATTTCGTAAATATATTGTGGTTGAATTAAATAGATTGTATTACTACTTGAGTCCTTGATTTAATTTTTTATATTGGTCATCATGTTGTGCAAATTTCATCACCAAATATACTAAATATACTATGATGTGGAATCTTGTATCTTATACCAAATTGTTGGCTCTCAAGATCTTTATTGTTCTATAAATGTCTATTTTATTGATAACCATCCTTGTACGAAACTCTTCTAGGACCATGTGTCCTAGATCAATATCTAAGATGTTTCCCATGCTTTTTTGTATTTTTTAGTGGGACAACTCCTTTGATTTTGTACTTTATTTTGGCAGGAGATACATCATACCTATTAGTTTTACATATCATAAATGTAAGCAATCAAAAAATGCAACACATAAGACAATGAACACTATGTTTACCTTGAGAAAACCCTCCTACTCGAGGAAGTAAAACCCAGCAAATAATCTCTTATATATCAGATAACATAAGTGCAAAATACTGCTTACAATCAGGCCTTACACAAGGCTGATTCTGAAACAAAGAATGGAGACACTTCTCCTTAAAAATGGATTTGCTACTAAGACAACCTGAACAACTAAGAAATGGTGAAATCCTGCTTCTAATGATGGTGAGCTTCTGCTTTTAATGACGATGAACTTCTGCTCCTAAGAGATGTGAAAATGAGTGAATGATTGTGATGATCAAATGACAAGTCTTCACCTTCTTTAAATACAAGTTAGGAAACTTCTTCTCAAGGTCAGCTCCCTTAGATAAATAGAAAACTATAAAAATTATCATTTAAGATATGAAGGCCAACCTGCCTTGTACATGAATAAACTAAGGAGAAAATATCTCCCGAAGCTACCAAACACTAACACTCTCTCTTAGCTAGGGAGTTATTTTCCAGATATCTACATCATGGAGTCTCTCAACATGACGCCCACAATGGCTACACCCATTTGTGGAAAACTCAAAGGTTCATCGTGAAGTCTCTCAACATGATGTCATCATGGAGTCTCTCAACATGACATCCACCATGGCTACTCCCATGTGTGGAAAGAAAACACATGTACAAGTGTTCATCACGAAGTCTCTCAACATGGCATCCACCATGGCTACTCCCATGTGTGGAAAGAAACACAAGTACAAGGGTTCACCAAAGATTCTCTCAACATGATGTCGTCATGGAGTCTCTCAACATGAAATCTCATCTCAGTCTCAGAGATGAACAAGGGCTCGTACCTCATATTTCTCTGTCTTAGAGAAATATACACTACAAGGGCTTTCACCTCATATTTCTTCATCTCAGAGAAATATACACTACAAGGGATTTTGCCTCATATTTCTTTGTCTCAGAGAAATATACATTACAACAAATCTTCATGATGATGTCACTCCCTCTGAAGCTCCAAGTACTCGCATCAACCTCTTGACCTCCTCGTCCAAGGTTTCCTCTGTTCATTTTTCAAACTCCCTCTGAATGTTATTTCCTCCTCTTCGAAGAAATTGATCACAATGACAATCTGTATAGGTTCTTCCTCTTCGAGAGATGTTTATAGTGAAGTTATGTACCACCAACTCAGTCCCATGGCTGCAAGCTATGTCTTCATGTTTGTTCATTTCTTCAGCCTGTGTGACTTCCTCACAAGATCTATCAAGCTCTTCCTCCCTTGAATTCCTTATGCAATCTCTCATAATATTTTTTCTCCTCGGTCCGTCCTCGAAGCATTTTAGAGAGTTTAATAATAGTTCATAGAACTAAACTATCCCGAAGACAAATACCAATGCTAGAAGCATACATGATTCACTATTCCAATGTTATTCCATGAATTAATAACTACATAAAATTCATGAACATTATTCAAGGGTACAAGTATAAAATACTTATCTCTTTATTGTTGGTACACCATTAAGCTAGACCTGTAGCTATGTCTTATCTTCGCCACCTTCAGTCTCATTGAATATCTCCAGCATTAATGCCTGCATTTAGAAACTCCACCCTTAAGAGGAAAGTGTTAGGTTGGTTTTGAAAATCTGATCTAATGACCTTGGTATTATTCCTTTATGATCTGGTGCATCTATCCTAAGGTCTGTTGTCCAATGTTGTAGGGCCAAATGACAATGAAAATATCCTTCCAACACCTTCAGACTCACCAAGAATGGCTCCCAAGATTGTTCAATAACATCAAACTCACCCAACAACATTCCAACACCCTCAAAAGGTAAGGATATAACATTTACAAATCTAATAATGACTAATACCAAGTTGTAGGAAAAAAAACTTTATTGCAAGTTATGGCAGCCATGAAAACCATCAAAATCCATATCCACCCATGCATATGATACCTCCCAATGATATGGATCACCACTAGACTAACCCAACAATCTTCAAACAACCTTTATCTACCAAGGAAGGACAAGTAACAGGTTTGTCATAAGTTATCAATCATACCCAGGTTTGTACGACACCCCTTAAGGCATCCAAATCCTCCAAGAAACAATTCCAATAGTTATCAAAGATTTTCCATGCCCAGCTCAAAGCGTTTGGAATGGAGGTATGGCTCCACCTAGAAAACCATGCCAACTACAAATAATGCAAGAACCCTTCATAGTTGAGACGCTCAACCACAAGGATCACAATGAAAAATGAGGTCAAATGATGTCAAACCCCTCATCATAGTATATGTCAAACTCCTCTGGAATGCTTAAACAAATCTGATCGGATTTTTTGAACCCGCTCTAATACCATGTTAGTTTTATAGATCAGAAATGTAAGCAATCATAAAATGCAACACATAAGACAATGAACACTATGTTTACCCTGGGAAAACCTTCCTACTCAAGGGAGAAGAACCCAACAAATAATCTCTTATATATTAGATAACATAAGTGTAGAATACTGCTTACAATCAGGCCTTACACAAGGTTGAGTCTAAAACAAAGAATGGAGACACTTCTCCTTAAAAATGGATCTACAACTAAGACAGCGTAAACAACTTAGAAATGGTGAACTCATGTTTATAATGATAGCGAGCTTCTACTTTTAATGATGGCGAACTTTTTCTCCTAAGAGATGTGAAAATGAGTGAATGATTGTGATGATCAAATGACAAGTCTTCACCTTCTTTAAATACAAGTTAGGCAACTTCTTCTCAAGGTCAGCTCCCTTAAAGAAATAGAAAAATATTAAAAATATCATTTAAGATATGAAGGCTGACCTGCCTTGTACAAGAATAAACTAAGGAGAAAATATCTCCCGAAGCTACCAAACACTAACAATACCAAATAAGAAAAACTTTTTAAGTTAAAAATAGTTTTCATATCTTATAAATAATTTTTATATATTAACCAATTATATTCATATGTAATACAATTAATTAATGTTCAATTATATCATTTCAAATATTTTCAATGTTTAAACGTTACAAAAATTTTAGTCGCAAGAGTTGAAAACTTTAAAATGAGTGCTTTGTTGTTTTATTGCATTTTTAACTTTTGGGTTCAATTTTCATGTCACATTTTGGGGTTTGAACCTAGTTGGTATGTCCTAGTTAGTTTATAATTTTAAAAATATAAGTGGAGTCTGGTTTTTAATAGTAATTTAAACTCTCATCAAGTAGTTTGCAGAAAAAATGTAAGTTATACAATTGATTCAACTTTTGATTTGCAACGAAACTTTAGAATCTCATTATAATTTGCATAAAAACTACAAATTGAAAAATTGGTTTAGCTTTCAACTTGCAACCAAAATTTGGACTTTGATTGTATTTTGAAAAAAATATAAATTATAAAATACACAAATATTTAGGATTTTAGTGCTAGATTTTGGAGTTGGTTTTCTTTTTTCATAACTATTATAAATTATAAAATGAAAATGGTTTTGGAAGCCTAGATTGTAACTAGACTTTACAGTCTAGTTTAATTTTGAATAAATTTTACAAAATGACTTTGAACACTAAAATAGTTTGAAGGGTGCAATTTGCACTAAGTTTTCAAAATTAATCGTTTTTAATTGACAAGTTTTTATGTCCATAATTTTCATAGGGCCAGACAATCAAAATTTGAAGTATTTTAATTAAAATCCCTAAATAATAGAGCACAAAGTTGGAAAATGATAAAAATGAGGATTTAAAAATGAATTTTAATTTCTAAGATATATAAATTTATAACATGATTCAAATCAAATGATGAAGATTTAACATAGGATAACAAGGAATATAAACACTAAGAACCAAATGAGGCTAAAGAATAAAATTTAAAAGAAAAACCTTAATTTTTTGTTTATGAAAAAAGAGCCAAAATAAAAATATGAGACTAGAGGAAAGAAAGGAAAAGCTTCAAACTGATGTAATCTAGGCCTTTAAATAGCCTACAAATGAAGAGATGAAGTGTTGGATGAATCTAGATCTTTGTAAGGAGATAAATCATTGAAGAATGTGAAAAGATGTGAAAAATGAGTTGCTTCAAGGTTTTAACCTAGTTTGAACATGAGTTCCATTAATAATGCACCTACAAAATTTGGGGTTTCTAGGGTAGTTTATAATTTACCTCATTTGAGTTTCAAGGGAAAGCTGCAATAACAAAGTTAAAAGGGGCTCAAAAAACTTGAGGACTTTGCACTTTAGAGTAAAAATTTATAATTATATAAAAATAAAAATATAAAATGTTGCCTTCAATACCATAGACACTTTTAACTTCAATAATATACTTTAACACTAGGATATATGTCAAAATAAAACATAAAAGAAAAAAATTACCCCAACCAAGTTAGAAATTACAAATCTCAAAATTGCACATTTGAGCCCCCAAAAATATAGATTTTAAGGATGTGTTGAGATGGTTCATAATAATAACGTACTCATGTTATATTTTTATTCAAAACATTTTTGACCTTTTTTAACCCCCATCTTGTGCATACCCTATTTCTACATGATTCAAGAAAATATCTTACCCTTCTATCTCTAATTTCACTATTTTCAAAGAAATCTTTCTCAAGGAAGTTAATGTTATTACTTATTTTAAAATGTGTGATATAAAATACTCATCACATTGTCATTTTAATTTTAGGTTTCAATAGTTCACTCAACATAAGAAATTTTTAAAAATTATAGACTCTTACTTTATATGGATTGATATCCTTTTGAATATAAAAATAATAATTTACATGTAGATTTCTTGTTTTAGTTTGAAATGCATTTACTTAATAGTTCACATGCACATCAAATTTAATTTAATTTACATGTTAGTTTCTTGTGTTAGGTAGCGAACTAATTAAATTTATTAATATCTTTCATATAATTGAATATCCCTTGAGATTGTAATGTTAGATAAGAACAACAAAATCAATTAAATTGACAATAATGTTAGAACATTTAGAGTTGTAAGATGAGTAATTATAAGTTTCCTATAAAGTAAAATCAAATTTTATGGAAAGGACCTTGGTGCTAGGCATGTTCTTATATGTATAGCTAAGCATCACTTTAATGTGGAGTTAATTTTGGAGGGAAAGAAGAGTTGGTTAGGAATGAATCTAAAAAAGAGGAGAGTGTGTGGAATGTCTACCTATGTGTACAACTGTCTATGCATTAGAGTAAAGGTGATTTTTATGTAACGAGGGGAAGGTTGGGAAGGCACATAGTTGGGATTAAAATCCAACAATGGGGTTAAGATGGCTTTTGAATACAATAATTTGACAACATTTTTCTAAAAGATTTGAACAAAAATTCTCAATTTATTTGCCCAAATATGGAGGCTAGTTTTAAAGAGAAATACTCTTCCATATCTTTCCTCCATTCACATGATAGTGTGTTTTCTATCCCCAATCCGTGAATGGATCAGTTACTCATAGAAAACCAAGTTTACTTTGTTCTGGGTTCTCATTCCTCTCCAAACATAATGGTGAATCATGACATTCACATTTTAGGGTACAAGAGGAAAGTGCAAGAATTGGGAGCAGACTGTGAAGAAGAACAAGGTGGTTGCGAAGAAGGTCAGGGCGGAAACTCTGTGGCGTGTATGGAAGAAGATTAGTTTGAACAAAGTTAAGATTTTCGAATGAATGTTATGTTGCATCTTCATCCGGGTTTTTTACTTTTTTGCTAATGTAATTATGGACTGTAAGGATCAAAATATATGTATATTCTAGATAGTTTGTGCTTGAGAAAGCACAAGTACAAACAATTGTAATTGGGTATGGTATGGGCTATGGTCTAGGGTCAGTTAAATTTTGTTGTTGTTTCCAAGTAGTTATTCATGCAGGCAGTCTGTTTGGCAGGGATTTTGGTTTGACAAAATATAGTATTCTGATAAAACTTTATGTAAATATTTTATATATTAATATATAATACATGCATATCTTGCCTTTTATCAAAAAAAAAAATTATGTAAAAGAGGAATAATCCTCTATATTCTATAAATATATTCCTCATGTCAAGGAATTTAAATTATTACTTTTCTTCTATTATGTGTTGTGTGTGCATTGCATGTGCATGGACATGAATTCCCTTCACTAGGAGTCCCAACCATGGCTACATCAAAACACAACACATCATATTCAAGAACATTGAAATTTTAAAAAATGAGTCATAGCTCTAGCAAGGTCTCAACTAATCTTACCTTTTAATGATCTCTTTTCCATGTTGCCTCAAAATCGTAGAAAAAATGGAAAAAGTTTTAATAGGTGATTGTGTCTAAAAGCGTAGTTATTGTTGGCATAAGTGATTAACTAAATTTTTTGCATATTAAATTGTAAATAGAATCATTTTACATTTGATCCTACCTAACATCAAATACAACTATTTTGGTAATATATTGAATTTTAAGTGTTTGTTTCCCTTGCACCAATACAGAATGATCTAGAGAAGGTAAAATCTCAAGAGATTTATGGCATAGGGACAAAGCATTTAGTAACAAAAAGAGAATAAAAATCCTTAATATATATTAATTATGAGTTTACAATAGAAAAAAATCAATAATTTCTTATATTTTTAACTACAAAACTTAAGAGGTTTTTCATTTATTGTTTCCTTACCATCCTTGTTAGAAAAACTAAAAGCCTCCTTGAACTCAATAATTTGATCTTCAATCAATTGCTCAACTATTTCTTAGTTTAAAAAATTGAAACCTTGAAGCTCTAGAAGCCCAAAAATCCAAAATCTACTTCATTATTTAAGGAAAGAAAAACATACCTAGAAATTTTAACGGACAAAACAATCAAAATGTAAGTCCTAGGTGCCAAAACATTAAAAAACATATATGAAATAAGTAGGAGAGTTCTATCAAATTGAGCATGAAGGATTAAGCTAAGAGATGCGGTAGGTTCTCCAATCAAATTTAGGGTGATGTCCACACTATAAATTAGAGGCATAATTGGTGGAATAAGATAATGTTCTTAAGCTCTTACTTATGTTGGTATGATGTTGGCTAGCTAAACACTTTACATTTTAATAAAATAACTATGATTTTATCATGCTCATATTGCTCGCTTGAGCAAGTACTAGAACATTTGTCACAAAAGGAGTGGATTCAAACACTAAAGAAAAACTTCTAGATGTCAATATATCTAGATAACGAGATTAAGGCAAACAATATTAAGGTTTCTTAAGGTTGAGCATAGCTTTTCTTAGGTTTAAGATTTTATTCTAACAACAATACATCACTAAAATCATTTGATTAGATTAAGAGTATTTAACCTTTATTGCAAACTTATTTAACTTATTAGTTTTGTGTCAATATAATTAAACGTTAAAGATGTTTTAAATATAATAATTAAATAAATAACTTGAATATTGATGTAGATAATATTAGGAAAAAATATATTTAATTATTGATACCAATCATTTCAAAGATAAGATGTGAAGATTGTCTATTATAGATTAGGGATCTAAAAAGTCATGGTTTTGACACCTTTTACAAATATTAATTTTACGACATCATATTCAATGATTCCCCTACTCTACTTATACTATTATATTCAAAATATGTTTGACTTTAAATATATTTATTATTCTTTGATTCTCCATTTTTATATATACATAATTATAATTATAATTTTATTCTATTTCTTTCCAAATACATTTCAGCAACTGCATATGTATACCAACTTTTAGGACCTTGCTTTCCTTGTAAATCTCTCATCTTCTACGCCTTCCCCTTCAGTCTGAAGCAGGCAAATCATTTGAACTTTCAATACTACCTGAGTCGTCCTTATGTTTCTTTTAACTCTTAGTACTTTCCTTCAGTGGCACCACCAAAATATTATTCATGCTCTTCTATATATATTCTTTTTATGCAAGCTTGGTCTGGGAAAGATTTCTGCAAGTTTATTCAACAATTTAGAATAACTACTACTTCAGCTGGTAATTAATCTTCTGGCAAAGTAGTAGGTAGTCTCTTAACAAGCAAGGCTTTGCAGTATTTGTCACTAAATCCTATCATAGCGTTTACATATAAAACAGTTATTCCAGGAATGAATGAAAATGAAGACATTGGAAAAGGAGATGTCCTTCTTCTTGAACTTACTCATTTGATTTTAGTGACTGGTTTGAAATTTACTCTAGTAATCATTTATCCTTGTTCTCACGCTCTTAGTATTTTTAGGCATTCCTATAAAATAATGGGTAGTTCATATAGAATATGGACCACATTAACTGCTCTTTTGAAGATGTCAACTCAGTTCTGTAGATGAATTGGAGCAGCTATATAGGGTCAACTCAAACCGACATGCTACAAAGTAGAGTGCTAAAAATAGGAGCAGCTATATAGAGTTTAAAAATTCATAATGGGGATAAAATTAGACTGTTAAAATTGGGAATGATTTTTTTGTTTTTCTTGTTAAACTAGACTATGTTTAGTGTATTTTCACTGTTTTAAGTAGGGTGATTTAGATCATAGCTAATAGAGATAGGAAAAGGATTTGATGTGAGAATTTGAAGTGGAATTCAGATTTTGATATTAAGTATAGTAAGATGATGTAGTAGAACAGGAGATAAAATATTATTTTGATTTGATAAAAAAGATGGGCAATCGATAAGGAGATAAAATATTATTTTGATTTGATTTGATATTATCACAAGAACCCATTTCTTATGATAATGAATAGTCCAGTTAGCAATATCACAAGATGGACAATGTTTATCATTTTATGCTTTTGATTTCTTGAAGCTTTAGTTATGTTCCCATTTCTGTATATTTACAACAAGCGCTATCAAAGCTGGACTACATCTAACCAAAAGTTCCTGAACTAGCAGTGTTTTTAAGCTTTTAAGATTATTATGTCGTTCTACCATATTCAATTGAGAAAACAATGGATTAGACAGCATTTTCATAAATCGTTACAGACCAACAGAAATCATCTTAGGGAGCAAAATCCAACGTCCTTGGATGACAAAGCTCAGTTTTTGGGAGTCCATTACCATACTTTTATGTTCGAAAGCTCCATGACCACCTCCAAGAGATTGAATGGATTAAGATGAAGACATTACAAAAGCAGATATTGTTCTTCTTGAACTTACTCATTTGTTTTTAGTGGCTTCCCTAAAATTCACTCCACTAAAATTCCCTATAAACTGCAGTGTGTATGGTAAACTTTTTCACATGACTGGTGATTGGTAGCACTAGCGCGACACGTCCTCCAGTACCACGGGGACAGTGAGGAGACTAGACCTCGTTTTCCTGCAACATGCAACAAGATGCTTTAACCAATCGACCTAGGCCCACCGCCCATCTATGCGGAAATCTTATTGTAAGAATCTTTATCAAATATATTTGTGTTAGGTTCGGTTTTATATTTATTGTAATATTTATAGTCATAGTTATTTCAATATATTCATTATTAACTTTAATATTATAGTTTGATTGTTATGGTTTAGTTTTATGTTTTTGAGATTGATCTTAAAACACGTAAGTATGAATTCAAAATTCAAATGTTCAAATTTTAACTTTCCTGTCTCTTTTTACTAGTTATGTTGAGCCAATTTGATACATGTTTATGTGACATATTATGTTTTGAGATATGTTTAAAGTGTCATTAGTTCATATGCTAGGATCATCTACACATAAGAGACTATTATAAGGAAAATCATTATAGCACGGTTCAATTTCCTTAAGATACAAAGAATTAGATCCACATAATTTCATATAGGTCATCTATATGTTAGTGAATGTTGAATTTGCTATCACTCATCATTGCTTAACTAGCTTACCTAAAGGGTTGACTTAGTAGAACACAATCACCTATCAAATTAGTACCATTCCCAACTATGTTCCTAGATACCATCTTGATAATTTAGATATTAGTAAAGTGAAGACAAGTGTATTTTATGAAGCACATACTAATTGATCAATCTCATGCACCATAAATTAGTTTTGTGCATCACATATATAATTTGCATACATCAAAATTGACCTTGCAAGGCTTATATTATAGCTAGATAGGTTTTTGAGTCATGTTAGATTCTAAGGTGGTCATAATATTGGGGGTAAAAATTTATAGACAATGAAAAATTAACAATGTGTGATATCAACATCCTTTTAATAACATTGGTTCTAGAGTTAAGTACCCTAATCCTCCACTTTTAATTTATAAATATTTAATGCAATTTATGAACCCAAATAATTTAATTAGGGTTAAATTGTGCTTGTTGATTTCATTTATTTAATTACCCTAGATTTATTTGTGTAGTGTGATTATTTCTATTACTTAAATTGGTGAACCTAAATTGTCCATCATCTTGTAGGAATTTTTGTAGGGGTTTTAACTTTTAAATTATTATTATTTTATTGTTGAGATTGTGCATGAAAATGAAGGATCAAAAGGGGGTCAAAAGTGGCCATTTTTTTTAAATCAATAAAATATGATCTTGGACCATAAATTGAAGATAGACACACTCAATTTTTGAAGATGCAATAAGGACAAGAGTCGTAGTGCTCATAATCCACTTTCTAAACAACTATTAATTTTTAAAATAGTGGAGATTAAGATGTTCAAATAGGGGGAGCACACAAAGTGCTCCTTAATTTTTCAAATAAATATATATCATTGCATCTGTGCGCTCCAGTACTTTAAAAATTGCTTTAGTAAAAAATTAGATAACATCATGTGGTTTATGCCTAATTTTTGTACTAATTTTTAATCAATATATATATATTTTTATTAATTTTCAAAGTGGACATATCTTGAAAAATAAAAAATTGACCTTACTCTCCCTTTTTTTTTTGAAAATTAATCAAAATTTATTTTTTAATGTGTATACAATATAGTGTGGAATATAAAAATACAAATTTTTCAAATTTCAATGAACGGATAAAAAATGACACTAAAATACTATACATAAGTGTTTTTGCTAAAAAAAAGACATTGAAAAAAGAAATTAAGATTAAAATATTAAAATATTTGAAATATAAAGAATTCACATGGTTACAAAGGTATGAGAAATCTTGACACTATTGCATAGTATTTTTTTAGATTAACATTGAAAGATGTGTAAACCTAATGGAGAGCATGCTTGATGTTTATGTGTTTTTCTACATTTTATAGAAAACATGCCTTTGGGGGTTGAAAATGAAGTCCAAACCTTTGGGTTGGATGCCCAAGGAAAATCCAACCCTTAGGGTTTGAAATATCCAAAGCAACTAATATCACTTGTGTGTTATAATGTGCTTGAATTATAACACACTTAGCTATAATGTGAGTGTTGTTAGAACTGAAAAATTATGAAAATTTGAAGTGCCCATATTGAAAATTTTGCTTTTGCACACTCAAAAGTGCACCTGACAAATCTACTCAAGTGACCTACTTTGGAGGGTCACAATTCAAATCCAGTTGATTTTCGTACAAAATACCTTTGTGGACACACTCATGCGACATATGTGAACGTGCATATCAGTTTTCAACTTCCCATGATAAGTTTTGATGAGGATTTGAAAAGCGAAGCCGGAGGGTTTTGGCACTATTTTGTTGTTTGCAAACTTTCAGTTCTACGAAGTAGCCTCCTGTTCGAGTTGATATTTCACAACTGGATTGTTGTTCTCCATTCTCCCTACATTCACATGCTTCGTGGTCTAGTTTCAGAGTCTAACGATTGAATTTTCTATTTTTACTAGATCGAAAGCAAATGCAATTTGTCTTAATTTTACACCTACATTTTCAAAATTGTTTCAAGGTGGTCAACTTTGACACCTAATATCTCTTGAAAAATGATGATTGAAGCAAATCCCTCTTGTGCACATACTCACTAGACCTAAATGATCTAGTGTGTCTAGTGGCAGCCTCCCAGAAGTTGTTTTGATATTTTTTCAAAATGGTGACTTAGTGAGCTTTAATTGGTTTTGAACAAGTGCAGTTGCAAAAAATTTTGAATAAGCAACTTTGACATTGAATATCTTTCACCTCATGAGCTATTTTTCTAAGTCATTTGTTGCATTGCATTCTTTCCATCAAAGGTCTACATGCCTATTCAATTTCGCGCCTCCAAGATAAGTTCTAATGGGTTATTTAATTGCTTTCTAATCGCGACAAGGCCAAAAATGGTGTTCTGAAAAGTGTCAAATTTTGCAAATCTAAGGACAATCAATTTCTTGTTTTGGTTTGAAATGTTTAAAACTCCATTTTCATCAAGATTGGAGGTCATATGATGCATTATTTTAATGAACTATTGTTGCGGCAAACATGTCCCAAGGGCTGGGAAAATTTGAGGAAATGCGTTTTCTTAAAATAATTGATGATGCCCTTATGCAAATTTTCGCGGCTCCAAGTGTCCCAATTTGCCTGCGGTGAATTTTCTCCAAATGGCTCACAGGCATAATTAGAAGTCACAAATTTTCTAATGTTTCAAATGTTCATATTTAAAATATTGTGAATATTTTAAATATTGTGCAAGGATAAAAAAGGCATTTAGGGAAAACATAAAGTGCATTTCAAATGTTTTTAATCAAAGCAAGTTTAATTCTTGCTTCTGATTGGTCTAGAGGCGACTTTCATGGGAAAATCCATTGCTAGTGGCTATTTTGATTTGTCTATACCATTTGATATGCTAGTTTTGATTGTGCAAGGACTGTTTGAGCTTGTGTTTGCAGTGAAAATGTACCTAAATTATTTGAGGAATTTCTAATTCGCACTTGTTGTGAAGAGCATCAAACTTGTGGGAGCTGTCGTGAAGCCTAGATGAGTAAAATAAAAATTGCGATGGGAAAATTTGTTTTTGCACAGAAGGATTCTATGCTTGCAGAGGAAGTGCATCATTTTTTCTTGTAGAATTTTTTTCTACCATAGCCGAAGATGCCAAAGAGCATGAAATGCCAGGATTTAGGATTAAGCCTCACAACAATAAAGCAATATTTCCCTAGAGGCTACGAGGTGTGAGTGAGGTAAAGACAAAATCCCCATGGTAAATATTTAAAAAAAAGCCTTCATTTCTTTTGAAAGCCAATTTTATTTTTTTTAAATGCATGACGTGAATCAAATCCTCACTGTTGATCGTGGACCTACAGGAGTAGAAGTGATGTCGGCCAAAGGCCCACGAGGTGTGTGAGGTTGAGAGAAGGAAGAGAATGGTGGGCCCAACTTAAAGTATAGCGTGCAAAATATCTTATCATGCCCAATAGTATTATATTTAGAGTGCCTTCATTTTAAAATAACGCATTTTAAGGAGTGAAGTAAAATTTGTAGCTCGATAAAATGTTTAGAGGCCTCTGCCTTTTTAAAGAACAAGGATAATGTTGCTAGGAAATAAAGGTGAATGAGAGATGAAATGAAAATTTAATTGGCCTTCATTGTTTGAAAAGAAAACATTTTAAGTGTAAAACGAAAAGTGAAAGGCAAGATATTTTGAAAGGAGGTATAAAGTAAAACACAAGTTTTATTTGACCATGATATTTTCACCAGTAAAATGAGAGTTTAAATATTGTTGTGTACATTTTTGAAGAAGCATGGGTGAAATTAAATTTTGCCAAGGATATTTTATATAGAAAAATATTTTAAATGAAGTGTTTAAAATATTATGTGCACGAGCAAAGGGCACACGTGAGAATATTTTGCACACAAGCCAAATATTTTAAAATGCAAAGTGAGAATACTTTATTGGTTGAAGGTAAAGTATAAAGTGTAGGGTGAAAATAAAGTGCAACAAAAGAGAAAAATAAAAGATTTTCATGGTAGAACAGAGGTGTTTTTCAACTGTTGGGAAAATGGGAGTTTTCACGGGCAAATTTTCTCTCAACTACAGGGTGAATCATTTTCACGTAGGAGTGTATTTCTTTGTTGCACATGTGTTTTCAAAGAACAAAGAGCAGAGGCACAATTTGTTACTTCTAAGTTGAGAGAGAAGAGAGAAGCTTTTCCAGATGGTTTTTTGTTGCTGATCAACAACAAAGAAGTTGCCATGTGTCTTCAATGAATTAACTTTAGGGCTTTTTCTATTTTTTTCTTATTCTCTTCTTTTCTCATTTGTAAGGGGTTCCATTTTCTAAAATTTTTGCAAGGAAGGCAGAAGCTTTGGGTAAATTGTAAAGCTGGGGTGAATTATGACTATTAGACATTAATCTGAAGTGTTTATGTGTTTTGAATTATTCTTTCATGAATATATTTTATTTGATGACTATCTCCATGGCTAAGATGTAAAACTCCTTTGAATTCAATAATCAAAGATTACTTGGGTTTTTTCATGCACATTTATTATATTTGAGTTGCATATGTTATTGCCTTTTGTTCAGTGAATAATGTAATTTCTTTAATGAATGTCAGTTGCATTTGTTATTGCATAATGTTCAGGGGATAGTGTAATTGCTTCAACAAATGTAACAGGAGTGTTGTGTTTCAGGTGGATTTGTAAGAATGGTTAGCATATAAAAATTCAGTGGTCTTGTTGTCATAATGTGATAACATTTTCAAATATCTTCAAAACATGTTCAACATTACAGGATGAAATGCTGGTTATATGACTTCATAGCCCTTTCTTGGCACTGGTCAATATTTATGCTTCTATTGTTTTCAATTTGGTCCCAAATAATTAAATCAGAAAATATTTCAATTTTGTATTTTGAGTTATGTGTTTTCCATGTTCTCCATGCTAGTTGATGAAATTCACTAAATGTCTTAGCCAATGTTGAGTGATATTTTATGTTTCTTAGCATAATTTGGTGAGAGCATTATCTATTATGCAATACCCTATTAAGTATGTGTCTAAATCCTGTTGTTAAAGGGTCACCCCCCTAGGTCCTACAAAGCCTGAAGTGCAGGGAAAATGTGGTCCAATCCCATTTCCTATCAGTTGGCCAAATCCATCTTTAAGTCTGAACATAATAAACTGTCTAATCTTTAGGATTCATTTGATCTGTTGATTTGGAACACTAACAAAATGGCGACTTTTCTAGGGAGAGCTTTGAATCTCCAATTGCAGTCTGATAATTCATAGAGTCATATTATTTGCTGATCTAAATTTAGTTCACATATTGAAGGATTTCAAACTTGGAGAAAGAAATTGTTGCATTGAACCTGAAAGTATCATGATTTGTGGTGCTCTATTGGTGAAAGGAACTCATAAGGAGATTTATTTCTAAAAGAGCTTCATACTACTTGAAGTTTAGTCCTCTGTGAAGAGAGGTGGCCACTCTGTTAAAATAACCTACTCAAAGATGTGAAGAAAATTTTAGGATGTATAATATTTCCAATCAGGAAGAAGAATTTGCAACAGCTACAACGTTTCCAAGTATTCTTCATTTTTTGGTTTTAAAGGAAATTGTGTGTGAAAACCATATTTGAATGTCTTAGGAAAAAACTTTGGTTCCCTATTGAGAGAATTAGTACTAACAAAGAGAAAGGACAGAAGAATTGAGTTTGCATAATTCTAAATTGTAATTTACAGCCTACGTATTATGTTGAAAAGTATGCTTGTTCCTGAAATATGCCCACTAAATAGATCTTAGGTGTAAATGCATTTGAATTATGAATTGTGGTATTCTAAGGTCGTGATGAAAGCTTGAAATAGGGCAATGAATGATCACTTGTAGAATTGATGTTTGAATTTTGAAAGAGGTATGTCAAAATCCATCAATATATGCATCCTTGTATGCTTCCTAGTGCAACCATGGTTTGTGATCAGCCCTAGCCAGATTTTCAAATAAATTTCAGCACTAGAAGGTACTGAGCCATCAATTTTAGTGGCATTAGTGGTTACCCAAATGACATTCCAGCTAAAGTTAGAAATAAATTACCAAAATTCAATGGTGATAAATCTGGATCAGCAAATAAACATCTGCAAGAGTTCAATAATTTGATGGATGATTACGAGGTTGATTACGAGGATGTGATCATGAGGCTATTATTTCAGTCTCTCAGAGGAGATGCAAGAGATTGGTTCTCTTATTTACCAACATCCTCTATATGTTCCTGGGAGGAGTTCAAAGTGGTGTTCATAGAGCATTTTGGTGAAAGGATTGATCTAGTCTTAATAAGAAAAAAGTTCATGAACATGGAGAAAGGAGGAGAGGAGTTAGTCCCCTCTTTTAATCTCATATTTTCACAGATCATAAGAGAGATTCCTAAAAGCATAAGACCAAATGATGTTGAATGTTTGGTCATGTACTTAGGAGAATTTGACAAAAATATGAGTTATCTATTAAGGGATAATTAGCCCACAACCCTGCACCAAGCATATCAAATTGCCATAGACATTGAGAACAATTTGATATATTCAATGATGAAAGGACATAGGGTTGTGAGTGTTGGTCATCCTAGTACACCTCATGCAAATAAAACTCATGGATCATACAATAGAAGTGCTTGTCAAGATGGTAATGTTGCTGATGTTCCAATTTCTCCATCATTATAGTATGCTGATCATAGTGAGCTCCAAGTTGAACATCAACATAATTTAAGCAATGTTGATCAAACATCTTTTGTTCAAGGATTGTCTAAAATGAAAAGATACAAAGGAGAATCATCACATGATTTATTTTCAAGGTTTTTGGATGCTTTGTTGAAAGTCCCCATAAATTTAAGACCTAAAGATTCAAGGTGCATTTATTTGTTTTGTGAAATATATGAGTTTGGGCTAAGTACTTTGCCAAAGGGGTTGAAGCCTCATAGTTTGGATCAAGTATTTGATTGGATAAAGGTTGTTGAGGGAGCTTGACGTAATTATGCACAAAAGTTAATGTATCAAAATGAAGATGGCAGTTGTCCTATTGGGAAAAATTAGAATATGATACACAAGAATGGAAAGAGTATCAGAAAATGAAGATATGTATTGTATGAATGAGGATATTGACTATAATCAGCTCACAATCAGCACATGTGCAGACCCATACAATAGTGATGAGGGTGAAGATACATGGTATGATGACAAAATAGATATTCATGAAGGTTCTTCTTGCAATATCTTAGGTGATGAAGAAGTAAAAGATATGCAAGATTTCATTCCATGTCAAGTTTTGGTTAGTGAAAATAATGCTAATGTTGATGACATCTCATCACAAGTTAGTGATCAAGACATTGAAGATGAAAGTTCAAGCACTCACTCCAGAGAATCTAAGCATGGTTTATGTAGTGGTGAGTCTTCTTGTGATGAGGATGCCAATGACAACCAACTTGATTATTCTTCTGATGATTATGAATGCTTCTATAAGGATAATCTAGAGGTACATTCTTCACCCAAAGAATGCAATGACATGAATATCGATGAAGTCACTATCAAATCCCATTTGATTCATACTTGGAATGTAATGCGGGTTTGTTATCAATGGAGCATGTCAATTCTATAAATGATGAAGAATTTGAAGATAAGCATATGTGTGTTCAATTTGCTGATCCTGAACATAGTGCTAGCAATGACGAAGATGTTGATGAATGTGCTTATGTCTTTGTTGCTCATTATTTCTTATATGAAGCAGAGATGGAAGTGTCAGTTATACATGAAAAGGATGAAGGAAGAATTTCATTGTTGAATGACCAAGTTATGCTTTATGACAAACACATGGATCTAGGATGAACCTTTTTTCCCATTGATAATGCAAAATAATTTGGACTTCCAAATTGTATTGACATTGCAAAACCTTTTGATCAATGTGTGGAGCAGATAAGTGATGCAAATGACAGTGGGTGTGATGTTAGTCGGTATGAAATTGAATATGGGTATTTCTTTGATAATCTTTCTCGTCTTCACAATATGCAAATGGACATGTTTGTTTTGAATGAGGAATGCATTGGTGTGAGAGAGAATGAAGGTGTTAGCTCTATTGCTAATGAACATTTTTTTAGATAACAGTCAGTCTTTGGCACATAGGTCAATATGCCTATCAGCTGAAAGTGCACATGAGGTTGCTAATACACATGACAATCTTTTTGCTGACCTTTCTAATCTTGAAAGTGATTGCATTCAAAATGATTCAAACACTGAACATGCTCTAAAAAATAAATGCACGAGACTCTTGGCTCAGGGTTAAATTTTGAATTATCTGAGTCTTTCTTTGAGACATTCCAAATGACATTGCATTGTGGTTTGAAGAATGAATTTGATAGCATGTGTGAACCTGAGATGGAAGAAAGTGCTTAGGCATTAGAGGTTGATGTTTTTTCTGGATACCTTGATTTGAAGGAAGGTGAAGGTATTGTGGGTGTTGATAAACCTGATTTTCAAAATCTTGAAACACATGACAATGTGCTTGGGTTGTTCTATTGGGATGATGAAAAATTGACCTGTGATGCAATTCAGTTGAAGAGGTTACAAATGTGTGAGAAATCTGTGCTCAACACACAAGAGGATGGCATATTGTTTTTCAGCCATGATATCTTCTTTGAGCATGATCATTTTGAGGCAGTTAGTGAATGTGATAAGACCATGTTTTCATTTGGTATTGATCACTATCCTCAAATGTTTCCATTTGATGCAAAATAATAAAATGAAGAGAATGGCAATGATGTGCCCTATGTAATTTTGCTGCCATGTGATAACAAGGTTGAACAAAGAGCAAGTTTCCACTTACACAAAGGCAGCTTGATACTTGTGTTTGTAGAAATGTAGTCACTCATATTGTTGTGGTGTGATAGAGGCAAGCATGAGTTGAGGGAGATCAACTCTTTTAACATATTGGTGTTTGACAGAGGTAAGAATTGACTCCCATTTTCATTTGGTGGCCTAGGTCAGCAAGTGAAGTGAAAAAGAAGGTTGAATAAAGGAGTAGTTTCAGAACACCCAATGGATTCAACATTTGGTCTACTCTTCAGAGAGTTGGATTCTTGTTATGCCCACAAGGGGCATACATCCCCAATCAGAGCCACTATTGGGACTATCACATTTTTCAAATTTGAAGTGCCCATATTGAAAATTTTGCCTTTGCACACTCAAAAGTGCACCTAAAAAATCTGCCCAAGTGACCTACTTTGGAGGGTCACAATTCAGAGCCAATTGATTTTCGTGCAAAACCCTTTTGTGGACACACTAATGTGACATATGTGAACATGCATGTCAATTTTCAGCTTCCCATGATAAGTTTTGATAGGGTTTTGTAAAGCGAAGTTGGAGGGTTTTGGCACTATTTTTTTGTTTACAAACTTTCAGTTCTACGAAGTAGCCTCCTATTCAAACTGATATTTCGTTGTAGGATGATTTTCAAGACAAAAGGATTGTTGTTCTCCATTCTCCCTACACTCAAATGCTCCCTAGTCCAGTTTCAGAGCCTAGTGATTTGATTTGTTATTTTTACAAGGTCAAAAGCAAATGCAATTTGTCTTAATTTTACGCCTGCATTTTAAAAATTATTTCAAGGTGGTCAGCTTTGACCCCTAATATCTCATGAAAAACGATGATTGAAGCAAATCCCTCTTGTGCACACACTCACTGGACCTAAATGATCTAGTGTGTCCAGTGGCAGCCTCCCAAAAGTTGTTTTGATATTTTTTCAAAATGGTGACTTGGTGAGCTTTAATTGGTTTTGAACAAGTGCAGTTGTAGAAAAGTTTAACTGAACAACTTTGACATTGAATATCTTTTGTCTCGTGATCTATTTTTCCAAGTTGTTTGTTTCATTGCATTCTTGGATCAAATTTCTACACACATATTCAATTTCGCGCCTCCAAGATAAGTTCTAATGGGTTATTTAATTGCTTTTTGATCACGACAGGGCCAAAAATGGTGTTCTGGAAAGTGTCAAATTTTTCAAATCTAAGGACAACCCATTTCTTTTTTGGGTTTGAAACATCTACAACTCTATTTTCATTAAGATCAAAGGCCGTATGATGCATTATTTTAATGAACTATTTTTGCAACAAACACATCCCGGGGCCAATTTACAAAGGAGGTACATGAATTTTAAGGGCTGAAAAAATTTGAGGAAATGGGTTTTCTCTAAATAATTGATGATTCTCCTATTCAAATTTTTGTGGTTCCAAATGTCCCATTTTTCCCACAGTGAATTTTCTCCAAATGGCTCGCAGGCGTAATTAGAAGTCACAAATTTTATAATGTTTCAAATGTTCATATTTAAAATATTGTGCAAGGATAAAAGAGGCATTTAGGGCAAAAATAAAGTGCACTTTCAAATGTTTTTAATCAAAGCAAGTTTAATTCTTGATTCTAATTGGTCCAGAGGCGGCTTTGTTAGTCTTGATTGTGCAAGGACTATTTGAGCTTGCGTTTGTAGCGAAAATGTACCTAAATTTTTGAGGAATTTATAATTTTCACTTGTTGTCAAGAGCATCAAACTTGTGGGAGCTGTCGTGATGCCTGGATGAGTAAATTCAAAACTGTAATGGGCAAATTTTTTTTACACAGATGGATTCTATGCTTGCAGAGGAAGAGCATCAATTTTGCTTGAAGAAAATGTGTCGCCATAGCCAAAGAAGCCAAAGAGCATGAAATGCCAGGATTTAGGATAAAGCTCGCAAGCCTTGCAACAATAAAGCAGTATTTCCCTGGAGGCTGCAAGTGTGCGAGTGAGGTAAAGACAAAAGCTCGATGGTAAATATTAAAAAAAAATCCTTCATTTCTTTTGAAAGGTAAAACAAATTTTTAAAAAATAGAGGATGTGAAGCAAATCCTCACTATTGATTGTGGACCTCGTGGGAGTAGAAGTGACCCAGCCAAAGGCCCTCGGTGTGCGAGGTTGAGAGAAGGAAGAGAATGGTGGGCCTGACTTAAAGTATAGTGTGCAAAATATTTTATCATGCCCCATAGTATTATATTTAGAGTGCCTTCATTTTAAAATAACGAATTTTAAGGAGTGAGGTAAAATTTGTAGCTCGATAAAATGTTTAGAGGACTCTACCTTTTTAAAGAACAAGGATAATGTTGCTAGGAAATAAAGGATTTTTCACGGGGCAGTTGATTTTTAATTAAAGGTGAAAATTAAAGGGGAATGGGTAACTTGTGTTTTACACAATGAAAATTTGATTGGCCTTCATTGTTTGAAAAGCAAACATTTTAAGTGTAAAACGAAAAGTGAAGGCCAAGATATTTTGAATGGAGGTATAAAGTAAAACACGGGTAAGTTTTATTTGCCCATGATATTTTCATCAGTAAAATGAGAGTTTAAATATTGATGTGTACATTTCTGAAGAAGCATGGGTGAAATTAAATTTTTCCATGGAGATTTTATATAGACAAATATTTTAAATGAAGTGTTTAAAATATTATGTGCATAGGGAAAGGGAACACGTGAGAATATTTTGCAGCACGGGCCGAATATTTTAAAATGCAAAGTGAGAATACTTTACTAGCTAAAGGTAAAGTGTAAAGTGTAGGGTGAAAATAAAGTGTAACAAAAGAGCAAAATAAAATATTCTCATAGGAGAACAGAGGTATTTTTCAACTGCTAGGGAAATGGGAGTTTTCACGAGTAAGTTTTTTCTCAACTATAGGGTGAATCATTTTCATAGAGGAGTGTAATTTCTCTGTTGCACACGTGTTTTCAAAGAACAAAGAGCAGAGGAAAAATTTGTTACTTCTACTAAGAGAGAAGAGAGAGGATTTTCCAAATGGTTTTGTGTTGATGATCAATGGGAAAGAAATTTCCATGTGTATTCAACAAATTAAATTTAGGGATTCTTCTATTTTCTTCTTATTCTCTTCTTTTCTCATTTATAAGGGGTTCCATTTTCTGAAAGTTTTGTAAGGCAGGCAGAAGCTTTGAGTAAATTGTAAAGCTAGGGTGAATTATGTCTATTACACATTAATCTGGAGTGTTTATGTGTTCTGAATTATGCTTTCATGAATATATTTTATATGATCTGACTGTCTCCATGTCTGAGATGTAAAACTCCTTTGAATTCAATAATCAAAGATTACTTGGGTTTTTTCATACACATTTGTTGCATTTGAGTTGCATTTGTTATTGTCTTCTATTCAGTGAATAATGTAATTGCTTTAATGAATGTCAGTTACATTTGTTATTGCCTATTGTTCAGGGGATAGTGTAATTGCTTCAACAAATGTATCAGGAGTGTTGTGTTTCAGGTGGATTTGTAAGAATGGTTAGCAAATAAAGCTTCAGCGGTCTTGTTGTCATAATGTGATAACATTTTCAAATATCTTCAAAACATGTTCAACATTACAGGATGAAATGTCGGTTATATAACTCTATAGCCCTTTCTTGGCACTGGTCAATCTTTATGCTTATGTTGTTTTCAATTTGGTCCCAAATTATTAAAGAAAATAAAAAATCAATTCTCTATTTTGAGTTATGTGTTTTCCATGTTCTCTGTGTTGGTTAATGAAATTCACTCAATGTCTTAGTCAATGTTGAGTGATATTTTATGTTTCTTATCATAATTTCGTGAGAGCATTATATGTTATGCAATACCCTATTAAGTACATGTGTCTAAATCTTTAAGTGTTGCTAAAGGGTCACCCCCCTAGGTCCTACAGAACCTGAAGTGCAAGGGAAATGTGGTCCAATCCCATTTCCTGTCGATTGGCCAAATCCATCTTTGAGTCTGAACATAATAAATTGGCTAATCTTTAAGATTCATTTGATCTGTTGATTTGGAACACCAACAAGTGT
This sequence comes from Sequoia sempervirens, assembly GCA_007258455.2. NCBI lineage: Eukaryota > Viridiplantae > Streptophyta > Pinopsida > Cupressales > Cupressaceae > Sequoia > Sequoia sempervirens. Next base: position 269,245,161 of record VDFB02000015.1, on the reverse strand, counting down.
GTTTCTTTTCAAGTAAGGAACAATATTTAATGGTCAAGAAACATGTGCAACCCATGAGTTTAGATTCACATTATTTGTATTACCCTTGAAATTATGCTTTCATTGATAGAAGAACTCACTTTTTATAATTTTGAGAAATTTCAATCATTTCTTTAAAAATATATCACTTTTGTCTTCTTTCATTGTCATAGAAGATTATAATTGCATGCTTTTTAAATTCAATTTGATAACTTGATTGATTATTTTTATGTTTTGAAGAACTTGATTGATTTTTTTCATGTTTATAAGAACTTGAATGATCGCTTTCATGTTTTATCTATTATTTTGATAATTATCATTTTAACCAATTGTATTAAAGTGATATAAAATTATCACTAAAATTGATCAAAAAATTAAATATTGAAAGAACGTGAAGTGGAGAACAAATAAAACAACTTTGTGCAATTGAGAAATTTAAATTATTTCTTTTTTCCATCTCAATTTGATACTTGATAGTTTGAATGATTATGAAATTCCATTGGTAAGAAGTCTAGTTCAAGCTTGGAAGATATTTTCTTGGTATCATGCCCATAGGAACTTAAAGTATGAGTGCTTAAATATTTTCTCTATATGCCTAACTTTTATATTCTATTTGGCTCCAATTCTCATATTATATCCTCACAAAAAAATTCACACTTTAAATTAAAATCTCGAATATTTAATACTTATAGCTAGTGGGTAAGTAATTCAAAGCACATGCTTTATTCTCAAATGGTTAGTATTATCACCTTATCTTTTCTTCAGTATTGTTATGTGCCCATGATTCTAGAAATCCATTGTCATATCCCTTGGTTTTCCTCTGACCACTAGTTTTTTTTATCTAATTGCTCTACACTATTTGTTAGGGACACAAGCCCATTTTTATGATGGTAGATCATAATGAAAAATCATCTCCCACATAATTTATTTTATGCTCATTTTTAGTCTATCCCATCCCTTCAATAAAGTTAGCTCTTACCCCCATTATCCTATAACCTATCACTTGTATCCTCCTCCTCACTACACATTTTAACCAAACATGAAGAGCATAGGACATGTGATGTGAATGACTTATGTTCTAAGGAACCTACCATTTAATGTCTTTTTTTCCATATCCAATAGAGGATTTCATGTTTAATTGGTTTTGTAAGATCTTAAATATATTTACCATTCAATGTCCACCCTATTCTTCCATTCCTACCATCACACGCATTTTACCTATTTCATTCATATAGCCCAACATTCCACACCTCCTTTTATATTATACAACCACCATCCATATTTCATCCTATACACATACCCTTACAAGAAATATTTCCTTCTAGTAAGTATTGAGCAATTCTCTTCTCCATTAAAAATGCACACCTCAAGTGCCCACTTCATATCCTATAGTCAAACCCTAGAAATGTCCTTATTCACCTTATGTTATATTATTCTCTCCTAATCCCACCCTATTAACCTCTAATAGTTCAACCTATGTTACATTAATTAATATCTACTAGTCCATCTTATGTTCCATTATCCCCTTCTATTCCCATCCCATTACCATGTCTTATAGCACCCTATGTTCCATTATCCCCTCTTGGTCTTGTCCCATTATCTTCTCCTAATTCATCGCATGTTCCTTTATTCCTTACTAAAATCCCATCCCATTAATCTCTAATACTTCACCCCATGTTTCATGATCCCCTCTTGGCCCATCCCACTAATCTCTTCTACTCCATCCTATCTTCCATTTCCCCTTCTACTCACATCCCATTGTACCCTCTCTTATTCATTCCTATGTTCTATTATCCCCTCTTCGCCTCATCCTTTTATCCCTTCTATGTTATGCCAACTTTGCCCATATTTTATCCTATACACATACCCTTACAAGAAACCTTTCCTTGCACTCATTATTGATAAACTCTCTCTCCATTAACACTCATCGGTGATTTTTTATGTGATGAAGATTGGTGAGATTGATGCTATATTGGGAAGTTCGTGGTTGCACTCAATCGGTAAATTTAGTTAGGATTTCCAAACAAGGGTATAGGAGTTCACTGTTGATAGGAGACTGATAGTGTTGATGGCATGGGACATGGATCCTCAATATGAAGTAACAGCGAAGGGGCCATACAAATTGTTTGTGGGAATTAGAGTGGCAGAACAGAAGCTAGATAAGGCCTTTGATGGTGAATTTGCAAAATTTATACAGAGGATCATTTGATTTATTGCTAGGAATCATATGACAATATTTGCAGACCGATTCCAGTTTTGTGTTTACAACAAAAGTTTTTAAGATCAACTCACTTGATATGCGACCCTAGAGTAGGATTGCTTGAGGGAAAGGAATCTTGGGAGGGAGGACATGTAATGTCCCATTTTTTATGGTGAAAGAATTAAATAATTATTTTTTATTATTACCTAAAATAATTAAACGGTAATAATTAAATAATTGATAAAAGTTATTTTAGGAAATCAATATTAATTAAAGTCACTTAATAAATGTGATAACCACTCAAAACCGTGAAATAATATTATAAAAGGAGTTTTGATTCTCAAGAATGGTGTGAATGATCATTTATTTTTCTCTTCAATATAATTTGAGGGTTTCTCAAATTTGTTCTCAAGATGACTGGGAAAACCATTTTTTATAGTGAAACTATCTGCACTAGATAGTCTTGGAAGGATCACCTCAAATTCTTCTCATTGGAATTTACATTTGGTATTGTTGCCGATTGATTTGATAATTGTCTTGCTATTTCATATTCTACACTGAGTGTGATTCATAATGGATATTGCGGAAATTATCATATTTCTATATTGAGGGTTACATGCATACTCTGTTTTGGGCAATTAATTGCGGACATTAATTTTGGTGTTCTTCATATTGCTATTGCCGACTGGAGCGATCAATATTATTATTAGGTCCTTGTTTATTGTTCAGAATCAAGAGTTCTTTATACTATCTTGGAAAGCGGATTGGTTCAATGCCATTCAAAATGATATAGAGTCATCAAAAATCCATTCACAGTGCTATGGAAATGGACACATAGCCTTTGGTGTTTGGGAAATATATCACTCTATCGGCCTTATCATATATTAATCTGCCAACATGGAGGTTATGTTACATTGTGGGAATTATATGGGCGGCACCATTATATCTTCTAATCAAAGATTACTCTTGGAATGTTATTTGGCATAAGGATTGCAGTATTTTAATCGCCAACTTACCATTGGTCGAACTGCATTCATAAAAGGACAAATACAATGGGTTTGATTGGGCCACTCTTACCTCCTGCCGCCACTCATAGCCAACCGATAATGGGGAAGTTGTGATTATTTCTAAGTCTTGAAGGAGCATTAAAGGAGGCATCATTTATTAATTCAATAGAACCAAATCGTGGGGAATTACTATCGTTTGGCCTTCACATATTGCAGCCCAATATCTGACTACTGGCGTGGCCTATCAAAAGGGAAAGCATATATATTGGAAGTCTGGAAGTTGGCGTGGGAACCCGCAGGACTAATTGCATCATATGGATTCATCTATTGTGTATATGCTCATATTTTGGACTATTCATTTGTGAGTAATTCATTGTCTCTATTCGAAATAAGAAAGTCTAATGTTTAGAAATATTTGTTGTTATAACTCATATAGACTTTAAATCTATAAATCTATGTTTCTATTGAGGTATTTCGCAATATTGTAGCGGTATAATGTCTAGCTGTAGCATTGTTTCTGATGTAATATTATTTTCAGAATCCTTGCATTCAATACTTCATATTGCATAATTAAATATTAGATATCTATAATTTTTGGATATGAATATTATACGATCTGACATATTATGTTGTTGGATTATTTGTATTGCATTGGTTAAATGTATCTCAAGCTGATTGCATACAAATCTTGTTTGAAATATCAATTGGAAACACCATAAATTATTTTGTAAACACACTGTTTGACAATATGCTTGTTGTGTCAAACTGAGTTTAATTGTGAAAATCATAAAGCTTTGGTCATATTGGGTAAGGCATTTTACAGGGAGAGAGAGGGGGGTAGAGAGGGATAGGTTACATAGGGAGAAGTAGTGATGAAGAAGGAAAATCAGCCATCATTCACAATTTCACTACAACATACATGCCACTCAGTAATTGCTTAAAATGACACCAAAAATCTGCAAGAAGTGTCTTAATTTCTCATACCAAAATCTCATGAAATTACATAATAACAATACAAATCTGAAATAACATTGTTTTGCAGCCATGAGGACTGATCAAATACATTTCAAAACTGATATAGAATTTGATTTATGACAGAAAAAATCAATCACAAGAATGGTTTCCTTCAACCAATCTTCTTTCACAAGGTTTTGTTGAACTACAACCCACAACCTTGAATGGTAAAACTCAGCTACATGCAATAGACCTCTAATTCTTAAAAACTTTTGATTTTGCAACAACATCTTCAAACCTAAAATACATGGAGTTTTGAACTCCTCCACAAATTTGGAAAATGATCCTCTTACAAATATGAAACTCACAACCACAACAAAAAATTGCACAAGCAAATGCAAGATGGAAATAAAATTTTATATTATCTTTAAAATCAAATCAGATTACAACATTACAAAGGGCTTGATGATTACATAAGCTATTAATATTTGGAGTCACAATCCTCTAGAAAATTTGGCAACATCATGTTATGAAAAACTTCAACTCCTGCAAGCTAGCTTCTTACTAACACAAGACTGCAATATGTAGAGAATTGAGAATGATAATACCACTATGGTATCCCCAAACAACATACCAATACTGTTGGAGTATAGGAAACAGTAAGAGGGGGGGTGAATCAGTGTTTCAATAACCAAATTCAAATTCAATTGTTTTTCAAAGCACATAATTTCTTTATAATCATGAAAAATTCAATTTCAAGAATGTGCTCAAATGTGACAACAAATATTAGATCTTTAAACCACATGAAAAACTCAAAAGAGGAATAACACAAAAGAACCATAACACAGTATTTTCAGTGCACTCTCTAACAATAAGCCATGCTCAAGCATCTGAAATATATAGCAATGAAGAACCCACCAAAAACCAATAATACCATACTTTTGTTTAAGACCAAATGTAACTAAAATCAACTTACAGATCTAAACTACACAAACCACTGTATCTTCCAACTGTCCATGATCATCATTGTCAAAGAAATCTTGGTTAGTTTATTTTCCTCCAAACTTCGTGGCATGTCATTCATTCTTCAAACTTCAAACCCTAAGCTTGTTGATGTTTATACCAAGCTTTCAACTTTTGTTTTACCTGATATACCTTATTTTGCAATAATAAGTGAAATATTAAAGATTATAATCTTCCTACCCAAGTTTCTTTTCAATGTCAAACAAAACACTCTTCATTGAACCTTTGTTCAAGTACCTTTTACCACTTTGTAACTCTCAAAACCATAAATCATTATGTCGACCTCATTTCATTATTCACTTTGCAACCCAAAACTCTTATCATTATGTCAGTGTTTGCATGAATGTAATAAAACTTATAATTACCAATGTTAAAGACCATGTGTTGGTCTAAACTATGATAGCATCAAAATGCCCAGTCACCAAACCAAAACCTTGTGAAATATTGCAACCTCAATATCATGACAAAGAGAGCTCATAGTCACCACAAAATTAATCCAAACCAAAGATGTCTTATACCTTGCATAAATGTATCAATTAAATAACCTGTCTAGACTTCAATGCCAAAACCACAATGTCAAAGGGGTCAACAAACTCCCCATTTGGCATTAATGTCAAACCTACCAAATACCAGAAGAATATGAACTGAATAATCATCAATACTTTGCCAAACGTCTACTTGAAAGAATAACATTGAATCTTGTCAATAAAAATAACATATTGCACCAAGTGAATCTGAATGTATTACATGTTTTTCTCCCCCTTTTGACAACAATGCCAAAGGTCAAAGGGGGTAGTAAATCAAAAAATACCTGTCCAAAGACCTTAAAGTGTTGTCACAGAAAAACCAAACACTGTCAGATCTAAATAAATAAACCTGAAAATAGAGCACTGCAAACTGTTGAGAATATATGCCAACCATGAAGATATACATGAAATATGAACTAGGGGTGTATAATATACATTGAGACTCCCCCTAAAACCAAGCATGCATATTTTGTGTTACTGAGGGAAGGAAAGGGACCTTAAGCTTCTCAAAGACTTTCTTTGTTAATGGCTTTGTAAAAATGGTAGTCACTTGATCACATGAAGCAACATACTTTCAATTTTCCAACTCTATAGAGCCGATCAGTTTCCATACCTATTGTCAAATCCAAAAAGAGTTCCTTAACAACCTATTCTGCAACTTACAAATCAACATCAGTAACTTGCAACCAAACAATGTATTGTGTTCATTATGCACCTTGCAAAGAGATGACTAGTACACTATGAAGTAATTATGAAGATTGTGATGAAACAATCCACCCCATTGTGAATCTATAAGATGAGATTGCACTAAGCACTCAGTATGAAAAGGACTTCACTTGATGAAAGAAAACACAGCAAACAGTTCTTTACAAGACATTGAGAAAATAATGGAAACGCGTCAGCAATTTGTATACCTATTCCTTGAAAAATTATCAAGACAAGAGAGCACTGTAACCAAAATAACCAAACCATTGTCTATCAAGAGTATTGTTCTTTGTCAAACTTCATAAGAAAAGAGAAATGACTTCACATGAATCTATAGTTGTATCAAAAGATCTTGTGTCAAGTAAATCTTCTTTCATCAGCTAAAGCCTTACGTTAGCTCCTTCTAGTTCAGATAAGTGCTTTGTCTTGTCAGGATTCCCTCATAATATTAGAATATTAGCCTCAAGAAGAGAAAAAGTATTTTGATGCCACTCTTCTTATTGATTGGTTAGCTCCTTAGTCGCCCATCACTTATAGTCACTATTACCAATGCATGGCAACAACATGCACATCGACAATTCACACACTACTGACCTGACCATTACTAGCTCCCTTCACAAGGCTCTTCCTACTGCATGATTCCTTAATGCACTTGCAACATTGATCTTCTTGTGCCATGTCACCACCTTTAATTTATATTCCCCCTATAGCTTACAACCCCACTTACGTATGTGATTCAACCAGCATACAAGCTAAGGTGCAACTAAAAGTACAATTTAAAACAAGAGAAGAGCATGTACAGATACTGATCCATTGTGAACAAGAAAATATCACTATCTTCAAGCAGTCAAAGTCCCAAGTTAAGTTATTAAGGTACTTTCCTCTTCCATTATCAAAGACCAAACATCAATATGTATACCAATACCACATTTTGTATATGCAAGATAAAATATTGTTCAAAAAAGTAAATGTTGCTATGTTGTCTGCTCCACTAAATTGTCATCAAATCCAAGATCCACAACCATCAAGATTCAAAATATCCATGTTCCATAATAAGATCCAAGTTCCAAAGTCATTAGAAGAAACAACTAAAAAACCAGACTTATCACAAGCAACCAAAGAAACTACAATAATATTGTCTTTAATAGCACTGCACTTGTTGTCACTACATTATACATAATCTTACTCATAACTTGTCTTCTCTAGGGGCTGAAGGGTACAACACTAACCTTCTCCCCCTTACCTCATGTTGATCTTTCAAGCACTTTGTGATGTCTCTTGTGTGGTATGCACAAGATTTTTTTTTCCTACTTCTTTACTTTGTTTTATTCTCCACACTGACTTAGGATCTTTATTTTCCTTGCTCAAGATATTCTCTTGCTTTTTCTTGATCATCTAGTCTCTAGATGGTTTCATCAACCTTCTTCTACACCACTGTGCTTTGTGCCCAAACATATTGCATCTATATCATAAAATATTGCAGTCTTGACCAAAGGAAAGATAATTTCTTCTAAACATTTTGTGAGAACTTTTATTGACACTCCTTACATGATCATGTCTTTCACACATCCAAATTTTTTTGCTAGGTTACCAACATTATTACAGTTATAACATACATTATTATAATTCTGATTTAACAAGTTATAAGAACTCTTAAATCCTTATTCCATCCAAAGCCATTTCTTGAGTGAGTTCTACAATCTCTAGCTTTATGACCATAAACATAACATGAATAGCAATAACCATAAAATTGAGAATAGTTGTACCTTATTGAATGGTATTTCCTAATAGGTAGAGATGTTGAGGATCTACTTGTCCTTCTACCTTCATCAATACATTTATCTTATGTCTTATCTTCAGGAGTAGCAACATGATGACCCAAATCTATCTTCTTCCTTGGTGTATTTCTGACTTCGGAGCACTGTCCTTTTCCGTAACCTAGACCAGTAGTGTCCTTATGATGTTTTTTCTTGCTTAACATGTCATTTAAGAATTCAGTACTCTTTTCAAATTGCAGATTCTTATGCAACTTGGAAGATTCATTTTCTAATTCATTTCTTAAAGAGACTATTTCTAACTAGTTTTAGGCATTCATTAGTTTTGACTTCAAGATCAGATTTTGTAAGATCAACTACCCTTTTTGATTCTACCTCTTTCTTTAGGTTGATAATAAGTTTGTTAGACTCTTCAAGATCTAAAGAAACTTTTGCAAGATCTTAAAGTACCTTGTTCTTGGAGTCTTTTTCGTGTAGAAGTTGGTCTTCTAATCTCTAGTTCTCCTTTCTAAGTTGCTTGATCTCATTTAGGGAATAAATAAGTTCACCTTCAAAATCAATTTCACATTCATCTTCAACATACTCTTGTTCAAAATCACTCACTAAGTGATCTCCTTCTTTGTTTACACTCTTCACTACAAAATCATCTTTTGTACTAGATTTCAGTGGTGTTTGTTGTTTAGCATTATGTTGGGTATTTATTTTCTCTCTTTTTCTTTTACTTTTTTCCATAACGAGTACTCCACTACCAGGAACCCTTAAGTTGGTTAGACTTATGCAAGGGTATGACTCTGATACCACTTGTTGGAGTATGGGAAACACTGATAGGGGGGTAAATCAATGTTTCAATAACCAAATTCAAATTCAATTTTTTTTCAAAGCACATAATTTCTTTATAATCATGAAAATTTCAATTTAAAAAATGTGCTCAAATGTGATAGCCAATATCAAATCTTTAAACCACATGAAAAACTCAAAAGAGGTATAACACAAAAGAACCATAACAAAGTATTTTCTTGAGTGGAAAACCCTCATAGGGATAAAAAAACCACTCAAGAAAATGCATCATTGGCTTAATAAATTCCCACTGATTATAGGGCCTCATTGGCTTATTTTTGTGCTTCACTAGCAAAGCCTCACTAGCTTAAATTTATGCCTCACTGGCTACATAAAATGCATCAGTGGTTACACAACTGCCTCACTGGAAAACACAACTGCTTCACTGGCTAAACACAACCTCACTAGATTTTTCGTGTTACTACAGCCTCACTGGAATTCATGGTATCCTCACTGGCTTTCATGGTAGTAACTGCCTCACTAGAAAAAACAACATTTCTCATCAAATAATATTGTAAAGAACAATACAAAGTATCACCTCCATTTCACTAAATAACACTTCTTGTTTGTCTCATTTATAACTAGAGACACAAGAATCTATGTGTATAAACAATTACAATCTACACTTAAAGTGCCTTCTTACTGCTCATCACAAACTTCCTCATCAAATGCTTCAGCATGATTATAAAAGTAAATGCAATTCATATAGCATGGCTATGTGATATCAGCATGATAACCAACCAGTGACAGTATAGGGTTTTGAAAGAAACCTCTCTTTAAAAAACAAAGTAATCATAACATCTAAAACACAAATAGTCTAACAATCTAAATCTCCAACTCACAATGTAACAACATTTTCAAATGCCCATTTTCATGAAACTAAGGTTTCGAGAGAAACTTCTACATTCAAAGTATAATGAGCATAAAAAAACTAAACATTGATTCTTACTTTCTCAAATTTTTTAGTGCACTCTCTAACAATAAGTTGTGCTCAAGCATCTAAAATATATAGCAGTAAAGAACCCACCAAAAACCAATAACACCATACCTTTTTTTAAGACCGAATCTAACTAAAAACAACTTACAAATCTCAACTACACAAACCACAATATCTTCCAACTATCCATGGCCACCGTTGTCAAAGAAATCATGGTCAGTTTTTTGTTCTCCAAACTTTGTGGCATGTTGTTCATTCTTCAAACTTCAAACCCTAAGCTTGTTGCCACTTACACCAAGCTTTCAACCTTTGTTTTACCTGATATACCTTATTTTGCAATAATAAGTGAAATATTAAACATTATAATCTGCCTGACCAAGTTTCTTTTCAATTTCAAATAAAACACTCTTCAAACCTTTGTTCAAGTACCTTTTTATCACTTTGTAACTCTCAAACCCACAAATCATTATGTCGGCCTCCTTTCATTATTCATTTTGCAACCCAAAACTCTTATCATTATGTCAGTGTTTGCATGAATGCAATAGAACTTATTATTACTAATGTTAAAGACCATGTGTTGGTCTAAAATATGATGGCATCAAAATGCTAAGTCACCAAACCAAAAAAAATTGAAATATTGCAACCACAATATCATGATAAAGAGAGCTCATAGTCACCACAAAATCAATCCAAACCAAAGATTTATTATACCTTGCATAAATGTATCAATATAATAACATGTCTACACATCAATGCCAAAACCACAATGTCGAAGGGGTCAGCAAATACCACCTTGGAAAACCCACGCCCCTTTTGAGGATAATTCATAAAATATTAAAAATTATTAAATGCTCACATGGCCTTCACATGGATGCCTACACCATGGCCAATCAAATTTGGTCTATCCAGTGTGCTTCATTATTTTCCGACAGCTTCGATGGCTCCATGAAAGAACATGCATCAACATGCAAACTTGGGCACCAAACATGCAAGAGCATGCAATCAACATGCAACGACATGCATACAAAGTGGTCCCCACCAAGAAATGGATGCCTAGGCAAGAATATTCCTCTTTATATGCCTTTGAAGCATTTACCGAAATAGATTTCCTCCAAAATTATAATTAAAAATCCACATAGGGAAAATTGTATATTTTGGAAATTAAAAATACTTATTTTCCACACAACATTAGTCTACATAAGCCCTTATTGAAAATTTAAAAAAAAAAAAAAAAATTGGGTGATGCAAGATTCATCTTATACCTTGGATGCTCCTACATCAAGTAGAGAAGGAAGGTGGGTAGGAGGAAGGAAGAGAGAGAGAGAGGGTGGGGGGAGATGGAGAGATGGAAAGAGAGATAGTGATAGGGATAGAGAAAAAGAGGAGGGAGGGAGAGAGAGAGAAGTGAGATAGAGAGGATGAGAGGGAGGAGGGAAGGAGGAAGATGAAGATATTGAGAGAGATAGGAGGGAGGGAGAGAGAGAGAGAGGGAGAGAGAGGTAGAGAGGGATAGGTTAGATAGAGAAAAGTAGAGAGTGACTGTGGGTGGGAGGAAGGAAGAAAGAGAGACAAGGGAACCAGGGAGGGAGAGGTAGAGATGGACAAATAGATAGATAGAAGTATATAGGGAAAGAGAGAGAGAGAGAGAGAGAGAGAGAAGGGGGGAGGAAGGGAGAAGTAGAGAGGGAGAGAGGGAGGGAGGGAGAGGTAGGGAAGGAGAGAGAGGTAAGATTGAGAGAGTGAGAGAGGAGGGAGGGAGAGAGATAGAGATAATTTGAGAGGGAAGGAGGGAGGGAGGGATGGAGAGAGATGTGAGATAGAGAGAATGAGATAGAGAGGAGGAAGATGGAGATATTGAGAGAGAGGAGGGAGGGATAGATATAGAGGCAGAAATGGATAGGATAGATCGAGAGAAGTAGAGAGGGAAGGTGGGTGGGAGGAAGGAAGAGAGAGGGAGGGAGGGAGAGGTAGTGAGGGAGAGAGAGGTGAGTGTTGATATGTAGATCCTGATTAGACTTGATGTTTAAATTTTCCCTTCCTTACTTTGTATGTTTTCCTCTAAATTAATTAATGAGGGAATACACTGGGGGTGAAGCCCCTCTTGTGGGATCTGGGGGTATTATCCCCCCTATAGGGGCCTAGGGGTGGAGCCCACAGTGGGGGTCTAGGGGAAACACCCCCAAAGAAAATTTGTCTTAATATTTTAATAAACAATTTTCTACATATTTGTATTTTGAAATTCAGTTAAAACAATTTGTAAATCTACCTGAAAGTTGGAGAGTTTTATGGCTATGAATAGGAAAACCAACTGTCATGAATTGAACAACCTATTGCACAACATACATGTGAGAATCCCAATAGACACATGATGTTTAGTTTTATTGCTACAAGTCACGTGGGATGCAGAGGGTCACATAGTTTTGTGTGAGGTTATTTACAAGTTCAGTATTCCAGGAGCACATAGCACTTTGCATGTAAAAATAGAATAGTGAAAATAGGTTGAATTGATTGCTACACGTTGTAGCTATTACTGTAGGTTATTGTAATATGTATTTTTTGGAATTCATTTAATAAATGGACTAGTGTTTATGGACATAGCCTGAGAATTGGGTGAATCACGTTAAAGTTTTATTGTCTCATTGTTTACTGTGAATTTGTTTCATTCCTCTATTTTATCTCTATTCTATTTTTGCTCGTGTTTAATTTAATCTACATATAACTAGTAATTCAATCCCTTTGTTTCTACCTGCAATTCTTGACAGTGAGAGAGAGAGAGGAGATATAGAGAGTAGAGAGAGAAGGAGAAAGTGAGAGAAAATGGGGAGGAAGGGAGAGAGGGAGGGAGAGGTAGAGAGAAGGGGGAAATAGAGAGAGTAGGAGATGGAGAAAATTAGGAGGGAAGGAGGGAAGGAGGGAGAGAGAAGTATAGAGGGAAGGAGAGAGAGATAATGGTGAGATGGAGAGAAGTAGAGACTGAAGGAGACAGTAAGAGAGAGAGGTATAAAGCATAAGGGATACAGAATGAGTGAGATAGAGAGAGAGAGAGAGAGAGATAAAGATGATACAACTTTTTGATTATTGAAATTTGACCTCCTAGTTATTGAAATTTGGCATGTTGATTATTGAATTTTGATTAGGTCTAAAAATGATAAGACCTTCCAAAAACTACAATTTGCATTATAACTCCTAGAGATCTAAAACTGCTCTCAAACATTGTGAAACTATACACATGAAATATAACTTAAAATATAAGAAATTTTATTTCATGTATATAGTTTCACTGAAAGAGCAGGATAAAGAGAAAAAAAGAAAGAAAAAAGAAACAGAAAAAATATTTCAATGCAAGACAAATCAAAAGCGCATTATAACATGCTCACATTTTATGCAATCACATAACACAAGTGTGTTATAACACGCTCGCATTTTGTGAAATCTAAACCATAAGAGGAGCATGTTATAATGTTCTCACATTATGGCTCAAGTGGTAATGACCGAGCCTAGGCTCGATCATTACCTACCCATAAAGTGAACAGGTTTTATTATAACACTCGCGTTTTCTTTATTTCAAGACCAAAAAGTGGAGTGGCCACTTTTTGGTCCCCCATCTTTGTGCACTTACCCGTATATGTATGGATATTTACCATAGCCTTTAACTCTAATGCATGTGAATGTGGGGAAATAAATAAACCAACTGCCAAATTTCTTGATTTCATTCATTTCCTAATTCAACAACCTTTTATGAAAATCACCCTCTATCAATGTGATTATATAGAAGATAAAAGAAACATTAAATCTCACAAACTTTTGTGTTGTGAACATTTCTAATTATGGATAATATTCCTATTTAATATTTATTATCCCTAGCCCATGATTTATACTATTTATATTCCTAGAAAGTATTTCCTTTTAGCAAGGGCATATACTAAATAAGAGGTCATAAAATTTCTCTTTTATTGCAATATTGGATAATTGTTCATGGAGATCATCGCTAATCATTATAGCCTAGTCAATAAACTATTTCCTAGCTAACACCTTGGAAATAAACTAATATATCTAGGATTATAATTTTGTGGCAATCTCTTGCCTCGCAACTATGCTTATTAGTCTTATATAGTTAATTAATTATTCTAAATTATCTTTTAGGAATTCTAGAGAATGTAGTATTAGAATTTTTGAGCTATTTCTTTATTACTTCTTGACACTTTTTCAAGCTATCATCAATATTGTTGTGTTAATTCCATGGATATATGAATGTATATATCCCATGATGGTAAACCAAATATTTCGTAAATATATTGTGGTTGAATTAAATAGATTGTATTACTACTTGAGTCCTTGATTTATTTTTTTATATTGGTCATCGTGTTGTGAAAATTTCATCACCAAATATACTAAATATACTATGATGGGGAATCTTGTATCTTATACCAAATTGTTGGCTCTCAAGTTCTTTATTGTTCTATAAATGTCTATATTGTTGATAACCATCCTTGTATGAAACTCCTTTAGGACCATGTGTCCTAGATCAATATCTAAGATGTTTCCCGTGCTTTTTAGTATTTTTTGGTGGGATAACTCCTTCGATTTTGTACTTTATTTTGGCAGGAGATACATCATACCTATTAGTTTTACATATCATAAATGTAAGAAATCAAAAAATGCAACACATAAGACTATGAATACTATGTTTACCTTGGGAAAACCCTCCTACTCGAGGGAGAAAAACCCAGCAAATAATCTCTTATATATCAGATAACATAAGTGCAAAATATTGCTTACAATCAGGCCCTACACAAGGCTGATTCTGAAACAAAGAATAGAGACACTTCTCCTTAAAAATGGATTTGCTACTAAGACAACCTGAACAACTAAGAAATGGTGAAATCCTGCTTCTAATGAAGGCGAGCTTCTGCTTTTAATGACGATGAACTTTTGCTCCTAAGAGATGTGAAAATGAGTGAATGATTGTGATGATCAAATGACAAGTCTTCGCCTTCTTTAAATACAAGTTAGGAAACTTCTTCTCAAGGTCAGATCCCTTAGAGAAATAGAAAACTATAAAAAATATCATTTAAGATATGAAGGCCAACCTGCCTTGTACAAGAATAAACTAAGGAGAAAATATCTCCTGAAGCTACCAAACACTAACACTCCCTCTTAGCTAGGGAGGTATTTTCCAGATATCTACATCATGGAGTCTCTCAACATGACGCCCACAATGGCTACACCCATTTGTGGAAAACTCAAAGGTTCATCGTGAAGTCTCTCAACATGATGTCATCATGGAGTCTCTCAACATGACGTCCACCATGGCTACTCCCAAGTGTGAAAAGAAAACACATGTACAAGTGTTCATCACGAAGTCTCTCAACATGGCATCCACCATGGCTACTCCCATGTGTGGAAAGAAACACAAGTACAAGGGTTCATCAAAGATTCTCTCAACATGATGTCGTCATGGAGTCTCTCAACATGAAATCTCATCTCAGACTCAGAGATGAACAAGGGCTCACACCTCATATTTCTCTGTCTTAGAGAAATATAAACTACAAGGGCTTTCACCTCATATTTCTTCATCTCAAAGAAATATACACTACAAGGGATTTTGCCTCATATTTCTCTGTCTTAGAGAAATATACATTACAACAAATCTTCATGATGATGTCACTCCCTCTGAAGCTCCAAGTACTTGCATCAACCTCTTGACCTCCTCGTCCAAGGTTTCCTCTGTTGGTTTGTCAAACTCCCTCTGAACGTTATTTCCTCCTCTTCGAAGAAACCGATCACAATGACAATCTGTATAGGTTTTTTCTCTTCGAGAGATGTCTATAGTGAAGTTTTGTGCCACCAACTCAATCCCATGGCTGCAAGCTATGTCTTCATGTTTGTTCATTTCTTCAGCCTATGTGACTTCCTCATAGGATGCATCAAGCTCTTCCTCCCTTGAATTCTTTATGCAATCTATCATCATCTTTTTGCTCCTCGGTTTGTCCACGAAGCATTTTAGAGAGTTTAATAATAGTTCATAGAACTAAACTATCCTGAAGACAAATACCAATGCTAGAAGCATACATGATTCACTATTCCAATGTTATCGCATGAATTAATAACTACATAAAATTCATGAACATTATTCAAGGGTACAAGCATAAAATACTTATCTCTTTATTGTTGGTACACCATTGAGTTAGACCTGTAGCTATGTCTTATCTTCGCCACCTTCAGTCTCATTGAATATCTCCAGCATTAATGCCTGCATTTAGAAACTCCGCCCTTAAGAGGAAAGTGCTAGGTTGGTTTTGAAAATCTGATCTAACGACCTTGGTATTATTCCTTTACGATCTGGTGCATCTATCCTAAGGTTTGTTGTCCAATGTTGTAGGGCCAAATGACGATGAAAATATCCTTCCAACACCTTCAGACTCACCAAGAATAGCTCCCAAGATTGTTCAATAACATCAAACTCACCCAACAACATTCCAACACCCTCAAAAGGTAAGGATATAACATTTACAAGTCTAATAATGATTGATACCAAGTTGTAGGAAAAAAAAACTTTATTGCAAGTCATGGCAGCCATGAAAACCATCAAAATCCATATCTAACCATGCATATGATACCTCCCAATGATATGGATCACCACTAGACTAACCCAACAATCTTCAAACAACCTTTATCTACCAAGGAAGGACAAGTAATAGGTTTTTCATAAGTTATCAGTCATACCCAGGTTTGTACGACACCCCTTAAGGCATCCAAATCCTCCAAGAAACAATTCCAATACTTATCAAAGATTTTCCATGCCTAGTTCCAAGGGTCTGGAATGGAGGTATGGCTCCACCTAGAAAACCATGCCAACTACAAACAATGCAACAACCCTTCATAGTTGAGATGCTCAGCCACAAGGATCACAATGAAAAATGAGTTCAAATGATTTCAAACCCCTCATCATAGTATATGTTAAACTCCTCTGGAATGCTTAAACAAATCTGATAAGATTTCATGAACCAACTCTAATACCATGTTAGTTTTACAGATCAAAAATGCAAGCAATCAGAAAATGCAACACATAAGACAATGAACGCTATGTTTACCCTGGGAAAACCCTCCTACTCAAGGGAGAAAAACCCAACAAATAATCTCTTATATATTAGATAACATAAGTGTAGAATATTGCTTACAATCAGGCCTTACACAAGGTTGAGTCTGAAACAAAGAATGGAGACACTTCTCCTTAAAAATGGATCTACAACTAAGACAGCCTGAACAACTTAGATATGGCGAACTCATGTTTCTAATGATAGCGAGCTTCTACTTTTAATGACGGAAAACTTTTTCTCCTAAGAGATGTGAAAATGAGTGAATGATTGTGATGACCAAATGACAAGTCTTCACCTTCTTTAAATACAAGTTAGGCAACTTCTCCTCAAGGTCAGCTCCCTTAAAGAAATAGAAAAATATTAAAAATATCATTTAAGATATGAAGGCTGACTTGCCTTGTACAAGAATAAACTAAGGAGAAAATATCTCCCGAAGCTACCAAACACTAACAATACCAAATAAGAAAAACTTTTTAAGTTAAAAATAGTTTTCATATCTTATAAATAAATTTTTTATATTAACCAATTATATTAATATGTAATACAATTAATTAATGTTCAATTATATCATTTCAAATATTTTCAATGTTTAAACGTTACAAAAATTTTAGTCCCAAGAGTTGAAAACTTTAAAATGAGTGCTTTGTTGTTTTATTGAATTTTTAACTTTTGGGTCCAATTTTCATGTCGCATTTTGGGGTTTGAACCTAGTTGGTATGTCCTAGTTAGTTTATAATTTTAAAAATATAAGTGAAGTCTGGTTTTTAATAGTAATTTAAACTCTCATCAAGTAGTTTGCATAAAAAATGTAAGTTATACAATTGATTCAACTTTTGATTTGCAACGAAACTTTAGAATCTCATTATAATTTGCATAAAAACTACAAATTGAAAAAATGGTTTAGCTTTCAACTTGCAACCAAAATTTGGACTTTGATTGTATTTTGAAAAAAATATAAATTATAAAATACACAAATATTTAGGATTTTAGTGCTAGATTTTGGAGTTGGTTTTCTTTTTTCATAACTATTATAAATTATAAAATGAAAATGGTTTTGGAAGCCTAGATTGTAACTAGAATTTACAATCTAGTTTAATTTTGAATAAATTTTACAAAATGACTTTGAACACTAAAATAGTTTGAAGGGTGCAATTTTCACTAAGTTTTCAAAATTAATCATTTTTAATTGACAAGTTCTTATGTCCATAGTTTTCATAGGTCCAAACAATCAAAATTTGAAGTATTTTAATTAAAATCCCTAAATAATAGGGCACAAAGTTGGAAAATGATAAAAATGAGGATTTAAAAATGAATTTTAATTTCTAAGATATATAAATTTATAACATGATTCAAATCAAATGATGAAGATTTAACATAGGATAACAAGGAATATAAACACTAAGAACCAAACGAGGCTAATGAATAAAATTTAAAGGAAAAACCTTAATTTTTTGTTTATGAAAAAAGAGCCAAAATAAAAATATGAGACAAGAGGAAAGAAAGGAAAAGCTTCAAACCGATGCAATCTAGGCCTTTAAATAGCCTACAAATCAAGAGATGAAGTGTTGGATGAATCTAGATCTTTGTAAGGAGATAAATCATTGAAGAATGTGAAAAGATGTGAAAAATGAGTTGCTTTAAGGTTTTAACCTAGTTTGAACATGAGTTCCATTAATAATGCACCTACAAAATTTGGGGTTTCTGGGGTAGTTTATAATTTACCTCATTTGAGTTTCAAGGGCAAGCTGCAATAACAAAGTTAAAAGGGGTTTAAAAAACTTGAGGACTTTGCACTTTAGAGTAAAAATTTATAATTATATAAAAATAAAATATAAAATGTTGCCTTCAATACCATAGACACTTTTAACTTCAATAATATACTTTAACACTAGGATATATGTCAAAATAAAACATAAAAGAAAAAAATTACGCCAACCAAGTTAGAAATTACAAATCTCAAAATTGCACATTTGAGCCCCCAAAAATTTAGATTTTAAGGATGTGTTGAGATGGTTCATAATAATAGCGTACTCATGTTATATTTTTATTCAAAACATTTTTGACCATTTTTAACCCCCATCTTGTGCATACCCTCTTTCTACATGATTCAAGAAAATATCTTACCCTTCTATCTCTAATTTCACTATTTTGAAAGAAATCTTTCTCAAGGAAGTTAATGTTATTACTTATTTCAAAATGTGTGATATAAAATACTCATCACATTGTCATTTTAATTTTAGGTTTCAATAGTTCACTCAACATAAGAATTTTTTTAAAATGATAGACTCTTACTTTATATGGATTGATATCCTTTTGAATATAAAAATAATAATTTACATGTAGATTTCTTGTTTTAGTTTGAAATGCATTTACTTAATAGTTCACATGCACATCAAATTTAATTTAATTTACATGTCAGTTTCTTGTGTTAGGTAGCGAACTAATCAAATTTATTAATATCTTTCATATAATTGAATATCCCTTGAGATTGCAATGTTAGATAAGAACAACAAAATCAATTAAATTTACAATAATGTTAGAACATATAGAGTTGTAAGATGAGTAATTATAAGTTTCCTATAAAGTAAAATCAAATTTTATGGAAAGGACCTTGGTGCTAGGCATGTTCTTATATGTATAGCTAAGCATCACTTTAATGTGGAGTTAATTTTGGAGGGAAAGAAGAGTTGGTTAGGAATGAATCTAAAAAAGAGGAGAGTGTGTGGAATGTCTACCTATGTGTACAACTGTCTATGCATTAGAGTCAAGGTGATTTTTATGTAATGAGGGGAAGGTTGGGAAGGCACATAGTTGGGATTAAAATCCAACAATGGGGTTAAGATGGCTTTTGAATACAATAATTTGACAACATTTTTCTAAAAGATTTGAACAAAAATTCTCAATTTATTTTCCCAAATATGGAGGCTAGTTTTAAAGAGAAATACTCTTCCATATCTTTCCTCCATTCACATGATAGTGTGTTTTCTATCCGCAATCCGTGAATGGATCAGTTACTCATGGAAAACCAAGTTTACTTTGTTCTGGGTTCTCATTCCTCTCCAAACATAATGGTGAATCATGTCATTCACATTTTAGGGTACAAGAGGAAAGTGCAAGAATTGGGTGCCAACTGTGAAGAAGAACAAGATGGTTGTGAAGAAGGCCAGGGCGGAAACTCTGTGGCGTGTATGGAAGAAGATTAGTTTGAACAAAGTTAAGATTTTCGAATAAATGTTATGTTGCATCTTCGTCTGGGTTTTTTACTTTTTTGCTAATGTAATTATGGACTGTAAGGATCAAAATATATGTATATTCTAGATAGTTTGTGCTTGAGCAAGCACAAGTACAAAAAAATTTAATTGGGTATGGTATGGGCTATGGTCTAGGGTTAGTTAAATTTTGTTGTTGTTTCCAGGTAGTTATTCAAGCAGGTAGTCTGTTTGGCAGGGATTTTGGTTTTACAAAATATAGTATTCTAATAAAACTTTATGTAAATATTTTATATATTCATATATAATACATGCATATCTTTTAAAAAATTATGTAAAAGAGGAATAATCCTCTGTATTCTATAAATATATTCCTCATGTCAAGGAATTTAAATTATTATTTTTCTTCTATTATGTGTCGTGTGTGCATTGTATGTGCATGGACATGAATTCCCTTCACTAGGAGTCCCAACCATGGCTACATCAAAACACAACACATCATATTCAAGAACATTGAAATTTTAAAAAATGAGTCATAGCTCTAGCAAGGTCTTAACTAATCTTACCTTTTAATGATCTATTTTCCATGTTGCCTCAAAATCGTAGAAAAAATGGAAAAAGTTTTAATAGGTGATTGTGTCTAAAAGCATAGTTATTGTTGGCATAAGTGATTAACAAAACTTTTTGCATATTAAATTGTCAATAGAATCATTTTACATTTGATCCTACCTAACATCAAATACAACTATTTTGGTAATATATTGAATTTTAAGTGTTTGTTTCCCTTGCACCAATACAGAATGATCTAGAGAAGGTAAAATCTCAAGAGATTTATGGCATAGGGACAAAGCATTTAGTAACAAAAAGAGAACAAAAATCCTTAATATATATTAATTATGAGTTTACAATAGAAAAGAATCAATAATTTCTTATATTTTTAACTACAAAACTTAAGAGGTTTTTTATTTATTGTTTCCTTACCACCCTTGTTAGAAAAACTAAAAGCCTCCTTGAACTCAATAATTTGATCTTCAATCAATTGCTCAACTATTTCGTAGTTTAAAAAATTGAAACCTTGAAGCTCTAGAAGCCCAAAAATCCAAAATCTACTTCATTATTTGAGGAAAGAAAAACATACCTAGAAATTTTAATGGACAAAACAATCAAAATGTAAGTCCTAGGTGCCAAAACATTAAAAAAACATATATGAAATTTAAGTAGGAGAGTTCTATCAAATTGAGCATGAACGATTAAGCTAAGAGATGTGGTAGGTTCTCCAATCAAATTTAGGGTGATGTCCACACTATAAATTAGAGGCATAGTTGGTGGAATAAGATAATGTTCTTAAGCTCTTACTTATGTTGGTATGATGTTGGCTAGCTAAACACTTTACATTTTAATAAAATAACTATGATTTTCTCATGCTCATATTGCTCACTTGAGCAGAACATTTGTCACAAAAGGAGTAGATTCAAACACTAAAGAAAAACTTCTAGATGTCAATATCTAGATAACGAGATTAAGGCAAACAATATTAAGGTTTCTTAAGGTTGAGCATAGCTTTTCTTAGGTTTAAGATTTTATTCTAACAACAATGCATCACTAAAATCATTTGATTAGATTAAGAGTATTTAACCTATATTGCAAACTTATTTAACTTATTAGTTTTGTGTCAATATAATTAAACGTTAAAGATGTTTTAAATATAATAATTAAATAAATAACTTGAATGTTGATGTAGATAATATTAGGAAAAAATATATTTAATTATTGATACCAATCATTTCAAAGATTAGATGTGAAGATTGTCTATTATAGATTAGGGATCTAAAAAGCCATGATTTTGACACCTTTTACAAATGTTAATTTTACGACATCATATTCAATGATTCCCCTACTCTATTTATACTATTATATTCAAAATATGTTTGACTATAAATATATCTATTATTCTTTGATTCTCAATTTTTATATATACATAATTATAATTATAATTATAATTTTATTCTATTTCTTTCCAAATACATTTCAGCACCTGCATATGTATACCAACTTTTAGGACCTTGTTTTCCTTGTAAATCTCTCATCTTCTACGCCTTCCCCTTCAGTCTGAAGCATGCAAATCATTTAAACTTTCAATACTACCTGAGTCGTCTTTATGTTTCTTTTAACTCTTAGTACTTTCCTTCAGTGGCACCACCAAAATATTATTCATGCTCTTCTATATATATTCTTTTTATGCAAGCTTGGTCTGGGAAAGATTTCTGCAAGTTTATTCAACAATTTAAAATAACTACTACTTCAGCTGGTAATTAATTTTCTGGCAAAGTAGTAGGTAGTCTCTTAACAAGCAAGTCTTTGCAGTATTTGTCACTAAATCCTATCATAGCGTTTACATATAAAACAGTTATTCCAGGAATGAATGAAAATGAAGACATTGGAAAAGGAGATGTCCTTCTTCTTGAACTTAC
Source organism: Sequoia sempervirens (assembly GCA_007258455.2). Lineage (NCBI taxonomy): Eukaryota > Viridiplantae > Streptophyta > Pinopsida > Cupressales > Cupressaceae > Sequoia > Sequoia sempervirens. The sequence continues at coordinate 269,222,398 of VDFB02000015.1, read as the reverse complement.
TCATTTGATTTTAGTAACTGGTTTGAAATTTACTCTAGTAATCATTTATCCTTGTTCTCACGCTCTTAGTATTTTTAGGCATTCCTATAAAATAATGGGTAGTTCATATAGAATATGGACCACATTAACTGCTCTTTTGAAGATGTTCCATTCTCTTAAGGAAATATGTGAAGTGGGGTCAACTCAGTACTGTAGATGAATTGGCACATTTTCCAAGTTTCCAGAAAGTAAGAAGTTGGTTTTTAACTCAAACCGACATGCTACAAAGTAGAATGCTAAAAATAGGAGCAGCTATATAGAGTTCAAAAATTCAAAATGGGGATAAAATTAGACTGTTAAAATTGGGAATGACTTTTTTGTTTTTTTTGTTAAAGTAGATTATGTTTAACTGTTTTAAGTAGGGTGTTTTAGATGACTTCAAGAAAATTCAACATTAATAATTCATCGTTAATAAATTCATCTTTAACAATTCATCGTCATGACAAATCTATCTTGTGGAAAATTTACAACCAGTAGTATGATATGAATTGCTGGTGGTGAATTTTCCACGAGATGAATTTGTCATGGCGATGAATTGTTAGATGTGAATTTGTTGATGGTGAATTGTTGGTGGTGAATTTTCCTAGAACCATTTTAGATCATTATTAAGAAAAGATTTCATGTGAGAATTTGAAGTGTAACTCAAATTTTGATACTAAGTTTAATAAATGATGTAACATAACAGAAAATAAAATATCTGATTTGATGAAGAAGATGGGCAATGTTTATTATTTAATGTTTTTGATTTCTTGAAGTTTTAGTTTTGTTCCCATTTCTGTATCTTCACAACAAACGCTATCAAAGCTGGACTACAGCTAACCAAAAGTTCCTGAACTAGCAGTGTTTTTAAGCTTTTAAGATTATTATGTCGTTCTATCATATTCAATTGAGAAAACAATGGATTAGACAGCGTTTTCATAAATCATTACAGGCAGACAGAAATCATCTTAGGGAGCGAAATCCAACCTCCTTGGATGACAAACCTCAGTTTTTGGGAGTTCATTACCATACTTTTCTGTTCGAAATCTCCATGAGCTTCTCCAAGAGAATGAATGGATTAAGATAAAGACATTAGAAAAGCAGATATTGTTCTTCTTGAACTTACTCATTTGTTTTTAGTGGCTTCCCTAAAATTCACTCCACTAATCTTTTATCCTTGTTCTCACGCTCTTAGTCTTTTGAGATATGAGTATAAAAGAAAGGGAGTTCATATGGACCACAATAACTGTCCTGTGTTGAAGGTGCTCCATTCTTTTGAGGCATATATGAAATGGCGTCAGACTCCACTCAGTACAATATATGAATTGGCACATTTTCCTAGTTTGTGTCTGTTTCAGACTGTAAGGTGTTGGTTTCTGATTCAAACCAGTTTTCAAATAAGATTGCATCGAGGAATAAGTTTAAATCCCAATATCAAAAAGCTACATGTTGTTTATATCCTTAGTTCCAAACACTTCATTCACAATTATTTGGAGCGCAAGTGGTATTCCCATAATTCATTTATGGCTTTTTTTAATCTATGTGGAAATCTTATTGTAACAGTCTTTATCAAATATATTTGTGTTAGGTTTGGTTCATCTTTCAGTATTTTTATTTTATATTTACTGTAATATTTATAGTCAGAGATATTTCAATATATTTATTTTATAACTTTAATATTTATAGTCAGAGATATTTCAATATATTTATTTTATAACTTTAATATTATAGTTTGATTGTTATGGTTTAGTTTTATGTTTTGTAAAACGTGTAAGAATGAATTCAAATTTCAACTTTCTTGTCTTTTTGTACTAGTTATATTGAGCCAACTTGATACATGTTTATGTGGGCTTAAGGTAAATTCACCACCAGCAATTCACCTCCAACAATTCATTGTCATGACAAATTCATCTCTAGGAAAATTCACCACCAGCAATTCATTGCTCTCGAAAATTCATCACCATCAATTCCCTAATTGTATATGTGATGAATTATCCACGACAACGAATTGCTGGTGGTGAATTTTCCACGGCGATGAATTGTTGGTGGTGAATTTTCCACGATGATGAATTGTTGGAGGTGAATTGTTGGCGGTGAATTATTGGCGGTGAATTTTCATGGAGCCGTTTATGTGACATGTTATGTTTTGATATTTAAAGATATATTTAAAGTGCCATTAATTCATATGCTAGGATCATCTACACATAAGAGACAATTATAAGGAGAATCATTATAGCACAATTCAATTTCTATAAGATACAAAGAATTAGATCCACATCATTTATATATGCGTCATCTACATGTTAGTGAATGTTGGCTTTGCTATCACTCATCATTGTTAAACTAGCTCACCCAAAGGGTTGACTTAGTAGAACACAATTCCCTGTCAAATTAGTAATATTCCAAATTATGTTCCTAGATACCATCTTTATAATTTAGATATTAGGAAAGTGAAGACAAGTGTATTTTATGAAGCAATTCTCATTGATCAATCTCACACACCATAAATTAGTTTTGTGTCAAACATAATTTGTATACATCAAGATTGACCTTGCAAGGCTTATATTATAGCTAGATAGGTTTTTGAGTCATTTTAGATTCTAAGGTAGTCATAATATCGGGGATTAAAAAGTTTAGACAATGAAAAATTAACTCTGCGTGACATCAACATATTTTTAATAACATTGGTTCTAGAGTTAAGTACCATAATCCTTCGCATTTAATTTATAAATATTTAATGTAATTTGTCCAAATAATTTTATTAGGGTTAAATTGTGCTTGTTGATTATATTTATTTAATTACCTTAGATTTATTTGTGTAGTGTGATTATTTCTATTACCTAAATTGGTGAACCTAAATTGTCCTACACCTTGTAGGGATTTTTGTAGGTGTTTTAACTTTTAAATTATGTTTTTTTATTGTTGGGATTGTGCATGGAAAGGAGAGACCAAAAGGGTGTCAAAAGTGGCCAATTTAAAAAAAAAAAATCATTAAAATATGATCTTGGACCATAAATTGAAGGTAGACACACTCAATAGTTGAAGATGCAATAAGAACAAGAGTCATAGTGTTCGTAATCCACTTTCTAAACTACTATTATTTTTTTAAATAGAAGAGATTAAGATGTTCAAATAGGGGGAGCACACAAAGTGCTCTTTATTTTGTCAAAAAATATAACATTGCATCTGGTGTGCTCCCCTTAAAAGGTTGACTTTTTAAAAGTATTTTAAAAATTGCTTAAGTGGAAAATTAGATATCATGTAGTTTATGTCTAGAATTTTTGTACTAATTTTTTAATATGATTTTTATTAATTTTCAAAGTGGACATAGCCTAAAAAATAAAAAAATTGAGCTTACTCTTGCTTAATTTTTTAAAAACTAATCAAAAATATTTTTTTAATGTGTATACAATAGAGTGTAGAATATAAAAATATATTTTTTTCAAATTTCAATAAATGGATAAAAATGATACTAAAAATACTTTATATAAGTGTTTTCACAAAAAAAAGACATTGACAAAAGAAATTCAAGATTAAAATATTAAAATATAAAAAAATCACATAGTTAGAAAGGTATGAGAAATCTTGACACTATTTTGTAGTATTATTTTAGATTAACACTGAAAGATGTGCAAACCTAATGGACAACATGCTTGATATTTAGGTATTTATCTATATTTTATAGAAAACATGCCTTTGGGGGTTGACAATGAAGTCCAGCCCTTTGGTTTGGATGTCCAAGGAAAATCCAACCATTAAGGTTGTAAATATCCAAAACAACTAATATCACGCATGCGTTATAATGTGCTTGCATTATAACACACTCACACTATAATGTAAGCGTGTTTGTTTGCAAGGAACATTGAATGGTAAAAAAACATGTGCATCCCATGAGTTTGGATTCACATTCGTTTCTTTCCCTTGAAATTATGCTTTCATTGAAATAATAACTCACTTTTAATAATTTTGAGAAATTTCAATCATTTTTGACAAATATATCAATTTTTCTTCTTTCATTGTCATAGAAGACCATAATTGCATCTTTTAAATTCAATTTGATAATTTGATTGATTGTTTTTTTTATGTTTTGAAGAACTTGATTGATTGTTTTCATGTTTATAAGAACTTGAATGATTTCCTTCAGTTTTCTCTATTATTTTGATAATTGTCATTTTAACCAATTTTATTAAAGTGGTATAGAATTAAATAGCATATCAATAAAATTGAGAAAAAAATTAAACATTGAAGGAATGTGATGTGGAGAACAAATGAAACAACTTTGTGCAATTGAGAAATTGAAAGTACTCCTTTCCATCTCAATTTGATATTTGATAGTTTGATAGTTTGAATGATTATGAAATTTCATTAGTAGGAAGACTAGTTCAAGCTTAGAAGATATTTTCTTGGTATCATTCCCATAGGAAGTTAAATTATGAGTGCTTAAATATTTTATCTATATGCTTAATTTTCATATTCTATTTGGTTTTAATTCTCATATTATAGCCTCACAAAAGCATTCACACTTTAAATTAAAATAGAATATTTAATACTTATAACTAGTGGGTAAATAATTCAAAGCACATGCTTTATTCTGAAATGCCTAGTGTTATCACCTTGTCCTGTCTTCACTATTGCTATGTTCCCATGATTCTAGTAATCCATTTCCATATCCCTTGGTTTTCCTCTGACCACTAGTTTTTTCCTATCCAGTTGCTCTACACTATTTTTTAGGGACACAAGCCCATTTTTATGATGGTATATCATAATGTGAAATCATCTCCCACATAATTTATTTCTTTCTCATTTTTAGGCTACCTTATCCCTTCAATTACCCCCATTATCCCACAACCTCTCACTTGTATCTTCCTCCTCACTACACATTTTAACCAAACATGAAGAGCATAGAACATGCAATGTGAATGACTTATGTTCTAAGGAACCTACCATAATGTCTTATTTTCCATATTCAATAGAGGATTTCATGTTTAATTGGTTTTGTAAGATCCTAAATATATTTACCATTCAATGTCCACCCCATTATTTCATTCCCACCATCACACACATTTACCTATTTCATCTCACATAGCCCAATGTTTCACACCTCCTTTTATATTATACAATCATCATCTGTATTTCATCTTGTACACATACCCTTACAAGAAATATTCCTTCTAGTAATTATTGACAAATTATCTTCTCCATTAAAAATACACAACTCAAGTGCTCACTTCATGTCTTATAGTCAAACCCTAGAAACCTTGTGATTCACCCTATGTTCTATTATTCCCTCTTAATCCCATCCTATTAACCTCTAATAGTTCAACCTATGTTTAATTAATATCTACTAGTCCACCTTATGTTCCATTATCCCCTTTTATTCCCATCCCATTACCCTCTCTTATTTCACCCTATGTTTCATTATCCCCTCTTGGTCTTGTCCTATTATCTTCTCCTAATTCATCCTTTGTTCCTTTATTACCTACTAATTTCATCCCATTAATATCTAATAATGTACCCTATGTTTCATGATCCCCTCTTGGCCCATCCCACTAATCTCTTCTAGTTTTTCCTATGTTTCATTTTCCCCTTCTATTCCCATCCCCTTGCACCCTCTCTTATTTCATCCTATGTTCCATTATCCCCTCTTGGTCTCATCTATTTATCCCTTCTATGTTATGCCACCTTTTCCCATATTTTATCCTATACATGTATACCCTTACGGACCTTTCCTTACACTCATTATTGATAAACTCTCTTCTTTATTACTACTACACAACTCAAGTTCCCACTTCATGTCATATAGTGAAGCCCTATAATCCTCCTGGTTCACCCTATGTTCCATTATTCCCTCATAATCACATCCCATGTTTCATTATACTATCTTGGCATGTCACATTAATCTCTAGTAGTCCATCCTATGTTTCGTTATCCCCTCTTGGTATTTTCCTATTATCTTCTCCTAATTCACCTGTGTTCCTTTATTCCCTCCTAATTCTACCCCATTAACTTCTAATAGTTCACCCTATGTTTCATGATCCCCTCTTGACCCATCCCACTAATCTCTTCTAGTCAATCCTATGTTCCATTATTCCCTTCTACTACCATCCCATTGTACCCTATCTTATTCCACCCTATGTTGCATCATCCTCTCTTGGTCAAGTGTCCCTTTATCCCTTCTATGTTACACCACCTTTGCCCATATTTGATCCTATACACATACTCTTACAAGAATTTTTTTCTTCCACTCATTATTGACCAACTTATTCTCCATTACTACTACACAACTCAAGTTCCCACTTCATGTCCTATGCTCAAACCCTAGGAACCTCATAATTCACCCTATGTTCTATTATTCCCTAACAATCACACCTCGTTAACCTCTAATTGTTCACCCCATTTTTCATCATCCCATCTTAGCCCATCACATCAATCTTTAAAATTCTATCCATTACCCCCTCTTGGCCTTGTCCCATTACCTACTCCTAATTCACCCTATGTTCTTGAATTCCCTCCTACTCCCATCCCATTAAACTATAATAGTTCACCCTATGCTCCATGATCCCCTCCTAGTCCATACCACTAATATCTTCTAGTCCATCTTATGTTTCATTGTACCCTTATACTCCTATCCCATTGCACTCTCTTATTCAACCCTATGTTTCATTATCCCATCTTGGTGTGGTCCCTTTATCTCTTTTATGCTATCCCACCTATGTCTATATTGCATCATACAAACATACCCTTACAAGAAACCTTTCCTTCCACTCATTATTGACCATCTCTTTTCACCATTACTACTAGACACGTCAAGTTCCCACACGAATGTCTTATAGTCAAAACCTAGACACCTCCTAACTCATTATATGCTCCATTATTCCCATGTAATCACATTCAATTAACCTCTATTGACTCACTCGATATTCCATTATCCCATCCTGGCCCATCCCATTAATATGTACTAGTCCATCCTATGATCCACTATCCCCTTATATTCTCATCTCATCACCCTCTCTTTTTTCTATGGAGTTTGTGTGAGGTTTTATTAATATGTTCTAAGGAGTATTTTTATTAGTGATGATTTTTTTATTAGTGATGATTGCACACATTTTGCAAAGTTTGTGCATGGTTTATTTGAGATGTTATCTAGTAATTTAAAAATCAATATCACATTTTTTAGCATATTGTATGGTAAAATAATTTTACATCACAATTCAAGAACTCACAAATGATTTATTTGTTGAGTAGGATGGATAAGATGATTTTTGTTCAAAATATATGGAATTTATCTTAGGTTAGGCATTGAAAAGGGGAGTATGATGGTGCAAGAAAATGTATTAAAAAAGAATTACAATGAGAAGAGTTGAAATGTAAAGATATTGTAAATTTGATAGATACGACATCCATTGTCAAATGGTGTAACTCTACAATGGGTGTAGGTAATGAAGGTAATTCTACAACTTGTATATTTTTTTGGTTGGTAGAGCAAGCTAACAGTGCATCATATAAATATTGTTGTACATTAATAGGATGTAGTTAGATCCACTCTTTTAGAAGCTAAAATATAGGTTCATGGACTATTCATATGAGGAATATGGTGTGTTTTTATTCTTCATGTATAGATTTTACTTAGAATGAGTGTGATTCAAAAGATTTTTTTGATGAATCTTGGTGTACTAGAATTTTAATCCCACTCAAAACATATCGAATTCCAAGGGCACTACAACTCATAGAGATTGAATCATCAACTAACTTTGACCATATTAAGATCTAGTTAAACCAAATATTATAGATGAATTATTTAATAAAAAATAACATTTAATCTTATTTTATAGTATTTGTATATCATTTATTAATTTAATCATTACTAAATGCATAATTCAATTAGGGCATATTTTTATCATTATTGCAAATGATGATAAAAAAGAAGGAATATATTATTATTTGCGAGGAAAAAAGAAATTGGGATCCCATAAGCTTCCAACTCCTTCTGGTTGGTTCTATAAGAAGATTATTTTATATTCTTGAAGTAAAGAAAAGATTTCAATTCAACCAAGTGGATCCCTAACTATCTTGGGTTTTCTAGTTGGTCTAATGAGTTTGGTTTTGATCCTCTCCTATTTCATATTTGTGTGAATAGAATTATAACAAAAGTTTCAAAGTTATTTTGGCCACCTCTTTAAAATATATCCACATATTCCTATCCCCATTTTAGGATAATGTCTTCATACATGTGTATATCAATAGATTGCACAATCTTGTGTGAAGGTGGGATCATTCTCTTACTCTTTACCTATATCACAAACACAATCCTACTAAATACCATAGTGCTTCAAGACCATATAAGAATGGATAGAAAATAACATGTACACAACAATAGATTGCACATGCCCAATGTACATACTGTTCTCTTAAATTCAATGGCATAGTACTTTATTTTCAATTGTGAAGTCAAGATGTGGATGACCTTGGACGTTTAATTTTATAGTCTTCAAATAGAGATTAGAAATTTGAGTGCATGAACAAATGACATGCAGTGTTAAATCCATGATATTTACTTTACAAATTGTATTTTAAAGGTCTTTGATTAGATAGTCTAATATTGATATGCATTACCCAAAAATGAATTACCAAACCCATGATGTGCAGAGTGTGTCCATAACCAAGCAGCTATCCAATTCATTGAAGAACCCTTTGATCCAACCCCCAATCATACTTGATAGATCTTCTCTTAGAATTTGTAAGCCTTAAGGTGATCATAATTTACTGAATTGTATAAGGCATCTAACACAAAGACTATTCAAAGATTGATATTTACAGCACGTCGAGATATTTTTCTGTCATCTTTCACATCATTTCGAGCTATGTTCATTCCTTCTTTCACCTTTGTGACATATATTTCAAACCGAACACTATTGTGTAAAAACTCTGCCATATGCCTCATGATAGGAATTATTTTAAATGTAGTTTCACCACCACAAACCATTGTTCATCAATAATAATCAAAGAGATCAATATCATTAAATTTCCATATGATGAATTTTCTTTGACTAACCTCCCAATTGGTGCTTTACGAGTTTGTACAGTTATCCCTTCATCCCATGCCAGTCTATTGGAACAATCTTCCTTTCATAGATCATATTACCTCCCCTCTACTAAGGTCCCATAGGACTCAATTTTGTGTCATGTTTGGAAAAGGGAAAATGGAGGGAATTGTTAATAAGATCACAAATCAGTGAATGACATAGGCTACTACATTCCAATATCACAAGTGGACATTCCCAAAAAAAAGGTATCTCAGTTTTATAAATACATGTTGCAAAACCTAATGTCTCATATACTAGAAATGGTGTGCAAGTACTTTTTCATTAACCAAGTTCTTCATAGCAAAAGCAAGGACCAATATTATAACAAAAATTGTGGCAAACCTTCTGGAAATACAACCACAAAAATTATGGAGGGAAAGGAGCAAAAACAAACCAGAGTTGCGACCTTATTGAAGGAAACTACACACAAAGCAGGATAAAACAAAGACAAGACAAAACTGAGATAATAACAAATGCAATAGGGAACATAAAAACTACCTCACACTTATGCACCCGAACTGGGTACCACCTATCACCATTGATTCACAGGATTATGGAAAGCCATTCATGGGCTCAAAAAAATAAATACCAATGCGAAAAAGAGATAATCTGCCATGAAGTGTCTACAACTTCGAAAATCCTTTTGCAATGATGAGGAAATTTGAAAGTATGAAATATGATAATACCTTGAGTAACATACCAAACAACCATCTTTCATCATAATTATCCAAGTCATTCTGAATCACATGATTATTACCCTATGTAGTGTTGACCATGCTTTCTTGAGCCATTTTGAACAAACCAATACTCATTGCTTCTTCTACTTTATGACTGCTCTTGATTACAAGATCTCTATTTGTTGTTTGAGGACTAAGAAGTGGAATGTAGAATGATGTCTCATTTTCTAGTTGAAGCCCAAAATAGTTCAGACCTTTTGGAGAAGCTGTTGCATTATTTTCCATATTTTCATTGCTAATGCTATCATTCATGGAGCAGTTTTGATATCATGACTCACTTCCATAACCATCTTCGGATGAATGATAGCTTCATCAAACATGGGATCTTTTTTTATCAAAGAGAATTCATACCTCTTTATCACAATTAATTCAAAAAAGTTTCTATCTAAAAATAAGGAAGAAATAAGAGATAAATCGGTATCTTTATTTCCAGTTGCTAAATATTCTTCTTCGACAAAAGATAAAGGGGGAAGAATAATATATTCTCCACAAATAAAATCATCTTCTAAAGATTCTAGACACCAATTTGGAATTATACTTCGTGAGGCTATACATTGTTGCAAAATTTAGAATTCTTTTCTATATTATCATTAGATGAAGGGCATGAACCTGAAAATTATCTTTAAAACAAAAAGATTCCAAAATAAGGAGATTTATCATCTCTCCTTGAAATATTTTCTTCTTAGGATTTTTATCAAGAAACTTGATACTTATTATGTGGAAAATAAATTGTACATATAGGGCTTTGTGGATGTAGATTGGGCAAGTGATTTAGATAGTCAAAAGCCCACTAACATTTATGTGTTCTCTTTTGTTTAGCATTTTAGTGATTTGGATGAATAAGAGACATCCCATGGTTACTAACTTTTCTACCAAATGAAATTATATGGTTTATACACATGCCTCTAAGGAGGCGATATAGTTTGAGAGACTATGTTTAGGTGTTGTATTTTAGTGTAAGGTGGTTAGAATTAGTTGTAACAATCAAAGTGTTATTTTTTTGGCCAAAATCCCATTTACCATGCTTATACTAAGCATGTTGATGTTTGATATATTTTTCATGAGAACATGTAGAGAATATTAAGGTCATGTTGAAATTTGACAGCCGAGATCATGTTACAAATTCCCTCACAAAGCTAGTGAGAAAAGAGAAATTCTCTTACTGCGAAAAGGCCATGGGTCTTGGATCTTTTACTTGATCTATCTTATATTTCTTGTAGGTTTATTGTGATTTATAATATTAACTAGGAGAATATTAGGAGAGTGTTATATTTAATTTTAGTCCTAATGTATAACATATGACATGTCTCCAAACATCTTGAAAGGGGAACTTGGATGCCCTCTTAAGTGGATGAGAGAATATTATTTAATTATTTTCCTAGTTGACTCAAAAATGAGATGTAATAGAACATGAAAGAGGTAGAGAATTATGGCGGTGGTTATGAAATTATTTGAATTTACTAATTGCACTTTCATAATTATAGATTCTAGAAAAGGGAGTGGAGGATCTTTATTATGATGAGTGAGCCCCACATGAGTTGCAGTCTCCACAATGGAGTGCTATACATGGATATGTGAACCATAAAAGAGCCATCGATAAAATATGCTTTAGATTTACATTATTGATTAATGGATGCATTTATTATGTTCATGTGAAGTTATTAATTGTGATTTAGTATTCTTCAAAGATACTCTTCAAGTGGGGTGTGGGTTTTTCATGATACCATGGTTTTGGTAATACATTGTTTTAGGAAGCCATATGCTATTTTTCCTCTCTCATTGCTCAATAAATTTGAGCCATAAGATATTTTTTTGATACCATGTTATCACAAGTACACAAGTTCTATTACAATGTTATAAGATTGAAGAGAAAAGTGTGTTGATTATGTGAGATTTTTTCATGCGATTAATACATACTTGAGCGTCTCTTTGATGGCGGAGTTTTTTTTTGAAAGGTTTATCCATGTACATCCAATGTCATGTGCTGATTTGTTACTATTTAATGATTTCATGTTCTCTCCATTTCATTTACACATTGGTTTATAAATGTTAAGCTAAATAGATATAGATTATTGTTACAATAGTTCACTTTTTTTTTTAATAGATATATATGAATGAAATTAACTAGGTATGGTCTTATTTAAAGTATGAAGAGGAGATATTAAAATATATTTATCATGACATAATGCATTCATAGAAACCATAGAGGATCACCAATTAAATGCATTGTTCTTTTCATTTTCCACTATTATAGATGTAGAGAGAGAAAAATAAGACACATCATGAATAGCACAGTCATTATTATGAGAAAAAAAAATTAATTATTCATAAATAAATGAATCTAACATGTTTTATATAAATACACAAATGATATCTTTTTCATCATGTGTATTAAAATGAGAATCCCCACTTTCAAGTGAAAATGATATGGCACTTATGTAATGAGGGGAAGAAGGATACAAATAATCATAGGGTGGGAAGGAAAAATCAATGGATGAAGTAGAGGTGGTTAGGAAAAGAGTGGAATGATAAATATCATGAGGAGGTGGGGAATCATAAGGGATAGATGAACATGGTTTATTAATCTCATTAATGGTAGGCATAATATTAAAAGATAGATCAAAAGAGTAGAAACACTTAGAGAAGAATGGGTCCATTTATATAGAAGAAATTTGAGAGAGAGAAGGAAGATTGAAAATATTAGTATCGTTAGTGTATATATTATTTTATGTATTTTATGCATATGGATATACACATGGCGTTATGCCTAGTTAGGTGTCCTACTTAGAGATAACTTTAATTCACCACCTCATCTGAGTTCTAAGGAAGTTAACCTACCACCACTCACTGTTAGTGGGAGTATATTGCTTAGTCTTCTCCATTAATCATGTTAGAAGTTGCTTCCTTCTTTGCTATATATACATCTCATGTTTGGCTTAATGATATGCTATATCTATACATTGTTGTGTTCTCTTTTGGATTGTATTGTCTTTTTCAATCTCATGGGTTGAGCATGTGCTTGTTTGACTCACATGGCTCGTTGATACTAGCATTTAGGTAGAGATCTTGGCAATATTACATGATATAAGAGCCATTCTAGAATTTGAGTGCTAGTTCAATATTATATGTATGTTTATTTTTTTAAAAACATTGATTGTATGCAATTCTTTTGTGTTTTGTCTCTTTCATATTCTCATAATCATGTATAGAATGGAATCTATTTGAATAGCTTGATCTATCTATTGATGTGTGTGGAAGAGCATGGTCATGAGCTATCAATGTGATTGAGAAACAAACCTACAGTTCACTTGTTGCTAGAAAGAGGTCGACAATAGGATGACTCTCATTGTATGAAGATCGATCCAATCACATAGATACACATCACAAGATTTTTTTTTCATTGGGTTAGTCATAATGAGAAATAAGTTTGTGGAACTCTTGCAAACCTATACACAACCTGTGCATGGGCAGAAAGTGAAACCCTTCAAAGATCTGGGTGTGGGAGGCAAGTGAAACCCTTCGAAGATATAGGTGTTTGGCTTATCTTTAGCACATTTAAAGGCGCTCGGCTTGTCTTTAGCATATTTGCAGATGCATGCTAATCAAACCAAATGATCCATGTTGATTAAACTGGATGAGGGCATTGGTGATCTATTCATTGTAAAAAGGTTGTGATTTGTTCCAAGGTTTTTCAATAATCATTGCAGGTCGAGCATCTATTTGATGGTTGCAAAAACTATTGAGGTCACAAAATCTCTATTGCAAGTTGCGAACTTTGGTTTTGCAAGACAACCTAACAAGCTAATCCAACAATATTTGTTGGCGGCCAAATCTCACATGGTATATGTGGTTTTTTGTGTTGAATCTCAATTTGAAGAAAATTATTGGCCTCCTTTATCAACCCATGTTGAATCTTAGAGGTAGTGTGCATGATCTGGAAAATTGTGTGCTCCCACAAAGGTCAATCAAAAAGTCTATTTTAGGCCATGATTTGGCCAATGCAGGGATATGTTTCAGGGTGAAAACTAGCATAAAACCAAGTAGGCAACAGTCCATAAAGAATCCATGGCAAAAAATTTGATATTTGAAGCATCTAAAGGATTCAACATTTGAGGAAGGGCATGAATTAGCAATGAAGAGGCCGATCCAAATCCAGTTCAGAGGTTGGCTCTCCAACTAGCAGGGCTTTGCCTTTGCATGTGATTGTCTTTGCACTCAATGCAGATCCATTGTAGAGGCTAAATTTCCAGGTTTGTAGACCATAAGTCCGCTACAAAGCATGAATGGGCCTCAAAAATTTATATTTGCAAACCATTGCAGGCCAAGGCTTTTGATTTTGGCATGAATCGTTTGTATTGCAATTAGTCTACAATATGTTATTCTTTTTTTTTTCAAGCTACCAAAAGTAGCTGAAAAGAATAGCTGAGCAACCAAAGGACCAGCTACAGATGCATTAAAACAATTCAATAGTGAGGATAAAATTACAAGAGCTGAATAACATTTTTACAACTGATTACAAAGAGCCAACAATACAACCTATAAAACTAAAACTTGAAGCTAATACATGGGCTGAAACATTTTACAATCATTCTTTACTTTTTGTAGGTGTGTGTTGCATATACATCAATCAATTTGTGAGCTACAACCATTATATATTACAGGCTATTTCATATTGTAGGTGCAAGAGACTATTTAGGGTAGCTTGATTTTTTTGTGACATTAGCAAAAAACCCTTTTTTAAAGGAATTTTGTAAAATTAATTGTGAAGTGCAATTTAATTAGGCAAGATAGGCAAAACTAAAAGTACTATAATTTCTTATTCGTAATTCAAAATTATCATTTTTTTAAAGAATAATTGTTTATGTCTATTCCAATGGACTTGTCTATGCATTGAACATATAAAGTGCCAAAATTTTGAGGGATTCTCAAATACTGAATTGGGGGGGGTGGTTGTTGTGTCCTTGTACACTTTCATATTTCCTTATTCATTTCTTTTTTGCATTTCTAAAAATCTGCAATAAATCCACCTTAAGCATGGAATCAAATTAGATTATCACAACTTTGACACCCTTTAATTATCATGAGTGGAAATTAAAACTACAACTTGTGTTCAAAAACAAAGGGTTGTATAGGGTAACAATGGGCACTAAGAAAGAACATGTTGGTGAGGAAGCTAAAGAAAAGTGGTTTAATAAATGTGATCAAACCTTTGAATTCCTATGTCTTATTGTGTCTCCTAAACTCCTCTTCCATGTAGAATCCTTGAATACACCTGATGAAGTATGGCTTGCATTAGAGAATTTTTTTGGGAAAATGGATAAAAAGGTCATGAGTTAGAGAATGAGTCATAAATTTGAGTCCTAGGTCCTTTGACACCCTACATAAATTATTCACCAAATTTAAATCACTAAGGTTACATTTGAAAGAATGTGGAATAGATAAAAAGGAGGATTAACGCACGTACTTTCTATACTCTCCAAATTAGGTCCTTAATACTTCATGTTTGTATCTACCTTCTACTCCATCAAAAGGGATCTTGTAATTTCATGGTAAATGCCTTCTCTAGATAACTTTATTACCAAATTGACCAGGGAA
Organism: Sequoia sempervirens; assembly: GCA_007258455.2. NCBI lineage: Eukaryota > Viridiplantae > Streptophyta > Pinopsida > Cupressales > Cupressaceae > Sequoia > Sequoia sempervirens. The sequence goes on along the minus strand of VDFB02000015.1, from coordinate 269,206,965 downwards.
TAAGATAAGTTAATGCATGTGTGCACATTGAAGTCTTCAAAACCTCAATCCCTCTTTGCTAGGAATGGGAAACAACAGGCTTCAAACAAAAAGGGGGAGAAACAAAACACTTAAAAGGATGAGGAGGCTAACAAAGAACTAAAATTAGAATCTTCCAAAACCAACATTGAAACTTCTTCAAAACAAGGGAAACCTAAGAAAGAAAAGTTAAGTGTTCCTATTGCAAGAAACTTCGATATGATGAGCACAAATGTATGAAGAAGCAAGTTGAGCACCTCTAAAATATTCTTCAAAAGCATAATATATGGGCCCATGAATCTATCAAATAACCCTCATCAACTCAATAATTTACTAAGGAAAAGGAAAAAGGTAAAGAGAAAACTAAGGCAAAGGCTCTAGTTGCTACTACATCATCATCATCTCCATCTTGGATCATTGACTCGAGTGTCTCACACCACATTGGTTCTTCACATGTTGAGTTGTCTTCCTTAGAACCTTATGGAATGTATGTTATCACCTTGGGTGATGACACTTCAGTATTGGTTAGAGGGAGAGGTTATGTTGAAGTTGAAAGTGGAACATTCATAAAAAAATTTAAGTGTACCTTCTCTTTTAGCTAATCTCCTATCAGTCTATCAAATCTACATAGTGGGGTAGGAAAGACTAATGAGTTCACACATGATTAAGTGTTTATTAGAGACTTGCAAAGTAGAGAGCTTATTGGAGTTGGGATAGTTGATCATGCATCTCAATTATATGCCTTCTCACATTTTTCTCCAAATGATCCAATAGTACAATTGGTTGGTTTACACTGTCATTCATCTAAAGTGGATTAGATACCTAGGGTGAAGTTTGGTCACTTAAACATATGTATACTTTCATCCACCTTGGTTCATGAGACTTGTGTTGAGCCTCCACCTCTTGCATCTTTAGTTATCAATTTAGTTCAGTAGGATGCTATTAGTCTTTCAGCTTTGTGGGATGATTCTTTGCCAGATATTGCAAAGTTATTTGTTGAGTCATACATTGCAGATTTGGAGGACACTATTGAGGATATCCATATTCTCTTTAATGTTAGCTCTTGTGGAGTTTCATTTTCTTCTTCAAATGTTGAGAGAAAATTTTATACTCTCTTATTATTTCTCCACATGATCATGTGTAAAAGTTTGACATTGGTATGGAGAGTCTTGAGCAGCATTTGGAGGAGCCACTTTTGTCTTTGGATCGCATTCTACATCTATCTCTAGAAGGTTCTAGCTTTTTATCCTCATCAATGTGGTCTAGAACACCTACCTTGAATGTGGTAGATTTGGCATCGACATGGGGACACATGAGTCGAGTTTAGAGACTTCACACATCATGAGATCTTTTCTCCCACATCCCTTGAGGGAGTTTCTTCTATATTTGCCATTAAATTTATTTCTTCCTAAGGGGAGGAATATTGTTTGTCAATTTTGGATCACCTTCATTATTCTTCTTGGTGCATTCATCTTTGGCATAGGAGCTACTTCCTTGTGGGGGGATTCATCGTCTCTTCCTTTCTCTCTTATGGATATGTTGATTATACTTATTTGATCGAAGTAGTACTTGGGGGACATGATGAGTCCCACTTTCTTTTATCATATTGCATATTTAGTTTCTCTTTTGGGGGGATTTTTCTTGTTGGGTTTTCTCCCTTTCTCCACTCTATGAGCGATTACATTGTATTTGGGTACCTCATTAGGCCTAGTTTTTGGGACCCAATTTCATTGTTTCCACCTAATATATTCTTAAGGGGGTTGTGTTAGTGTATATATTATTTTATATATTTTATGCACATGGTTATACACATGGTATTAGGCCTAGTTAAGTGTCCTAGTTAGAGATAGTTAACTTGCCACCTCTTGTGAGTTCTAAGGAAGTTAACTTGCCACCAGTCAGTATTAGTGGGAGTAGACTACTTAGTCTTCTCCACTTATTGTGTTGGAAATTTCTTCCCTCTTTTATATATGTTCATCTCCACTTGGCTTAATGATATGTTGGATTTTTCCATTCATGTGTTTTCTTTTGTATTGTATTTTTTTTAATTTCATAGGTTGAGTGTGCACTTTCTTGACTCGTGTGGCTCACTGATACTAGCATTCAAGAAAATATCTTGCAAATATTACAAGTATTAGGGTAAGAATCCATGCCATAGTATATTTTTCCATGAGAAATGTAAAAATGGGAGCACGTTAATTAGAACATGAAGGAGGGCCCAAAGTGTCATTGGGATTATTATCATCTTGAAATAGCATATGATTAACATTAGAAATGATCATTAGGAAGGCTAGTGGAATAATTAGCTAGATAATCATCATATGAGGGAAATACAAAAATGGAAAGAGTAAGGACAAATTATGGATATAAGAAAATAATTAGAATGATAGATATATAGGTAAGACAGCGGCATATGAGAAGTGAAAGTAAAGTAATGGTTAAAGAGAGGTAAATAGAGAGAGATTATTAGGAAGAAATGTATAAAAAGGATTGACATGAATACAAGAAAGGAAATATTATAATCCATGGTGTATAATTAGGTCCTAAATATAAGGGAATGAAAATGAATAAATCTTGGAGGCACATCAAAAGCATATAATGTTGGAAGTTGAAGGTTCCATCAAATGGTTGTCATTAATGTCAGTAGGTTGTCATTGATGTCAACACAATACTGTATGTATGAGTTGCTTACCAGAAGTTATTTCCCATCAAAGATGATCGTTATATGTGGTCTAGTATGTTGGTTTTTAGGTTTGGTTCCTACAATGCGACAAGCTATGATTCGGATATTTGAAGATCTTGGTTGACTTAGCATGTGCAATACTTTATGTGGACTAATTATGTCCTATGGATGTTTTGGCCGACATAAGAAATGTGTTAACCTTATACATGGCTGACCTAATTGATAAGTAAGATATACATATATGTGTGTGTGTCTCCGGAAAGAAGATGAAAAAAGAGGGATATAGAGATAGAAAATTGTGTGGTAATAAAAAAGGTGAAAGAATGAATGCAGCAAATTAGAATAAGCAAAACAGGTGAAAATAATAAGTGTGTGATCAAAACAGAAGTATTGAGCGATTACTAATATGCAATACTACCTTATAGAGCTTCATCTAGAACTGAATTTAGCACAAGAAAGGTGTAATTCATCAATTCACTTTTGGCAGTAAGCCATAATTTTTGTATTCTGGCGATGAGCCATCTTTTTGTATCTCTAGGTTATAGCCCTATGGTCAGTGAGTCCTTATTTCAGGTAGTGAGCCTTATCTTAGGCAATGAGCCTTATTTCAGGTAGTGAGCCTTTTTGTAATCAATTTTGATACTCTCTATAGTGTGAGTTAATCCTCGCCGTGGTTTTTTCCTTATTGGGTTTTCCATGTAAATCCGGTGTTACTATGTTTATGTGATGACTTTCAATTTTTGCATCTATTGATAAATCACTTATGTAGTATTTGGATCTTGTTCTGGTAAATGGTTAAGAGATTTAATTTGGTGACAACTGATTCAACCCCCCCCTCTCAGTTGTCATGTTCAACAATTGGTATCAGATCGAGGTCCTTTGGAATAAGTTTAATAGCTTGAAGGAGATCTTGGAAGATTAAACAGAATGATGAAGGGATCTGACTTAGATGAAGAATTGAGAATAGAGACCTCAAAATCTGAGAATGAAGATTTGAAAGAAAATGTCAAACAAGCAAGTGAATGCATTCAGAAACTAAGAAATCAGATCCAAAAATTTAAGATGAAACATAAAGAAGTTTACCATGAACTAAAAGAAGCAAAGGAGACTGCTGAAAATCTAAGGATGAAGCTTGAAGAAAGCAAAAAGGTGGAAGAGAATCTGAAATTGTAAATCAAACAAAGCAAAGAAATTATCAACCAAAAGATTGAAAAATGTGATAAGATTGAACAGGAAGTAGTAACTCTTAAATCTAATCTGGAAAAGGAAAGAATTTTTGAAGAAAAATTTAAGATAATTTTGGTAATGATTGATGAATTGATTTCATCTCATAAGCCTGCAAAGGACAAAGGAGGTCTAGGACTCGAAGAAGGACAAAGTTCAAAGATTAATCCTAGTTTCAAAAAAATGAGTAATCAAAGGAAATTTCAAGGCAGTACTTATCAAGGCAAGAATCAAAGGATCAATACCGAAAGGATACCTAGCCAACAGCCTAATGATCAAAGGTACCCATATTTTAATGGTTTTTTTTACTCGTGCAATAAATTCGGACATAGAGCAATAGAGTGTAGAAGTGTGATGAACCAGAATACAATAAGTCAAGATGTTGGATTCTCTGTTGGATAATGCTATGTTTGCAACAAGTTTGAACATAAATCTGCCAAATGTAGAAGCCAGATAATGATGAACAGGTTTAATACCAGTAGAAGAATTTTTTTTTTTGAGGCTACTGTTACATATGCAATATCTTCGGACACAAGGCTAATCAGTGCAGGACAAGGATGAATACAAACTCTCTTGATCAAATATTTGTTGTGTGCCACTCTTGCAACAAACCAAGACATATCTCAAAATTTTGTAAAAGCAAAATTGGGGAGAAACCGAAGCCGAAACAAAAGAACAAATTTATGAATAAGGTAGATCTAGAAGAAGTGAGAAGAGAAATGGAAAATATTTGGAGAAATAAAGAAGAACCTGAGAACAAGGACAAATCAGATAATCATGTATCTGCATCTGGTGCAAATACCCCTTCTATGAACTAAATCCAGTAATGGCTTCAAGGGGAGCAGTCATAGAAAAATCTATCAAACCCCTGGTATATGAGGTGTCATGCAATGACACAAGGATAAGTGTTGTGAATTTTCATTCTAAAGGCAATGAAGAAAATTTTGATAGAAAATAAGTAATACAAAAGATTTGTGGAGCTTTTTTTGCTTACAGTACATTTCACAAATTGGTTGATAGCTTTGACGAAAGGAGGAACCAATAGACTAAAGTATAGATGATGATGTCACAAGCAATAAATTATCCTTTATGATGAAACCTTAAAAGTGATAAGTTAAATAGGGAAGGTTGAGTAGTCATCTCTTTTTGAAGTGAACGAGCTAAGGAAGAGTCAGGGTCATTGGCAAGCGAAAGTATGGAGAACAAGGCTGAAGCAATGGAGTCAAAGGAAATGGTGGTATTTAATCCGCGCAGCAACGAATTGTAGAAATTGAGTAAGTTACAAATTGATGAATTTGATCATGAAAAGATTTAAAATCTCGAGACTTCTCTTTTAGTTGAGCAAATGCAAATGGTCAAGAATTTAGGGCACAAGGATTTAGACATTTGGAGAAAATTTCCATACTTTTCAAATGTGGACATTGTTCAGTTTATCTTAAGTAGAATTCAAGGTGATCAGATGATCTTTAACAAACCCTATGAGATCACGAAGGAAGCAATTGCAGCAATAATAGGACTATGCAATAATGGACCCATTCCTGTCAAGAAGTCAGTAAAGAACAAAGAGGTCAAATCCCTAACTGGGGTAACAGGAGATCAAAGGGCACTTATAATTCACACTATAATCAACCCAGTAATAAGGTATGTGGCATATGGCATTTCATATAAGATTTATTTCAGAAATAGGGAAGGATCCACTTCGGCGATTGTCGCTTATGTTGTGCATCAAATGGTTGAAAAAAAGGAGGATTTTGACTTGTGTGAGTTACTAAGGAATCAATTAATGGAAAATATAACTATGAAAAAGAATGACAATTACCCTTTTTGCTTTGGATCTCTGGTTATATGCTTGATGATGTATTTTTTGAAATCGTTACCATTGAAAGAGAATTTTGCGTGGAAGTCAGTTATACCAATTGGGAAGCAAGTTTACCGATATCTATAATGTCTAGTAGAAAAGGAAAAGATTTGTAAAGAATATTTTGAAATCAAAATAAATGCATGGAGTGTGGGTATGATTTCCAGTCTGATTGTGATGTCTGAGGTAGGATTCTCCTCTGGAAAGAGGAAAGCAAGAATAATCAATTCAATTCCCCCTCTAAAAATAAAGAAGTTGAAGATAGAGGAGGAGAAGAAAGAAGAAAAGGAAGCAAAAATTGCAGAAGCATTTGATCTGGTATCATCAAATGATGATGAAGAAGATGTTACTAAAGAAAAGGTGTTAAATATTCTTGAGCAATCTGATGGATTAAAGAAGATTGGAGATGTATGGTTGTCTCGACCATCATATGAATAGGATGAGATTACGAACGCTCTGGCTATTTACATAATTCATAATGACATTAATCTAAGCAAATTGACATGTACTTTACCAAAAGTATTGATTGAGCAGATTGAAGATAGACTAAGGGAACAATCATCTAGTGAAATAGTAGAAAAAGATGAAATTCAATTGGCTATGGAAGAAAGATGCCAAAATGCACAGAAGAGATTGACTAGGAGCATAAATGAACTAAAAACATGCATCAAGAGTGTAAACAATGTGTATAGGTATTGTCTCTGGTGGCCTACTGCTATTGGAAATTATAGAGCAAAAATTGATACTATTGAGCATGAATTGAATTCTATTGGAAAAACATATGATGTTCTTAATGACAAGGATGAAACACAAAAGAAAAGGATCAATTCCTTACAATTTGAGCTTGCAATCACTATGGTACAAAGGGATGCTATTGTGAAGACCTTTTGGAAAGTTAAAGAGATAACTGAGTTAAGATTGAAATAGATTTCCTGTCTCCTGATGGATGCTGAGAATAATGCACAAAATATTGTTATTCTGAATGCTCTTCTAGAAACAATTGATTCAATAGCAAAGAACAATAGTATTTGTCTAAGCATCAGGCTAGCAGTGGATTCCTAGAAGACATATCTTCTGGAACTGAAAGAAAAACACAAGGAAATATTTTAAGGAAAGAAGGATTGAGGTAAAGAACCATTTTTGATAACTTTTTTGCAAAATTTTTGAAGCAAAGGGGAGATAGAACTTTTTTTTGTCATTGATGTCGAAGGGGGAGAGGAAGCATGTGAAAAGAATGAAAATTATTTCATCTCATCAAAATATTTACAAGGATGTTGTTGTTGGCTTTTTCACATCTTGTGTTACCATCAATGACAAAGGGTGAGATTGTTGGAAGTTGAAGGTTGCATCAAATGGTTGTCATTAATTTTAGTAGATTATCATTGATGTCAACACAGTACTGTATGTATGAGTTGCTTACCAGAAGTTATTTCCCATCAAAGATGACAGTTATATATGGTCTGGTATGTTGGTTTTTAGGTCTGGTTCCTACCATGTGACAAGCTATGATTTGGATATTTGAAGATCTTGGCTGACTTAGCATGTGCAATACTTTATGTGGATTAATTATGTCTTATGGATGTTTTGGCCGACATAAGAAATGTGTTAACCTTATACATGGCCGACCTAATTGATAAGTGAGAATACATATATGTGTGTGTGTGTCTCCAGAAAGAAGATGAAAAAAGAAGGATATAGAGACAGAAAAGTGTGTGGTAATAAAAAGGGTGAAAGAGTGAATGTAGGAGATCAGAATAAGCGAAGCAGACGAAGACAATAAGTTTGTGATCAAAACATAATTATTGAGTGATTATTGATATGCAGTACTACCTTTATAGAGCTTCATTTGGAACTAAATTCAACACAAGAAAGGTGTAATTCATCAGTTTACTTTTGGCAATAAGCCATAACTTTTGTATTCTGGTGGTGAGCCATATTTTTGTATCTCTGAGTTGTAGCCCTATGGACAGTGAGTCCTTATTTCAGGTAGTGAGCCTTATCTCAGGAAGTGAGCCTTATTTTAGGCAGTGAGCCTTTTTGTAATCAGTTTTGATACTCTCTATAGTATGAGTTAATCCTCATTGTGGTTTTTCCCTTATTGGGTTTTCCATGTAAATATGGTGTTATTGTGTTTAAGTGATGACTTTCAGTTTTTACATATATTGATAAATCACTTATGCAGCTCATTTGGATCTTGTTTCGGTAAATGGTTAAGAGATTTAATTTGGTGACAACTGATTCACTCCCCCCCTCTCAATTGTCCTGTTCAACATATAAAACATGCGAGTTATAGGTTTACCAAAGTGAAAGATAAAAAATAATCCATCATTCTTAAATATGTGTATAATTAAGATCAAATGAAAGAAATTTGAATGTGCATGAAATATAATTAAATATGACCTATTTCACACACTTTAAGTTGGTATAGTCAAAAATAGCAAGACTATTAATTTCGGAAACAAAAACTTGAAAGTGAGAATAAGAGATTTTGATCCAATCCCTATTGAATACTCAAATCCATAGGTTATGAAAAAAATTATGGTTCCACTTCCTACTTAAGATATTAGGATTATTCCTTGAGACAAAGGTACCACCTCTTACTCTTCTACCTATTTGAGAAGAGATAAGGTTGCCACCCCATACTGAAAGAGGAGAATGAAGTATAATTTCACCTAATTATAGAAAGATTTTTTTTTTACAACTTAGGAATATGATTATTTATATAATTATAATCATCCATAAATAGGATATATAATTATTACAAAAATGGAGGTGAAATGATAAACAATTATCCAATTTAACTACATGAAAGAATGAAAAAATAAAGAAGTTAGGAAGGTTTCACCTAATTTTCTAATGAATATCAAAATATTTAAGTTATAAATATTTTTATACATATCATTAATATTTAATTTCAAAAATATATAAATTCATGATCATTTGGAATCAAAACACCCTCCTAGATGGCATAATCTTGGCCAAATATTTTACCATGTTCTTGAAAATTGACTAAAAATTAAAAATTATTAGAATTGGTCGAAAATTTATAGGGATATTCATTAGATTATTTTAATATCACTTTATTCTTGGAACCATTTTGTATTTTTTTATTTTTTTTGTATTTTAACTAGAACACTAAAAATCTATAGTGACTTTGAAAAAACCATTGGTTAAAGGGGAAATTACCTTAGTCAATCCCCTTGTGGGCTTTCAAGAAAAATATATATAGAAATATAAATTTAGAAACACATATATATGATAATAAATTATTTAAATTAAAAGAATACATCAAAAGTAATGGAGAAGGGTAAAAAGGAAAAGGCAAACAAAGAGAGGTTGGGAGAAAGATTGGAAAGAAAAGATAGAAAAAGAGGAAAAGAGTGTTAATTTATATTTATAAAGGATTTTTAAAATGAGGGTAAAATAAAATTTTATGGAAATATGGATTATTTTTTAAAGGAAATTGAAATGAAAACTTAAATGAGGGTAAAATATTTTTTTATGGAAATATGGATTAATTTTTAAAGGAAATTGAAATGAAAACTTAGACAAGGTTAAATAGTTAAATCATGGCTTTAAAAAAAAAAAAAAATTAAGGTGGAAGAGAAAAAAAGAAAAACTAAATGGTAAAATTGTAAATGGATGATTATATTGGTCTAAAGAGGACTTTAATGGGAAATATAAATTATAAAAAAAAAATTATAGGTTTAGGTCAAATCTAAAATGAATGGAAGATTATAAGAGAAAGTAGGTAAAAATTTAGGGTTTCAAGAGGAAAAAATGAGCACAAGAGAAGAGAAAAAGTTAATCAAATGATTCAAATTGCAATAAATTTTGTATTGATATAAATATCAAATGAAATTGGATTTAAGAATCAGAAGAAAAAGGATGAGAGAAAGCTAGATGAAAAACTAGGTTTTTGAGAGGAAAAAATGAGTGCAAAGGAAAGGAAAAATTAACCAAATATTATCCAAATTTAAAAAATATGATATAGATCTCAATAATAATGAAATGGGATGTATAAATAATAAAAAAAATTAAGGGCAAAGGGAAAGCTAGGGGAAAAATTAGTTTTTATAGGAAAAGTAAGTGTAGGAGAAGGGGAAAATTAATCAAATGATATCCAAATGAAAAAATATATAATATGGATTTGAAGAGGAATGAAATGGAAATTAGAAAATTATAGGTTAAATCTTTGGTTAGATCTAAAAATAAATCAAATAAGAGGTGGAAAACTGTCAAAGGGAGCAGTTTTTATCTTTTGGTCATAACTTGGGTATATGATATCATTTTTGGCAAATGAGATATCATCAGAAAGTCGGTTTCATCAACTTTCTAGTGGTGTGGATCTCATCACTTGTTTTTGTCGTTGGTGCATTCTATAGCTTGTTAAATTTAAAGGTTTTTTTTTTCAGTTCCAAGCTCATAACTTTTGACTTGTTTCTCTATTTTTTGTGATTCTAGTGGCGCTCACATGGTCTTTCAAAGCTCTTCACAACCATATGTATGCACTTTTCCAGATTTCTATCTAGTTACATTTTATTCATTTTTTTGTATTTTCATAGTATGGTGAATTACTTAGATGTCTTAGCTCTTGGAAAAAAATTGTTTATGTGGGATGACTTGTTTTTGGTTGTTCTATATGTATTTCCAGTATTCTGTCCTATTTGGGCATTGTAGAAATCTTTTCCATACACATTCTCTTTTACAGATGCACTGAGATAAAGTGTCATTTTGGTGTATCTTTTTGGAGATTTTGCACACCCTGTTGTGCCTTTTTTACTCGCACTATGATATAAAGTGTCATGGGGGTTGATGTTTTCCTTTGATTTTCCATCACACCTTTGTCAAGTGAGTGTCCCTTCTACGATAGTAGTGAATCCTAGTGATTCTTACCTCATGCGTGTGTGCCTTAGTTTGCACACCCTTTTATTTGTAGGTTGTTTCTCCTACATGCACTTATTGGTTTCACATAGTTTCAATGTACCTATCATGGCTCTCCCTTTTCAGCATTATTGGGGGGTTTCTACTGTTGGTGCTAATGCTTCCTTATTTTTGCATTTGAGTGGTCTACATATCTAATTCTTGTTCCTATGTACTAGTCAAATGTAGCATGTACATTAGTAGCTAGTCACACATGCATTTCGGTGAGATGGATCATTTACCATATGGACACTCTTGCATTCTTATTTTGGGAGGCTCTTCATTTCAGCACTAAATCAATCATCATTCAACAACAATTTACAGCTTCTTCATGCTTCGGTGATGTTCTAAATGTTCCTCTTGTTTGGGACATTGTTTTGGTTGGAGGCTTCTTAGTCCTTCACCTTAATTTGGAAGCTTTTCCAGTCCTTCATTCATTTTTCTCTCTTTTGGAGAGGAGTTTTTCCCATGTGGTTTTCTCCTTTTCTCTAGTTTTGAGAGATCTTTTGTTTGTACATGGATACCTCACTAGGCCTTGTTTGTCAGGACCCATCATGCATTCTCTTTTTTAGGGTTTTTAGCTACTCTATAAGTTCATCTTAAGGGGGGTGTTAGAGTAATCATGCATTAGCTAATAATTAATTAATATTTAATTAATTATTGGTCTAATGTATTCTCATGCAATTATGCTAAACTTAGGAGTGATTTACTATGTTAACTATAGATCTATTAGTAGATCATTTTGTCTCATTGCATGAGATGTTGACACTTGTCATGATCTAATCCCTTTCTCATTTAGGGTGGCTCCTATTTAGCACTCAACCCTCATTGTATTATCTCTTGAGATTCCATACTCTTTTAATAGTCTCTTTCATTCTATAGTTTTTTCTTGTTGAGGAATATTGCATATATTGTTTGCATATCTCTTGTGTGGAAGGTGCCTTTGTTCTTTGTTTGATCTTGTGACTCGTATTTTTCACAATTATAACCAAAAAATAGAGTTTTTGGGAAAGAAATTGGAGAGGAATGAGAAAAGAGAGAAAGAGGTATGGAAAACTAGGGTTTTGGGGGAAAATTTTGGAAATAAAAAGGAAGAGCTATATGGAAAGAGAGAAAAAAATAGTCACCATTACTATATCAAACCTCCAAGGGGATGAATAAAAAATTCTCCAAGATAGATCCAAAAGATTGAGGAGTTGTAGGATCATGTGTGTTGAAATAAGGAGGAGGGAATATTATATTTTTGGAAGGAATGTGGGATAATTAACTAATTTTTAATTAAAAAGGATAAAGAGGTAATAGTATAACTAGAATGAGGATAAGAGGGACATGAAGAAGGCAGGTGGTTTAGGTGGATGATATATAAAAGGGTATAAATAAAAATGGTGAGAGAAAACAAATAAATGAAGGGACTAAAAGGGGAAAGAGGATAAATTAAGGATGAGGATATCTAGGAGAAGGAGAAAGAGATGAAAATACTTGAGGAAAACATGCTAAATGGGAAAGAGGTGAAAATGGGCACAAAAATATAATAATGGAATTGTAGATCATGTAACTACTACTATTATAGATTATGCCTTTCTAGTTACCTTCTCTATTGAATTTACCTCCTCGAAAGTTGAGGTGGAGGTTCTTTATAGAATTACAAATAGTTTAGAAATGGAAGATAAACTGTAAATATGAAAGGTGATATTTCATTGGAGCTCAGTTAGTCAAAAGGTGGACAAAAATTAGAAGAAGTCCAAATGATCTCCAACTTTTACAAGAGTAAAACATAGAAGGAAGCAAGGATTGTGGGAATTGGTAGTAGAGAACAAATGGAGGCCAGGAGGAAGAAAGTAATGGGAATAAGTCTAGATAAACTTCAAACTTTTGCAAGAGGCAAATGAAGAAAAGAACAAATGAAAGGGAGGATGTGGGGATGTAGAAGAGGATGAGAGGTCAAGACAAAGAAGTTAAAGTCTAGATTCTCACCAAAATCCCACAAATTGAAGGAATGAAGGAAATGAAGAGAGGAAGGGACTTGATAGATTTTTCAAAATTTTCATGTGGTCTTGGTAGTCAACACAAGATTTTAGACAAACATAATATGTTTGGTAGTCCACCAAAACTCTATAACTCTATAAAATTACCGAGAACAACATTTAGGTAGTTTGACCAAGGGGATACCCATTTTTAGCTCTCTCATATTAGGTATAGATTATGGGAAAAATGAGTCTTTGTGTACAAGCGAGCAAGGACTCAAGAAAAAATTGGCACTATCAAATTGAGTTCCAATATTGGCTCTATTTAGGGACATGTGTTTCTTTTAGGTACAACAATAATTCTAATCTTTGGGAGTAGGCTACAAAAAGAGACATCAAGGAGGGGACCAAGAAAAATACACTTTTATGACCAATATAATTGTACAAGGATAAAATCTACAAACACCACACTATATACAAGGTATTACACCATTACCTATAATAAGTAATGCTTAAGATGTTGACAATGGATTGGAAGCTCCATTATTCTCCTATTAAATCATTGAGGTGGTACACAATGTGATCAGACTCCTCTATAACTACATATTTCCCAAGCCAAGAGTCATCAAGCTTCATATATTTTCCTTTATCCTCTACTCTAGCATTCCATATGAGGACCATATCACCAACATGGAAATTATTTAAAATTCCCTCTTGTCAATTAGATAATTTTGTGTTTCTTGTATGCCAAGAACTTACTGTGTGCATTCCTTCTATATTCATCTAATTTTGTAAGGTATAATATCCTTTAAGAAATTGCATAATTTCCTTCTCCTTCAATATCATGTAGGAACTTGTACTCCCATAGCTCCAAGATCTTTGGAATTTTAGCTTTGAATCCATACACTTATTCAAATGGGCTCAAGTTCCAATAGTTATTTGTAGGTTAATCTATCAACACATAATGCATAATTCAATTTATCATCCCATCTTTTCTTGTCCATATCTAAATTATTCTAATAATTTTCATGAGTATTTTATTGTTGGATTTAGCTTATCCGTTTCATTATGGATAATAAGGGGATAAGTGAATTAGAACAATTTCATATATAGTGCATAAAACTAAGATTTCAATGGATCTAAAACACATAGAATCACTAGTAATGATTCTAGAAGGCACATCAAAACCAGTAATTTTATTGTTTAGTAAGAATTCAACTACCTCCTTAGATGTAGCATTATGGGTTTAAAATTCCTCAAACCATTTGGTGAAGTAATCAATTGGCTACAAGAATCTATTTATATCCACTACTTTATCTTTCGTAGATTTCTCCTATGAAATCAATACCCCACTACTGAAATAGAGATTCAACCATCATAGATATATATAATAATATTATTTTGTATAACCTAGTGCTCAATATGATATATTTATGATATACATGCAAGTTTGTTGACATGCTTGGGATATGTGTGTGTGTGTGTGTGGCAACATATACAAAAAAATCTCTAGGTGGTATATAGTCACAGGGGTCTATGACATATACAAAATCACACAAGGAGAGATGTATATAGTAATCTAATTCATAAATGTACCTAGTTCATAGAAACAAGGATACCTAGGATAGGCCCACTAGTTTTTGTTTTTATTTTTGTATTATTTTTTCTCTTGGTCACTGTTGATCATAAAAGCTTGTGCTTCTCTAAATAGCCTTATGAGAAATTTAGTGAATGGGGACCTTCTTGCACTTCACTAAATGACCTTCGAGATTTTTAAAGAAGTTTGTTCTTCCTTTCTACTTGGGAAAAGGGAGAAAGAAATGCAGAAATAAAACTTAACTAAGGTGATGTGCCAAAAAGGTTTTACAACATTTCAAAACTCTAATAGTTTTTCAATTTTGAAAAAATGAACACATAATGCCACATACTCTTCATTATTGAAAGGAGAACAAACAACTAAGTCCTATATGAACTCAAAGAAGTCCTTCAAATCCTTTCATGGGAAGCACCCATTAAGTTTCAACAAAATATGGTGAATCCGAGATGAAAAGTGAGTTGCAAACCCCTTACAAAACTATTTTACCCTAAATAGCATAGCATGAAATCTAGCACAACTTTTACAGGAAATGAAAGAGTATTAAAACATGGTCCACTTCACTGAAGGTCTGAGCTAGAGAACATAAAAGTTGAACTAAGAATTAATCATCAAGATTATATCTGAATTAAATGACACAGAGCGTGAATGTGTATGGACATAAAGAAAAAATGTAGGATAAAGGCCATATAGGCACAGTATAATACACCTTCTTCCATCTATTACTTGATCTAGAAAACAATACAAAAGATGCTAAGGTCGTATAACTGATCTAGATAGTTATCTTGAAAATTGACTACAAAATTGATAAGGGCAGTAAGAATATTGTAAGAAATCTTCTACCTCTTAATAGAATTTAAACTCGGATTAGAATTAAAAATGGAACTGGTGAGAGAGGCTTGGAAATTCCCTTTTATAAGGTAAGGGAAGCAAACAAGCAAAAAACACTCTCCACCACCTTAACAAAAACCCTAACAGGTGGTAGCAAAAATGTATTCTCAAAACCCTAACAAAGATCAAATCGGATTATAGAAATTCGGGAAATAAAGTTTGAACTACTTGTTTTAGTGATCTTTGTATCCATCTATCGATTTGGAAATTTGGGAGCTACTAAAAATATTTTATGTCAGAGAATAATTGTGGAACTAAGAAAACCTTGGCTGGCAAAAATTTGATTTCATCATTGTGTGAGCAACAATGGCGTCATCGAGTGGATATCAGTACTTGGGACTACTTGGAGAAAGTGAAAATCATTGACACCTGGTAGTGCTCTTCAAAATTGTCGTCCCTAACACTATAGAACCCTAACCTGCAAAAATTGAGCCACATGGCACGATGACGGGCATTCTTCGAAATTCTCTCGAGTTGCTTGTGGAAAAACCCCATAGGGTGGCCACATGTCATGCTTCGTATTCAATATTAGTGTGATATTCAAAAATTTGTGCAACCACTACATGGCACCATTATGTGCTTTTTAGAAAAAAGGAAACCCTGCAACCTTCAAAAGATGCACTAGTGTGACATGTGGCGAAGACAATAGCAAAGATCGAAAAATAGTAACAATGGGAGAACTTGCAGGGCTGGAAAAGAATAGAGAAATACATACTAACATACTTGAAGCAAAAATGGATCTACAATTCTTAGCGACTCATGGGGGGTTGCACTTGCGGAGGCATGAACCCAAAGGAAAGAATAATAGAAAATAGGAGAAAAAGAAATACACGACCCTCAAAGCCTAAGGAACGCAGAATGCAGATATTCCCAATCTTCATCAGACGGTAGAGCTAGTGTGTGTAACATCTCAGAAGCCTGGTCCAAGTTGAGTATCTCCTTAAAGGAGAACTCGCCTAATTTTGATTGTGCCATTCCAATGTGGAAATAGAGCCAAGCCAGGGGAAGGATTATTTCTTCAATTTCTTGTGTGTTGGGCTTTGGGCTCAATTTATGGGGTGTCGATTAATCCTATTGCTTGTTTTCCATTGCTTTCCTGATTTGTTCCTTAATTAATAATACTCCATCAAGAAAGAAAGGAGAGGGAAATCCCAACTAGATTAATCCTTTGAAATCATCTCTCATCCTATTAACTTTGTTCATCAGCACAATCTAGCAGTTCCTACTCTTTTGAGCAGTCTAGAATCCTAGCATCTATCAAAGTCTCTTCAAAAAATTTATAAAGCTTCAGTATTAAATTTCTTGACTCCATGGAATGAGGAGTAACCGTATGTAGGATCTGGTCAACTACTGAACCAACCTTTGTGTTAAGCTCCTGTGCATCAGCCATGAACCTTAGAGCTGGCTTCAGGGATGCCATTGCAACTTTGATTTTTTTCCCAATAGGAAGAAAATATTTTTTGCAGTACAGGAAGAAATTCAGTCCTTTGCACCATAGCTTACTCTTGTTGGCCTTGAGACTCTTTTTCTTTTATATCCTCCCACAGCTAATTGATTGTCTCCAAAATCTCTTGAAATTTCAAGGCGTAATCATTCTATTTCTTCGTTGTGGGTTTACAAACTGAACTCTAAATTTGTTTTCTCCCACTTCTCTGTGTCATTGGCCATCTAAGCTTTTTGGAGTTGTTCCTGGAATTGGTTTTCTCAATGCTAAAGATCCTATTGGCCTTGCTCTTGAAGGCTCGAAACAATGGATAACTCTTGTTGTACCTTTTGTAGCTCTTTCATTTTTTCTTTGAGTTGTTTTTCTGCCAATTCCCTAGCACTCTTTTCATCTACATTTTGAGATTGGGCTTTGGTCAACTCCTTTTGGATCTTGTTTTTCTCTTTTTCAAAATGTTCACACAACTACTTTTCTTGATTTGATGCTTCGAACCACTTTCCTTTCATTTCTTACAACTTCTTTTGCAGGTCTTCACAATCATGATCCATCGCTCTATTATGTCAGAGAGTTCCTTTTGTCTATGTTTTAACTCGTCTATTTCTTCTTGTAGTTTGGATTTCAAACTCTCTCCCTTCTTGTGCTCAGTCTTGATCTCAAGTGAGACCTTGTCCATCTCGGCTAAAATCCAATCCTTATCTGTTTGAACAGCTTGAAGTGACATACTTGTTACATTCTATTTCTCTTAAACCTACCTCAAATGAGCAATCTCTATATCTTTTTCTTTGATCTCTACTTGGTGCCTATCAACTGTGGCATTTACATTTACCAATTTTTCTTCTCGATTCTTCAATATTTTCTCCAACTTCAAGTAGTCGGTGTATACTACCTTCTATGTGGCCTTCATGAGGCCTACCTTGTCATAGGGAAGTGCTTCACTCAGATTTAGGCGTTCCATTTGGATCTCATAATCCTCATATTGTATTTCTCCCTCTAGTTTGGAGACTAGAGGCTTCATGACCAAAAACATCAGAGACCATCATTCTTCATCAAAACATGCCTCTAACTTGGGGGTGGATGGAGCTATTTTTTCCTTCACTAATTGTTTTTGCTTTCTTTCCTTACAAGCCAGATTGTACAAGTCCACTTGAGGAGACTCAATACTTTGTGTAGTGATGGGGATGCCAACACGAAGGCCATAATGAATAGAGCAAGAAGTATTCTCGGATGGCTAACCCTGGGGGAAGTCATCAGGAAGGTTAAAGACATCAATGAAAAGGTCAGAATGTCATGCCAATAATGTGAGGTGTGTGGAATAGTCATTGAAGTGAGGGGAGCGGTAGTAGAAAAAAGGAACATATGTCCAAAAGTGGGTAAAGGAAATGAAAGTTGCAACATAGGTTGCTTCAATGCCAAAAATTGGGCTTTCGACATAATGATTAAAATTTCAACCATGGATGCGGTTGAAGATGCACGTTCTACATGCGGGACCTCCAAAGGAAAGTTAATGGAAATTATGGTAGGAGGTGTGGAAAACACAGGTGGATCAGCACCGGTAGTAATTTGGATTTGAGATGGAGGGGTTGAAGAAACAAAAGAAGCAAAAGAAGAAAGAAGGGCAGGTGAAAAACTTACCTACAATGTGGGAGTCACAGGTGCTTGGGAGATAAAGGTTACCTCCTCTACATCATCCTTCTTTGAAGGCACTTTCTAGCTCAAACCTTGAGTTATTCTTCTCTTCACAAGGGGATGGTTTGTTGCAATAGACCTCTCAGTCGTTGATTCTAACGAACCTTGAGTTCCTTGCACTGTCGAATCCTTTCTCACAGATTGTTTGGTTCATGTCATTTTTGTTGACACATTGGCAGATGAGGATGGTCTTTGCTCCTAAACCCGCGGTGCTTCTTTTCCCTTTTTCTTTTTTGCCTCATCCTATGGTGGTGGTGAACTAGAAGGTATTTTAGAACTAGACCTAGCCTCCTCATCGTAAATTTACTCAAAAGTGTCATTAGTGCAGATCTAGTTGTACAAGGTGCTTAGCTATTTGATCTACTTATATCTTCTAAAATTGGCTATCTTCCTTTCAGACCAGTCCTTCTTCAATTGTTGCTTTAAGGACTTATTCATCGGTCTGGCCTAAATTCTTGCAATACTTGGTTAAAAAAGATCCATGGGGGTCGCACAAATTATTCAAAGAGCAGCATATAGAGGAGATATATTCTTTTGTAAATGAGGGTTTAAGATACAATATGCCCCTTTCCATTTGAGAGTATTGATGTTATCTTAGCAAAGAACTGGATGTATTTGTTCATTGGAATTCCACGAATGAACAACAATATTGTAACATGCCCATTGTTCTACACAATAATTTTTCCTATGTTTTACCCATGAGTAAATAGTTTATGCATCTAAATTTTAAGAGCAATAAAAAATTTCTTTTTCTTTGAAAAATAAATGTACATTTCAAACACATTTCAAACTTTTCTATTGTATACAAAAGAATTCCTTTCATTGATTCAAATAATTATGATACATATTTTCCATATGGCATTTCATATTTTCAATTTCAATAGAGATAGATACAAATTACATACATAGCTTAAACAAGCTTACAACAAGTATAAATTACAATGGTCCAGGAATTACCCCTCAAATCTTGGCTGCCAACTTAAGAGGAGAAGCATCACTCAAGAACTTTTTCACCAACATCAAACTTACTGTGGTCCCCCACACATCTACCCAACTAGTAAGATGGCCCTACCCTTCGATGAAGAGCTTGGTTTGGTAACCTCATAACAATATCATGTTCTAAGCTTGGTGTTGTGTCCAATACATTTCTAGATTGACATATAGTGGTTTCAACTTACATACACAACACGTAATCCCATGCCTAGTACAGGTAGGCTATTATCATTTATGAGGGATACAAGACCAAACTCTTCATTGAAGGGTAGGGCCATCTTACTAGTTAGGTAGATGTGTGGAGGACCACAGTAAATCTATGGTTGGAGTAAAATCACTTGGGTGATGCTCTCCCTCATGTAGTAGGCAACCAAAATTTGAGGGTGTATGCCAGTAAGGACATATAGACTATTTGTACTATATTCCTTTGAGCTATTGAAAGCTATGTATGTAATCATGATCTTATATATCTTTATAAAAAATATATGAAAATGTAATCATTACTTTGGATTATGTAATGATACGTATTGCAATACAATGGAAATTTGATGCTATTGATAACAAACCCATAAAATCATTCATTTAAATTGCTATAAATTAGTGAATTTGGTCACTCTTTTTATCCCTGATTTGGTGTGCTACCGATTTGTCCTTCAACAAAACAATATTCTTTGTACCGAGTACCTCCCTCAAGAAGTAAAACAACATATGATTAATATTCCATACTTATAAGGATATCTTGAATCCTTTATTTTCTGCAAATTCTCCATTAGTTATTCTCTCAGTAGCTTACACAAATCAAAATCTGCACCATTCACCACCATCTCATACGCTATGTTTATTGTGGTGGCTAAAACTGAATTCTCTATGTTAGAGAAATAGATCTTGTATCCAATCATCATTGAAGCATATTTGACCATTGAATAATTTATGATGTTTTTTATTGTCATAGCTCTCTTATCATACATCACACCATTTAACTCCATGGAAACCTCATTCTTTACTAACTTAAGAACTGAAACAAGTCAGATTGAACATAAACCCATAACATCCCTAATCACTTCCTTGGTAAACATGTTGGGCATATCTATCCACACAAATTTATCATGAATTCGGCTTAGGGCATATCTCACCCAAGCATAATCAAGGAAAAAGTTAGGAAAACCTTACCAAACATCTAGTTTCTTCGTTATTAGGTTTTGGTATTCAGGTTTTAGTGTAAAATCATCACCAGTGATTTCTTTCACCCATACATCACCTAACTTCAAGTAGTCATAAACTTGTAACATCCCTAATCCCTAAATTATATGGTTAATCTAATAGTTCCTATTTTCCTACCTCCAAGCTATGGATTCGGGAAAAATGCCAGTAAGTGTATCACCCTGAAGCTCGACATCTCCTTCGTCACATGCGTAATACCCAGATCTACAATTCTCTGGTTACCCATGTTTCTTTTTCATATGTTTCTTCCTCACATGAGCTTCTAGAGTATTCCATCTAGCCAAGGTAATATTGTTGGATCTACTCACAATTCAAATTTGTCTAACCGTCCGTACCCGAATATTGTCCAACAACCTATTTCTCCTACACATAAAATTCCATATGTCAATTCCCTCTTAAATCATCAATAAAAACCTTATTAGCATAAAACCATCATTATCATTAATTCTTTCAAAACCACTTTGTAAGTAACACGCTTTAATATTTTTCTTATAACTGTTGACTTTAGGCAGGTCCCCAAATGTTTTGTGCACTTGAGAAAAACCAAACAACAAGCCTAAATATTCTTTCACCAATGCACCATTTACTTAGGTACCCGGGTACCCGACACCCAATGTACCAGCTAGCTTTGAAACCCGACTAATCGATGTGTTGCATCTCTTAGAACAAACTTCAACCTAGCCTTCGCCTTCTAGTGGTCTTTTCAGACCTACGGGCTTTTGACTCTTGGCTTTAGCAACTCATTAAACTTTCTTCATAAAATAATTTTGATCATTCACCTGAACTCAAATTACCTAAAAACCCATTCATTCAGACTCCTAACACCTGATACCCAAAAGTATAATCTTTGAATTTGTACATACCCATTAGCTTTATCTTTGGATTTATGCATACCCAAAAGTTCAATCTCTGAATTTAAGCTTGCCCAAATA
Organism: Sequoia sempervirens; assembly: GCA_007258455.2. Taxonomy (NCBI): domain Eukaryota; kingdom Viridiplantae; phylum Streptophyta; class Pinopsida; order Cupressales; family Cupressaceae; genus Sequoia; species Sequoia sempervirens. The sequence continues at coordinate 269,185,534 of VDFB02000015.1, read as the reverse complement.
TTCTCTTTGTGAAGTTCTTTGTATGCAAACATCCATCATAATAAATAGCATATCAAACATACATAATTACACATATGTTTACAACCATAATCCATAATCAATCCCTCAATCATCAAAATTAGTGAACAAAGAGACTCGTGAGCAGTGAAATCATCCATATATATCTTCATATAGTCATGAGCATAATTAGAAGAGATGTTGAGCATTGCCCTCTAAAAATTAGCTAGAGCATTGCATAAACCAAAGGGTAGAACAGAGTAGGCATAAGTATCCCAAGGACAAGCGAATGTTGTCTTGTCCTGATCTTCTAGAGCAATTTTTATCTAAGTGTAACCATTGAAACCATCTAGGAATGAAAAGTACTTCTTCTCAGCTAAAGAGTCAAGGACTTGATCTATAAAGAGCAATGGAAAGTGGTCCTTCCAAGTGGTTGTATTCAGTTCCTTGTAATCTACAAAAACTCTCCATTTTCCACCTTTCTTGGGAACAATGACCAAAGGTGAGACCCATTCACTGTCAGATATAGAATAAATGAATCCTGCATCAAGGAGTTTTTGTGGCCACTCCTATTTTGAGGTTTTTTTTTTTGAGTTGGTGGAGCTTAGGGCTCATGTCTTGGACAATGAGGATGAAAATGGGGAATTTCCCCTACAAAAGAGTATTCTTTAAAATGTAAAGAAAAAGTGATTCCAAGGACTAATGAATATTTTTACTCCTTTTGAATCTCAAAGATAATTGACAAAGTATAATATAACCGTATTGTGGTTTCTAGACCACAAAATTTTATTTCTTGAAAGTTAAATGCATTGTAGAAAAGGTCCTTTGGAGATTGGGCATGTTGTATGCTATGATGCATTTGTACATACCCAAAAGCTAAATCTTTGAATTCTACACCTAAAAGTGTAATCTTTGAATTTGTACATACCCATTAGCTTTATCTTTGAATTTATGCATACCCAAAAGCTAAAGATTTAAATCATCAATGCTTCAAGTTTAGACCACTCTTGTTTTGAGTTTTTTAAATTTTTGAGCTGGTATAGCTTAGGGCTCATGTCTTGGGCAGTGAGGATGGAAATAAGGAATTTCCCCTACAAAAGAGTATTCTTTATTATGTAAAGAAAAAGTGACTCCAAGGATTGATGAATATTTTTATTCCTTTTGAATCTCAAAGATAATTGACAAAGTATAATATAATCGTATTGTAGTTTCTAGACCACATCAATTTGTTTCTTGAAAGCGAAATGCATTGTAGAAAAGGGCCTTTGGAGATTGGGCATGTTGTATGCTATGATGCATTTGTACATACCCAAAAGCTTAATCTTTGAATTATGCACCCAGAAGCATAATCTTTGAATTTTTACATACATATTAGCTCTATCTTTGAATTTTTGCATACCCAAAAGCTCAATCTCTGAATTTAAGCTTGCCCAGAAATTCTCTTTGTGAATTTTTTTGTATGCAGAAATCCATCATAATAAATAGCATATCATACACAATTATACATATATTTACAACCATAATCCATAATCAATCCCTCAATCATCAAAATTAGTGAACAAAGAGACTTGTGAGTAGTGAAATCATCCATATATATCTCCATACAGTCATGAGCATAATCAGAAAAGATGTTGAGCACTGCCCTCTAAAAATTAGCTAGAGCAAATTGCATAAACCAAAGGGCAGAATAGAGTAGGCACAAGTACCCCAAGGACAGGTGAATGTTGTCTTGTCCTGATATTTTGGAGCAATTTTTATCTGATTCTAACCACTGAAACCATCTAGGAATGAAAAGTTATTTCCAGCTAAAGATTCAAGGACTTGATCTATAATGAGCAAAGGAAAGTGGCCCTTCCTAGTGGTTGTATTCAGTTCCCTGTAATCTACACAAACTCTCTATTTTCCACCTTTCTTGGGAACAATGACCAAATTTGAGACCCATTCAATGTCAGATATAGGATACAGATAGTGAGGTTGAGGTGGAAAAGGAAAAGAAAGCATTTTTTCCATATCCAAGAAAAGAAGGAAGAAGCAAGAAAGAAGAGGAAAATAGAAGAAAAGAAGAAAAATTCGGTAAGAGCCCACAGTCCAATGAAATTTGATGCACTTTTTAATGGAATTGTATAGAATGATATGTTAGCGAAAATTGTAGCATTGTATAATGATGTTGATGAGGTGGACAAGGCCACCATAGTAGAAGTCATTATAAAATATATTATAGTTCTTGAGGTTGTGAGGAACATAGAGAAACAAATACTTGCAGAGCTTTGGAATGTTTTGATTGAAAGGAGACGGGAAGCAATAGAAGAAGAGGCAAAATTGAAGGCCTATGCATTGGATAATATTTTTGCTCCTCTTTCTAAGGAAAATAAGGTCACATTGGCCACATTATTTAATAAAGAACTTAGAACAAAACAAAGGGTGCAAACCCTTATGGGAAGAGATCAAAATGATCTCGAGAGGCTTAGGAAGGAGAGTATGGAAATAGAAACATACCTAGCACAAAGATTGGGAATGACCCTGGAAAGCAAAGAGGAAGTGAATGTGGAGATGTTTGCTCCAAAAGAAAATGTTGAAGATGATGTGCAGACGGGTGATGCTCAACATGAGCATGAGACAAATGAAGGAGATGCACAAGACAATGTTCCTCTGGAAGTGGAAGATACAACAAAAGAAAATGTGGAGGCTAAGGAGAATGTTGAGAAGAATGCAGATACTAGAGAAGATACTGCAAAGGAGAATACTCTTACTCCTCCTCTGATAACTGATACACATTATGAGAGCATACAAGACCAACCAGAGATAGTTATCCCTCCAGATAATACTACTGATGATGGATAAATAAAGAAAGAAGATGAGCAAAACAAGGAAGATGCCTCTAGAGATGAGGAAAAGAAAGAAGTAAAGACAACAATTAATACTGGTAATAATGAGAAGGAGAAGGAGCAAAAAGAAAAGATTGCGGAGGAAGAGGTAAAGAAAACTAGTGAATCCTCTGAAACCTCTAGAGATTCTCTACAGAATTTGTTGAATATGAAATTGAAATTTCAACCTCTTGTGTCTGCACAATTGCTACAACTACCCATGCAAGAAGGGAATGTGGACCTTGCTAAGATTTCACCATTCCACAAGCTTCGGCTAGGAGATGTCTTCCATGCATCTACACAGAAAAAAATCATTGAAATGCATTAAAAGAGAGGAGAATTGATTGAAGAAGATGTGAAGACCTTATAGGAGGCCATACCAGGAACAAAATTGATAATTCACTCTCTAATGTGAAAAATCTGAAGTTTTTAATTGATTCATTTAAAGAGTATGCCTCTGGATTGAAAGAGAAACTGGAAAAATAATTAGAAAATAAAATGGAAGAGAAGAGATTGTTGGAAATAATGGAGAAGTGTGCACAAGCAAGCAACAAATTTCAGGAGAGTCTCAAGGATGCACAGGCTTGTGTCATTGAGGCCAAATCCTTATTCCAGTTTTGCATGAAGTGGCCTGAAGCCATAAAGAGCATCAAAGATGAAATGGACTCAATTGAGTCACAGATAGATAGAGCTTCCAGTTATATGATTTGGCCCATAACTTAGATGGAAGCACAATATCAATAATAAAATATTTACATGAGAAATACTTTCAACTACAAGGTTAAAAAGAGAATAATTATGCAGTTCAAAAACCTAAGGGACCTAGTGAACTCAAAATTCACATCTATTTTTAGTGCCCTTGTAAGTGTTGACAAAGCTACAAAGATTAATCCAATACCCAACACTTTGAGAGAAGGGGAAGAATGCCTAATGGAGCTAGAGGCACAGTGAAGAATGCTTGGCATAGCCAAGAAGATTTGGGAGGAAGGTGTAAGATTAGAAAAATGCAAAAATGCTAAGACCAAAGTAGCAACCACTCTACCTAAGATCTAAGGCCAAATTTCAAATTCAAACAAGAGAGTACAAATGATAAAAGAGAGCAAACAAGAATGAAAGCATAAAATAAAACTCCCCTATCAAAGTTGTTTCATCTCCCTTGCTTCTCATTCATTCTTTCTCAAGTTGCAAAGCTTTGCCCTCATATTTTGAAGTGTTGGAATACCTGCAAATGGCAATGACAAGATAGCAAGAACTTTGGAGAAATGTGGTTGTTAAAGCAAAAAAGGAGGAGGAAAGCTTCTTTTATAGACAGTCATTCAAATGGACGGTCAAGATTAAGCTTCTATAAAGATTCCAAGATTGACGAACGAGGGGACATGTAACATAGAGGAGTAGAGATTACAAAATGAACAATCAAGATCGAAAAGAGACCAGAGAGAATCAATGGTCAAGATTTGAAATGAGAAAGTGGAGGGAAAGTAGAGGAGCAAATTAAATAAATAATATTTTTTTATTGAAGAAGGGAATCTTGACAATTAAATCATATTATTATTTAATTTGGGAGAGAAAGTGGAGAAATAAAATAAATTATTTAATTCATGGAAGGCATCTTTGGACATATTTTAAGTTTGGTAAAAGATATGGAAGAATAAATAATCATTTTAGATTATTTATTTATGGAGAAAGGGAAAATGAATATTTAATTTAAAAGTTATTATGCAACTATTTAAATTAAATATAGAGGCAAGTGAAGAAAGAGGAATTAAATAATTAAGTCAAATTAATTATTTAATAGAGGAAAGGTGGTAAGAGGGAGTTAAATAATTTTAATAATTATTTAACTATAGAAGAACTAAAAGGATCAATGAATATATAAATAATTAGGAATAATCATTTAACTATAGACGAATAATGAAGCGAAAATAATTAAATAAATAATAATTTATTTAATTATAGAAGGAGTGTTAGCGACGTAATTAAATAAATAATTTAATTGATTAGAGGAGAATAAAGATCAAGAAATGAATTAATTAAATAATTAAAATTATTTAATTAATAGAGGAATGTGATCAAAGATAATAATTAAATAATTAAAATTACTTAATTATGTCAAGAAGAAGACCAAAACAATGGAAAAATGATGCTTATAGACCAAGACATTTTTCAATGTCTACATAAGGCAAATAAGAATGGCAGGTTCATGTTTCGAAGCTCCAAGAGTCAACCTCTTACAGTTGACAGTATTTCTATTTTCTTATGCATTTTTCAGTTTATTATTTTAGACTCCAATATACATATGCGAATGGTGTAAAGTGTTCTTCAGTGCAAGTTATGGTGTATAGCTCTCTTAGGGGGAGTTAATTCAGTTTTTTAGTTTGTACATATAGATATATTTGTTAGGGGGGATCCGGTATGAATGAAGATTGTCGTATGCATCCTTTTCCATTGATGTCAAAGGGGGAGAATATTTTTGGAGATAATTTTTGGCATGTTGCTATCAATGACAAAGGGGGAGATTATTGGAAGAATAAGGAGATTTCATTGGTGAACTTGTTGGAAACATGAGCATGTGGAATTAGCACAAAATATACAGTTATACATTACAGTGTTGTCATTGATGTCAACATTGTATCCCAGTACAAAGACTATGATGCATATCATTTTGGGTGTCTTGAATATGCTTGAAGATGATTATGAAAGAAAATTTTGCAAGAAGGTTTGATTTGGTGAAGGTAATAGCTATGGAAATTGACTGTGTCAATTCAAGTGATTCTATGTATAGGGGATCCGATATTTGAGTCCGTATTGGTCCGATAATGAAGATCTTTCTCTATGCTTCTAACATAATTTTGTTGGTTGATAGAGGAACCTAATTCTAGAGTTTCATCTTGTTTTGGTTTCTGGTTTGGAGTTATGAGTAACACAAGTTCGGCTTGGTAGTTAGGCATTTTCTAGTTCAGTACAATGCTTTGGTGAATTTGCACTTCTTCGCAGATTGGTTTTTGGCTTTGCAGTTTTTTGGAGATGTTGACAGGTGTTATATGAGTGTATATTTTAGTTGACATAAATTTTGAAGGTTCACATGTCTAGATATGGTTTGTACAATTGGAAAATTTTGTAATTAGGTCATTGTCAGTGCCGACCTAATAAGTTGGATGTATTGTGGAGGTTGAACATGATATGGGGTGATCCCACAATAGTGGTTTACAATTTTTGGCCAAACTGGACACTTAAATTATTATTTTTAACTAAATCTTCACATTCGGGCACCTATAGCGGCTAAACCATGAGGAATTTGAAGATGATGCAAACTAGAGTCTCGTCACATTTTATCTGTAGATTCTAAAAATATTTTTTTCAAAATTTTTGGAATCAGATTGCACTTCTTTTTCTATCTCCCATGAAAATTGGTTTTTTTTAGAAAATAGCATTTTTTAAAAGTGACGCACACCGTATAACGTATAACTTTTTTTCAATAAAGGATAAAATTCTAATTCTTTCGAATTTAGATTTGTAACTCCAATATCTAGTGCTTCCACTTGGTTAGATAGCTTTTCATTGAATGTTTTTTCTTTAATCAAGTTTCAAAGTCAAACCAATTACAATTCAGACATAGCCCGACCGTATAACACGTAACTTTTTTTCTATATATTGAAATTCATTTTTTTTGTGTTGGATCAAGGACTTCAATATTTGGTGCACTCATATTTTTCAAAAAAAAAAATTGATAATCTGCTATTTTTCCACATGTGCCAGAGACCTTCATTTTCGATGAAAAACCTATGTTTAATAAAACTAAAAAAACAAATACATAATAAAATTAAAACATATTAAAATTATATTCATTGGATAGCTCGTTAGGACTACCTAATTCCAGTTGGGTTTCGAAGACTTCTCCATTTTCATCCTCAACCCAAGCTTCGAAGCATTAAAAAATAGGTATTTTTGTGAACAATTTCAAAAATCAAGGAAAAGGGGGGTTCACTAGAACCGGGGGTTCTAGTGAACCCCAGGTTCGAGCGAACTAGGTTCATTCGAACCCCCTGTCTTTTCTTTTGTTTTGGGCGATGTGGGCCCAGTAATTAACGGGTTCACTCGAACACTAGTTCGGTCGAACCCCTTTTTGGTTCGGTCGAACTTGTAGGTTCATTCGAACCCCTAAAACCAATTTTTTTGCCATGGGGTCATTTTTTCTCAGTTTTCCTTCCTCCATCAAATTGTAAACCACTATTGTGGCTTCACCCTATGATATATTATGTGGGTGCTATTGTAGGTCTGTTCCAACCTATTTCATATTATTATAAGGTTTGAATCTTGGCACAAAGCATGTGTGTAAGAATCTTTAGCCAACAAGTTAATTTTTGCATATTACATTTAATAAGATGACCTAATTGATGTTATGGGAGAAGCGAATATATAAGAAGGATTATTTTTTATATTTTAGATGTATGGTATGTGATATGAGTTTGGTGATGTGAATTGTGTGAATATTGAGCAAATGTAGAGCAGAGCAGAGTGATATTTCAAATTAGTATGAAGAGTTTTGAGTTTGTATTCTGAACTTCATTTGAACTATATTTCATGCATGTGTTAGATGTAATTATAATAATTCAAATCTTGTTGTGAGCCACAATCTCTTCTATCTCTTTTATTTCTCAATGGGTAGTGAGTCTAGTTGGACAGTGAGTCTACTTGCAATGAGCACTTCTATAATATACTATAACTGGTTATAATATATTGTGAACTAATCCTCACCGTGGTTTTTCCTATTTTGGGTTTTCCATGTAAAAATATTGTTGTTCATGTGTTATGTGATGTTGTTGGATATTTTCAAGCTTTCATTTGTTATTGCAAATCGAGTATTCTATGGGTATTGGATGCTTAAATGTTGAAATGGTTTAAAATAATATTGGTTCACCCCTCCCCTCTCAGTATTTCGTGTGTTCAACAATTACTCTATTTACACTAACACCCCCCTTAACTACAACTTAGGGAGTAATGTATGCACTAATGAGGAGTCTCGACTATGAGGCCATGTTAGGTACTTATGTACAAATATGTTGTACAGTGGAGTAAAGGAGAAAAGTCCAGTGGTAAATAAAAACCCCTCTCCAAAAGAGAAATGATGTAAATGTAATGAAATGTACAAGTGAAGAAGATAGAAGGACTCATGATGAGCCCCTAAGGACTACTTCTATCACATAAGTACATAAATTGTTCCCTCCATAGGAGAGAAAGAGACTACGGAGCCCCTCATAAGATCATAGAACCTACAGTGTTGAGTGATATACGAAGAAAAATGTATAATGTGATCCCTGAATGTTGAATAAAATTTCTTCCTCATGGAAGAAGATTGATTATAGATACATACATGATATCTTCCTATGTGAGAAGAATGGAAGTATCTGATTGATGCATAAGATCCAAAGACAATGGTGAAATATCTAAAAGCTACCCAAATACTCCATGTGAATTCTGATGTAGAACATAAACAAAAGATGTCGATGGGTTGATAACAATGTTGATTTGGTTGTAATCAAATGTGCTTTTCAATGCTGTAAAATGGGATTGACTAAACAAGTCTGATATGCCATGTAAGTAATCATTATGTTCAACTATAGTGGAAACACAACTATGAATATCTTGCTACCCTAAAACATGAGAAACTAATGATGGAGGAACACTCAATACTAAAGAAGAAGAATATGAAGGATATGTGATATCAATGTAAGGTGAAGGAATTGATGAGGAGGATAGAACTCCAAAGTTCAAATAACCAAACTGTATCTCCTTATGCATGTTAGAGGTATTAATTTCATATATACTCAAACCATCATCAAAATCGGTATAACCAAAGGAAGACAAGGAATACAATCTAGAATCATGATCAGCATGACTCATGGAAATGATGTCTCTACTCTAAAAATCTATGATGATCATGGAATGTGGTGTGAACTCAACTATTTTTCCTACATCACTATGTGTCTGATAAATGGAAAGGATATTATTGGATAAGGAAGGTACATAAATTACATCATTAAATGTTTCTTCTCCAATTTGAATAGATCATTTTCCAAGAGCTAACATGTAGGTGTTATTTGCCATCAATATTGTTGGGAATGAACAAGGCTCAAATGTAGAAAACTGTTCCTTAGATGCAACCATATGGTGTGATGCCCCAAAATCAAGAAGTCACTTGTGTGATGTGTTGTTAGTAGAAGCAATGAGTGTCATACCCTTATTCTTATCATTTTCTAAATATATGGATGATGTTGATGCATAAAGGGAAGAACCACTTGTCTTAGACAATTGAAGTTGAGTTTGTTGAAGAAGAGTCTTCAAGTCATCAATTTCTTTTTTGTAACTGTTGTCACCTAGAAATTGCACCCTATGCATAGTGATGTAAACTGAGCTTTCTAGAGACACATGGGATCATTTCAAGGCTGTGGGTCACCTGAATTTGAAATGAACCTCTGGAGAAGGCCAGCTTCCTTTGGGTATTATCTAAACTATCAATTTCGTAAGGGTAAAAGGAGAAGGGATGCATACAAATGAAGCTAAACTATGGTGATACACCGAATTGATGAGGAATTACGAAATGAGAACAAGATGAACATACAATGGGAAACTTAACTTCAACCGTTTCACATACTCAACACAACTTCTTTTAGACTTATGCATCAATCTTAACAGGCTCGATCTACATACACATCTTAGGAAGGAAAGATAAATTTCACGGCTTTAAGGTATGAATGTAGACTAATAAAACACAGTTAAAGACTTGCATAATCAAAAGAGAAATACAGAAATGAGAGTAGTACAAACATGAACACTAGCTTCCAAGGTAAACTCTGTGTTGTATTCCAAATTCCATTTGAGTTACAAAACATACATTTAGTCGAGAAAGGATTGATAAAAAATCACTAACTCTTCAGAGTGTATAATCCGAACTGTTTACAAAAAGGAAAAAAATGCCTTATATATCAAAATGTGTCGGCCCCTTAGGGCTTACAAAATATCAATCTCAGAAAGATCTGCCTTAGATCTTTTTTATGTAGTTAATGATGCATTCCTATGTGTCCTTGTTGTCCATGTCGGTGTGAAAGATTGCCTTCAGGGGAAACCCTCTTGAAATTTCTGCAACCACCACATTCACTTCTTCTCCTCATGTCGATCTTTGAATTCCCCCCAGTCGAGCTGTTTTGAATGCTTCTAAGCTCACGTTGCTTTTTCTTCTGTTAATCACCTTCTCCCTGGTCAGACCACCACGGCTTGCCCTTAGCTCACTCTAATTGGTTGGGCACATTTCATGTAGATTCCTAGGGCGGTCAAAAGCTCCTTCTGTCAGAATCGCATCTCGGCGAGACATTGGAAGTGTCTCACCAATGCGATCAAATCCTCCTAGAACCATCGACATAACATGGAACTGTCGATGGGAGTTTTTATCGAGCCCAAAAATCATACCGATATCACCTCCGTGGTCGCCAAGACAATCGCGTTCAACCAGACAATATGGCGAACTCTTCTCATCCTCTATCGACGAAGGTATATTGGTGTCACCCTGATACATTTTTCTCTACTCGAGCTCTGCATTCTTTGTTGAGACCCTATCGGGTCGACAAGACTCTCAGCGAGGCCTCCTTGCTCTAGCGAAAGCTCATTTCGTTTTGCTTCGGCAAGAGAAACTTTCATGGGCAAGAGGTCATAGCAGCTTCATTAGTCATGCCAATATCGCCTTCCATCACTGAGACCACATCATGTCGGTAAGACATCACTCCGACGGTCGGGCGTTACACCGATGACTCCTCCTTTATCGCCAAGACCTTCCCATGTCGGCAGGACCTCATACCGAAGTCTTCAACTGTTGGTGAGCTCAGCTTGCTTTTAGTGAGACCTTACCAAGTCGGCAAGACCTCACCCTGACCTCCTTATTCTTTCGGTGATCTCCTTTCATTTTGAGGCAGTCACTAACGGTTGGCGAGACCTCTCGCCGAACTCCCTCTTGTCTCCCCGCTAACATTTCCATTCACCGAGACATCTTAAGTCGAGAAGACTTCATAGCGAGGCTCAGATGTCATATCAATCTCCCCTCTTGTTGCTGAGACCTTACCACATCGGCAAGAGATCCCCACGACGGCAAAGAGCTACACCGATGTAAAAAGTCAGGGAGACCTTCCCGCATTCGGTAGGACCTAGGCCGAGGGCACGAACCTTGTCATCGAGATCCCTTCGTTGTTCACGAGACATTGGCCTGTCGGCCAGACCTCTCGTCGGGCTCCTTATCTTTCGTTGGGGTCCCCCTTCCATCGGCGAGACATCTTAACAAACTCAATCTCTTGCACCGAGAGCCCTTAGAGTCGGGGAGACCTTTTGACCTCGGCGAGACCCTACAGCAAAGCTCGCCTGCTTTGCCGACGCCGCCTCCTTTCGGTGAGACTTCAAGAAGTCGCTGAGACTCTATGGCGAAGGCTTTATCCTCCGTCGATATGCATAACCTTCTGTCTCCGGGACGATGATCGATGTCTTTCCGATAGGAACCTGCAGGTGAATTCCACTCACCGTGACATTATTGAGGTCTTGCCGATTTCTCCTTAGAGAATTTTCATGTCAAACTTGAACAAGGCAGGCTTCCAAACTGAGTTTCCTGTAACCTAGCATCAGATTCATGACTTTTTCCCTTGTGTGAATGCTCCATTTGGCCTCTCGAAGATCTATCACATGATTATCCTACCTGATTGAGCCTGCAGGTGAAAATTAGGTAGCAGTAACATTGGTCTTCTTCATGACCTAATGTTTAACAATAAGTACATTTGAGCTTGTCCTTATAAATTTTCCCTTTTGATGAGGGAGATGAATCTGATGAAGTGTCCAATTTTGATCCCTTAGCTTGATCCTTAGTTTTTTTCTTTCACTTAATGATTGAACAACTAGTGCTTGAATTTTTAAATCGGTGATAACATCCATAAAGATTAATTTAGATTGTTCTCTTGTCATTCTATCACAAAACTATTCAAAAGAATACATTACATGTGTTGTTCAAAGAGCATCCATTGTAGAGTAGAAAGAAGAATCAAACATTTGATAAGGAACTTTGAGCTCTAATAGAATCAAGAAGGCACATTCATTATCTGTTTTTTTTTTTACCACAACCATGATGTTTAGAAAGCAAAGACTTAAACTATACCAAGAAGTCTTCAATAGATGGAAATAAATTAGGAGACATCATTGTTAATTCTACATCCAATTCTAGAATCTTGAACCCATCATCTTTACCAAAGAGATCTTCAAATTTGTCCCACATTTCCTTAGGAGTTGTACAAATAGAAATGTGAAATTGAAAATTATCATAAATAAGAAGACCTATTGGAGCCATTTCTTCATCTAACTTTTTCTAGCAATTAAACTTCTCAAACTCTCTAGTAAATTGTATTTGTTCTTCATTGATTGTTTGCCATAATCCCTTAGATTAAAGTAGTTGTTGTACTTTGACTTTCCATGTGTGGAAATTATGTGGAGTTAACAAGTTGATTTTAGAATCCATGATGTGCACACAAAAAATCACTTGAATTGTGCCTTACAATAACCCCTAAAATTTTATTATATTTGAATGTAGACCCCCCAAAAAGATGTAAAACAAGAATTACAAGCTTGTGTCAAGTTTGGAAGCCAAATCGTCTATTTATAACACATATTTTTACAAATAGTAAAAAATGGGCTTTCTTAAACTAAATTTTTATTACAAATCTAGAATCCTTACAAAATTTTGATGAATTTTTTAAAAAATTTATGAATTTTGGTAAAGAAGGTGAAAGTTATGCCTCATTGAAAATTGCACAAATTATATTATTTTTTGGAGGTTTAAAAATAGATTGAAAAAGCGCAATTTCAAAAATGTTTCGACATTAAAACTGTGGGCTTGAAAGAGCTTTTGAACAACTATTCACACTTGAAAAAATACCCCCCATTTGCAAGTTATGCAAAAATGAAAAAAAGGGCCAATTTTACAAATTTTGGAAAAATAAAAATATCTCTCCTCTTCCGTACAAAATTTGATATAAGTTGATGGTTATTTAGCAATTTAGAATTTAGTGTTTAGCTAAGCATTAAAATTGAGAAAATAAATGCAATTAATAAGCATTCAAAGGAAAAAAATTGTTTATATCCATGGAGGGTTGAGAAATGCACCAAAGTTGTGGGAGTATTGACCGGTTCTAATGTAGGTTGGTGTGGATGAAGCAAGTTGTTTGAGTGAGACTGGGGAAAGAAAATTTGACTGTAAACATGGGAAAAGTGAATGGTCGCGTGGTGAATTGACCAAGTCGTGGATGGGATGGAAAAAGTGGTATGTGCATGTGAGGGTGATTTGGAGGATAAGCCACCCAAAGTGGATGTTGACCAAGTCTTGTTGGCACCAATTTTTGGGTGTCACCCTTCAAACAGAGATCACTCCTCTAGAAAATAACCTGCATGTGAGGAAGAGAGGCTAGCTAAGGTAAATCGATCAGTCCAAGAATGATTTGCATGCTAGTGTAATATCTTTAATGTCTTGTTGGCCTAGTAATGATGTGATTGTTTTGGAAGTCACCAAACAATGGCCATGCAGGTTTTAAGAGTGGCGTTGTTGGAAGAAGAGGCCGCTTCGTGCAGGTTTGCACCACACTTTTTAAAAAAATATTGTGAACTAAGATGGGTCAATGGCCTTGGAAACCGAGGCATGGACGGAAGAAGCAATGGTGCGGTCTACAGAAAGGCTTGCAGCCTGTCAGACTATTAATCTTTTCCTACAACAACAAAATCACAATGCCATCTTCTAAGAGTATAGAGTGGAGGATCTTACTGCAAGCTTTTGGAGATGAATTGGTCCTCACAGATCCTTCGAGGGGTATGAATGATGTTTTCTAGAAAGTAGAAGATATAGTGAAAAAAATCTTGCAATGCATATTGCTTCAATAGTTTGAGAATCCTACTAACCCAAAGATTCACTATGAGACAACCGGACCTGAGATTTGGTGAGACTTTGTAGGAAAGGTAGATGCTCTTGTTTATGGTATTGGAACACAATGTGGTCTAATGGGCCACAAAAAATTGCAACCTCCATAAATCCCTACAAAAAATTGATCTAAATTTCCATGAATCAGGCCAATATAGAAAATAGGTAGATTGGCAAAGGGCAGATTATCCATTTACTAAAAAAATGTTTTTCTACAACTTTTCGTACAATGGTAAGATATTTGTAAAAAATGAAAATTACCAAAAATTTTGAAAGGAAAGGTATTTTTTGTTTCTCGAGCATTCTAGATATAATGGCGGTATTTGTTTGGCTCTATGATGTTCTGTTGATAGGGCTATGTGCAGGAGTCACCTCAATGTGGGAAGGAACTTGCTCTCATGGCTTTAATAACATGTTGGAGAATGTCAAGATCAAAGACCATGAACCAAATTCCACAAGTGAATAAAATATGCACAATAGTATGTCTATCAATTATAAAATGAAGAGTGTGTAAATACAATGATAAAGCCTTGAATATATAGGAATGGATGAGGATGTGATAAGGTAGGAGTGAAACTCTGACTACCCCTCCAAAGATGGAACACTTGTGAGCTCACTTGACAAGTGTGTGAGCAAGTTGCAATAGGTGTCTCAAGTCATGAGGACACATGTCTCAACCATATGAAGTGAGATAAAAAAATAAATCAAGTAAACTTAAGCTAGGTGTGAATAGGTCAATCCTATAAAGGTGATTAGCTAACTAGGTATGTTAATGACTCTATTTACACTAACATTAAGGACACAAAATATCTAAATTTTTCAATAGATTCAATATCTAGAGGATCAAATACATTTGAACAAATAATTTCTGATTTACTCTTAGATTTATTTTTCCTAAATAAAAATATGTTCTATTTTGTTTACCAAACACACAATGCTCACATAAATCAAAATTCTCATCAAAACAAGAAAAAACATCTAATTTTTTTCTTAATTAAGATGGTTTTTAAACCGTTCTCATTTATTTAGCCCAATCTACGATGCCACAACATGTACATATATTTTTAGTTTTTTTAATTTCATTGGTAGCTTGTTAAAATAAATGTGATATTTAGCCTAAATAGAGTTCCCATCCTTCTTCCTCTCATTGTCACCAAACTCCCTCTCACCAATCTGTAGCCATAATTATCAAATATTACAAGCATTGTTGTATTATTTAGCTTAAAATTTGAAGTTAAATTTCTAGTGTAAAACACCAGGGAATATTTTCAACCTCCCGTCATTGAAACATAACTTTACCTTCCCTTGTCCAACAATGAGATATGAAATATTGTCCCCAAGGTATACTTCTCCTTCATCATATTTTTTATGTGGAAAATCGCTCCTTATGAGGAGTCATATGATAGGAGCATCCTAAATTAATCAACCAATGTTTGTTAGATATAATATTATATGAGGAAAGTTAAACTTCACCACTTGAATTAGAGGACTTTTCTTTGGTGGAATCTCATTATTTCTTTTTATTTGTGCATTCCTTTTTTACATGTCCCCTTTTACCATAATTCCAACAATTTACTCTATTATTTTTACCCAAAGTCTTAGATTTTCCCTTGGACTTGTCCTTAGGCCCCTTCTGATCTCCCTTAGATCCTCTTTCTTAGACTTTACCTTGACATAGAGAGCATCCTTTGAACCTGCTATAGCGGCTTTCTTCCTCATTTCCTTTGACAATAAAGTTACAACAACATTATTCATCTTCAGAGTGTTTAAAAGGTTAGGAGTAAAGGCAAGAATCATATTCTCCTATGACTTAAGAAAATAACATAGAAGCATAATACACTTATATTATTCACCTATCTTAATATCAATAAAATCTAATTAAATCAAAGTCAAGCTAAATGTGTTTAAATGATGTATTATCAAACCACCCTCCTTCATTTTGAAAGAGAATAATTTTCTTTTCAAATATAACTTACTTTCCAAACTTTTTTCTTGGTAGATCTCACCTAACTATTTCCATAGATCATAATCTATTTTCCCTTTAAAAACATTCAACAAGACAGAGTCTACAAGAAAAATCTAGATGGTCCCCCATGATTTCTTATCAATCTTATCCTACTCATCTTTCTCTCTTGTTTTTGGTTTCTTTTCTTTTTTTGCTGCCAACCACTAATCCCTCTCTTTAAGAAGATACTCCATTTTCAACTTCCACAACTTATAACCCCTTCCATTATACTTCTCAATATCAAAGCAAGAAGAGGATGTAGCCATCGATTCTACACACAAATCTACAAAATAAATTCAATCAAACTTGCACTATAGCTCAAAAAAAATTCACCCTTCCACCCAAGAAGAAAAGTTGGCTAGGCTTTGATACCAAATGTTATAAATGAAGGTGAACATTATATATGGAAATATTAATTCAACTATAAAAATGATCTTAACTACTATATAACCAAATGGAAATTACAAGAAATTAAATCAATAAAATAAGAGAAATATGGAACAAAATATAACTAACATAACATTATGTTTTCACAGAGAAACCCTTTGAAGAAAAAACTCTACCAAGAAGAGAAGCCCAAGATTGTATTATCTTCAAAATAGAGATTGCATTCAATCCTTCCTTTCTCCTCTTTAGTCTTCAATCCTTCAACACCTACATACATAGAAATTTCTTACTAGCTAATTGTCTTACCTTACTACCACCTTAACCACTACTTATATATCATTTTCACCCCCTAAATGGGGTTTCCAAGTTCATTATCATATATTGATTCCCCTCCTTAAATAAACCAAGCATTAACTACATAAGATGATGTAGGTTGCAACCATTTTACTCACCTACTTGATTTGGGCACCTTGTTGTTAGTTTCTAACCAACCTAGTGGTTATTTTTTATAACCACAAGATGTTTTAACTTCTATAATATCTAAAAAAGATGTAAACATAAACTCATAATAGCCTAATATAAAGTTGGGAACCCAAAACCGCCATAACTCCAATGTTCTCTTCAGTTAAATAATAATTCATTACTGATAAAAAATTAGCTATCGACCCATGGTAAAAAATCAATTACCATACCAATAACACCTTGATGGTAAAAAATAATTATTGTTGATGGTAAAACCATCATCCATTATGCATGATAACAAATAATAGTAGGAGTAATTAAATGCATAGGATTTACAAAGTTGATGACACCTCAATCCTAACATAAATAACCCTAATGCAAAGCTTGGATTATTGAATGATTGGTATATGAAGCACTTAATATAAAATAGAACACAATTTTTGTAGAGATGTTCATATTGATGAAAATTCTCTTGGTGAAATTTTATCTAATTTTGATCAAATAATCCAACCAATTAAATTTTATCCTTGTGGGGTTTGATTTTGATTCCAATGTATTTGTGGGTCTAATAATGGGGAAGGATGAAGGAAATGTTATTTATCGCATGATGTTAAAGGCCTCTACAACAACAAATTCCCCAAGAGAGGGATAACTAATAAATGCATGGGTAATTAAAGCTAATGCAAAACCTAGATAGTTGATTGATTGGTTGGGATTCGAACATCTTTAGTGAATACATATATCACATAAGGGTTACTTGATATGGCTTTCCCAACACTATTTCTTGATGGACAATGTGATTAAGTATAATATGATTAAGATAATTCCATGTGTGAATTTATTAAATATTTATGTTGAGATAAGGATAATTATATTTAAAAACACCCATGTTTTCAATAAAATTTGATGGAGAAGATCACTAAGAGCATTTTCATCAATATGAACATCTCTACAAAACATCTCATGTTCTATTTTATAATTTAATGTATTTTATGCCTACTCCATATTGAATATAAAATTATAATTTGTAGACGATGCATAAATTACACATTTAAATGAATATGATAAAGGAAAATATTTGGTGATTTATATGAAACAATTTCAGATATTGATGAGCCATAAGAATGTCTAGTTTTCTTGTTGTAGTTACATGCTTTTATCTTATTTTTGATAAAATTTAAAAGACATTACCGGACCTTTTATATACTTTAAGCATTCTAAAGCATTTGAAGTTGATATATGTTATATTAATAAGTGTGTGTATGAACTTTGAATGTTTGTGAGTTTAGTAGAATTCCATGTTTAATCATAGTTGTTATAAATAAAAATGCCTTAAGGAAATAAGGACTAACCCTTGTAACAAAGAATATGTCAACCCACAACAAAAGGCTTCTCAACCTGCAACAGAAGGATGATAGTTCGATGCAGAGAAAGGAGTTAATCTACTACAACACGATCACACTTTTAGAAAAGATGAAGGAAATCATTTAAGGACAAGATCATGGATGGCCAAGTATCACTTCATATTTTAATAAGTTATGAAGGAGAAATGAGTCTACTCCAATAAGGAATAAAATTTATAACAGTAACTTCTCTGTGAGGGCACATTTTCAATTTATAACGATTATCTTAATTAAGTGCAGAGTCCTTATTCAACTTCTACACTCTTGTTTTGTTGGTTATTATTTATGTTTTAGAAAAACCTAGTCTTATTTCTATTTTTATGGGAGAGTTGACATCCACTTTTAATTTTGTTTATAGTTCATAAATAAATGGACTCTTGTAGACCCTATATAGTAGGGTACCCTATCGAGAAGAACAACTAGATCTTGCATGTATTAGACATGATAAGCTTTTCTGTTAGATTTTGCTCAAAAGATCTATGTATGATTAGAATATAATAAAGAGAAGATATTTCAGTGGCATGTTTTTCCTAAGTGAGTGATTGAAGAAGATATTGTGAATGCAACAACTCAAGCAAGGGCCACTTGAGGTACTACAAAGCCACATTGGTTTGGTTGATTAATTAGATTATGCATTACAAGTTTAATTTATAGTTTTTAGTTTATGCTATTATGAATGTTGTGTTGTAAATTTTGAATTAGAAGTCTTCAGTTTATATTGTGTTCAATACTCTAGAAGGTTAGTTGAATTAGGACATGTTGCAGCATAAACAATTATTAGGTTATAGTCATAAGCATTGAGTACATGTAGCAATTAAATAGGCTTTCTCGTGAGTTATTAAAATTGGTATTTTTGCAAGGAGTACATGAGGACTATGTGGATGCTTTAAACCTCATAGGGATAGGAGATATCTCACAACTTCCTTTTGAGGAAATTTTTAAGGTGTGTAGAAACTATTCAAGATCATCCATAAGAAGACCAGGGTTGATAGAACCTCTTCTTCCAATAAAACATCCACTGGGGTATCAAGGGTGGAACTTAGTAACCTCCTGTCAAACATGAAGGACATAATTAGCCACCTAGCTACCCAATTGGACACCTTGCATATCAAGAAGAAGCGGGAGGAAGCAAAGGCAGCTCTAACTAAATATTGTCCATATTGCCACTATAAGAGGATAAACTACAAATGCAAGAAGCTAGCTAGAATTTCTAAAAAAAGCTAGGGGAAGTCTAAATTTCAAGCCCTAGAGGATGAAGAAGGCCAATTATTTTACATTGCTCAGTGTAAACCATGGAAACAAAGACAATGTATGCCTCAAGATCTATTGTCTTGCAATATGTCATTTTTCAAGGGTAATTCAAACTTCTCACATTGGAACAATCATCCTTGGAATAATATACAAAATCAATCATGGCCAATGGCCTAAGTACCTAATTGGGCTTCACAATAGGGGATATGGCCACCACAACCTTACCAAGACCCAAATTACAATTCCTAGCAGACACCCTAGCAAAACCAATGATCATCACAGTGGTGTGAGAGTCAACAATGGCAAAACCAAAATATAAACTACCTGCAGCCACAACAACCTTCCATAATATCAAATCCAGCCATAAACGCACCATCACAACCAATAGCACCTCAACTATCATCCCAACTTGCACCAAACCCTAACAACAATCCTATTCAATATGATTATACATATAATGACACCATCCAATACCCAACCTATGGGGTTAAGGTGAGTGATGTCCACCTTTATTCAAGAAAGATGCTTGTTGAGCCTTCCTCTCCTCATATTACAGAGCTTACTAATGAGGAGCCCCTAGTAGAAATTATTGACAATCAAACAAAGGAATCTGAACAAGGTAGGACACAAAAAAACATCAAAAGTCTAGAACCACCATTTCTTGAAAGACTAACCACACAAAAATTCCATTTTGAACCTGAATTTGACCTATTGGGCCAACTTAGAAATGTTTACATAAAAATACCCTCGATTCAATAAATTAAGTGCCAATATACATAAAAAAATGTGAGAGAGTTGTGCCTTAAAAGCCAGAAAAAAAAATGAAAGGACCCCCACACTGTTCATGTCTTAGGACAGCTTGTTGATATCATGTTAGGCAATATAGTTGTTTTGAAATATGCAGACCCTAGAAGCCATGTAGTAGATGTCCAAATTGATAGAACTCTCATCAAAACACCTTAATTGACTTAGGAGCAGTCATAAATGTTATGAAAAAAGAAACTATGAAACAAATTCAATTAAGGGTGATCCCACAATAGTGGGTTACACTTTATGGCCAAACTTATAAACATTTTGAACTAAATATTCACTTTCTGACACCTATAGCTACTAAACTGTGAGGAATTTGAATATGATGCAAACTAGTGATTTGTGAAATTTTGTCTATAGTTTGTAAATTTTTTTTTTGTTGAAATTGTAATCAAATTGCATTTCTTTTTCCATCTCCTGCAATAACTAGTTTTTAACAATAAACATCGTTTTTAAAGAGTGATGTGTACTATAAACCACATAGCTTTTTTTCTATGAAGGATAAAATTCTTTTTTTTTTTGAATTTAGATTTGTAGCTACAATATGTAGAGGATGCATTTGGTTTCATAGTGTTTTATTGATTTTTTTTAATTAAGTTTTGAAGTCAAACCAATGACAATTTAGATATAGGTTTACTATTAAGAGGATAACACTTTTTTGTGTATAGAATTCATTGTTTTTGTTGGATCAAGAACATCAATACCAACAGGATAGATATTTTTCATAATTTTTTTTTTGGTAATCTACTACTTTTCCATGTGTACAGAACAAAGAGCTTAACTTTCACTGAAAAACCTATGTTTAATTAAACTAAAAAAAAAATTATAATAAAACCAAAATATATTAAAACTATACTTGATGGAGAGCTCGTTTCGAGGACTATAATTTTGCGGCTAGGTTTGTCAAGTTGATTCCATTTTGATCCTCAACTTGAGCCTTGAAACCCAAAAATCTGCATAAAATTATTGATGGGTCGGGGTAAGAGAAAAAAGGAGGGTGTTCATTTGAATCCCCTTCTAATGAAGGGGGTTCTAATGAAGGTGTTACCACTTCATTTGAACCCCCTTCATTAGAAGGGGGGTTCATTTGAAGGGGGGGTTCATTTGAAGGGGGTGGATGCCATGCATGTTCAAATGAATCCCCTTCATTCGAAGGGCTACCTTCATTTGAAGCCATTTAAAATTTTTTGATGGGCGTTTCTAATTTTTCTTTGTGCAAAAAATTGTAGCCCACTATTGTGGGTTCACCCTTAATGGAACTCTGACCCACACCTACTATTTTATAACTAGCAAATAGGTCAACTATTAAACCTAAGGGTATTATAGAAGATTTAGTCATCACACTAGATTCATGGGAATATCCTACAAATTTTATGGTCTTACAAACTAAAGCAAATATTGTAGGATACACATTAATCTTAGGCAAGCCTTGTCTAGACACTGCAGATGCATTCATTGGTTGTAGTTCTGGAAACATGATCATTTCCAATGGGAATGTGATAAAAAAAATTGGTCCTTTACCCGCTTGCACAACCACATATAGATTTGGATCAAACTGTATGGTCAACCCTTGAAGAAGATGACTAATATTCTTTACAAACACTCATGACCATTGAACATAGCCCAATGCTAAATATTCAGGATGAAGATGAAGGACCCTTTCCAACACTATGTAGAACTCTTATGGTAGGGACCTACAGTAACACCATACCTCACATGCTTACATTGTCCTTTACATAATATAATAACTACAAATACCTCAAAGTCTACTTAGAGTTTTCATACACTACTACCCCATAATTGTAATCTCAATCTATCAAGTCTTGATATCATTTTTATCAAGTCATCTACCTTAATCATGGAGATCACACCAAGTAGAACACTAAATGTCAATAACCAATTGACAATTAACCAACAACCTTCATTACTAACCATGTTGAAATCCCACACAACAACATTTACATGTGACTATCACGGCATGAAAGGTATAGATCCTCACCTATGCATGAATATAATTTATATTAATGAAGGCTACAAGCAAGTGAGGCAACCTCAGAGGATAATGAACCCAACTGTGCATGACATAGTCAAAACAAAAAAAAATTGCTAGATGCAAGGTTTATTTATCCCATATTTGATAGCCAATGGGTATCCCCATTGGTGATTGTGCCAAAGAAGGGAGGTAAATGGAGGGTATGTGTAGATTACAGAGAATTAAATGCAACAAGGAAATACCATTTTCCCCTTCTTTTTATTGATCAAGTGTTGGATTCACTAGCAGGTAAGCAATATTTATCCTCCCTAGATGGATCTAGTGGATATAATCAGATAAAAATAGCTCCAGAGGATCAAGACAAGACCAATTTTACCTACCTATGGGGTAAATATTCCTATTCTATCCTACTATTTGGATTATGTAATGCTCCTACAACATTTTAGAGAGCAACCTTCAGTATATTCTCAAACTTTGCACATGATTCTACGGAAATTTATATGGATGATTTCACAACTTATGGGAATTCCTATGAAGAAGCATTGACTAATTTGGATAAATTCCTACAAAGGTGTCAAAATCACAACCTTTCCTTGAGTCATGAAAAATGTTTCATGATGATGACTGAAGGAGTCATCTTCGGATACTTTGTGTCCAATAAAGGAATACAGGTATACCCTAACAAGATAGAAGTGATCTCCACTCTACCTATTCCTCAAAAGCAAAGGGATGTAAGAAGTTTTCTTGGACATACAAGTTACCATAGGAGGTTTATCTAGGATTTTTGTACTAGCACTTGCACCAGGGGGTGCAAGGGTTACGCTGATAGGAAAATATATAGAAATAAGCATGGAGAATAATTGTAGTGTAAAATATATACAATCTTGTTTTAATTATATACAAAATTTTCGTAATTATATAGAGAACACCTTTGGCATGTTTTTCATACTCCAAGTATATATAGTCTTGTTTGAATTATATACAAAATGTCTATAATATATAGAGAACACCTTTGGCATGTTTTGCATACACCCTTATTCTATGAAAAGAATCTTTGTATGTGTAAACTGGGATGGCATAATCCTCTAAATATACAAATACTAATTTGTATTATGAGTTGAAGGATATAGATCAATATTTTTTCTTGAAGCAAGATGTAAGTATTTTCCCTCAGTGTGTAACAATGTATGGAATGTCATGGGTGGATGCATGGATAAATGAATGGATGAATGGATATGTTAGGAATGCAAAGGATGGCAAGGATTATGTTAAAGGATGGTCATTTGGATAATAGCTGATGGCTTGGATAATGGTGGGTAGGATGAATGATAATGACCCATGTCAAGATATTTACCATAAGCAAGTGTAAAGTGTACACCAAACTTTGACCAAGATCAAGATGATTTGGAATATGAAAGACAATGGGTGAACATGGATTGGATAGATGGTTCATGGATGAATGGATTTATTATGGATAAAATGGATGGAGTGTTGGATTTATTATGGATGGGATAAGACACTTCCACTTGAATTGGTGCACATAGATGCTTGATTGTACGCATGACACCTGTTTTCTAGGTTTTCATCATGGTACTTGCCTAAAGTTCCACCATATTGGTTTTCACTAGAGGACGATTTTTTCTTAACTATTTTCTTTCTTTTTATTGGATTGTCTTTTTTCTTTGTCGATATCGGAGTTAACCTCATCTAGATGCGCATATCATGATAGGGATCCCTTAGATCCCTTATGATAAAGAGTTGTTGTCAACACATGGTTAATGTGAGAGTTGGATATCATGGATGCCAAAGTTGATGATGAAGTACGTTGATAGATATGAGATCTAGATTGATTGGCTGACAGTTTGAAATATTTATTTTTCCATACTTGGGAGGATGACCAATGGTGGGTAGATATGGAGATTTGATTAGGACAAACTTTTTCATATATCTTGTAGGTTGTTCTTAAAGCTTTAGTGTGCACTGCTAGAATTATTTGATGGATGAACTTCCCTTCTTGATTTTGTCCCATAGTTTCTTTGACTAATGGAGGTTGATAGGGATGATTTTTTTTATATTTTTTGGTATCCATTTGAATTTTACTTTTCCATTTTGCTTCACCGATTATTTTGCCTCAATCATTTCTTTCTTTCTTTGATGTAGCTTTTTCTCTTATGGTTGGTCACAATTTGTGGACGGGATGATGTGTGGATGACGATTCATGATATGAATAGTTGTAGCATTGGTAGCGATTTTATCATAAGGACTCTTCATGCTCCCCATGTTGGTGTTTGCATAGACAAAGTTCCCCCTAGTGTTGTAGAGTTATCACTGTTATGGTTAGATTCCTTAATTGTTGTAAAACCAAGACCTTGCACAAGATTTCTGATTATTTTTTATGACTTCAAGATACTACATTTTTGTAAGGATCTTCTCCATGGTTACTATGAAATTCCATCGATTCTACTTTGCTTTGATCCATCAATAGGAATTTAAGAGTAGAAAACTCTTGATCATTGATAATGATGTTTAGAGTAGGAGACTCTTGCTTTTGAAGATCATCTACATGTACATCAGGAGTAAGCATCTCATGGGTAGTTAGAGGAGAAGGTGATAGATGGATATGATCATCATTTGTGACATCTTGTATGGATTGGAGAATTCCCATTAGATCATGGTAGTATCTTGGAGATACGGATTCTTGATCTTGATTTTGTTTGGTGTTATCTTCAATATGCTTTAGTTCATGTTCTTGACATGGATCAATTTCAAAGGACGGATTATTTGCAAAGGGTTCTTGGATTTCTTCGTTAGGCTTGGAAATTGGCTCAATATTCTCTTGATTTTTAAGTGGATTTGGATCAAGTGTTGAGTTGAGGAATCATTCAATATTTGCAACCATGAGTTGAAAGGATGTCTATATATCTTGGAAAGGACCATTGCTAGACCTTGGTGAAAGATGTTCATCATACTTTGGAATAAATTCTTGATATATGTCCTTCAACTCTTGATTGAGAAGTGACTCTTGATGTATGTTTATTTGATCCTTTGATGAGATAAAAACATCTTCACTGTGATCATTGGTAAATGGATCTTCATCATTGACAATTGTTGTAGAAGTATATGAATTTTGAACATCCACCTACATGTGATAATTTTTTGTGTAAATATACAAATACTAATTTGTATTATGTAAATATGGCAAGAAAAATAAAACAAATAAATTTTATGCATAGAAGGGTGAAATTACATATGTACTTGTATTCATCATAGTGAGAGATGTAGTTGAAGCTCTTCCTTCTTCCTAATAATTGTGTATGAGTTATTTTTCATTCATGAATATCAATCGAAGGAAAATGGTGGATCTATCCTAAGACCATTTATTGATTTCACTATAGATATAGTTGTAAAAGTTAAGCCTTGTCTTTCTTTTTTACCTATATCAATTGTTGCTTTGTTGAGTGTTAATCCTTGTGATTTATGTATGGTAATTTCCCATGCTACGCATAGGGGTATTTTTCTTTGAGTACCTAGAGATATAGGTGTTATTGGTATAGTTGTTGGGTCATTTACATTCCAAGGTGGCTCATTGTATGTATCAAATTTTACTACTACATACAATGGTAAATTTGGTGGTTTAGAGCTAACTGTGTAGACAATATCTAAGACCTCTCCAAGAGACCCATTGACAAGGCCTGTTTGAATCCACAGGTTTGTAGTTAACATGATGCATTGACCTCTATAATGCAGGAGTTCTTGGGGAATTTGGTTAAAATCATCATCAATGTTTGATTTTTTGTTTGTTTTTATTGCAACACTAAGTGCAATAGGAAGATATAATAGTTGTAGTTTTTTTTGTTGTGTGTTTGAACTAAATCATTCGTAGGAAATAGGTGCATTGATTGGTCAAAAAAAAATTTACCATTGTTTGATAGAATGTGTTTGTGTGATTCATTAGTAGTTTCCAATCTTTTTTAGTTGGTTTTGCATTACAAATGTTTTGTAGAGCTCGTCGAAAGTCAATTTGAGCTTGAGTGTCCCCTTGTTGATAGAATATTCTTTCTAATGTAACAATTATAGTGAATTGTTCCCATAGGTCTTTCCCATTTGAGTGTGATGCATAGATAGGTTTGTCCATAAGAGGGGGTAGTTGTTCCAAGTCACCTACAAGAATGATAGAAGTCCCACTGAAGCACAAGTGTTGTTGGTGGGAGAAAGCTTCACATAGCCTAGTATCTATTTTCAAGAGTAATTTTGGGCATATGAAGCTCATCCCATCTATAAGGAGGTATTTTATGAATTTCATATTTTGTTAAAAAATTGTAAGCGACTGACCCTTCAATGGTTACATTTCCTTTATTGAAATCTTAAGGGTTGAATGTATATTAGATGCATGTATGTTGAATGTTGTGATTCCTATAGGAGCAACAACAAGGAGTGGGCTATATTGTTTTGATACTAAACTGCAAAGGGAATGTCTAATGCAATGAATAAGATAGGATTTTCTTGTACCTATTGTTCCTTGTATGATCATGTGCAAGGGTTTATCGAATGATTTATCATTGTAATGTTTAAGAACAATCGTGAGAGTCAGTTGTTGTTTGGGAGAGAGATTGTTAAACTCAAATGTTGTTTGGGAATCTTATTGGGACATCTTGTTTGTGCTTATGAAATGTTCTATAGTGTCATATAAATTTTGAGGTATTGTACACTCATTCCACTTGTTACTATTATCAAAGTCACATCTTCCAAGAATTTCAAGGGAATTAATATTTGCACCACTACCAAGGCCCATTTGCGATAACAACTCCCATTCATTCATTTGTATTATATTTCCTATGTCTATTTCATTTTCTACTTCCTCTTCCTCTTCATTGTCAACCTCTACATCAATTATGCGGTCAATATGCTACACATAATATTTAAGTCTATTCATTTCCTTCCAATTGGCAACAATATTTTCTTTGTCGACACCTATTTTTGTGATAATGTTACGAAAATTCTTGTATAGAAGTAGTTCGCTCCAACAAAATGTCTCGAAATTTTTTGAATCCTCCTTTGGAATAGTTCTAAATCAAGGAAAGACATCGATAATTGCCTTTTGTTTCCTTTCTTTCCACTTGCATCCTTTGCACTTGGATGAAAATGAGAATGAGCGGGCATATTCAATTAGTGTTACTGTCTCCATTTGAAGAGGATGTTGCATGTACGATTGGAGATAACTCAATTGCAAAGTATTTTCATTTAGGTTTGTTCTAATTCGGTGGAACACTTTTTGACCAACATTTAGTGTCATAAACTCATGATTGCAAACAACAAGTGGCATATTTTGTAGCATATGGCATGTTTCTTGTGCACCTATATCACGGTCTGCAATAATCTCAGACATGAATTTTTTTTAGGTTGTGAGAGCTTGGTCTTCTGATGCTCAATTTCTACATATGCATGTCAACATATCAATGCAACTTTTAGATTTTTGTTTTGCCTTTGATGCATATTTTACAATGTATTTTAGAACAAGCATTTTTGAAATGATAGGTTGACAATCCATATTGGCTCTCCATATGGAAATCGTTTATGGACTATGTATATTTAACCTATCATTGTTACATGCAGGGGCAAAGGTTTTTTTCCCATTTTCATTGTAGGACAAGGAAGAGGTAGCACATTTAGGCCAAGGAGTCCTATAACAAAACTCTAGGTTTTTTCCTTTTTTGCAAAGGCATTTTGTTTTAGAGCATTTGGTGTGTCTTTGGATACAATTGATTAACTCTTCATAGTCAAGAAGTGTATTTGTAGAGAATATTTCAAGTGTTTTTATTAAGCAGGGATCATCTTGTGTAGATAGATGGCATGTGTTGTTTATGTCAACTAGATTACAAGGGTTCCATGCACTGACATATTTGTCAAAGAATGATTTTGCTATTTCTACATTTGCATGATTGATCCAGTCGATTTTATCCATGTTTGGTGCACCTTCAAGCCAAATGAAGCCATGTACATGTGCAGACCCTTGATGTTGCCACTCATCTCTACCAATAGTCAATTGCACAAAAAAACTTCTCTAAGACTTCTTCACAAAATATTTTGAATCATTGATGCATGTATAAGGATGTGGTATGTGGGTTATTGATAATGTTATCTATGCAATCTTTATTAGTTTATGTTGTTGATTTTGTGCCCTTAGAAAATAGTTGGTGTAAATCAGGCCATTTAGTATCTGCAACACTTAGTGTGAAGAAGATCATGGGGGAACCTATTTGGTTGATCATGTTTGAAAGTTCACCACAACACTTATTCCAATATGCTCAAGTACCTCTCAGTGAAGATCCAAAATGCATCAACTATTCAGCTAGTTGAGTGTCAAGAAATTGTTGTATATGGAGATGAAGGCTCTCAATGGTGGTTGGTATGTAGTCCTCTGCATTTTTCTTGAAAAAAAATAGAGGCAACACCTTGGCTTCAGTGATGCATGAAAAGGTTCAAAACAAAATATCTAAACCTTGGATGGCTTCCAAATCTATTATCATGAAGCCTCATTAAGTGGAAAATATATTCATTCATTTCAACTTGTCTATAACAAGGTTGCAATGGTGGTGCAATACCCTTTGGAAAGAGTGGAGGAAAAACCATGTCTAAAAGGCCCTTAGTATTATATTCATTTATTGGAGAGCAGACAAGTTGTGGCCAATCAATAATGGTGTCATTTTCATCTCTAACTTGCAATGTTTCTTTGATAATTTCTAGCTCATGGCATTTATTTGCTAATTTAGCCATAAATGACAAGGAATAAGTTATTTCATTCTTCGGTTGTCCCTCAAAAAAAATGTATGCAATGTTTGGTGCCACCACATTTTCATTGTCAACATTAATGGTATGAAGCATATTGGAAATGTTTGTATTTGTATTAGGGAGTTGTTCTAGTGATGTAAAAAGTATCTCAATGTCTTTGTAGTATGGGTCATAAGTGATTTTATATTTTAATGCAGCCTAGACACGACTTTTACTTACGTAGTAGTCATAATGGTTACCGTTTGTATGGATTCTTCGAACCACCAACACATCCAAGTTTGTAATTTTATGTGGAAGGTATTTTGCTATTGTTTTGATATCTTGTGGGAAACTAATTGTGTGTACACTATATTTGTATTGGCCTCCATATGCATGGGTCACTTGTATTATCAAACAAACTCGTGCTATAAGCATTTCTTCCACCTTTGTTAGTTTTTTTAACTTGTATGGTTGTACTCCTAGGTCCATGAAGTTTGATGATGAGAAACAATGTCTTCCTTTCTCACGAAAGCATCTAATAAAAACTAGACCACTATTTGTTGAATTGGTGTGCATTTTGGGGTAACATTCATTGCAAATCATGCACGTTTACAAGTTTGATAGTTCATCTATTCTTGAGAGAAATCTTCTAAAAGTTGCTATAAAGTTATTATTGGATTGTGGTAAGCTTGTGGATTGATTTTGAAGATTATGCGATATTTGTTGTGAACCCATTGACAAACATTGGGTAGAAGGGTGTTCAATTTGGGATGTTCTAGATTCATGTTCTAAATTATTGTCATGGTTTGATTGAATAGAGGTTGGTTCGTTGGATTGGATTGTCTGTTTTTGTATGCGTTGCATATAACAACAAACATTTATTTCTTCTTTATGTTCAAGAATATAGTAGTCATGACTTCTTTTATGAGATTGTAGGTTTGTAGGGTTAGAGCTCATCATCTGTAAAGGAAATAGGAACTACCATCATCACATGTACAATTAAAAACAACATATAGAATTAAAGAAGATAAACATGAGTGGGGATAAAATGCCAAGTGCATTTTATAAGTTTTATAAGCATTCTAATTTGATAATTATTTGAGATATGACTAGTATGCACTATACAAAGAAATAATTTGATAGAACATATGAAACACATTATTTCCATAATGACAATATATTCAAGTAAGTATGTATACATGTGACTTTTAATTGATATACTTTCAAACACAAGTATACAAAGTATATTATATATCATGATACAGCATTATATGTACATGGCATAAGCAATCAACCTAGATTTAACCACTATTATTATTACACATATCAATGATTCCACCCAACACAAAGGAACTTTCTCCAAAAAAAATAGTTGATCAACCTTTGTGATTTTTGATTTTACCCATCCTTGAACACCACTTGAATCATATGAATTTGTGATGGAGAAGAGAAATCGTTTGAGTAAAATTTGTTTGATTATGGTTTCAGCTTCAAATTCTTTAGCATGATTGAATTGCAACATATATAAATCATCTATAGACATACCAAGAAGTTTGGTGGTGGGTTCTTCAAAAGCAACAACCCATAATATTCTTGTATGATATGCTAACTTTAGTTGAAGTATGTATCTATAGGTACAATTGGAAAATGTAGCTTTACACTTTGAATAGTACCACATTTGATCATCATTTTACACTCCTTTTTTACATTGTTTTCCATATAATTCAAGAGGGAAAGATGGATAGCAAATTGAATTTTTTTTTATGAATTTTGCTATTGCTTTTAGAGTGTATTGGACAGTTTGTTTCACTTTGCTAGTTTTCTCTTCAATAATAGCAATTGTTTTTCTTATATTTAGGAGGGGTGCATCCAAAGGTTGTGTATTTAATGGTGTAACATCATTTCCATTTTGTTTATTTACCATGATTTTAGTTCTTCTACCTCCCCTATGCTTGGGTTTATAAATAGGTGGGTACTTGCCAAACTGCTTATGACCTTTCCATTGTACTCTGTGAAATGACCATTTTTTATTGCAAGTATAGGAACCTAATTTAAGTGATACATCTCTTGGATTTGTTTACCTTCCTTTTCAATATTCGGACCCCATAAAGTGATATTAATGGTAGACGAAGATATATCTATCAACTTGATGCTCCTTTGAAGAACTTCAGTCACATCCCTTCTCCTTATGGTTGAGCTCAGGTCCACACATATGACTATTCTAATAACATCAACAAGGAAATTATTGGTGATTTCCTTAATGTCTTTCAATGCTATGAAAGAGAACTAATATTTTGGAATTCATGCAAGATGATCTTCAGAGAGATATTTTGGAATCATCCACTAAACAAATCTCTAGTTGGCTATTAAGCTTGTTGTACAACCTATTAGCTGACTTAATTGTTCCATCAAATATTGTATATACTTCTCCAACCTGAACATTCATGTAATGAAGGTTTGCAACTTCATTAAAGAAAGTTACATGTTTTTAGTGTGCTCACAATCTATAAAATCAAATGAAAAGACCTTCCCTTGTCCCTTTTGAGTGTTGAAAGTGGTTCATTTGTTTTTCATGGTAACACGAACCTTTATAAGCCACCTTGTCAAGAATGGATTCAAATTTCTAATAGGAGTAATATTGGAGGGAAGGTCTTTCCTTTGTAGGGATGAACATATTCCAAAAAGTGCCTTGCGTGGAGGTGCTTGTGTTACTTTAACACTATCATTGAGACTTGTAGATGCATCATTTGAGGTTGTAGCATTTACTTGGTGGGCTTGTTCTTCAAATAGGTAGGCGGCTTGACCAATGATATCATGATGCAAACATGTGATTTCTAATTCAGAGATGACAATCCACCTATAAAGGTACAATGAGTAAGTATTATGAATAGTAAAAAATGTGACATAATGGGTTCAAGAATGATAAGCTATAAGTTGTGAATTGGCATTTTATAGAAGAGCATTTAAACATGATGGCTAACCTCGAATTGCAAATAATAAGGAAACTATATCTTATAAGTTTAACTATAGACCCCTTTTGGAGTTCTTCAAAAGCTATGTAGTGATTGTATTTATTTGGAAGTGTAGCCTTTTGCTTATGAACCCCATGGGAAAGCTCTACGCTATAGTGATTGCTCGATTCAAGGCCATGCCCAAACATTGAAATATCTAATGCTTGTAGATGGGATTGCAAGTGTAGGTTTCCATCATTTATCATCTTGATTGCATTCTCAGTCAAAGAATGCATTATCACAAGAGAGCAAACTAGTCCTTGCAAAAGTAAATTGGAAGTGGCAACTATTATTTATAAGACATGAATTATACAAGCATACTTTATTGAATAGAAATCGAGTATGAAGTTGAATTAACATAATTGTAGCTATGTAAATTGATTATAAATGTGAAAGGAACAAACTAGTTTATTAAAACCATGCAAGCATGACCTTTTAAAAATGAAGTGTAGTACTTTTACATAGAATAGAAGTAAATTTTGAGGAATACCTATAAGTGTGATTGTTTTTAGGTATGTATATCAAAATAGTCACTTGTGTGAGTTATTTTCTTGCATTTTTAAGAACAATAAGAAGAAAAGGTAGTGAGCAAAAAGAATAGTATGAATTTACAAAGTATTTTAAGTAAATTAGAAGTAGTGTTGATGTTTGAAAATGCATTCAGTGGTATAAGCATAACTAAACAAGTGGTTTTGAATTAGAAAATATAATACTAGTGTATTATTAACAATGGTAAAACTTCAAAGGAACGAACGCTACAATAAAAACAAATATTTACGAGAAAAGTTTTCACTCGGTTATGGTGCAATGAAAAGAGTAAATCTAATTCTCCATCGCCAAGACAAAGATATTATGTCTATGTTTATTTAAAAAGGAACATATTCTTATGTGAAGTATTTTAAGTAAATTGGAATTACTATACATGTTGGAAAATGCATCAAATGGTATAAGCATAACTGAAAAAGTGGTTACAAATTGGCAGATATAACATTAGTGCATTATTCACAATGGTAAAAATTGAAAGGAATGTACGATACAATAAAAACAAACATTTTCAAGCAAAGTTGTGAATCAATTATGGTGCAATGAAAAATGTAAAGTTGACTCTTATTTATGCTAATTGTTCATCACCAAGATAGAGATATTCTATATAGCCTCTTTGTAGCTATAAGTAATATATATGTTGTTAAAATTATATTTTGATTGAAACTTCATATGGGAAGATGTGTTGCATTTTCAATACATTTTATTTTTTATGTTCATTTAATGTACTTTAATGTGGTATATTTATAAAAATGATTTTTTTTAAACTAATGATTTTAGTGAAAAGGGTTTGGGGTTGAGGAAGAGGTTAAGAGATTAACATATGAGGGAACTAAAGACAACAAAAGTAAAAGTAATAACTAAGAACAAAGTCACAATATTATTACAAAAGCACATAGTTTATATATATATATATATATATATATTTCAAAAACAAAATTGTATTACATGGTATTTTAGTAGTACTAAAAATGTACTATTGATGCAAGGCAAACTACCTTGTTTGTAGTATTTAGGAGCTTACATTTCTTGTAGGAATGCAAAAGACAACCAACAATGCAAAGTTGATACAAGGTGTACTTACATTTTGTATATCACATATTATATACATATTTACAAAGAAAAATTATACTTAACATCACCTAAGTAGTTCTGAAATGCTAATTTAATGTACAAAGCACCGCCTTGTGAATAGTACTCATCAGCTTGTAGTTCATGAAGGAAAGTGCAGAAGGAAGCCAACTTCTTGCAAGTTGAATGGAATTTATGTAATGTTATTTTCATTGATTGAATGTCGTAGTCCTTCACACTTTGCACATTTGCAATAGTGGTCTTTGCTTCTTGTAGCAAGTCTATGCAACTAAATGTAATCTTACTTGCAAAATCATGTATGGGACTTGTAGGAATGCCATTGCAATTGATTGATGGAGATGAGTTGGTAGAGAGAATTGGGTAACGGTCACTACTTGAGGTATCACTAATTTCTTTGGGTTGATGAGAATCGTCCATTGCCTCAATGAAATAAAATTATACAAATTATAAAAAATATACTATTTGTGTAATGATTCATAAGCTATTCAATTTCCCTTATGAAAGTAACTATTTTGTTCATAAAGTTAAAAAAAAAAAACTATGTAAAATTATGTTACTTTTAAAATGATTCCCTTTAAACTTACAATATACATTATTTTGTAATTCAAATAATACCATTAAAATTAGTTAATTCAAATCATACTCGGTTGGGTCTTATACTTTTTCAATTTAATTACAACAATATTTTCTGGGACAGAGGAGATTTTGGAGACTGTTGGAATCCATGGCAGTTTATGAGAAGATGAAATTTTAGTTAAATCAAACAATCTTAATATTCTGGTATATAATGATTTGATAAACTCCCATCTCAAAAATCCTTAAAATGTACCTAATATAGTACGTATCAGTACTCTGGTGGAAAGCACCAAGGAAGATGGATATGATAGCCATGCTACAACAACTTTTAACATCTTGTCCAATGGTGGCTTTGTACCAATGTTTTCAGTGCTTGGTTCTCTATTTGCAGATACTTTTAGTATGAACATAGCCAAAAGCTACAGTTCTTTTTACGGAACAAGTTACTAGGGCCTGTACCTGAATTCAGCCTAATTCACACTGTATTGTGGCTTTTGTTGGGATTTGTTGGATGTGGCAACTCTAGTTTGGTAGCTTTTTGTTGCTTGGGGACTCCAGTTTTGCCATGTAAAAGGAATCCTATTAATGGAAGTCAAGGCAATAGTATTTAGTTGAATTCATAATAGAATAGCAAATTCTACGAGTTCATATTGTAATTTATTTTCCAATGCTGGAGTATTAAACATCCTCTTCCATAAGATACCACATTCTTTTTATCGAAAGGATGTCTTTGGCAGATTTTTCTTTCTATTACAAGTCTTTTGAATTATAATAGGGGCACTATTGTTTTTTTAAAAAAATTTATCATATCTATGTTTAGCTTCAGAATTAGTCTGGATTGATATTTAGAATAAATGTTGGTTGTGAAACCTAATGAATCATCCTATGAATTAGCTACTGCAAAGAGAGAAAAGTATGAAAACATCTGATGTCAAGGACAAGTGTGATAGTGTAAAGACTTTGTGAGATAATGCACAGAGAACTTCAACAAGGAGAGGGCAAGAACCTTGCTACTTAAAACACCTAAAGGTTGGGGTTGGAAGAAGGCTTTGAAGGAGACGAAATAAAATAGTGAAAAATGGATATGAAATATGGATAGGAGAAAGTAATAAAACAAAGAGAGGATTCAACAATATTATGAGATTGACAGAACAAAGAGACAATTATCATAGTGATAAGCATGGGTAGCAACTATGAGTTAAGTGGCAGCAGAGAAAACCATCACAATCAACTAAGTTTTGCATAGGAGTGGGTAGTAGAAATCCCATTTTAGATAGCAGATTGGAGAAAACTGAGAAAGAAAAGTACATTGTTACCTATAATCCATTGAAGGGTCAAGCATATGCATTGTTAAGGAAAAAAATTAAGCTCAGATGGTGTTATGAGAGCTACCTTTCATGCACATTTGCTTTTACATGTCATGCATACATCTAAGAAGGTGGAAACGACAAGGAATCCTATCAATTAGTTGCTAATTCTCATGCATTGATTGTGAGTATATGTATATGCTTCTCATAATGTTATTGTAGGCGTCGTGTAAGAAGATTTTTTTTTGAAGTAAATCAGGAAAAAATGTTGTATGGTAAATTACATGAGATTGTGTGCATTCCCAGAGCTGCTTCTCCAGGGGATTAAAGCAGATTTGCTTATCAGTTGTAACATATAAATCTGTTACAAATAGCTTCCAATACTTAAACATACTACCCTGTACTTTGTATTTTTCTTAGGAATTGCTAATGCCCATAGATGGCATGAAAGTCAAGTCTATAGCTTTTCCAAACTGACTAAGATCTAAGAAATTAGATTGCATTGACTGAGGTAGATCCTTAGAACTACATACTATCGAAGTTACATGTGAAATACAATACCATTCTCTGTGTCATCCTAGCATCTTGGAATAGTAGGTATTTGGAGTTCTGTGGAATTAACTTGCCTTGTTTACTTACTAAAGGTTGCACCAACGTTCTAATGAAATTATGAAAGAAACTTTCAGTCCCGAATAATTGTGGTGTTTTAATGAGGTGCTTGCTCAATGTAAGAATCAACTCTTAAACCTGGCATTAAGTATGCTATTAATTGAGCCCCTTAATTATTAATATCACACTCTTGGAAAAACTTAAAATATGGTAAATCTGCACTACTCTTAAAAATAAGGATGCCAATACAAAAACACTTGGCAATGTGTTACTGATGCAAGACTACTTAAGTGTTTATCACATAGCTTAGTAAAGATTAGATTGTTCCATAGAATGTAAGAGGGATGATTAAATACATCGCTTAAAGTGGGCCCCTTTGTCTTATGATTGGAAAGATTCCACATTGGAAGGGAGGAGAACTCAATCTGTAATGAAGTACTTTCTAAAAGAACAAAACAAATAAGTAAATTGCAAAAAGAAAATAATATTTAAGTACATTACCAATAACAAAACTAATACAGAATTGCAAGCTAGTGGTATGTTCAAAAAGAAAAATAAGAAAAACAAACCACTCCAAGTCTTAAACAATTAACAAAGTAATTCCTTCCCTTTAAAAGGCCAAATCTAACGAGATTGAGAAATATGTTGAAAAATGAATGATGAAAATAATAGCCACGAGTAAATTGGGGTAAACTAGGGTAAATTTTGGTCTAAGTAAGCATTTGGGTCAATATGGCACTTCTTTTATTATTTCCCCTTCTAAAGAGATACTTGTTGACTGTTCATTCCAAACTTTCTTTTCAAATGGATACTTATGTCAGCACATTCTCCCCTTGTGTATGGCTTCAAGAAATTAGTGTTGGCCTTCTATTTTTATAGATGTTCTGATCCACAACACAATGGTATTTCTTTTGCAATCATACAGTGTGCAAAAATCTATGTAACCTTACCTCTAGATTTAGTTGTTATTGTTAAAAGGAAATAGCTTGCTCTTATACTAAGATCCATATTTGATGTATTTTATCTCATCCTTGACCCGCCCATAAGTGACAACCTTCTTAATAGTGAGCAGAATTGAGAGAACACAATTCCACAGGTTCAATATGGCCAAGAAATCAAAGGACAGTCATCATGCAAGAAGAAGTTAGTTTGGCATGTCAGTAGGTAGTATTTAGTTTTCAAAACGACATGGTGCAATATGCTAATATTAGAGATAGTTATCATACAATCTGCCAAGGGACAGTAAAAAATAATAATGTAAGCACAACTATTTCATTAATTTTTTTCTATGTAGTTTTCTTTCACTACACAGTGCATGATAACACAACCACTCAAATAAAAATGCAATGGACTTAATTTGTTCTACCACTAAAAAATAAAATGTGTAAAAGAATGCCTTTTTCAACGGAAGAGAGTACGGTTCTGGGCAGATAATTTGTGACTTTGCAGGAGGAAAAATCTGCACAACATGAATACATGTATGTATATTAGCAAAATATAGAAAAATACTATATGCTTACACTGTAACAAGTAAAAATAGCACGACATACTGGTGTTAAAAAATACCTTTGTTCACTAGAAGACAAAAGTAAGGATTGCAACTGTACGAACTTGGCGAGAGATACAAAATTCCATAGTTAAAAGAAAGATAAATAAGTATGACAACAATTAAACAGTTAAATGGGCAACTGGAGCATTTTTAACGCACTTTTTCATGTCATGCATATCTTCCTTATTCACACGAACAACCATATTCATATCCATTATGCATTAATTTTAGTAATGGTTCTATAGGGCAGTTATTATGCATTTATTAACAGATCTGGCATGACATAACATTGTATAGGTGTTTGAGATAAAATATCAATTAACCTCCTTTTGATCGTGGGTAACTGGTAAATTGTATTTCTCTGATAATGCTGCCATGTATTATAATGATGTATACTCCATCTTAATTTTGATTTTATTAACGTCTGTTTATTTTTTTGAGCAATAAATTTCGTAATGATTTGGTCCCACTACACCATAATATTAAAATAAAAAATTATTAATTAAACTACTAAATGGTTGACACCATAATATTTTTAAAAAAAAATTTAAATATTATATGAATGCTTAAATTTAATCTTAAGAAAAGTTTCTTTTCCTTCCTTATACTTCACAAATAACTATAACTTTTGCATATTCTTATTGTTTATTTCTGAGTCTTATCTTTTGGCAAGTACCTGATTTAGGCCTTATGTCTTCTATTTATTTTAAATATATTTTTATTTTATTAATTAATATAAATATAATATAATATAATGTAAAATGATATAAGTGTTATTATAATATAAAATATATTGAAAAAAATGTTTTTAATTAATAAAATACTATATAAATTTAAATTGTATAAATTTGATTATAATTTTCGATGCCATCTCAGTTAAGTTTTTCTTTTCCCTTGGATATTTCAATAATGGTTTATTAAAATTAAGTCTTGCTATCACTAGTTGTTAATGATGCCCCCATAAATTAATTAAAGCTAAACAATAAATAAGGTTTAAGTTGCTTCTTCAACTCTTTAGGGATTAAATTATAGTTTTATTCTTTATAATTATCTTTCTACACACTCCAAACACGTCTTTAAGAAAGTGATGGTGACGCATTTATTTAGCCGCCCTCCATAACACTTGCATTTATAATGTCTGTCTGCAACCACTAGCAACCCAGAAAAGCACGAAATATATGGAAAAGATTAAAACATGTTTACAAAAAATAATTGTATACCAGCAATGGACGAAAGTTGTATACCAACAAAAATGAGTTGTATACCGGCAGTGGACGGGAGCTATATATGAAGAAAAAGAGTTGTATATTGACATGAGACAGGTTTCAGTTGAGCGTTCACTCTATATATAGCCTATAAGCTAAAGATAGCAACCCCATTATTTGTCCTCCTCTCTAAAGATATTGAATTTTATTGGACCCTTACATGCCAAGAAGCCTTTGAAGCCCTCAAAGTAGCCCTCACAAAGACCCCTATCTTAAGAGGACCTAACTAGACAAATCCTTTTCACATACATACAAATGCTTCTAATTTTGCAATAGGCAATGTTTTAGGACAAAAAGAAGGGAATTTGGAATATGCAATTTACTATATCAGTAAGAATCTTCAAGGTGTAGAACTTAATTATACAATTAAGAAAAGGAAATGTTAGCAGTGGTATATGCCATTAATAAGTTCAACATTACATCACTAGATACTTTATTTTTATTCATATAAACCATACATCCATACGATATATGATGAACAAACCAATGGTTGGGGGAAGAATTGTATGATGGATATTACTAATGCAAGAATTTGATATCACAGTTGTGGATAAACTAGGGAAAACAAATGTAGTAGTTGATTTCCTTTCAAGGCTACAAATAAAATCAACAGAGGAAATAGTAGATGACTCATTTCCTAATGAATGTTTATTTGACCTCTTTGTATTGACACCTTGGTATGTAGATATAGCTAATTTTCTGGTTACATGGAAGACACCACCACATCTCTCACCTAGAGAAAGGATACATCTGGTAGAGCATAATTTTCCTTATTTATGGGTAGCTAATTATCTCTTTTATATAGGGCCTGAAAACATAATGAGAAGATGTATTATGGAGGATGAAGTTTATGATATTATAAGAGCATGTCATGATGAGCCTTGTGGAGGGCACTTTATAGCTAACAAGATAACTCTAAAAATCTTAAACACTGGTTACTACTGACCTATGCTTCACAAAGATGCAATCAAGTATACAAGAAGGTGTGATAGATTCTAGAGTATGGGAAGACCTACTCAAAGTGATGAAATGACACTCAAGCCACAATTGGTCATTGCACCATTTGACAAGTTGGGACTAGATTTCATTGGTCCAATAGCTCCAACATCCAATAAAATAGAATATATTTTGGTCTGCACATACTATCTCACAAAGTGGGTAGAGGTGAAAGCACTACAATTTGCATAGGATTACAATGTTGCCAAATTCCTTTACGAAGACATCTTCACTAGGTATGGTGTTCCTAGAGAGATAGTAATAGACTAGGGGCTGCAATTCACTTCTGACCTAATTAACAAATTTGTTAAGGAGTATGAGATTAGGGACAGGAAATCCAAACCCTACCATACATAGGCTAATGGACAAGTCTAAGTTACAAATAGGGAAATAGAAGGTATTCTTACCAAGACAGTTCGAATACACATAAAAGACTGGGTAGCAAAGCTCCTTGAAGTAGTTTTGGCATACATGACAACCTAGAAGACTACAATAGGGTTTACGCCATATGAATTAGTGTATGGGAAGAAAGTTGTACTTCCAATTGAGTTTGAATACAAAACACTTTGCACAACAATAGAACTTGGCATGGACATATCTAAAGCTTAGAAGGAAAGACTACACAACTTGAATGCTTTAGATGAAATCAAAATGGAGGCCATTCATCATATAGAAATTATGCAAAAACAACAGATGAAATGGCATGACCAATTCATTAAAATAAAATAATTCAATACAGATGATTGGGTATTACTATATGATTCTAGTTATAAATACCACACAAGTAAATTGCAGACACAATGGATTGGACCATATGAAATCAAGCAAGTTTTTCAAAATGGAGTAGTTAAGATCACTACCATAAATTCAATAAGATTCTCTCTATTATTCAATGACCATTGACTCAAGCTTCATAAGAAGCCATTATAAAAGGAAGACTGCTTACATAATTTGCAACAACATTTCAATTCAAAAGTACATGCTAAACCTACATAAAAGGATGACACATCAAGTGATACATTAGTAGACAATCCAACCAACTCACCTACCAATGCTAATAAAGTATAATTAATCACCAATACCTATCACATGCATACACAAGAATAGGTTATGATCGCCAACACTTTTTTTTTACGTGTAACAAATGTTCACTGGACCTGTAGCAATAGCCCCAAGGCGCATCAATAACCAGGGGCCTATTTTTCAACTACTCGTAGCACTTACATCCACTTCACTTCCATCATACTCATACCCATTTCTCGTCACATGTCATACTGTCATGTAACCTCTTCACTCAAACACGCATTCCATGCAACATTACATTCCACCATTCATAATCCATACTTTTCATAGCTTTCCTTTCCAACACTCACAATTCTAGGACGCGTTCCATAATCACACCAAGTTACTTTTTCTAGCACGTCTACCTACAGTACTTCACATTGAATTACCATCATTTCAAATTTTCTTTCCATAGTTGAATGACGGTGTTCAGTTCCATTCACACGCATCATCTTTCCATCAGTCCACAATCAAAGGTACTCTTTCTTGTTAATTAACTATAATTGGCATTTAATACTGCTAATTTTTATTTGCTTTCAAAATCAAGCCCACATTTAAATTTGATGTATCCCGTCCTTTCCATACATGCTATTTGAGGATAAATAGCACACCTAAGTTGGGGGGGAGAAAAAGGTTTAATTGTCATCACCAAAACCTTTTAGGAAACTACATACAATTCTCAATTCCTTTTATTTCCCTTCATTAGCCACATAGAAATGACCATAAGAAGTGCAAAGCATAAAAGAAACATAGGTAAGAAGGGAACATCCAAGGAGATGAGTACAACAGGAGAAGTTGGAAAAGGTGGTAAAGGTTGCAACAATGGGAGGAGATGTCATTAGAAGAGAACCAACATCACATAATTTATTATTGGAAGATCAATAATGTTGCCAATCTTCCAACAAGTTGGGTGGCTGGATTATTTCCTCTGATTAACTAAATTTAATGAAACTATGAATCAACAATTTGCAAGCACCTTGTTGAATGTTAAATTTATAGTCAAAGGACTAAGAGTAGACACTTCAGAGGAAGCAATGGCAGAAATATCAAGGTTGCTAAGAATATGGGAGGAATTTCTGGCCAGAGAAAATGCGATTGTAGCCAAAAATGATTTTACAATGCCAGGGGAGAATTTAGATTCTTCAGCTCAAGGTACAAAACAGCTTTCTTTACCCTAGATATGAGCTTTTTTTGCTTCCTACATAGTCAAATATTTAACCTACGATGGCAGGAAATCCCTCTTGTATACTTTTCATTTTAAACTCCTTGGTCACTTACACCATCAGAGGATTGTGAATGTCCCTAACTTCTTATACAATCTATTGAAAAGAATGGTTGTTGAGTATAAGAGGAAAATAAACCAATTTACATTGTCACATTTTTGCTTGGTCACCTTATTAATTAAATGAAGCCTCATAACCCAATTTCCCAATGTATCTTGGGAAGACTTCTTAGCCTGCAACAATATCAATGATGTTCTCATAAGGCCAAATGCAAAGGAAATGAACAGAGAACAAGAAATGGATGATCCTTCTACAGCTATAAAAGAGGGACATATACCCTTTGTTTTACCTATTGCCTCACCTACCTATAGCATTGGGGAGCATGCAGAGCAAGAAGTACAGGAAACACAACCTGTAGCTTCTGGGGAATAACTTGTAGTAGAAGAAGCCACAAAAACCCCTGCATCCACCAAGAGCCCTTTTAGGACCAAGAAAAGGAAATATGTAGCCTCTACTTCTGCGCCCAAAAAGAAGTAGAAGATTCCAACACAACCAAGAAGGAAATAACACCACCTTAAAAGAAAAGGACCTACAAAGGGAAAGGCTAAAAATCAAAAGGAAAAATTTGTTGTGGCTGAGATTGAGGCAAATTTTGAAGAAGAAAGGGTGTCTGATGGCGATAAGCAACCCAAAATATTACAGCCTCTATATATCTAAGTAGCAATTTATATTATGATTCAAAGGACTTAGTTACAGCTAGAAAGAAGAAAAAACCTCAAAGTAGCATTGTTTCTGAAGAAGGGTTTATTCCATCTGATGAGGTTGAGGAAGAAATATTTTTGGAGAAGGAAGATGAATTACTTCTAAAAGGAAAGAATAAGAATAAGGAGTTACAAGAAGCCTTGCAAAGAATCAAAGAATTACAAGAATAGCTTAAGGGAGGAAAAATTAGATAGTAGAATCCAAGAGTTATAGAAAGGGTTGCATGCCTTTGAGAAACAAGGATCAAGATTGGAGAAACTAACACAATAGGCTATTTTTGAGATAAAAAACAAGACTCCACATCCTATAAATCAAAATGCAACCCCGAGAATGCCTAAAACCCCTTTTATGATGACCCTTGGGATTGAATTATGGAATAAGGTAAGGGAATCCTCTTAGAAATAGAAAGATTAGGAGAGATAAAAATTTGAGTCGATAACAACACATATCAGAGAAATTGACAAGAAAGATGTAGAGATTAAGAAACTAAAGGTCAAAATATAAGAGTTAGCTAACAAGATAGTACAACTTCTAAGGTGCAGACATCCTATTAGGGTTTATACCTTATACTTGCAAGAAAAAATTTCAAGTTTTCAATTTAGTCAATTGATTACCAATCTTCTAGTCTCCTTATCTATACCTACTCTGTTTTTGGAAACATACAAGCAATCAACCCCAGATATGCAAGATTAGCTATGTGAATTATATTTGCATAACTTGGCTATCCCTCATGACTCTACATGGAACCCACTCATGTTTGTCGGAGATGTTCAGATTAAAGCATTGGTTCATTTATATGGAATGAGCATCAAAGAGTACAAATACATAGGAGTTATCAAGAAAATGAAAAGTGATTTCCCCTCCTCCTTGAAAGGAAAGCAAAGTGCGGAAACGCCTTCCAAATACTAATCTTGAGGAGAGA
The DNA here is from genome assembly GCA_007258455.2 of Sequoia sempervirens. Classification (NCBI taxonomy): domain Eukaryota; kingdom Viridiplantae; phylum Streptophyta; class Pinopsida; order Cupressales; family Cupressaceae; genus Sequoia; species Sequoia sempervirens. Next base: position 269,141,687 of record VDFB02000015.1, on the reverse strand, counting down.
GATACAAAAAATCTTTCAAAACTTGCAATTACAGAACATAAATGTGCACATACATGAATAACAGAATAGACAATAAAGAACGAATACCATATTTTACGTGGGAAAACCCTTACAGGAGAAAAACCCACACACCAAAGCAAAGATCTCTTGTATTATAGTAAAATGCATATTACATACAAGTTTCAGAGCTATGCTCTTTCAGGTGTTAATCCACAGAATGAATCCAACAACATTTTGTTACATTCACTCTAATATTCTACTCTTCCAATGTGTTATGGTATTGCATACATACTTCTCAAGCATTACAAGAAAACCATCGTTTCAACTTCTAAACCAAATGAATGGTCACAAAAAAACTTAACCATCTTCACTGCAATACTGTCGAGACCAACTTGAACAGTCGCAATGTTGCACTTAATCTTCACCACACAGGACTTTACCACCATACTACATGATACCACTAAACCGCAATCATCTCCCACTAACCATCACAGGGTCATAGGTCACTGTTGTATCGTAGCCTACTGCCATACCGCAAATCCCCTCATGTGACTGTCACGGGATTGCGAGTTAGGACTCTCTCACACTACCGCACATCTCCTCACATACTATCACAGGATGATGAAATCTATACCGCACTACCACAAGCCTCCTCATGGACTGTCATGAGACGACGGTGATCCCTCATTCTTCATGCCAAACCAACAAACATTCCTTCAAACTGCGAAGATCAAAAGATACATTGGATTGTTGGGCGTCGGCTTTCGCACATGTCCTTCATACACCATACTTTCCATTCGGTAAGGCGCAAGCCATACCTCTAACTTGTGATGCTCGATAAAGCCCTCTTCGAGGTTCAGAGAACTTCCATACCCATTCCTTTGAACACAAAGGTAAGATTTATATGTGAAGTACAAAGTCTGATTGTCGAAACTCTTCAAATTTTCTAAGTCCTTTTCAACTATATTTCGTAAGCGATAAGCCTGAAGCCCGAACTCCAAAACCTACAAACTTAGCACAAATTTAGCTAAGTCTTTTACACCAATAAGTTTTAGACACCTTTTTCTCAACATTCTCCCACTTGAAGAACATATTGGCTCCCAACCAACGCTCAAAGTCACTATATCACCCTAGGCCTCAAGGCCCATCGAATTGGCACACCATTTGAACTTACTGTGCTCACAAGCTTCGTCAATGCATCAACAACATTCAAAAAAGTTTCAACCTTTTTCAAGTCAACCTTTCCATCTTCCACCATATCATGAACAAAATAGTACAACATGTCAATGTGTTTTATTTCGGCATGGAAAGTTGGATTCTTTGCCAAACGTATGGAACTTTGGCTATCATAGTAGATAGTAATCTATCCTTCATCAAAACCAACATCTGAACACATTCTTCTAATCCAAATTGCTTCCTTGCAAGTGTGAGTTGTTATGTACTTAGCCTCAGTAATGGATAAAGTGACTACAATCTACCGCTTGCTCATCCAGCTAATTGCACCACCAAACAATGTGAATACATATCCACTGGTGGATCTTCTGTTGTCAATGTCCCCTACCCAGTTAGAATCCACATATCCATGAATGCTAACTCAACACTGAGATCCAATAGAGTAACCATGATAATATAAGGCATACTCAAAATTACCCTTCAAATATCTAAAAATTCTCTTCATAGCATCCCAATGCAGCCTTCTTGGATTAGCGATAAACTGACTAAGCATTCCCACTGCTTGGGAATTGTTTGGCTTGGTACATACCATTTCATATATTAAACTTCCAACTGCACTTGCATAAGGCACCCTAGTCATGTGCTCCATCTCAATAGGAGATTTTGGACAATCTTCAACAGAAAGTTTCCTTCCTTGCAATACTAGAACAACTAACTACTTGCAATTCACCATATTAAACCTCTCTAGGATAGAATTTATATACTTGCTCTAGCAGAGCCAAATTTTTCTATTTCCCCTATCCCTCCTAATTTACATCCCCAGAATATACCTAGTTGAACCTACATCTTTCATCTCAAATTATGCTAACAATTGAGATTTTAATTCAGAAATCATACCCTTACTATTCCCAATGAACAACATATCATCCACATACATGAAAATAATAAGGAGACCATTTTTAAATTTAAAGTAAACACAATGATTAAACTTTGATGTCACAAACCCCAAAGACAACACATAGGTATCAAACTTTCGGTACCACATTCTAGGCGACTACTTCAAACCATACATAGATTTCTTTAATTTGCAAACCAGGTTTTCCTTACCTTTTTCAATGAAGTGCTCTAGCTAGGACATGTAAATCTATTCCTTCAAATCACCATGAAGAAACATTGTCTTCACATCCATCTATTCAATTTCTAAGTCATATGCAACTACAAGTGACAACAGAAATTTGATAGACGTCAACTTAGCTACAGGAGAAAATATTTCTCCATAATCAATCCCCTCCACCTGGGAATATCCTTTTGTGAACAACCTTGCTTTATGCTTCTCAACACTCCCATCCAGACCAATCTTCATTTTGAACACCCATTTGCATTCAACAGGATTTCGACCTTTAGGAAAAGGTACCAAACCCCACATTTCATTCTTCTTCAAAGATACCATTTCCTCATTCATGGCTTTCAACCAAGAATCTGAATCGGACATACCCATAGCCTCTCTAATAGTCCTAGGCTCATTAGTGTTAGAAATCAAAGCATAGGCACAACTAGAATCCAACATAGAATAACCAAACCTTTCATCTTGTCGCTTCACACATGTAGACCTCCTTGGAAGTTGAGGCTGAGGTTCTTCTTGATTAGAATTTTCAGAGTTGCTTGAGCTCTACTCACTAATAGGTCCACCAAGAGTACGTAGTTCATCCTTATCTAGAGTAAGAGGAACTTCAACTACCTCCTTCTTTTCTGCTTCTTTCACCTCTAGCTATAGATCAACTGTAGAAGGTTTCAACTCACGAAAGATCGCATTTCTGCTATACAACACATTCTCTAAAATTGGTTTCCAAAGCTTGTACCCTTTGATACCAATTCCATAACCAATGAAGATACACTTTACATCCTTGTTCTCCATTTTAGATCTTTTTTCACTGGGCACATATGCATACGCCTCACAGCCAAAGACTCTAATGTGTCTCAACAAGGGATTCTTACCAAACCAAACTTCCATAGGTGTCTTGTCCATGAGTGTGGAAGTGGGAGATTTGTTAATCAAATAACATGTTGTAGCTACAGCCTCAGCCTAGAACTTCTATTCCAGACCGGCACTTCTCAGCATACTTCTCGCCCTTTCCATAATCATTTTATTCATCCTTTCTGCAACCCCATTTTTCTATGGAGTGTAAGGAGTTGTTTTATGCCTTTTAATTTTGTAGTCCTTGCAAAACTTATCAAAATCTGTTGAACAAAACTCACCACCATTATTTTTCCTCAAACACTTAATCTTTCTACTGTCTAATTTTCAACCAAGGTTTTAAATTCCTTAAATCAATTGAAAACTTCAATCTTACATTTGAGAAAATAAACAAATGTCCTTCTCGAATAATCATCTATGAACAAAAAAATACATAGATTTTGAAAGCGAAGGAACATTAACTGGACCAAACACATCAACATGAATATAATCCAGAATACTAAAAGATTTATGAGGACTAAAATAAAATGAAACACAGTGTTACTTTCCATATATGCAATGTTTGCAAAAATCGAATTCAAGGTTACAATCATCAAACCCTTCAACTAGGATTTTATTTTTCAAGGCTTTTAAGCCTTTTTCACCAATGTGGTCAAGCCTTTGATGCCACAACATTGTTTTCTTTGTTGGGAGCTTCATCTCCAAAGATTTTGTGCCCTCAAGAACAACACCTCCTTTCTCTACATGATTAGATTTACTTGACTTTGCAGAAGCACTATTACACTGTACTGCACATACATCCAACTTATACAGAGTGCCAATTTGTGCACCCTTATCCAACACCATTGAGCCTATAGTCATTCTACAAACGCCATTCGAGAAAGAGACTTGCACACCATCATCATTAAGCTTACTTACAAAAAGTAAATTTCAAGCCAGACATGGTATATGCATCAAAACGCCGATTCCCTTCACTCTTCCATCAGGAAAGTGAATTTTGACTCTTCCACAACCAACAATCTCTAGGTAAGAATCATCACCCAGTACACCCTTCCACCAACATACTTTTTCGTACTTTAAGAACCAACCTCTATGAGAGGTCATGTGAAAGGACGCACTTGAGTCAATCAACCAAACATCTTCTGATGCTTGAATCACCAAGGCTACTATGAAGGAAATTTGCATCACTCTGAGAAGATTCATTTTCAAAAGAACTGTTTTTCTTTTTCTTCTTCTTCTCCTCTTTACAATCTTTCTAGATGTGTCTAGTCTACCCATAGTTCCAACATTTCACCTTGGAATTTTTACTAGGAGACTTTGATCTCCCCTCTTACTTGGATTTAGACTTCTTGTCTTTCTTATTTCCTTTCTCCTTTGATCCACCTCGAACAACAAGAGCTTCCTTGGTCATCTCAGAAGATTTCCTCTTCATTTCTTCTGACAACAATGAAGCAACCACATCTTCCATCTTGAAAGTGGTTGTTGTACTCCCAATAGCCATTACCAAGTGATCCCATGTGTTAGGAAAAGAACATAATAGGAGCATGCAATGATCCTCGTCATCTATTTTCACTCCAACAAACCCCAACTGAGTAACAATCATGTTAAATGCATTCAAATGATCTAGAATAGATGCTCCTTTCTCCATCTTCAAAGAGTATAACATCTTTCTCAAGAATAACTTATTTACCAAGGATTTCCCCTGATAAATGTCACCAAGCTTCTTCTAGAGAATTTTTGTGGTCTTCTCTTCATGGACGTTCAAGAGAACTAAATCGTCCAAGCACAATCTGATCAGACCCTTGGATTTCCAGTCTATTGCATCCCAATCATTTTGCAAGGTTGTTGATGATTTTTTAGAGGACACTACATCCCATAACGTCTCTTGGTCTACAAGCAGGTGTTCCATTTTGAGTTTCCATAACTCAAAATTGCCACCATTAAAACTTCTCAATCTCTATTCTTCCAGATGTGCTCTCCATCTTAAATCTGCAATAAGTTATAAACTAGATTTCTCTCCAAAACTCCCACTAAACAAGATTAGCACAAAAAACCCATCTTACCCACAAGGACAACAAAGCTAGCAAAGCTTTGATACCAACTGAAAGGAAATAAAAGTGCAAAAATGCCTTCCAAATACTAATCTTTAGGAGAGAGATACAAAAAATCTTTCAAAACTTGCAATTATAGAACATAAAGATGCACATACAAGAATAACATAATAGACAATAAAGAACAAATACTAGATTTTATGTGGGAAAACCCTTATGGGAGAAAACCCACACACCAAAGCAAAGATCTCTTGTATTATAGTAAAATGAATATTACATACAAGTTATAGATCTATGCTCTTTCAGGTGTTAATCCATAGAACGACTCCAGCAACATTTTGTTACATTCACTCTAATCTTTCTTTATTCCAATGCACTATGACATTGCATACATACTTCTCAAGTGTTACAAGAAAACCATCATTTCAACTTCTAAACCAAACGAATAGTCACAAGAAAACTTAACTGTCTTTATCGTAATACCACCAAGAACAACATGAACAGTCATGGTGTTGCACTTAATCTTCACCACATAGGCCTTTACTGCCATACCGCATGATACTACTACACCATAGTCATCTCCCACTGACCATCATAGGGTTGTAGGTTACTGTTGTATCACAACTTACTACCATACCATAGACCCCCTCATGTGACTATTGTGGGGTTAAGGGTTAGGACTCCTCCCACACTACCTCACGGACTATTGCAGGATGATAGGATCTATAGGTGCAAGCCATACCTCTGAATCGTGATGCCCAATAAAGTCCTTTTTGGGGTTCAGAGAACTTTCATACCCATTCCTTTGAACACAAAGATAAGATGTATACATGAAGTCCGAAGTCTGATTGTTTAAACCCTTCAAATTTTTGAATTCATTTTCAACAGTATTCGATAAGCGATATTCTAAAGCCCAAACTCCAAAACCTACAAACTTAGCACATATTTAGCTGTCTTTTTACACCAGTAAGTTTGAGACACCTTTTTCTCAACACTACTCGATGCAGAAGCTGAAAATCCTCATGAGGTGGTGGATGAATGGATTAGATTGATATAATGAAGGCAAGGGCAAAGATTTTGGAATGTAGAGATCAGGATTACAAAATATTTCAAGAACTTGCAATAGGGATTGGAAAAAAAGGTACTTGATTTCTCTCAGGACAGATGGAGAGAATTGACACCAGAGATATGAAGGAAAGAACGCCACTCAATCTTTAACCACCTAGTAGTAGTAAAAATATCCCATAAATATATATCAACCTCCCTTGAAAATGACATCACCTGGCTTCCCTTGACATTCCATCCTCCTCTTCTCTTATTTCCAATTCAATATTGGATAGGATTAAGATAGGAGATCAATGTATTAGAGGACACTAGATGGGAGAAGATATTAGAACAAAGAGGATTTTACCTAAAGAAGGAAGAAGGGGTTGCCAATATGATGAACTATAGGGAAGTTGCACTACAATACAACCTGATGCCTTAAGTTGCTTGAGGACAAGCAAGAAGTTAAGTTGTGGGGATGATGATCCATAAGAATGTCCAATTTCCTTACTATAGTTCATGTTTTTTATCTTATTTTTTCTAAACTCTAAAAGACATTACCAGACCTTTTATATACTTTAAGCATTTTAAAGCAATTTAAGTTGATATATGTTATATTAATAAGTGTTTGTATGAAATTTTAATGTTTTTGAATTTAGTAGAATTTCATTTTTAATAATATTTGTTAGAAATGAAAATTCCTTAAGGAAATAAGGACTAAATTTTTTAGTGAAGAATATGTCAACCCACAATAAAGGCTTCTCAACCCGCATCAGAAGGATGATAGTTCAATGTAGAGAAAGGAGTTAATCTGCTACAACATGATCACACTTTTAGAAAAGATGAAGGCAATCATTTAAGGACAAGATCATGGATGACCAAGTGTCACTCCATCTTTTAACCTATGAAGGAGAAAGGAGTTTGTTCCACTAAGGAATAAAATTTATAATAGGAACTGCTTCATCAGGGCACATTTTCAATTTATAATGGTTATCTTAATTAAGTGCAGAGCGTTTATTCGACTTCTACACTCTTGTTTTGCTAGTTATTATTTTCATTTTAGAAAAACCTAGTCCTTTTCCTATTTTTTATGGGAGAGTTAACATCTTATTTTAAATTTTTTATTGTTCATAAATAAATGGACTCTCGTAGACCCCATATTGTAGGTACCTGGTTGAGAAGGACAACTAGATCTTGCATGTATTAGACTGAATAAGATTTTTTGTTAGATTCTACACAAAAGATTTTTGTATGATTAGAATATAATAAAGAGAATATATTTTGATAGCATGTTTTCCTGAGTGAGTAATTGAAGAAGATCTTGTGGATGCAACAACTCAAGGGCCACTTGAAGTACTACAGAGCCATATTAGTTTAGTTTATTAATTAGATTATGCATTACAAGTTTAATTTGTAGTTTTTAGTTTATGTTATTATGAATGTTGTGTTGTAAATTTTGAATTAGAAGTCTCTAGTTTATATTATGTTTAATACTCTGAAAGGTTAGTTGAATTAGGACATGTTGCAACACAAAAAATTATTAAGTTACAGTCATAAGCATTAAATACTCATAGCAATTAAATAGTTATTAGTATTCGTTTACTCTATTTTGAAGATAGAAGTTAATTTCAATTAAAAGCTTTTGATGCATTTATTTGTGCTCAATTTACCTATACTTAGCCGATGTAGGGCATCTAGAATTCTTGAATGCATATATGTTTCCAACAACACCTAAACTTTGTGACTCCCTAGTTGATAATTTAATGAAGCCCTCTCTTGAATGATGAACTACTTAGTTTAGGGATCTTCAGGTCCATTAAGCTGTGTGTATGATCATCTACACCAGTTAATTAGACATTAGGGGAAGCTCTATAGATGCAAAATTAAAATTTTAAATATCACACCAGTGGATGCTATTAGCATAGATATATTAAATATATCCATGTAAAATATGCTAAGAGATATTATTCTCAAAGTGCTTACCTACATATGTGAAAAATCCAATATAGGTGCCTTGGTAGTGATATCTCTTAGTGTCTTTTAAATAGATATATTTAAGATATCTATGTTATTCTAATTATAGAAACTTGAACTTAAAGTTGTAACCCATGCCAAAGTAAATTATTACACACTAATTAATTCAATAACCCATTTTTCCAATTGAATGTCCATAATGATAAATAGAATAAGAATAATAAATAAAAGTAACATCATACCATGAATTTTTTTTCCCCAAAATTACTAGCAATAAAATGCCATTCATCCAACTAATAACAATTCAAATAAATTAAGTTTTTAAATTATTTATCTATATTTGCTTGTTATTTTTAATATTATAAATAAACCCATTAAAATATTGATGTTTGATTATTAATTATCAACAATTTTATGATGGATAATTCACTTTCTATATTAATTTGTATAAAAAATATAATAGACTAGCTCACATAAAAGACAAGTAGAATTTAATCACACCCTTAAAAGTTAATACAAGAACCCATAAACAAAAGAAAAGTAGTTATACTACCATGGAACCAAAAAAATTATAGTGAGAGGAGGAAGAGGGTCATCGTCAAGGGGGTTCTCTAGCTATTTGAGATATCATAGCCACTAGGAATAGGCTCCCAACCCATGATGTTATCATATTTATATTTTTCTTCTTCTTCTAGATTAGCATTAGCCATGCAAATAAGAGAAATAGAAAGGTATATCCAAGGGAACTTGCCACTATTATGCCAACTAAGGCTGCCATGATCAGACTAAGAAGCAAAAGATTGGCCATGTGGTGATGGAGAATAACCATAATTTTTATGCAAATGGGACCTATGAGATATGTGAGATACATGTTTAAAGTTAACACTATGGGATCCACATATCAAGTTATCCCTATGTTTGTAATCATAATGATGTCCACATGGAGGGGATTGGCACAAGAAGGAAACACACAAGCAAGAGTATATTGAAGATTAACACAATGCTCTATAAGAGTCTACAAGAAAGAAACCTCCAAAGCAACTTTATCGGTTTAGACCTAAATTTGTAGCATAACATAAGATCATAATAGATTAAGTATACATAGAAAAGTGAGCATCCATAATGGGGTCCTAAAAATAAAGCGATATTTTTATATTTCCTTAAGTTGAATATAATTTCCATTCTAAAAGCATGTCGAATTTGGGTAAATCTCAAAGGAATTTTAGGCCAATCACCTAGAAGAATAATATGTTGAGAGAAAATATTTGGCTAAAAAGGCTTGAGCTACTAACAAAACCAAAAGAGATGTCTGATAATTTTTAAATATACATAAAAAATGAGGGGTTGGAAACATCCAAATTAATAAGCTTAGATCTAATGGTAAGACCTTAATAAAAGAAATACTAAAAAAATAAACCAACTTAGGATCTAAGATGGTAGACTACACTATTTGAAACTTGTGGGGCCACCAAGTGGTAATGGACTAAATATTTCACCTAGTTGTGAGTTTCTAAACCATGAGTAGATTAGGAGAAAGTCATGGATATCCTTTGAAAGGATTGTAATTCTTGAAAGGAGTGCATGAATATCACTTCAAGTCCATCCACCAATATTTGGTGTACCAAATCCTAACCTTATGGATCATTTTTAAATGAACTAAAACAATGGTTTGAAAGGAATCATAATCATAATTTCCAAGTATATATTTACCTATAAGTTTTATCCAATACAACTACTTCTTACTGGCTTTGGGGAAGAGGTCTAAAATATAACAAATCGTTTGTTTGTAAAAATGTAAGGCATGAACCCAAAAGACTTTAGCAAGAGGTTTATCACAACAAGTAATTAGTAGATACCACCAAATAATTTTTTGGTTGATGGATCCTAGTTTTGAAATCATATCCATTCTAAATAGACTAGGCTTAATGGTGTCTATTGATACCAAAAATTGGCAAGGTAATAGCCCTTTATGGGAAACTCATTTAATGGGGGGACCAATTGCGCTAAACTAAGTGACCTACAGATTTTTAAAGAAGTTGAATTCTTCTGTAATTGGGGTTTTGGAAAGGGAAAAGGAAAAGGAAGTAGATACAAAAATAAAATATCTAACTAAGGTGATGTGCCAAGATTTAGATGTAAGGCATGATAAATCTATCTTTTGGATGCAATTTAAGGGCCTATTCAACAAACTGTTATGTCCTAGAATGACAGAAATTAAAAATAGAAGCCTAAATAATTCATTCAATGACATAAAGTAATTTTCATGCACATTCACTAAAAAGAGGAGTCAAGGACATGATCTAAACCAACAAGCTTGCATTAAAATCATAGAAGTTCTACAAATGAACCATTCAAAACAATAATGGCACAGTATAAAGTTTATCAAATAGATTAAGAAAATAGAAAGGTCGAACAAGGGCACAATTTGTAAGTTCTTTTTGCAATAATCTAAAAATAGTAGAAAGTCCTGGTGTCTTTTCTAAAAAAATTGTATCTTCTTGGAACTTGTTTTCTAAAGTAAGAAGCAGTATATATAGCCAACAATCCACCACCTGGCGAGCTTATAATAGAAAAGATTATGCATCTTTGAGCAACGATTTCCCTCGACTATTGTACAACAGAAAATATTCAGGCCATAGCATGTACTCGCTTCCCAGCTAGATGCATCCCCTACAAATAATGGCAGTGGTCCAAAAACATCCTATGCAGACAACTGTCGCTTCCCAGTGGAGGCAGTTAGAACACGCGGTAGCATGTCGCATACTATTGCTAGCTCCATTCTCCCTTGTGGTAGAACACCTGTCAATGGGATGCGTGGCAGCAGTTTGCAACTTTTGGTTTGTCCTCCCTTCCCTTCGATGAAATCTTGCACTGGGAAGACACATGGCAACATGTTTACTATCGACACCAACTGTGGGGTCTACCAAAAGTTTATGCAATCGGGAGCTACATGGCATGCATGCAGAGCTTGATGAGAAAGTGAAGGGAAGCAACAATAAATAGCCTATGGTGTAAACACGTGGAAGCATGGCGAGAGTCAGTAGAAGAGAAGAGGAAACCTTTGCTATGAGGAGCATTGGGCAGAAACATGGAAGCAATCGACAAAGTATAGAAAAAGAAGGTCGATGAAAGGCTAAGGGCAGCATGTTTACTATATGAGGTGCGGGTCAGAACTTAGCAAAACAAAAAAATCCGAAGGGAGCTTGAAAAATTTTACATTCACAGCTTTTGGCGACTATCAAGGGTGTTTCACTTGTGAAATGAGAAACCCAAAATTTTCTCTATTTTGCAGACCATAGCCCCATCCATAAAGCGATGGAGTTAGATTTTAAAAAGAGTTGCCTACAGAAGCAACCAGTCATCCTCAGATGGTCTCAATAAATCGTGAAAATTCTCTTGCGCTCCACTTAGGTTGAGCATTTCTTTATAAGGCAGCATCGCAGGTAAACTAGCCCTAGACTCACATTGGAAGAGTAGTTGTGCAATCGAATGAATGACACCTTCGATATCTGTTGTGGTAGGAGGTTGGCTGAAACTCTGGAAAGCGGTTGTGTCCTACTCCTCTTCAATCTATGCTGCAATTTGCTCAGTTGTGGTGACCAACTCATCTTCAAGAAACAGGGATGGCATGCCCATCTTAGTTAGCCAGGAGAAATTTTCCTACATGTTGTCCATAGTCCAGTTCAAAGTAGCTACACATGCATTAGCATGAAGGATGCCCAAGTGGCAATGGATGAATTTTTTCATCGTCTTGGCAGTAGTCTTCTGATCCTCAATCCCTACCTTTGCTAAGTTTTCATCAGAGACCATGTATAGCTTACTTAGCAAACTTTTCACCTCAAGAACCCTTTCCATAATGAACTGCGGGACTTGCTCAATTGTTCTACGAGTGTCCCTACTTAATTTTATCACCGCTGACATGAATCAGAGTGTTGGTTGTAGTGTCAAGTAGAAGGCCTTGACCTTTTTCGAGTATGAAATATATAGCTATCTATCAAGCAACTGGAATGAGGTCCAGCTAAGCAGTAGGGGTTTGGGGAACACTCCTTAGAAGGATAATTTATGCATCCTTTGAGCCAACATCTTCTGTCAATTTTGCAATTCTCCTGTTTGTGGATGCAAGTTGTTCCTCAATGTTTCTTAGTTCCTTGGACCAGTTTTCCTCAGCCTAGCTCTTGTTTGTTGACTCTATTTCAAGAGAAAGCTTCGTCTCCTTAAGCTCCTTTTCCAATTTGTCCTTTTGGGCCCAAAGTCTGCATCTTTCTCTTATATTTGTTGCTCGAATTGAGCACACTACTGTTCAAATTCCTCATCCTTTTGTTTCATTTCCAGCTCCACCAGAGTTAGTCAGTTCTGATAGTCCATGTTCCTCTTCTATAGCACATCAACCAAGGTGGGGTCAATGAATTGGAACTTTGCAAGTTCCCCTTGGATTTTGTTCCACTCTACCTCTCCTACCTATGCTTTCTCAGATAAGCGTTTAACTTCTACTTCCATCACTTTCTCCTTCGTCTACAAGAACTCGACCCTTTCCTTCACAAGCTTCAGCTCCTCCTCTTTCTTTTTTAGTTGGTGACCAAACTTGAGGAAGTCAGTCGTCACCACCCGCTGCATTTATTCCATGAGTTCTACCTTGTCTTATGGTCAGGCTGCTCTCAAATCAAGTCGCATGGCATACATGTTATAATCATCCAGCAACATCTCCCCTTGTGGTTTGACAACGTTCGGGTACATGGCGAAGTTTAGCATTTCCTACACTTCATTGTAAACAATATACACCTTCGACTCCATCGGCTTCTTGTCATCCTTAGCCCTTTCCTTCTACATTTTGAGAGCCCATGCTTCCTTTGTAGCATCACCTTGTGCTATGAATTGGGTTAGCGACTAAACTAGCCCACCTACAAAAGGTGCACCAGGAGGTAGGGCAAAAGGGAACGTAAGTGTAGTAGGCTCAGGCATTTTCCTCTTCAAGAGATTAACAGTCTGCAGGGAGAAATTGGGAATTTTCCAAAGTTCAATTGTGAACCAGTGGGAGAGCTCATTGTGTTTTGCAAAGATGTAGTCATTGTAGAGTCTATTTTTTGGGAAAACTGGGTCAGACCCGAGGAAATAGTAGCAATAGGGGTACCAATGGAGTTTGAGCTTGTAGAAAGTGTAGCAGATGTGAATTGTGTAGCAGTGGAAGGTGTAAGGGTTTGTGGAGGGGTCAAGATAAATGGCCTCAAACTGTGAGAAACCTCTTGCCACCATTGTAGTAGAGGTGGAAAAGGAAGGTTCGATACTTGTAGTGAGGGGCACCACGTAGATAATAGAGGATACTAAAGATTAAAAAGTAAGAGAAGAAGGGGAAAATATTACCTGTTGACTGGCTCACCATTGCCTCTTCGCTTACTTCAAGCTCATGGCTTGCTACGAGCACCTGGCTTACGGTGGGTTCTTGTCAACTTTCTTCAATAATAGCTTTTGTGCACTATTGTTTAGTGGGTGGGGAGTCCTCCACCTCTACAGTCTCTAACTATTGTTGTTGGGACACTCTTGTTGTTTTCAAAGTCTAAGTGAGTGTTTGCGAGGCTCTCAATATGTTCATTTGCACATTTGAAACAGCATAGGTAGGATACTCCATCGCCTTTCTTTTTTGCTAAGCGGAGGTCTTTGGCATTTATGTTTCCTCTTTCGCATGTGCTTCAGACTCCTCATTAGAGTCATCACCCTTGTCAATGCTTGGGTCAGAATTCGGATGCTCATCGTCCCACAGTTTATCAAATTGGTCATCTGACTTCACGCTTCCATATGGGGCATCAATTTGTTTGGTCTCTTGGAGCTACACCCAAAAAGCTCTAATTCTTTCCACGCTCCATTCTTCTTCTTTTCATAACTTGTTGTATAGGGTGGCTCCCATTTTTTTCTTTTCATCATACTTTGTCGCAGTGAAGTATAACTTGTTACATGGTGGCCTACTATCTTCTATAGGAATGTGAATCAGGTCAACTAATAAATCATCTTGATCCTCCAGCAGGTTGCGCCTTTTATCCTAGTAAGGCCAAGGGTTGTGCATTACCTTGATATATTCATTTTGTATATCATTGAAAGGGTTGTAATACCATTTTTCATACATCATTACCAACCCCAGATGAGCCAGCTTATCTTGCAACAATGGGTGCATCTTCTTTCTCTTTGTGACCATTGTTTTAAAGCCTATTAGGCAAATAAAAAATCCCTTCTTCTTGGCCTTTCCTCTACAGAAGGTAACATCAATAATTGATGCCTATCGGAACATCTCAAGGGCTAGCACTCAATTTGTAATACGCGTCATAAGCCAGAATGGTTCCCCAATGAAGCCTCATAGCCAAATGAATGTGAAATCCACTCTAAAAAACCAGTCGCATTTGGGAGTGAAGTTCTGCATATGCCCTATCTGCTCCTTGGTAAGCCGGTCAATACCATCCTCTTCTTTTAAATCTTGCAAAATCAGAGTCAAGAAATAATCTAAAAATGCATAATAATCATAAGTAGAGGAGAGGAGAATAGTCCATATAGAAACTAACCTCCTTTTTCCCTTTTCATCAAAAATAGCCAACTTCACACACTTATTGAAGAAATTAGGGTTCTGATGCAGAAACATATGTGCAAGGAAGGAAGGAAACCTAAACTTCCATTGCATTTTTTAGTCCTTTATTTGCCTTATCATCTCATCAACAAGGAATTGTGCAAAATCGTACCAAAAGAAAGATTATTTCCTGCAGAACTAGAACCTTGAACCCAACTAAAACTCGTGCACATCCTTGTCGATGTCTAGGCTGAAAAAAATGCCAAGATTGAGAAGGCCTCTTGCAAGTCCATCAGGAAGGCATTGTATGATGTCGGGATCTTTGGTGGCTTTCTGTGATCTACCTTAATCCTTTTGGTTTCTTTGTTATAAAAATCCAGAGCCTTTTTTCTTCCTCTCCATATGTTTTCCCCCTTTGTAGTAGTGAATTATCTCTATCTCTTCTGGTCTATAGCTTTGGTCATAGATGCACAACATATTCCAGATAGCTCCCAGGCAGATATTAACCTTCAACTCCCGATCCTCGATGGTGCTAGTGTCTGGGTTGAAATGTTTGATGGTCGCATCGACTAGTTTTGGGCAACAATGCACAAACAGGACCATATACTGTGGGAGCCCGTTGAACTATACATTATATACCAATGATTGCGGGTCAATGAATCTCTTCTTCCTTTCGCAGGCCGCCTCCCTCAAAGACCTAGGGTTCTTTGCAAGAACATGAATATTATCCCAGTCCTCCTTGATTCAGCCTTGATCTCTATAACTTTTAGGCTTGTTCAGGACCCATGTTTTTACCCACTCTGGCTTATCTAGTATACCAAGCATAGCGTAAAAGACATTTTTAAAGATGTAGATGGCTGGTGCCAGACGCATAGCATCAAACAAGCTCTGTGTTACCTATCCCTATGCCTCTTTTTGTGAACTTTTTGCCATCTTTCCTCACTGGGAGCTTCTACGTAGCTCAATTTTTTTGCAATTTGCCTCGGCTCTGGTTGTGCTCAAAACTTCTTTTGCTTTGGGTAGTGTGTTTGAAAAACTTTTACAATGCTTAACACTCACATGTAGAACTCACTATCTTTTCTCAGGATGGTAGACGATAGTTGTCTTTTTGCATTTAATTCATTATGTACCACCAACCTTTTGGCTTGTGCGAAATGAGTTACTTTCCATTTTGAAATGACAAGAATTAATAATTACAATTGGTAATTGTGTTGTACCACGCGATCTCCTTGGAACTTGAGCCAACGATTTGAGAGCAGCTTAGGCATTTACATACATTGGCAATTAATATCCCAAAAGGAATGATTAAGCCAAGGATGCGATAAGTGTTTGAAAAGATATGGGTTTTGCATTAGAGTTTACAACACACCTGGGGAATGACACCTCAGCATTTGGCCATGTAGAATACCACCGGTTACTACCACCAGCGTAGGCTAATTAATTAGCCCTTATTAATCTTGCATGTAGTGAGTCGTACCTAGCAGACGCAACTAGGTGAGAATTTCGAGCAAGCCCTGGCACGATTTCCAAGTTGGTACTCGATTGGCATCAAGCTTATGGTATGCCAATTACCACACACACCTTATATTTTTCTATAAATAGGCACTTACGCAGTAGTAAAATCACACTTAGCGATTGGGCAGAGTTGGTAATAGGTAATTGGCTTAGCATTTGGCATTAGTAGTTGCGTAGAATTTGCATAGGCTAGACTTAGGCTTTCTTGTGTGACACTAGTATTAAGATAGTTCTAGAGATTGCCACAATGAATATCCCAACTAGGCTAGTCTCTCATAAATCCCAAATGACTTTTCTAGGCGAGATTTTGACTAGGTGCCTTAAGAGGATAACCAAAAATAAGCATTCCTTAGCCATCATAGCCATGAAATGGGTTATGGGATGTGACTTCCTTGAATATGAAGATAAATATATAGTTAAAAATGATGTGTGCTCTCACTTTGTCGCGTCAATGCTCGACATCTAGATTCCTAGGCCACTTGTTCTCCACCTGGTAAAAGAGATCTTTCCAAAGAAATACCTGAATGGCCTCGAAGAGGTGGTGGTGAATGTTGCATTTGGTGGAGGTATTCCAACTGCAAGCGACCTCTATAAGTTCATTGAAGAAGACACGGTCGTACTGTGGTTGTCATTCTTGAGCGGTTTTTGCCTTCAGTCGCAAGAAGAGCATCGCTAGAGGGTCACTCATGCTTGTCACTTCCTCTTCCACCTATACAACGTGGTGTAATTTTATGACATTGACTGGTACACTGACTTCAGGAACCTATTGTTCCCTCCGCTGCTTGTTATTGCTCCCCTGGAAGTTGTTGTTGTTGCTACCCCTATCATCGATGCCTCCATTGTTGCTACACATGCCCAAGACTGAAGACTTCTCTATTTTTTTTCTTTTGCTTTTAAGAACTAATACTAGTTAGTTTTTTTTTGTATATATGCCTGAAAAAGACTTTATAGTAGCAATATATGAAAAAGAAAGCAGACTATAGATATATACTTTAGCAATGTGGCCTCAAAGCCATTTTTTTGAAATGTAAATACCAAAGTATATATATAATGAAAATATAACTTTATATAATCATCTTGTCTCATTTTCTTTTTGATTTTGTGATGTGGGTTCTCCTTTTCTGTTCTTGCATATATGTTTTTACTTCAATTCTGCATGTGAGTGTTGATTTTTTCTGCCCTTTCGAGACACAAATTTGTTTTCCCTACTCTTTTCACTAATGGGTTACTTGTTTCTACTTCTCGAACCAAAGAATTAATTAAAAGACGATCCAACAAAATGAAAGGGAAAGAAAAAATAAAAATGCACTATCAACATATTTACATGGTAGGATAAGGCAAGCTTAATTGAATAGTTTAAGGTCAACTCTGTTGACCAGAATTCCCAGTGCTTCTTGCTCCATATTTTCTAACTTGAATACATTGTGTTCTTTGCATCGAATTATTTTAAATGGGCCTTCCCAAAGGTTGTTGAACTTTCCATGCTGACTTGGCCTTGTAGCCCTCTCATTAAACTTTAGCACTAGGTCCCCACACTTTAGACCCTGGTCAAACGCTTTCTTGTCAAACCATCATTTAACCACCTACTAGCAGTTAGTCATGGTTGTTAAGGACTTTCCCTCTTCTCTTATGCTTCTAGCAACTCGGCCAACCAAACCTCAATGGCACCATTTTGCTCTACCTCGAGAGATTTGAGCAATTGCAGTGTCAGAATCTCCATGGAGATAGGAAATAGCGCTTCCTTCCCATACACTAGCTCATATGAAATCTTGAGAACTTGTTTAGGAGTTATGCAGTCTACCCAAAGCGCTTCCCAGAGGTTTTTATGCCATTCCTTTTGGTGCTTCGACCCAAATATTTTGAGGATTCATACTAGATTCGTGTTCGTTGACTCAGCCAGGCCATTCCCCTGCGGGTAGTAGTTTGATGAAGTTTTTAGGAAAATGCCATGTGAAAGCTCAAATTGACATACCTTAGAGCCTAGGAAGGCCTTGGTTTTGTCAGAGATGATGGTTTGAAGCGGGCTGAATCTTGTCACTAGTTCCTCAAGGAAGTCCGCTATCTCTGTCTCTGTTGCATTCTTTAGCAACATGGCCTCGGTCCACCTAGTGAAGTAGTCTGTGGCTGTTAGAATCCACTTGTGTCTGGCACTGGAGGAAAGATTGATCATTCTGATGAAGTCAAGGCCCCATTGTGCAAATGGCTCATCAACCACTATTGGATTGAGAGGCATTGTGGAATTATTTCTTCTTCTGGAAAAGAATTGGCATTCTTTGCAAGCTTTAACCAATGAATAGGAGTTGTTAAATAACATCAGTCAAAAGTACCCAGTGCACATGATTTTGATGGAGGTGGTTTTAGTGGAGAAGTGTTCACCCATGAAACTGCTATGGAAAGTGTCAAGGATTCTTTTTGCTTGCTTTGTGGTGACACACCGCAATAGAACGCTGTTGAAGTTCCTTTTGAAAAAAGATCCCTTCGACGAGCACATATTCGTTGTTCTATATGTGGTAGAATCTTCTCTTCTGAGAAGGAAGGCCCAACGGATATTTTCCAGTATGCATAAATCTCACTTTGTTTGCCAGCCAGTAGCCTTCAGACTCTGACTCATTCATCAGAACTAGCTTCAGTTGCTCTTCTTTGATCACCATTTCTTCATCGTGTGCCAGATATTCACATAGTCCTCTCCTCCAGATAGTCTTTATAGGCTTGACCTCAATATTGCACTCGAGGATCTTGGTGATCCAATTGGCTCTTTTTTCGGTGATTTCTCCTTCCATGATGTATTTGTGCACACTGGAATGAATTACATAAACAATCACCTTATTGCAAGATATTAGGTGGCGGAACTTCTTGAGTCCCTTTACTACTATGAACACTTGCCTCTCAACGAAGTTGTAATTCATCTTGTATTCCTTCAAGGTCTAGGAGTGGAATGCTATTAGGTGTTCTCCCTTGTCGTCATCATCTTTCTAAGTTAAGACAGTAGCAATGCCTGGCTTGCTACTGAATACATACATTATGAAGTCCTTTGATAAGTCTAGATTAACCAGTACAAGAGCTGAGGAAATAGCATCCTTAACTTTTTCAAAGGCTTCTTTGGCCTCTTTTGTCCATTTGAATGTTTGATCTTTCTTCAGTATCAGGGTGATTGGCCTAATTATTCCTACAAAATCATAAATAAATTTGCTTACAAAGTTAACTTTCTCAAGAAAGACTGGATGCCTTTCTTGTTGACCAGAAGGGGAAGCTCTTTGATTGCTTTCACCCGCTCGGGATCAATTGAAATTCCTTCTTTGGACACTATGTGTCCTAATAGCTTGCCTTGCAATACTCCAAAGACACATTTTTTCGAGTTCAGTAATACCCCGAACTCCTAGCATTTTTTGAAAACCATCTCAAGGTGATTCAAATGATCATCCTTAGACTTAGAGAACATAGTGAGATCGTCTAAATAGATCAAGATGATCTTGTTGATCAGCGCACTGAAAGCGATATCCATGTCTCGCTGGAAGGTAGCTCCTGCATTCAAAAGGCCAAAAGGAATCTTAGTCTATGCAAACGTTCCCCACTTGGTAGTGAACTTCATTTTATGTTGGTCTTCCTCTTTGACCTGGATTTTATTGTAACCAGAGAAGCCATCTAGTAGAGAAAACATTTTTGAACCTTCCATTGTTTGCAAGATTGACTCCATAGAAGGTAGCGAGTAGTGGTCTTTTAGGGATGCTTTGTTCAGGTCCTGAAAGTCAACACATAGGCAGATATCTCCATTCTTCTTTCAGACCAGGACCAGGTTGGATACCCATGTGCTATGTTTGATTGAGAAGACAATTCGTGATTGGATTAGCTTTGTTAGCTCTTGCGTCATTAGCACTTCAATCTTGGGATTCACTGGCCTTTGTTTTTGGTAGATTGATTTTGTGTCTTTCACCAACTCTATTGTATGCTGGATGATATCGGGATCATATCCCCTAAGTTCATCATATGACTAGGCCACCACTCCTTCATATTTTTTGCAAAATTTTATGAGCCTTTCTTTATCATGGTGCGGGACATCCTTCCTGACTTTAAGCTTTCTCCCATCTCTGACCTGAAGGTCAACATATTCGCTTTGTCCGCTACAAACTTCCTCTTGTCATTCCTTACATTGTCACAGTCAAAAAGGTTTTTGAGAGTGACCAATCCCTTCGGAAGCTTGTTGGATTTTAATTGGATAATTTGACCATCATAGGCCTTGATGATCTTTGGTTGGAGTTGGTCGGTAAACTCGCCCGATTGTTGGATGAATGAGGCAATCTATTCATCACTATCAAACACTTTCCAACTTTGATCATTGTCTGGAATTGTCAATTGGACTATCACTCGTATAAAGTGTTTGTTGTGAATGAGGTCGGAGGCAAGGTCAAACTGGGATCCGATTGCTGTCATGCGGTCTGCATCGCTATTTTGTTCTCAGGGAACTTTCTGGATGTTGAAGGCTTCAAATCCCTCAATTAGGTCCTAGAATCGATGTCTATAGGATCTCATACGAACATTCTTCGCAGCAAAAATTCCCCGAACTTGATTGAATACTAGTTCAAAATCTTTGAACACCATTAATTGCTTGATGCCCATTTGTTCTACAAGGCTTAAACCTTGCACTAGACCTCATATTTGGCTTCATTATTCAAACAAG
Organism: Sequoia sempervirens; assembly: GCA_007258455.2. Classification (NCBI taxonomy): domain Eukaryota; kingdom Viridiplantae; phylum Streptophyta; class Pinopsida; order Cupressales; family Cupressaceae; genus Sequoia; species Sequoia sempervirens. The sequence goes on along the minus strand of VDFB02000015.1, from coordinate 269,120,733 downwards.
CAAACTGGAAGTAGAAAGACCTCAATGTCTTTTCATTTTGTGGGAATATCAAACATATCATGGGTCCTACGCCAACCTTGCATCTTGCTCCATCAAAATGCAGCATCCATAGTTCTAAAGTTTGATCACTTTCAGGTTCTTTGATGACCTTCGGGAGCACTTGATCTTCATCATAGATGACATAGGTGTCCAGCTCGGTAGCATGATAGTTGTCAAAAGGATCAGTCTCTATGTATTCTCTCAAGAGAGCTTCCTCTGAATCAGTCTGATCTTTGGTCACTTTTTCATCCTCTGGCAGCTCAGCACAATACATTTCTTGCTTGGTGATAGAGGTATGAGCGGCCTCAAAGTTGATCGTAGCTTCATCGGCCACATGTTCTGAATGTAGAGCTTTAGATACTATCTTCATTTTTGCACCACGCTTGGTCCTAAGGATCATGTGTGACCAATCTAAGGATAGGTATCCACTTACCTTTGAAGTGAATTCTCGGGATAGACAGAGGTCGAACATGGGAGGGACATCAATGATCACAGTATCTTGCAGTACTGTGACGCTAGGGCAGGCGAATAAAGTCAAGGGAAGGTCCTTGACGAGGCCTACAGTTTCAACCTTATTTCCATCAAGTTGCATAACCCCTCTCTTTAAAGGTTCATAGCTAAGCCCTAAAGCTTCAACTATCTATTTCGGCATAACTATAGTGCTAGCGCTTGAGTCAATCATGGCGTTGTGTAATAACTTCTCTCCCACAATGAGAGTTAGGAAGAAGGGCTTAGGCTTCAGCTTCTCTTTGACCTTGATAGAGGCTTCTTCCACACTATTTGTAAGGACTTTAGCAAGGGACGGTAGCTCAACGGCCTTTCCTTTGAATGATTGCTCTGTTGGTTCAATAATTGTGTCCTCCCAAAGAACCTTTTGTAGCAATGTCTTATGCTCTGGAATAGTTAATATATCCCAAAGAGACACATTAGTGGATGATTTTTTCAATTGTTCCACCACATTGAAGGGTGGTGTATTTGGAAGCTTCTACTCCTTAGCTTTGGTTATAACAATTTCCTTCCGTGGCAGACATTGTTGTGTTACTGCAGAGGTACTGGGTGGCTGGTCGGAAGCACTTTTGGGCTACAGACTAACTATTTGCGGGATGATTGGTTCACTCGTGAATCTCCTCTTTGAGCAAGTGTTGTAGTTAGATTGTACTTGCGGGGTTTTTGATGTGGATGCATCATTTGCGAACACTGCCTCTTCTTCTTCCATCCATGAGAAGAGTGCATGATCAAGAGCAATATTTGTTTCTTGTTCCAAGGACATCCCCTGCATTTGTGTGGTAAGCACCGCATTTTCCATTTGCAGAGAGGCATATACATAACCTCCATGGTCCGACGTTGGGCCTTGGTTGCACTGCTTTGCCACCTTTTGTTGTAGATTACCGCGCAGGCAATTCTGAGGCATATGTGAGTCACCACAAGGGAAGCACCAGGGATTGGTGTCATCAACTAAATTGTTTTTCCCCACTTTCAACTCTCTTCTTGAGCTTGGATTGGTGCTCTATAGTGGAGAAGGCACTGACACTATTTGATTAGTTGTTGGCACCTGTGGACTGGTGCAAGTGCCTCCTTGGAACTGGTTATGTTGGTAAGAAGACCTTCTCCCTTGATAATTTTGATAAGTTGGTTTCCGAGGCATGGCCTAGTTTTTCTTGATGACAGTTATTTCATTGGTGATGGTCCACAACATTTCCTTGAACTCGCTCATGTATTCCTTCGGAGAGCCGGACGTAGAAGCAACATTCTGTGGTGCATTCAGATATGTGTACATGGATTGGGGAGGTACAGACATATTGGTAGACGACATTTCTTGGGTGGAAGTTGATACTTCAGGGAATATAGGCATGGTGGGCCGAGGTGGAAGCTTCCCGAAATCTATCAAATTGTTCTCTGCCTTGACTGTGACATTGTATGTGTCCGGTAGCATGGTTCCACCAAGAGACTGGATCATCATTGAAATATTCGGGTTGATATATTTTAGGTAGAACATGAATGCTAGCTCGGCTGGTAGGTAGATACTAACCTGGATCCTCTGCCAAGTTATATGGAACCGGGCGTTGAAATTAGTCATAACTTCATATGGGGACTATTTTATGACCGACAGCTAATGATATTGTGAGGACATGTCTCCATCATTTGAGAATCTCTCATAGAAAGGGTCTCTGAGCTGATCCTAGGTGTTGATGGTATTAGCCTACAGTGTGTGGTACCAATCCAACGCCTTGCCTCTGAAAGAGGCTAAAAGTAGCCTTAGCACTACATTTTGGTCTATAACTCTGTGCACTAGACATACATCTACATCATCTTGCAAATGTTCGAACAATGTTCTTGAGCCATCTCCTGTGAATTTAGGTATAGCTTTTAGAGAAGAGACTGGGATAGTGGCCCAAACGACAGGTGCTACTAGTGCAACAAGAGGACTTTCGGCGTCTCATGCCACATAATTTCTATTAGCAGTGGGCAACATGGCTAGTAGAAGGGGTGGGGGAAGTTAAACATTCACTAATTGGGTTGCGGCTTGTACTGTCCCTAATGGCGGCACTAATAAACTAGGATTATTCGTTGTTTGGGACCTAGTAATAGGTCGATGGCTCATACACCCTCTTTGAATTTAGATTCATTTAAGCAATCCCACTGGGCATGCCAAAAAAAAAACTGTTGATGCCAAAAATTGGTAAGATAACAACCCTTTATGGGAAACTCAGTTAATGGGGGGACCAATTGCGCTAAACTAAGTGACCTCCAGATTTTTAAAGAAGTCGGCTTCTTCTGTAATTAGGGTTTTGGAAAGGGCAAAGGAAGTAGATATAAAAATAAAAGATCTAACTAAGGTGATGCGCCAAGATTTAGATGTAAGGCACGATAAATCTATCTTTTGGATGCAATTTAAGGGCCCATTCAACAATCTACTATGTCCTAGAATGATATAAATTAAAGATAGAAGCCTGAATAATTCATTCAATGAAAAAATAATTTTCATGCACATTCACTAAAAGAGGAGTCAAGGACATGATCTAAATCAACAAACTTGCATTAAAATCATAGAAGTTCTGCAAATGAACCATTCAAAACAATAATGGCACAGTATAAAGTTTATCAAATAGCTTAAGAAAACATAAAGACCGAACAAGGGCACAATTTGTAAGTTCTTTTTACAATAATCTAAAAATAGTAGAAAGGGCTGGTGTCTTTTCTAAAATTTTTGCATCTTCTTAGAACTCATTTTTTGAAGTAAGAAGCAGTATATATAGCCAACAATCCACTGCCTGGTGAGTTTGTAACAAAAAAGATTTGTACCTTTGAGCAATGATTTCCCTCAGCCGTTGTAACAGAAAATATTTGGGCCATAGCATGTAATCGCTTCCTAGCTGGTTGCATCCCCTACAAATGATGGCAGTGGTCTAGAAACATCCTGTGCAGACAAGTGTCGCTTCCCAGTGGAGGTAGTTAGAACACGTGGTAACATGTTGAATATTGTTGCTCACTCCATCCTCCCCTGTAGTAGAGCACCTACCGAAGGGACGTGTGGCAACAATTCACAGCTCATGGTTCGTCCTCCCTTCCCTTCAATGAAAACTTGTGCTAGGAAGGCACATGGCAACATGTTTACTATCGGTGTTGACTGTGGGGTCTGCCAAAATTTTATGCAAACGAGAACTACGTGGCATGTGGGCAAAGCCTGACGAGAAAGTGAAGGGAAGCAACAATAAATAGCCTGCAGTGTAGACACATGGAAGCATGGCGAGAGCTAGTAGAAGAGCGCAGGAAGCCTTTGCTACAAGAAGCACTGGCCAGACACGTGGAAGTAGCCGATAGAGTATAGCAAAAGAAGGCCAATGAAAGGCTAAGGGCAGGATGTTTACTATATGAGGCATGGGCCAACACTTAGCAAAACAAAAACACACGAAGGGAGCTCAAAGAATTTTACATTCACAATGTCCCAATCCTTTCATATACTTTTGGCAACAAAATTACCTTGAATTTTTATAGGTTCCTTCATGAGGAGGATGGAGAACATAGACCTCTCTATGTCTATTTGCCACAAGTAATTCCATAAAAAATACAATGCTAAATAATAATTTTTCAATCCTTATTTCCCTCTAAGGTTTTAATTATCCAATTTTGATAACTCTTAATCAAAGCATTTTTTCCCAATTAAAGGAGGCCCAAAGAAAATCCTTAAGTGAAATAAGTGATTTGGAACAAAGGAGCCCAAAAGAACGAGTAGTACACATAGGTGGAAACAAGTGATTTGGAACAAATCTAAAACTTCTCAATAAGTGAAATAGGATTCACTATCTATAAGTGCAACTTCTTCTCAAAATGAGCAAGAATAAATTTTCAAGAAGCTAAAGAGGAGGACTAAATATCAAGTGAAATCCTAAAATCCTAAATATTTCCCCATTTCCCATCTATTTCCAATCAAAAGCATTAAGTCACAAAAGCTTGGTAAATAAAGATTGATGATAACACTAAATCTTTTGTCGTTGTATGCTAGAGCTAGAGGCAAGAAAAAAGGTATTTGAACATGAAAGGCTTTGTTAACATTATCTTTCTCTTCCAAGAGAGTGAGAAATGAATTATTAGCAATGTGGCCATTGATAGGTTGGATATTATAATTGGGAAGGGAAATACATTTGACCCTACTAGGTAATTGCATTAACAAGAAAATATAAAAAATGTTTAACCACAAGAACATAGAGAGTCAGAGCAAGAGGATATCCTTATAAAAGAGATATAAAAGCTCAGAAGAAGAAGATTATTGATCATTGATGATGAGACAAGCTAAAGCATTTGAAAATAATATTTGGACTGAGAAAATAAATTTAGGGTCAAATCCAAGAGCCTAAAGCGTGGCTAAAATTAATGACCATTCAATATGATAATAAGCCTTAACAAATTTAATCTTATGAAGATGATTTATTGTTAGAAGTGATGAGCCTATTCCATATCTTCCCAAACAATAATAATATTATCCAATATAAATTTATTCTTGATGGAACTAGTATATTTAGGTTGAATAATGAGTGGAAGAAAGTGACAAGTGTTGCAAGCAAAGGATTTGGCTATGATCTTATAGGAAGTATTTACCAAAGTGATTAGTTTGAAATTTTAGATTTCTTCAAGATTACCCACCTTAGGTATGAATTTAATATTTCCTTTATTTATTTTCATACCTAAAGAGCTTGTATCAAAATCTTCTAGGTAAACCTAAAGAAGGTCACAACCAACTATGTCCCATAGGGATTTATAAAAATAAGGAAAACCATCATATCTAGGAGCTTTGTCATTACTCATTAAAAATCACATCTATAAGATTAACCAAGGATTATTCTTGATGGAACTAGTATATTTAGGTTGAATAATGAGTGGAAGCAAGTGACAAGTGTTGCAAGCAAAGGCTTTGGCTATGATCTTATAGGAAGTATTTACCAATGTGATTAGTTTGCAATTTTAGATTTCTTCAAGATTACCCACCTTAGGTATGAATTTAATATCTCCTTTATTTATTTTCATACCTAAAGATCTTGTATCAAAATCTTCTAGGTAAACCTAAAGAAAGTCACGACCAACTATGTCCCATAGGGATTTATAAAAACAAGGAAAACCATCATATCTAGGAGCTTTGTCATTACTCATTAAAAATCACTTCTATAAGATTAACCAAGGTGAGTTTTTGGTAACATCTGGCTCCCTACATAGTGGAGAGCCTATAAGAGACGAAAATAACACATTGCTAAAGAAATTGATTAGCTTCAAAGGAAGGCTCTTGAGCTTGAAAACTTGATAGTAATTGAAAACAAAGACCAATATAATATTAGGAAGCTCAAAGAAGATCTATTGGCCTTCTTTGATATATTTAACTTTTTGAGGAACCTAACAAGCTCAAAGGGACTAAAAAAATTCTTTGGAAAATTTATCCTCAATCTTGAGCTAATACTAATGACCCTTGATTTAAGCTCCCTAGGTTGTATGATTATCAACAATTTTCTTTTGTTGATGGCAACAATTAAAAATTAGGAGAAAACAAAAGTGCCTATAGCTTAGTAATGAAATGACTAAGCTTTGAGATGGCGACCTTATATGAATTCCAACAAAATAATTAGTTGATGACCATATATGCACAAAAAATGAGTTGTCCATTGTTTATAACATCATTCCACTATTGGATTCAAACAATCCCATGAGGAGGTTGTGGCTCAAGATTCTAAATGCATTGAATATGGGCTAGAGTGGAATTGTGAATCAACAAAGACTTTTTGAGGTAAAATTATGTTGTGTTTGCATTTGGAGCCATATATCAAAAAATAATATGGAAGGACAATATTTGGTAAAGGATGGAGACTAGTTATTGATAAAAATTGGTAAAGAAAAAGGTAGGTTCTTGATAATATAGCGCTATCAAGATATTTAAGAATTCTCTTCATACCTAACCATAAATTTATTCATGTATATGAAAAGTAATTGGAATGAAGATAACCAACATTTGGATTGAAAACACCTAATTTATTGTGCATGTAATACCAAGCCTCTATTTTGCTAGTTCTCCATCTTATAGGTAGGTTGCTACCTTTATTAGAAATTGTAACTATTACTGATGGTGTAGTATAGGTTAACTACACTTGATCCATAAGGATTCAAAGCATACTTAAGCTACTAAGCATCAATCCAATAAGATCATTCAATGTAAACAAAGATGAAGAAGCCATTAAAACTAGCATATTAGAACACAAAATTTTAATAAACATCTACTCTAAGAAATTGAAACTTATCCTATTGGGGGAGTGGTGTTGCATTGATGTGGAATGGTGACCCTTTCCCAATCCCTTGGATAATGAACTGGTTTCGATCGATTCTATTGAAGAGAATTGACAAAACTGATGAAAGATGTGTTGTAAAACATGATGAAAGATATTTTAACATGATAAAAGCTAAGATGATCGATGTGATTGTATGCAAAGCTATTATAAATGTATGCAACATTCTAAAGATTAAAACCCTGATTTTGAAATACGCTAAATGGATGCACCTAAGTTACCATGGAAGGCATTAATGGATGCTCTAAGCTAATAATACGAGATTTAAACTAAAAAAAGGAAAAATATTTCCTAAATGTGGATGCAAATGAGAGTGATTTTAACAGCATGAGTTTACTATTAAAAGATGGATCCCTATCCAATAGATGCAAGCTCTATTTATAGAATAGTCAAAATAAAACTGATGGTCAAGATTGAAAGAATCAATCAATAGTCAGGATGGAAGGAAGATGGAGGCATGGATCATGGATTCCCATCAAGGGTTGAGGATGCAAGATGATATTTAATCGAGGGCTTACATTCATCCAAAGAAACACACTTTCAAAACTTGCACAAGAAGCTTTTTTGAAAGTTTGTTACAATGAAGAATATTCCTTTTTTCTAATGAGTGAAGAGGGAAATAATATTCTATGAGAATATTCCTTTTTGAAGGAAAATTAGCATTTAGTTAATTAAAACCAAATTTTAATGTGCAAAGGGGAAGGAATATTCCATGAGAATATTCCCTTTTGGAGGAATGTGCAAATGAGGAATATTCCTTTGCAAGTGGGAGGATTAGATTTAATTAGTAATTTGACAATTAAAATAAAGTTTCAATTATGCAAATTAGGGGAATTATATGGTATTCATTAAATAAATGATTTAATGAAAAGAGGGATGTGATATGATATTTAATTAAATAAGAGGACTTAGGGATTAAATTAGATACTTTGATTTATCAAATTTAATAGGATAAAAGGTTAGCATGAAAGGGGTAGGAATTAACCTAATTAGATTAATCAGGTTAATAGATGAAAACGACATAATTAATCAAATAGCTAGGCTAATTTAATCAATCAAGCAAAAAAAGGATGGGTTTTAGGATGAAACGATGTTAGTATATCATATTTGAGTGCATGATATCATTCAGGATATTTTTAAGTGTCTACATTTTTCCCCTCTTTGAAGTGAGGTACCTATTACGTTGGTTCAAAGACTGACACTTTTCATATTAAAATTGTTGCTCATATCAAAAAAATAAAAAAAAATTATGATTTTCGATTGCCCCACTATTGCCCCTGTTGGTGTAAATAAATTCTTGTACCTAGTTAATTCATTACTAGGGGACTTATTTGCACATGTTAAGTTTACATAGGTCTTATGAAGGAATCTTTCTAGAAGGTGTTAGTTGTCATTAGTTGTTATCTTATATTTTGACTTGTAACACATGTGAACCTAGGTAAGTGTGATTAGTTTTCTCATGTCATGATTAAGACACTTGTCATAATCCTATGACATCTTGCATCTCACCTTGGCTATATAACCAAGGGGTTTCTCATTGTACAAACACAATCATATCATTGACATTGAATACAGTTTATTCTTGTCACATTCCATTCTCTCTCTTTTTGTGCTTTCCATTTGGTCTCATGATCTTGGCCGTCATAGACAATTCTAATAGCCCCAGTGGAAGGAATAAGTTGGTTCCCTTCTCCCTCGAGGGATCGGGCAGAAATTTTGAATTTTGGGTTGATCTCTTGAAAAAGGTAAAATATAGGTTCAAGTGTCAAAAACATGCCCAGGGATGCCAAAAATGGCCTCAAAATACAAAAGAATAGCTCAAAATAGGGCGCGAAGTGCAGAAATAGGTAAAATAGGTCAAAACTTTAGCTTTTGGCTGAAATTAAGGCAAAAAACCCTAATATTTAGGCTTAAATAGGTGATGAAGGGTCACTTTCAAGTCATTTGTGCATTCACACTTGAGATAATTGTTGCATTTTGAGCTCTAACCTCTTGACAAAATGGTGCAACAACTGCTTCCACTTCACCTTTCCAAGTGGGTTCAAGAATACCAGCACCAAGTGGATGCAGGACCACGGGTATGTGATTTGAAACTTGCCTTGACTTTCGCATTTAGGTGTAATTAATAGCAACGCACAAGAGGCATCAAAAACATCGCTATTGATTTTTTAGCTATGCATCTTATGTTTAGCGACGCACCACCATTTTTTGTTTTGGTGGCACTTTTGATATGGGGGTCGCAAGTTTAATATAGTGACACATAGGATTTTTAGTTTGAGTGGTGCTTAAAAGCGATGGGCGATGCACATAGCAAACAATGATGCACCCAAGTTTTTAGCTATAACAACACATGCAAATGTCGATTCGCTATTGAGTAACACAACACACATCGCTAAATTGGTGACACACCCTTGAAATGTAAACAACGGCATAACCTTAAAAGAGCAACACTATTGATTTCAGTGGCACACCCTTAAAAGAGCGACACTATTGATTTCAACGATGCAATTGATGTTTTTGGATGCAAAGTCTCGGATTTTGATCAATTTTTTAACTTTTTGGAAAATTAGCATTGTGTGTGTGATGCATGCAGGAGTATTGATGTCTCGAGAGCACCGTTCAGATATTTTGGCAGCAACCCAAGACTTTGATGACTCAGAGGTGGAGCGGTTGGGGATGCTAGGGTTAGGCTTCATCGCTTCCTTTCCTAAGGTTTGGACCCACCTTTCCATGATGATGACGTTGATTGAGAGGTGGCATAGTGAGACCTCCTCTTTCCACTTGCCCACTAGTGAGGCTACCATCACCCTTGAGGACGTGTGGCATTTCCTAAGGCTTCCCAACCATGGGGAGTGATTTATATATGACACAGATGCGGGGAGAGAGGTGTGCTACTCCATGTTGCAGACTGACAACATCATCCTGGTCAATTCACAGATAGATTTAGATTTGTACAGGGCTTACTTATTGATCTTCAAATTGTTTGTTACTACACTAATTGTTGGAGTGATTGCCCCAGATCGACAGGGTAGAGGCTTCAATCCGCGTTGGGGTGTAGTGTGGTGCGACATGATCAGGAGGACCACGATGTATGCATGGGGTCCAATTCTTCTTGCTTCCTTATACCACACCATGCATCAAGCAGTGCACTGTGAGGGAAGGAGCATCAGAGCAAGTGTTACATTGTTGCACATTTGGGCATATGAGCACATTGTCATGCTGAGACCTTTGGTTGTTATAGTAGATATTCATGAGGATGAGCCGATTATGTTCAGATATAAGGTCCTGATGACATTGCAACATGTAGGTCTGATAGGTCTACCCTATTAGTGTCATGTCATAAATGACATGGTGTTCAGATGGAGGATTTGGTTGCAAGTTCCTGCATGGTACAACGACCAGCAGTAGCTATACTTTACCCAAAAAACCTGCTACCTTGAGGGGCAGGAGCATACCATGATTGAGTGATATCTTCTAGACCACGTTGCTCGATAGTTTAGCGAGGTATAGGATGTTCCTGTTGATGATTATATAATAGTCTTTGCTAGATCACAAAGAGAGGTTTAGTGGGGAGCTCAGATTGATCCCATTATGGTGATCAATGAGTTCTAGCAACTAGTCCACAGCCTTGGGCTTATGATCGGGGTATACCAAATGTGGGGACTACCCTAGGCTATAATGCACAGTTCAGGCCACCCTTGCACTTGACAGACCTATTGAGGGGATACCCTAGAGGTAGAGGTAGAGAGCATGATGGCGACCGGGATGGAGGCTGAGATGGTGGTCGAGATGGGGGCCAAGGCCGAGGGCAACAACAAGATCAGGATAGGGCACAAATGCTAGGGGATGGGCATTAGTAGCAGTAGCTAGATCAGGGTCACCAGGACCTAGGGCATTAGGATGGACAAGATTGCTAGCACAACAGATAGGTTTCAGGGGCACCACCACCTCCTCCATCCCTACAGTAGCCAGATCCATAGCTTAAGGCTTAAATACAAACTCTCACTCCCAAGAGAGATTAGTTGTGTTAGCAGCTATAGGATATGATTGCACAGAGAGATCATGAGGTTCAATTGTGGTAGCAATTGGACTTACAATTGGCCCAAGATATTGGGCAGAGGCAGTAGCTTGAGGCGATGTTAGCTACATCACAGGGACAAATAGTGTTTGCTCGCTTGTACAAGGAGGCAGTCACAAAGGCTACGTACTATCAGATGCATTACCACAAAGATGTCCCTCAGAAGATGAGGCGGCCTAATTTTTCACAAAGGAGTGGAGCACCTCCTAGGACTGAGGATCAACCATCAGTTAGAGGGGAGTCGAGCAGCCACAAGGGCTAGCCATTTTGTAGACACTTTTTGATTATATGTTTGATTATTTATACAGATATACATTCATAGGCTCATTTTTTATAGCCTTGTGGATATTGTACTTTTGATTTATATATACACTGATTCAAATATTGTACCATGATAGCCATTATATATATATATGAGATGATTCAAATCCATGATGTGATGTCCTTTATTTCATTCTTTACGAATGTATGGATGCATATGATATGATATGATGTAATGTTTATGCATTATGATTATGTATGGATGCACTTCTTTTATTTATGTTGATGTGATATGTGATGATGTAATGTATATGATATGGATGCAATGCAATGCAGTGGATGTGTGACCTTCCTTTTCAATATCTTTTTATGATATGTTATGGGATGGATGTTATGATATGATATGCTTATGTAGATGATATGGATGGATTCATTTCTTTTTGTGCACTTTTTTTATGCGATTTATGATGTCATGATGATGCATGTATGGATATGGATGTAGATAAATGTATATATGGATGATGCTTATAGTATGGATGTTATGAACGTTCATGATATGGATACGATGAATGATAGTGCAATGGATTAAGATGCTTAGAATAACAAATATATATTATCTGAAACAACTTAAATCATAATGATGATGCGATGGATTATGTTTTCCTTTATTATGATATGCTATGATGATGCTAGATGTATGCATGTTGATGATTTTGTTGATGTAGAATGGATGCATGATGATGTTTTTGTTGACTGTCATGATACTAGGTTAGCGTGGAAAGAAGATAGAAGAATAAGATGAATGACCATCGATTTTGAGATTGATTTAAAAAATTCCAACAAGTCTATGATCCACCAAGACTTTATTTAGATATGGTGATGAGATGGATGATTTTGCTCATATCTTGGGATTGAAATTTTCTATCATTCCTTATTTTTGATATAACACATAGACATGATGCATCATGGTATTTGAAAACCAAGACAGTGTTGTATCTACTATAATGGACTTTGACTCTACAAACAGATATGATAGTTCTTGTTACATCTTGACATACAAAAACCTCATTGGAATGTAGGTTAGAAGTTTAGAATATATTAGACCAAAGCATACACAATAGTCAACAATCTACTCCAAACAACCTCCCTACCCACAACTAAGCAAGTATGCGCCAAGATTATTTTACAAAAATAACCACAAGTACAACAAACAAAAGATAATGATCAATGCCCCATTCCTTCCTCTCTTAATCATTTTGATAGACATCATCAAGAGGTACTTGGAATGGTTCATTGAGATAAATCAGAAGAAAATATCAAAGACAAGCAGTCAGTGTTATCTATATCTCTTGCCAATTTTAATATAGCTAAGGTGATGTCTGATGTTGATGTCCATTGTTGGAAGGATTCATCCTGGGATATGTTTATCAGATGTCTTGATTAGGATGAGGTGTGTGATAAGCCGTTGATACAAACTGCACTAACTCGTTTACCTATGATCTAGACTCTAGATTTTGACCTTTAAGTTCTCACTTTACGACTTGCAATACTTGTTTTCTATTTGTTTTACCAAAGGTTGAAGATGATGATTGATTTATTATGGATGAAGTTTTATTGTGGGTGAAAGCAAAATGGGATGGATGGTTTTAGATTTTCTAGGATATTTCAATGTTTTTGGCATTTTGAAAGTGTTTTTGAGGCTGTTTTTGATTTTTTTGGAAAGTTTATGTGAATGTTTTGGTTTTTCAGTTATTTGAGGTTGTTTACAGTTTTTTCATCATTTTCTAATGTTTTTGTGTTTCCAAGTTTTTTTAATGTTTTTATGTATTCCAAGTTTTCAAATGTTTTTGTGTTTTCTGAGATTTCTGAATGTTTAGGGGTTTTCTAATATTTGACCAAGACCTAACCTAAAGGACTATCCTAGGGGCCTCAAGGGCACATCAAAGATGAGCCTTGCCTACGTAATACACATAGAGACCACGTAGTTCGATGAACTTGACTTATTGTTGATGAGATATGAACACTTGATGAATTGTTAGTTTATTATGACAGACTCCTAAAGGACTGACCTAGGGTGTCTCGGGGGCACATCAATGATGGCCTTGCCTACGTTCAAGCTCAGAGACTCATAGTTTGACATGGTTCTATTTTTGGGTTTTCGATGTTTTGACCTTTTTAGGGATTTTGATGTGTTTTGGATGTTTTAGGATTTTAACTTTACAATTTTATGAATGTTTTTGGATTTAGTTGTACAATATTTTGATGTTTTTGGATTTTCTGATTTCGCAAGTGTTTTTGGATTTTGATGAGATTTTATGAATGTTTTTTGGATTTTTGATGAAATTTTGAGATAACCTTAAGATATACAAGAACTCGATCCAATCCATAAAGAATTGCCCCCAGTGTTATGCAATAGACTACCTCGGTATAGGTAGGATTAGTTGACCTTGGAAATATGCCAAGTAGTACTAAAGGGGATACGATACTTCTCAATATCAATCTACAACTCAGACACGGATGGATGATGGAATAAATAGGATGAATAATGCGATGGATGGATGTGATGCAAAGAATGATAGGATAAAGAGCCAAAGATGAATGAAGGTGCTTTATTTATGCAAGGCATCTGTTTGCTAGGTTTTCACCAAGGTACTTACCCAAAGCGCCACCGAAGTGGTTTTCACTAGAGGACAATTTTTTTCTTTATTATTTTCAATCTTTTTTTCTCAATTTTTTTGGATTTTTTTATCATTTATTTATTGTTTTGATTTTTTTGATTTACACCCTTTAAGATTAGGCATGAAACTTTTTAAGATGCAAGTTGTTGGTTGGTTCCTGTAAGGGTTCACTTTTAGGTGTTGATAATTGATATGTTCGTGATCCATAGCTTGTTGTGACAACAAATGGACCTAACCAATTAGGTTCAAACTTTCCTTTACTGTCCTAATCTGGAATATTTTTTTGATTTTGCTTGAGAACAAGATCCCCTACCTAGAAAGACCGAATCTTGATATTCTTGTTATAGCTTTGTTTTAGTCGGTTTTGGTATACTTACAAATGATTAAGGGGATCAAGACAACGCTCGTCCAGGAATTCTAACTCATTTAGTTGAGATACTGTATACTCTTCATCAATGATTAGGTTCTGTAGTAAGACTCGTAGTGATGGAAGCTTGACCTCAATAGGCAAGATGGCTTCTAATCCATAGACTAAGGAGAAGGGGATTGCACTTGTAGGCATGCAGATACTAGTTTGATAGGCCCAAAGGGTAGGATTTAATTGCAAATGTCAGTCACAACCAGCTTAATTGACCATTTTCTTTAGGATTTTCAAAATTGTCTTGTTTGTAGACTCAACTTGATTGTTGCCCTAAGGGTAATACAGGGTAGAGAACCAATGTTGGATGTTGAATTTTTGACATAGCTCTTTCACATCCTGATTCTTGAAATGTATTTCGTTATCAGAAATAAGGGCTTATAGAATACCATAATGATAGATGAGGTAATTCAAGATAAACTTAGCAATTTGCTTCCTTGTTATGCAGGTCATAGGAATGGCTTCCACCCACTTGGTAAAGTACTTAGTGGTTGTTAAGATGAACTTGTGGCCATTAGATGAGGTGGAAATAGTATTTCTTATGAGTTCAAGCCCCCACTGCAAGAAAGGCCAAGGTGTGACCATTGGTTGTAACTCCTGAGCTAGAGTATGAATAAGATCTCCATGTTGTTGACACTAGACACACAACTGCATGTACTGATGGGCTTCTCTTTCCATGGTTGGCCAGTAGTGCTCCGTCCTCAACAGTTTCTTAGCTAAATTCATACCACTAGAATGGGAACCACATATGCCATCATGAAATTTTGTTAAGGTGCTCAAGGCTTCCTCTTGGTTAAGACATCGTAGTAATCTCCCCTCGATGCTTTGGTGATATAAGGTATCACCTAGGATCACAAATTGGGATTCCTTTTTAACAAAGGTCTTTTTAAGGTTGGAGGTGATATCAGATGGGAGGGTTCCTCTGCTAAGGAAAGTGAATATATCATGATACCATGGGAAACTAGGATCAACAATGACACGCAAATTCAGATTCAGGGATTTTGAAAGTTGGTATGAGAAGTTGTTCTACCAAGAATTTGCATTGAAGGACATTGTGTGACATATCTAACAATGATCCAATTGTTCCCATGGCATCTACTGCTTGATTATTCATGCGAGGAATTTGCTCAAAAGTTATATCAATGAAAAGGTCCTTGAGACTCTACCATCTTCTTGTAAGGAGTGAGTTTATCATCCTTAGTTAGGTAGTCATCATTGACTTGGTTGATAAACAACTGTGAGTCTCCATAGACTTTCAACTCTTGTATATGCCATTGAACTGTTATCCTTAGACCCGTTATCAGGGCTTCATACTCTGCAAGGTTGTCAGAACACAAAAATGATAGTTGGCATGACTTTGGAATACAATTACCTTGAGGGGTAATAAAAAGAATACCCGCCCCTAATCCATGTTGGGTAAACAATCCATCAAAGTACATTTTCCACTGATCAGTTGTATTGACAAGGAATACTAGTTCATTAGGAACTTTAGATATCAAAGGCTTCTCTATATAGATAGGTGCTTTTGCTAGTTGGTACGCAATCACCTATCCTTTGATTGCCTTACACTCTACATATTCTATGTCAAATTCAGTTAATATCATCACCCATTTGGCCATTCACCCAATGAGAGTTGCTTTGTATAACATATATTTCAATGGGTTGATCTTGGCAATAAGCTTTATTTGATGTGACAACATGTAATGTCTGAAATTTTGTGAAAAAAAAACCACCACTAAACATGCTTTCTCAATGGATGAATAGTTCATTTCATAACCCACCAAGGTCTTGTTGATGTAATAGATGGCTCTTTCCTTTCTGTTTTCATCATGTTGTGCTAGAAGAGCACCTAGTGTTGCTAATGTTGCTAAGATATATAAGATTAATGGTTTGTTCAATATCGACGACATGAGCATTAGAGGTGTCAATAACTAGTCCTTGATTTGCTGGAAAGCTTTATCACACTTCTCATCCCACTTATAAGTTATTCCTTTATGGAGATGTGAGAAAGGGTGGATGTTGTTTGATAATTGCGCTACGAACCTTCTAATGGACTGCAACCTTCCTTGTAACCCTCTCATCTACTTCAACATTTGTGGTGGTTCCATGTCTACGATAGCTTTGAATTTTGTTGGATCAATCTCTATCCCTCTTTGTGATACGATGTAGCCAAGAAGCTTCCTTGATGTAACCCTAAAGACACGCTTTTTTGAGTTTAGTTGTACCTTATACTCTTCAATTCTATCAAAGATGGGTCCCAATACCCCTATGTGCTCACTCCTTTTCTTTGAATTGGCCAAAATATCATCCACATAGTCTTCGACTATTTTGTGGATCATGTCATGAAAGATGAGGGTCATTACTCTTTGATAGGTTGCTCCTGCATTCTTCAGCCCAAATGGCATCATGTTCTAACAATATGTTCCCCATGGCAAGTCGAATGTATTTTTGTGTTGATCCTTGTTGGCGATTATGATTTGATTATAGCCTGAAAATCCATCCATGAGTGACAACATTTCATGACTAGCTATTAAATCAGCGATGATGTTGATGTTAGGAAGAGGGAAATCATCCTTCGAGCATGCCTTGTTCAAGTCTCTAAAATACGTGAATATTTTGATGCCCTCAGTGGGTTTGGAAACCAGTACCATGTTTGAAACCCACTCAGGATAATCAATCGGTCGGATAAATCTGATGTCAAGAAGCTTTTATAACTTAAGTTTTACCAAGAGTGTTATCTGAGGGTGCATCTTTCTCAATTTTTGCTTTATTGGTTTAGCTTCAGGATAGACTGCTAAATGATATACCACCACTTCTGGATCCAATCCTGGCATATCTGTGTATGACCATGCAAAGTTAGCTCTGCTGTCTTTTAGGAATGCTGCTAGGTTTTTCTATTCTTCATCCAGTAAGGATTCGACATAGAAAGTGATCTTGGGTGCTTCTTTTGTTCCCACATTCACTGGGGTTTCCTTTTTTGCTAGCACTACTAACTTCTTTGGATGCATTGGACTTAGGGGGAGATTGAATCCCTCATCCTTGGGCACCTCAGAGAAGTTTTCACCCTCAGATGCATCCTTTCTTTTTACTATTTTAGGATCAAAAAGTGTCACAGTGTGATTTTCACTCAAAGATCTGCATGTTAGTTGTATGTCATCAATTTTGTGACTTAAGGATTCAATCATCTCCATGTAATATGCCCCTATGTCTAGCTCTATATCAAAACCAAATTTATGATCTACCCTTGGTAAGTTGTTGTGAAGTCCCATGAATTTTGAGATTGCTTCATCATGTTTTTGAATAAATATAGAATCGGTGGTCCTTGTTGGTCCCAATCAATGAGTTGGGGGTATACTAGGCTTATTTCAATGGTTTGGTCATTAGGGGTGAAAGATGTTGTGCATATCATGAAGAGAGAGTAATTCTCAAATAGGTCAACAATGTTGAGGGGGAAGTCATCTAGGGTAGTATCACACGATGTTTGTAACCAAGAGGAAGCCTCAGCTCGTTTAGCAGAAGTACCTTTGCCAAGAAGGGTAACCTTGCTAGTAGTACATCCTAGGTTGAGATTCTTTGGACATTTCTTAGGAATGATGGGTTCTAGCAAACCATTGTCATTTTGTCCTAGTTTCTCATTCTTGTTGTACACCCACCCCTTCATTAGCTATAGGCCTTTGTTTTCATCTTCCATGGGAAGAATGGGGATGAGTCGATCATCTTGATATAGCAGTTTAGATACATCCTCCTCATTGATATCTTCTTTGTTCAAATCCCCCCACTTGGTGAAGGTAGTAGCTGCCACCTTTATTGTTTCAACCACTTTGTTAATAGGTGTGGGTTTCCCATGAGATTTGGGAGAAATAGGTAGCTCTCCCAACACAAAAATGTTCTTATGTAGTTTATAATTCCCACAACCATCATCCTGAATCACTGCTTTGATGTCAAGAATGGTCTGCACAATGGGTGTCTTTGTTTCTAAGGTAGATGCTAGGGTTGATGGGTCAACAAATGAAGACTCAGATGGTGTAGGCCCTTCATCATTTTTAGGGATTTGGGGTATTTTGTGAAACTTGGCCTCAAGGTTCTTGTAGTAGTAAAAGGGCTCAGGATCTCCGTGGATAGTAACCTCTCTGTCCTTAAAAGGAAACCTTACACATTGGTGGTAGGCTGAAGCTACAACTTTTAGGGCATGAATCCATGGTCAACCAAGCAAGATGTTGTAGGGGAGATCAAGGTCTAACACTTGGCATGTAGTTTTTGCAATGATGGGTCCCACTTGGATGGGTAGTGTGATGATGCCTTGTGATACTCGTTCTTGGTAATCAAATGCTCTAATGGTTGTACTCTTTGCTTTCTCAATAGCATCTTTTGAATAACCCAAGTTCTTGATCAGATGAAGGGTGCAAATGTTCAAACCAATACCTCTATCTACTAAGACTCTTTTAACCTTGTTCTTATGAACAATGACCTCAAGGTATAAAGCACGATTATGAGATGGTTGCGATGGTAGGTCTTGTTCTGAGAAGGTGAGAAGATGAGGGATAGTTATATGCCTTACCATAGCTTGAAATTGTTTTGTATCCATATCCTTAGGGATGGATGATGTAGATAAAGCCTTATCTAATATTTCCCTATGTTCAGGGGATAGCCTTAATAGTTCCAAGATAGAGATCTATGTGGGGGTCTTCTTACGTTGATCTAGGAGGCTATACTTGCTAGGGTTTGGTGTTGGAAAAGTAGGTTGTGCCCTAGATTGAGATGGAACTCCTTGGATGGTGACTTTTCCACGTTTTGTGGTGACTCCACACTCCACACTAAGCCCTTTGATGGTGACGACAATAATGATGCTATCACAGGAAGTGACTACATTAGAATAGACATGCTACACATTTGTGTAATCCCTACCTTTTCAATTGTTGTTCCCTTTGATGTGATCTGGCATAGCGTTCTTATATATCTTGAGATCCTGGTTGTTGAATAGTACCTCAACAGATATGTCTCCATTCTCAATAAGGTCTTGGATAACATTTTTGAGCCTCGTATAGTTTGGTGTTTTGTGTCCTTTGATTTTATGAAAGTCACTAAGATCTTTTTCATTGTATCAGGGTGGTTTATCCTGTGGTTCTTGGTAGTTTTCAAAATTGGGAAGTGTTATCAAGTTTGACTATACCAATTTCTTCATGATAGTTTTTATAGGTTCTGAGAACTAGGTGTATTTGTATTCCAGATAATTGTTCCAGTTGGGGGTTCATCATTTTTGCATTTTGGTGTTATTAACCTAGTTGTTTAGTGATGGGGTTTGTTGTACAGTTGGTTGAGTGTTATTTGTTTGATTGGTACTTGGATTAGGAGTAGATAGGACAACCATAGCATCTACCACACCATCATTTGTCACGTTCTTGTTCTTAGCCCAGACTTGAGGCTTGTCATTTGAACTAGTTGATGGGCGGTTGTCTTTGTAGACTTGGGTATTCCCATGTGAGATTAGAGCTCTCTCGATATTAAGGGCTCTAGAGACAAGCTCATCATAAGTGGTAATGCAATGCATTTTCAAGTGGAAGGATAAATTAGGATCAATATTTTCTATGATAATCCTCACTTGTTGCTCGTCGGGAATGGGCCACTTGCTTTTGCTAGCTCTTTGCCTCCATCATTGTAAGAAATCAATGAAAGATTCCCCTTTGTTTTGCTTGAGAGTATATAACTCTTCTAGGATCATGTCCATGTCAAGATTAAAGGAGAAGTAATCTATGAATTTATCAGTGATTTCTTGGAAGGCTTTGATACCTGGAGGTAACTGAGAAAACCAGTCAATGGTTGGGCCTATCAAGCTTCGTGGAAAAAGGCGCATCAAGTAGGAATCATTGTAGGCAACCTCCATACACATGAAGTTAAACTCTTTGATATGGTCTACAAGACTTCCTCTCCCTTTGTATTTATCAAATTTGGGGACTTCAAAACCGGGAGGGAATAGTACCATTGAGATGTTTTGATCGAATGGATATGGGCATAGGTTTTGTTGTGTATGGGGCTTCCTCATTTTTCCCATCTGGAGATCCTGCATTTCTTGTGTTAATGATTTAAGTTGTGAGGCTACATTGTCTTGTGGGTTTGGTGGAGGAACATATGTTGAATATTGGGAGATGGCAGATGGATTGTACGTGGAATTTTGATATGATGGGGTGTTGTATGGTGTGTACAGTGGTGTAGGATATTGTGAAGGTGATTGTGGTGGAGCCGTATATGTTCCTAATGTGTGTGGGTTGATGATGTTCTGTTAGGGGTTATGGAAGAAACCTTGTTGTTGTAGTCATCTAAATTTGACCACTTCCATACCGTCAAAGACGTCTCCTCAATCACCCCTTTGCTCATTTAATTCATCCTCTTTGCTGGTATTAATTAAATCACTCATTTAATTAATATTTTGTGTCTTACATAAGGTTTCCAAAGTATTTAATTTAATAAATATTTTTTCCCCTCTTTCCTCTCTAAATTAAATAAATATACCACTTTATTTAATTTAGTCATATTATCTCTTGGAATTTTAAATTTATTTTTTAATTCCTCACTTTCTCTCTCATTGTCACATCCTCCAACTTTTGCAAATTGGTCTCTAATCCCTCTTAACAATCTAACCCTCTTTCCTAATCATAATTAATTCATGATTAAGATGTGCACACCCCTAATCATCATTAGAGTCCCATCCTCCATAATTTTCCACTTGCCTCTAATATGTCATTAATTTGTCTAATCAAGTACTTGCACAACCTTAATCACTTAATTAGGTCAACCTAATCCCCATATCATTTATGGAATGTGTCCTAGGTCAACTTCATTAAAGGATTTCTCCTTTTGGAGAAGGCACTTCATTCCCCATGTGAATTTAATTCACATTTAATCCCCCAATGCATCCCTTGGAATTTAAAATTCTTTTTCTCATCCCCATGTGGATGTTTGACAATTTTTTTAATTCCTCACATGTCCTTTCACCCACATGGGGACAAGGACCTCCTTTATGAGGAGATCTTGTCCAATCCCAAGGTACTATGTACTACCTCCATGTCATGTACTATCCTTCCACCTCATGTACACATCATCCTTTTCAAGCCACTTCACATGACACATGTCAAGATGTGAGGGCTTGTGAGTTCTCAACTCACCTTAGCCCTACATCTTGATCTTGGTGGTTCAATCTCAACCATCCATTTCCCTAGAGAATTCCAAATTCTCTATAAATACCCCCTCTTTTCTCTCATTTTAGGAGAGATCATTCATGCTAGCCAAACTCTTGCAAAAAAATTTCTTGAGCCATACTTAGCCAAATTTTCATACTTGCATCCATTTTCACTCATCTTTCCATCCTCATCTCATCTCATAGTTTGCATCTCTTGCCATCCAAGGAGCATACAACATCAAAGATCAAAGGGCCAACCAAATGACAACTCAACAAGGTGAAATATTTCATTTTCCTTAGTTTAGTTAATCTTTAGGCCAATCTTGAGGTGTAGGGTGTTTTTAGTTGTTATTTGCACTCTCTTTTGTTTGTTGTTCATTTCTTAGCAATTATTTTCTCCCTATCACATTTCTAGCATGCCCAGTGGGACCCACAAATGGGTCTCTTTCTTTCATGTTTGCTATTTTTTGACTTTTTGCAGGTGCAAGTTACAGAGGGGCGGACCTGACTTACAAACAGGCGGACCTGCCCTCCCTAGAATTAGAAACTGACTTTTTGCAAATTTTTCACAGAGGGGTGGAACTGACCTACAAAGGGGCGGACCTAACTTGCAGACAGGCGAACCTGCCCTCCCTAGACTCAGAAACTAACTTTTTGCAAATTTTTCACAGAGGGGCGTACCTGACCTACAAACAAGCGAACTTGCCCTACAGATAGGTGAACTTGCCCTGCAGACAGAAGAAATTTCCCTGCAGACAGGCGAACTTGCCCTCCAAACAGGCGAATATGCCTTAGATAGCTTTTTCCAAAAGGTAAAATTTTAGTTTTTAGCACTCCTTTTGACTGTTTTAAGAGTTTTTAACCCCCTAACTTAGGCACAGTTTAACTAGGGGTGTCAATTAACCTTGTTTGTGGTGCTTGTTGGTAAGCTATTTGACGTATCCAATCCCCTTGCATCATTTGGTGATCCTGGGTGACGAGAAATCGTAGCTTACCAAGTCCTTTGAGTCATCCTCTTTTACTTTTCCTAGCGAGACCTGCTTGGGGATTTCATCACCCCAAGGGACGATTCCAACCATATGTACTAGTGAGGTATATAAAGGAGGGAGATCAAAATTTGTATCTCAATCCAACCACGTTGTAATTGGCGAAGCGTCAGGATGACGTGAAGAGTTGGTCCAAGCCTTTAATATCTCACTAAGGTTCCCGACTCATGCTTGTAACGGGTTGGTGTTCATGGTTTGGGCCTCACGTACTGGGTGTATATTGAGGACTCCCTAGTAACCATGTTCATCCTAGAATAGAAGACTTTGTCGGCCATACCCTTTCTACTAGACTTAGGTTTGTGTTGTCTGAATTGTCTTCTTTGTGTGAAACTAGTGATTATTTGATTAATTGACTTAGCCATATCCTTTTGATTGATGTTTGTTGTGTTTTGGGTCCTTTGCCTTAGTCATCTTGTCAAAGTCAAGTTTAAACCTATCTAGGGGCGAACCTGACCCACCCACAGGTGAACTTGACCTTGAACCAGCCTTTTCTAGCCTCTTTTAGCCAAATTTGACCAACTTTAGCTCCATAGACGAACATTCCCTCTAGTCAGACGAACCTGCCCTCTAGTTAGGTGAACTTTCCCTCTGGATAGGTGAACTTTCCCTCTAGGCAGGTGAATTTCCCCTCTGGATAGGCAAACTTGACCCTTGACTAGCCAACTTTATCATCTATTTCATCATTCAGGACCCTCATTTCACCGTTTTGATCACTTGTCTCCCCGTTTTGAACATCCGAGAGTCTGTTCACCATCCTAAACATTCATCCCCTTAGTTTGAGCATCCATTCACCCATTCAAAGTCCTCATTTACCCATTTCAATCCCACGTTCTGGTCATCGTTTGCCCATTTTGGATCAACGGTATTTCGTTAAACTTCGTTAAAGCAATTGTCCAAATTGACCTAGGTGTTTGTCTCTAATCATCATCCATCAAAACTGACTTAGGGTAGTCATCTTTCCTAATTCGGTCATCCTCGTCGGCCTAATCAATCCACTTCAATCTCAAGTTGGATTCGGTGTCATTATCATATATCCACCCTTTAGTCAATTAATCAACACCTAGCGTTACCAAGGATCACTCTTGAACTCAGTTTCAGATTCCGGTCATTATCATTCATCCTAATCGATCATCAATCCAAATCAAATCATCATATCATCCAATCCAGGTTGGTTGATTGTCTACCACTCAACTCAATCTGATCTCATCAAACAAATCCATTTTGGATCAATCATCCAAATCGATCCCATTGAGCCATATCCTTGTCGGCTAATCCATTGGGTCAATCCTTTCATCATCATCTTGATCATCTTAGCATCTTAATCCATCCTATCATCTTGCATGCCCATTTAGACTCGGTCACAAACAAGGAAAATGGTTGAACAACAATCCCAACCAAACATCCCTCAAGATCCAAACAATGCAGCTAATGCCTCACAAGACCCCATAACGGTGCAAACATCCCTCGGGATCCACACAATGGTACATCATCACAATCCAATATTGATGGTCAAAACACATCACCACCTGGGGATGAGAACATGGTCAACCAACTTGAACTTACATTTGAGGAACACTTTAGTAACCCTACTAATGTGCAAATGACTGACTGCCTGCTCGAAAGACATGGGTAAGAAATATTGGCGCATCTCATTGAAAAAGGTGTCAAACTTCCACCAGGTGTTGACTTATCCAAATACAGTGGTTCCACATCTAACGTACCCCAAGGTTCACAAAAAACACCAGGAAGTTCATACACCCCCAATGTTCCTCCAGTAGAAGGTTGGCATCAACCTAAATTTGGCAATGTCGTTCTATATCCCATTAGCAATCCCCCACATCCCGCAATCTCAATCATGGGGGCTCCTCAAACAACTAATCCCAACGATCCTTTTTCCTTTGGCATGCCACAAAACATTTCGCAACAACCGCCATTAATGCTAACAGCACCACCCCTTTCCAATCCACCTCCTGTCAACACTAGGGGCAACCCTTTTATTGCATTACCTTCACTGGCTAGGGCCATAAACCTACCATCGCCTTCGTATGCATCTCCACAGCCTCCCTAATGTAACCTACCACCTTCATTACTGCCACAAGGTACATCCCAACCAAGCACTCCCTTTGGTACCCAACAACCTCCTTTGCTAAACACCCCTTGGTAGCCCCAACCAACAACCTAACCCACCAATTTCTTCACAACAACCACCATACCAGCTAAAGCAATCTAACCTCCCACTCAAACCATATCTTTGTTCCTCGCATCCATCCTACATCGTGAGCTCAAACACAATACAACATCTCATCCCCCACAACATCTCACATCACATCAGCAACCACCCCAGCATTATTATTACCATAACCAATAGTAGTCCCAGCAGTAACCACCTTATGCGGCCTCCCAATAGTCGCAACAATACCCTTAGTATCAATAGGTCAATTCGCAACATCACATCCAAGCTTCTCAACAGCCTACCTCACATTTTTATCAAACAAATTTGTACTATACCTCACAACAACCCCCATACCAACAAAATCCCTTGGCTTACTAGTAAGGGATGTCATCATCCCACTACCAAAATCCATACCTCAACATTCCAACGCTCTCTCAGCAGGATCCTTTATCATCCTACCATCCATATCCATCCAACCCGCCACAGTCAACTTAGATCTGTTAGAAATCAAAGCCACTCTAAAAGATCTTCAGGCTGGGACTGGCAAACAATCGTTCAAATTCGAAGACATATGCCTATATCCATTTGATCCCTCCATCTCATTGATCCCCTTTCCTAAACATTATGAAATACCAGAATTCGACAGATACAGGGGGAACAAAGATCCTAAGGCCCACTTGCAGGAGTTTTACTCCCAGTGTTAAGAGGTTATGCATAATGACAACTATCTCTTGCACCTGTTCCCATGAAGCCTGACAGGAAATGCCCTAAAGTGGTTCATGAGCCTCGAACAAGGGTCCATAAAATCTTTTGCGGACCTGTAAAAAAAAAGTGTCTCCTACTTCTCCTTCAATTTGGAGGACACTGACAACTTAGATCTCCTCAAAGAGAAAAAATGTGAGGGGGAAACCTTTGCTAGCTACCTTCAAAGGTGGCATGCGCTAGCAAGTCGAATGAAAACCCCTCTAAAAGAGAAGGACATGGTCACCCTCTTCATGGAGAACTCTCATCCCGACATGGCTCATTATTTTAGGTTACACTGTGTCACCACTTTCATAGAGATAGTGGAAAAGGGACCCATCCTTGAACGTTCCCTTGTCGCCAAAGGGCACATCAAGATACACAACCATGACAAAGAAAGGCCATTCAGTGACAAGCCACATTTTTGGAACAAGAACAAGAACGCAGTGAACGACAGCGTCACTGATACTAAACATGTCCAAGTGGCTAATACATCCCAGAGACAACAACCATCCGTACCTAATGCCATATTCATACCATAGGGGGCACCTCATCCTCCTCAATAGCCTCCTCAATAGCCAAACCAAAACAGTCAGGGGAATGCTAAATGCTAGTATGCTCAATTAGGAGAACCCTTGAGTGTCGTCTTCAATAAGTTGTTACAGGTCAACTATCCTATCACCAAACCACTTGATGAATCCAAACCTAAACCTGCATGGTTTAGGGAAAATGAATATTGTGAGTTCCATAAAATCAAAGGACACACTCTGAATAAAGTGTCAAGGTCTCAAAAACTATATCCAAGATCTTATCGATCGAGGAGATATCAAAGTCGACACCAGTCAAGCTTTGTCATCTAATGCTCAGTTGTAGATATACCAAAACGCCTTCCCGAACCATAATCAATGCGTGAGCACCTCCAACAAAAATCCCCAAGACAACAACACAAATAACATAAGCTATAAGAATGTGCCCCTCAATTACGATGGTATTGTCCATTACATTGAGCAGGTAGAACCCCGTGTATCTATGATACATGTTAAAGCCAAAGACCCTCAATG
Organism: Sequoia sempervirens; assembly: GCA_007258455.2. Taxonomy (NCBI): domain Eukaryota; kingdom Viridiplantae; phylum Streptophyta; class Pinopsida; order Cupressales; family Cupressaceae; genus Sequoia; species Sequoia sempervirens. The sequence continues at coordinate 269,094,240 of VDFB02000015.1, read as the reverse complement.
TGTTGTTACTACATGATGAGCCTGCATCACTGTCCTTGCAGCCTCCACACCCACCCAGCCGAGTCCTGTAAACTCTAAGTACAACATTCTGGATCACTTAGGGAAGACCCCTGCTCAAATCTCAATCTTGAATCTGCTTAAGTCTTCTCTTGTACATCAATAAATCCTCAACAGAGCCTTATAGGAAACCCATGTACCTAATGACATCGATCCCACACGGTTTCAAGCTTTGGTAGGACACCTGGCTTTATCTTACCAACTACACTTTAGCCAGAACAACATGCCAAATATTGATGCCAATCAATACCGCCCCTGGCATATTGAAGTCTTGGTTGCTCGTCATAAAATAAAAAGGGTCTTGGTAGATAATGGCTTTTCCCTCAATCTATGTACTCTAAAATTTATGAAACAGGTGGGGTACACTCAAGCAGATCTAAGTAATCAAATCATCACGATCACGGCCTATGATAATGCAGAAAGAAATTCAGAGGGAATTATCAGTCTTCCTATCTAGGTTGGACCTGTAGTTCAGTACACTACCTGTCATTTCCTTGATCTGGACTTACCATATAATCTCCTCCTTGGCCACCCATGGCTCCATGCTATGCAATTCGTCCCCTCCACATACCATCAATGCCTAAATTTTTTGGTTAATGGACAAGAGGTCGCCATCTATGCTGACCCACAAGCATTTGAATACTGTTGCGCTTTAGAAGTGTCCTTTCCTCACTTGCATTATTGTCCTAGGGTTGAAATGGAGGCATCTCAGTCATCATCCACTAATCCACCCTCCACCACGATAGCCACTCCATCTCCTACTACCAATCCTACAGTCACAAAAGTCCAGATCATTGACAAAGGGTGTGGTGAATACGAAATGCATACTGCTCTTAATGTAGCAACCATGCCACTGTCACCACATGAGTACCATCAACCTTCACATGCTACTCCAAAGGAAGACAAGACTATCACCTTCAGTGCAAAAAACATTCCTACTACCACTTTCAAGTCCCCTAGTATCAAGATAGATGCACCAAAAGAGGATATAAGTTAATGGGTATACCAAGAAGAACCCCAACTAGATCCTCCTCTAAAGGAATACTTTTAGGAAGCATATCCTTGGTCAGCTAAGTTTGCAGAAAAGTATAACTACCGAGGTAGGGGCGGTTGCAACCTATTGATACATCAAAGTTGCCAAAGAACATAGGCATCGGATACGACAAAAAGTAGAAACGCCCTGCAACATCGTCTAATACTTCCAATAGTGTTGCTGTGGACAATGGCTCATTGGAAGACATACCTGAGGAGGAATCCATCATACGTGCATATGATGACGTCCATCACATAGGCCTGTCATCCATGTTCGAATTCCTATCTGTCTGTACCATTAGCCTATCCCTTCGTCACCCTTAACGTATTGATTGGGACCTACGTGATAGCACACCTGTCAATATGTCTGTGGATACATATGTCAACCTTATGGGATTGGGGGAGGATGAACACTCCGGTCGCAAAAATAAGAATAAGAAAAATAAAAAGTGGTCATCTAGTGAAAACCTCCCCAAGGCACTTCTTGACCTTGAAAAAGTAAAAATAAAGGACGCATCTGATGGCAAAAACCTCAAAGAGGTGCTGGAGGATGGAGATGTTCATCTTCCCCTTGTGGGAAGTCAATTATCTACATGGTCGTCCATCCTAATTGAAGAGACTCGAGAAGTTAATCTGGGTACTATCAAAACTCCTAAGATCACATATGTGGCCAAATCACTCTCAGATCCGGAATATGCAGTTATTGTTTAGTTACTCCAAGAGGGTATTGTTAACTTCTCTTGGTCATATTCAAACATGCCAGGCTTGGACCCCGCTTTAGTGGTTCATCATCTAGGTTTTCGCCCTGATGCAAAGCCTATCAAATAGAAGCTTCGCAAGATGCATCCACAGGTAGCATTATTAGTCAAGAAGGAACTGGAGAAATTACTAGATGTAGGTTTTATCAGACCAATTGACTACTCTGATTAGATCTCCAATATAGTACTAGTTGCCAAACCAAATGGAGACATTCAGATCTGCACAAACTTCAGGGATCTTAACAAGGCTTGCCCAAAGGATGACTTCCCTCTGCCTAATATTGACATGTTGGTTGACCTCACTCCAAGACATGAGATGTTATCCCTTATGGATGGTTTCTTTGGTTATAATCAGATCCGAATTGCACCTGAGGACCAACACAAGACCGCTTTCAGAACACCTTGGGGTACTTTTTGTTGCAATGTTATGCCCTTTGGTCTAAAAAATGCAGGGGTGACATATCAAAGGGCAATGACGGTCATCTTCCATGACCTCATCCATATCATCATGGAGGATTATGTCGATGACTTGTTAGGGAAATCCAGAACACGAGCAGAGCATCCTACCATCCTGAAGAAGATCTTTGAATGGTTGGAACATTACAAGTTACAACTAAATCCAAAAAAATGTGCCTTCGATGTTACGTCAGGAAAATTGTTGGGTTTCATAGTCTCTCGAAGGGGTATTGAGGTTGATCCCGCCAAGGTGAAAGCTATTCTGGACATGCCACCCTCGCGTAATCTGAAGCAATTAAGAAGTCTTCAAGGGAAGATGCAATCCATTCGTCGGTTCATAGCCCAACTTGCAGATAATTGTCAACCATTCACCCATCTTCTGAAGAAAGACTCCGCCTTCTTATGGAACCAACAATGTCAGACAGGTTTCGATAAGATCAAAGAATACTTGGCTCATCCACTGATCTTGATGCCACCTATTATAGGGAAACCCCTCTTGCTTTATATCTCTGCCACTTTAGTCGCGCTGGGGGCATTGTTGGAACAACATGATGAATCATTGAAAGAGAGGGCAATCTACTACATCAGTCAGACATTGGTCGACTATGAATTAAACTACTCTCCCATGGAAAAAGCCTATCTCGTAGTAGTCTTCAACACACAGAAACTCTAACATTACATGCTCAACCATCTCGTCAAATTAATTGCTAAAATTGATCCACTAAAGTATCTGTTATTCAAAACCACTTTAATTGGCCACATGGCCAAGTGGGTCATGCTCCTAAGTGAATTTGACATAGAGTATGTGGAGCGAAAAGCCATAAAGGGACAAGTCATAGCTGATCAATTGGTCGAGGCACCATTAGTATATGCTTATGCTCTAGACACTGAATTTCCAGACGAAGAAGTTTACACAGTCATAGACGCACCTTCTTGGACACTATATTTTGATGGCTCATATACTCATAATGGAACAAGCACAAGAATTTTGTTGGTTACCCCTCAAGGTGACTACATTCCAAAATCATTCAGGATAGCATTCCCATGTACCAACAACATGGCAGAGTATGAATCCCTCTTCAACGACCTCCGAATTGCAAAGCAATGGCACATAACTCACTTGAAAGTATTTGGTGATTCATTGTTAGTCATCAAGCAAGTTAATGATGAATTCCTAACAAAAGATGATAAGTTGTTACCCTATAAATGCATGGTGGATGATTTCAAGAAATATTTCACCTTCATACAATTTGACCAACTTCCTAGGGTACAGAACAAAGCAGCTGATGCAATGGCCACTATCGGCTCCCTGATTGACATGCCTAAAGATTAGATGGAATGTGAGTTCCTTGTGGAACAACTTTTAATCCCAACATATGATATTCTTGAGACTGACATGGTGTGCGATATCGTGGGTCCCGCTTCCCCTTGGTACCAGGACATATATACCTATCTCCATGATAATATTCTACCCCCAGACCTCACACGAAACCAACAAAAATACTTTATTCAACGTTCGGCCCAATACATTATCATCGGTGATACACTTTATTGTCACGGGTATGATGGGATCCTCCTTAAATGTCTGAATGAGACCAAAGCCCGCACGATACTAATGGAGGTACATAGTGGTGTTTGTGGAGCTCATTCAAATGGTATGGCCCTCGCTAAAAGGATTCTCTGAGCTAGATATTATTGTCCTACATTAGAGCATGATGCTTGTGAATTTGTGAAAAAATGCCTTCCCTACCAACAACATGTAGATTTGATTCATGCTCCAGCACATGACCTTCAACCCCTCCTAGCACCATGGCCATTCTCTCAATGGGCTTTCGACTTGATTGGCAAGATTTACTCACCATCTTCCGACGGCCATACATTCATAATTACTACCACTGAGTACTTCACCAAGTGGGTGGAAGCAATGCCACTCTCACAGATCACTGGTACTCAGATCTCAAAATTCATCCTTTACCATATTCTCTGCAGATATGGTATCCCATCCACCATCCTCTCTGATAATGGAAAACCTTTCAAAAACCAAGCCATGAAACACCTCTGTGACACCTTTCATATCCAACATCACTGGTCAACACCTTATTACCCCCAGGGTAATGGTCAGGCAGAAGCAACCAACAAGACCCTTATCCGCATCCTCAAAAAGTTTGTCAATAACACTGGTCGAGATTGGCACATCCATATTCATCCCACCCTCTGGGCATATCGCACCTCCATCTACACCCCTATAGGTGCCACTCCCTATTCTTTAGTCTATGATTCCAAAGCCATCTTGCCAATTGAAGTTGAGATCCTGCCATTGAGAATTTCTCTAAAAAATCTTATCAATGAGGAGGATGCTTGTGTTGCACAGCTTGCACAGCTGGAGTTACTTGATGAAAGAAGAATCAAAGCCTATGATCATCTATAAGCATATCAAAACCACCTCAAGCGTAACTATAACAAAAAGGTTCATCCTTGACAGTTCCAGGTTGGAGATCTCATTCTTAAAGAGAACCAGCGCACCCAACAGGACCGAGACAAGAAAGACAAATTTGAAGCAAACTGGTTGGGGCCTTATATCATAGCCGTTAAATATGGATCTAGGGCATACAGACTGGCTACTCTTGAAGGAGAGCCCCTCGAAGAACCCATCAATATCATGCATGTGAAGAGGTTCTACACCTAAGTCCGCTTGGTAACCCCACCTAATCAAAAATAAAAAATAAAAAATAAAAAATAAAAAAATAAAAAAAATCCAAAAGATCCAAAAATAGTAAAGAGAAATAAATTCGTCCTATGGTGAAAACCACTTTTTGGTGGCACCTTGGATAAGTATGGGTGGTGAAAACCTGGTAACATGCATCATCCGTAGAGGGCTTAATCATTATCTACCTGGCATCCTAGTTATTTTATGCTTTCATCCGCACTATCATCCTCACTCATCCCATCCTTGGCCACTTGGTATATTTTGATTGAGCATTGAATGATCCATCTGGGTTATCCCTCATCCTGAATTTTTCAGTATCCCACTCTGAACTTATGTCATTTTTCTGATCATCGGTCAGTTTGTTTCTTCATATAGCCCCCCCATCGTGTCGGTCTCCATCAAGACCTCATCCTGTCACGTCCTTAGATGAACTACGTTGCCCCTGCGTTGTCATGTAGGCAAGGCTGATCATTTGATCTGCCCCCGAGTTATTCTAACCATCCCGTGTTGGTCATCCATCATTTTCCTTCATTGTCCTCTTTTCGCTTTATCCATGGTCTTTTCTTGAACGACGAGGGCTCTGTGCTTTCACGTAGGCAAGGCTAATCTCTGATCGGCCCCTAAACCCCTAGGTCTGTAGGGTGTGTCGGTCTGTGTCCTTGACTGGCTCGTTCTTCACAAACAAAGTCCCCTAGTGTCAAGACATTTGATTAATGGAAAACATCTTGCATCAACTGGGTCATTCAAGTTTAGTATCCATCATCGGTCTCAACAAGATGCATCCTTCCTAGTAGACCACTTCAATCCCATCCATCCCCTTGATCCTATGGCAAAGGACGTTTGAAATTGATTGCAATCTTCTGATGCTTTTGGACTCTGTTTATCATTTGAGCTCATTATCAACACTTGTGATGGTCGCCTTGATCCATCATATCATGGTGTGCTTTGACTCGTCAACATAGGGGTGTGCCTTGATCTTTTCTTTGTTGTTGTCTTCTCGGTTGTCCTATGTAGTACCCACCAAGATCCCTGAGGTCTTGTGTTATGCTGGGGCATCCTTGTGTGTTTGTGGTTATCCCAATACCTGGCCCGACCAAGGTCATCGTGACCTTGGGGTATCGAGATAGCCTTTTTGTTTTTTGTGTTTGTTTCATGCATTGGATTCCAACTCACCTTGGTCTTACATATCAGGGTACTCGATATCTTATCCTATAGAAAAAAATCAATGCTCCAAAGATGGCGAGTCACGTTCTTAATTGCACTGCATCTCATTTCACTACATACACTCTCCATTTAGCCTTCTTCATGACCTAGGACTTGTGATTTAGGTTGTGCAAGGTCTTGACTCTTTTCCCTCTTGATCTTCCTCTCAGGATACTAATGGTTTTTTGATAGGTGTGGTATCACACCCACAGTAAATCTATCGCCTATCCACACTCCCATGCAAGTCCTTACTAACACTTAGGTTTGCTTTATAGGAACTCATCTTTCATTCATATTTCATATTACATTATAGGTTCAATATATTTCATAGTTCATAGGCTGATTAGATTAAGCATCATAGTTTCATTTAACCCATACACGTCCATATTAACATTTACATAATGCATGCATTATATTGTCGGCTACATCCTAATTACATTTCATACCAAATATTCATATCATCCTGCATTATCAACATTAATATATGCATAATCATCCATCCACATAAGCATACAGTATCATAAACAGGTGCATAAATAAATCAAATCATACATCCACATAAGCATACAGTATCATAAACATGTGCATAAATAAATCAAATCATACATCCACATAAGCATACCATATCATAAACATGTGCATAAATAAATCAAATCCTACATCCACATAAGCATACAGTATCATAAACATGTGCATAAATAAATCAAATCATCCATCCACATAAGCATGAAATATCATATGCATAGGCATACATCAACTGAATCATCCATCACAAAAAAAATGCATAGTGTCAATAAGGGTTTCCCATATCATAATCAAAATAATACAATGTACATCTCGTCACAAATCCTCGAGCATAATCTAACACATATCCATCATATATCATCAAATAAGGTACAAAATCTAGAGATGTAGAGCACCTCTGATCTCTGTCGATAAGTACTAAACACTCCATCCTGTGTCTATCAAAAAAAAAAATTGGTATCCTATCATCTACTCTCTGACTGCTCTATTGTGAGCTGCCCATGTCTAATCTTTGAGGAGAGTTTGACACTGGCCCTTTACGCTTGGGAGTCCCCTAGTAACCACCGAGAGGAGAAGGAGTTCGCCGATAGTCACTATACCCTCTGGTATGTGTCCCTAATGATATGGATGGTGCTGGCATCTGAGGTACTTGTCTGATGTAGTGCACCATGCGCTGCGCTGGATTGGAAAAACATGCTTATATGCACACTTCCAGTAACTCACCCCCTACATATAATCATCCCGCTACGTAGCTAGATGCCTAGCGGCATTCTGCTAAAGTCTATACCTATCCCGATCTTCACTAATAACTCTCTGCTCCTATACCTAGGCCTCCTGTGCCACTGTCAGTTGATGTACCTGCTATGTAGCCCTGTCTCTCTCAGCCTCTATAGCTTGTAGCTATGCTCGTAACCATTGTACCTATGCCCCTGGCTTGCCCCCCGTACCATGCCCTGCCCGCAGCTAAGCCTGTGTTGTGTCTCGCTCACTCTATAGTGTCTACATCTGTACCTCTATGGAATCTCTCTCCCTGTGTGCAGTCTGTGCCCGAGCCTCCACTGCATCCCTGTCCCTCTGAAGTGCCTGAAGTCTCAACTCGGCTAAATCACACTCTCGTTGAAGACCTGACACCTGTGACACCACTGCATCCCTCTCCCTCTGAAGAGACTGAACCTCTGTCTCTGCCACCTGCCTCTCACTCTCAGACACTTGAGCACATGCCTGTAACACATCCCTCTCTACCTCTATGACCTACACTTGTGCCTATGCCACATCTCTTTTTGTCTGAAACATGTGTATCTCTCTCCTCATCTCCTCTCTCTGCTACATCAATCCCATATCCCCAACCGTCTGCTCTAAACAATCCATTTTGTCTCTAAGCTTAGCTCGCTCCCGATGCAGATCTGCTCTCTCTCCATAACCACTCTAGCTATCCCTACAGACCCTCTATATCTATAGCAGACTCTGCCCCAATCTCTGATGGCTCCTACCCTATCCCTCCTCCAACAACCTGTCATATCGCCGCCTCCACCACCAAACGATCTCTCTCCCATCTCACTACATCTCCCTCATGCTCCCTAGCCACCTCCGCTTGCAACCTCTCTACCTCTACCCGCAGGTCAACTACCTCATCTCGTGTCTCATCCCTCTCTCTCATCAATCTCCTCTCCACAGCTGATACTAGTGTGGCCAAGACTGAGTAATCTCTCTCACCTTGGGCGAATCGTGCCTGTAGCTCACTCAACTTTGTCTCTAATCTGACCCGCTCTGCCATAATCGCTGCTTGTTGAGGCACAGTCTCTCTAGAGTCTCTCTCAACACTACTGTGGGATCCTCTCCTCTAGGTGATGTTGTTGACAGTGGTACGATGTCATGCACATCGGAATCAATATCCATCTCCCGCAGCTCATACCCCCCACTCTCTATCGACGCCTCCATCTCATCCACATCAATCACCGAGGGGGCTCCCCCTCTCCCTGTCATCCTCTCCTGCTCTCCACTGGCCACGTCTGCGTCCTGCCTCTCTCACGCTTCGTTGGCCTCAACCTCCTCCTGTCTCTCGCGCGCTCCACTAGCCTCAGCCTCCTTTTTTCTCTCCTCTCCCCGCTGTGGGATTTCTCTCTCCCATCCCCCCATCCCAAATCCTTGCCCTGGCTTGGGGCGAACCTGCCCTGGGCCCTGGGCGGCTTCGCCTAGGCCTTGAGCGAACCCACCCCAGCTCAGGTGGACCTACTTGACTCCATGGGTGGACCCGCTCGAGCTCACGGGTAGATCCGCCTGAGCTTGGGCGGACCCGCCCAAGCCCAGGCAAACCTGCCCGGGCGTGGGTGGCCCCGCAAGTCTACACAACCTAGGCAAACCCCCCTACGTCTAAACCCCTCGCCCCCCCCTAACTTTTTTTTTTCCTCTAACCCATTTTTCATCCAACCTGACCCAACAAAACCCATATTTTCAAATTTTGAAAAAATTTAAGCAAATTGACCAAAATCACAAAGTAGGGTTTCGACCTAACCTGGCGTGGCACCGCACACTCACTGAAGAATCATCGTCTCTAGTCTACCCAGTGGATGATGTCGGTATCGTACTCTGGCATCGTATCCCTTCCCTCTCGCCCTCTCCTTTTCTCCTTTTCCTCCTCACTTGATAGTTGTCCAAATGAGGAGAGGAAATTCTTAGAATTACCTTTTATAGCCTTTTCCCTCCTTTTTTACCTTTTAAAATAAAGGGAATTTTTTTCCTTTATTTAACCTTTTTTTCCCTCAACTAATTCACTCACCCCCTATCTTCCCAGGGCCTCCATTTGCACATTGTGTACCCGTTTTCTTCTATTCAAGTGCCAATCTTCTTGGTTTTTCGTGCTCTTTCCAACGACATCTACCACTTCATACTTTTGAGAAGTTTCTTGGGGCCCCTTTTCCTTCCCCGTCCGCCTTCTTAAGGGGGCATACCCTACCATTCTCTCCCAATCTTCTGTCATAAGCCTTCTCTTGCAAGACCAGAGCATCCCCTTTAATTCTCCTTCATTCGGGTAGCTCACACAAACCCTCCAATGTTGGGGCATCTGTTTTCCAGTCGCTTCTTCCATAGAGTCGTTTGTATTTTACTTTCTTTGAAACCCTATTATCCTAATAGTGTTTTGAAGATGGGAAAAATGTAGACATCTAAATTTGACCACTTTCATACGGTCAAAGACGTCTCCTTAATCACCCCTTTGCTCATTTAATTCATCATCTTTACCGGTATTAATTAAATCACTCATTTAATTAATATTTCGTGCCTTACATAAGGTTTCCAAAGTATTTAATTTAATAAATGTTTTTTCCCCTCTTTCCTCTCTAAATTAAATAAATATGCCACTTTATTTAATTTAGTAATATTATTTCTTGGAATTTTAAATTTATTTTTTAATTCCTCACTTTCTCTCTCATTGTCACATCCTCCAACTTTTGCAAGTTGGTCTCTAATCCCTCTTAACAATCTAACCCTCTTTCCTAATCATAATTAATTTATGATTAAGATGTGCACACCCCTAATCATCATTAGAGTCCTATCCTCCATAATTTCCCACTTGTCTCTAATCTGTCATTAATTTGTTTAATCAAGTACTTGCACAACCTTAATCACTTAATTAGGTCAACCTAATCCCCATATAATTTATGGAATGTGTCATAAGTCAACTTCATTAAAGGCTTTCTCCTTTTGGAGAAGACACTCCATTCCCCATGTGAATTTTTTAATCCCCCAATACATCCCTTGGAATTTAAAATTCTTTTTCTCATCCCCATGTGGATATTTGAGGAATTTTTAATTCCTCACATGTTCTTTCACCCACATGGGGACAAGGACCTCCTTTATGAGGAGATTTTGTCCAATCCCAAGGTACTATGTACTACCTCCATGTCATATACTATCCTTCCACCTCATGTACACATCATCCTTTTCAAGCCACTTCACATGCCACATGTCAAGATGTGAGGGCTTGTGAGTTCTCAACTCACCTTAGCCCTACATCTTGATCTTGGTGGCTCAATCTCAACCATCTATTTCCCTAGAGAATTCCAAATTCTTTATAAATACCCCCTCTTTTCTTTCATTTTAAGAGAGATCATTCATGCTAGCCAAACTCTTGCAAAAAAATTCTTTGAGCCATGTTTAGCCAAATTTCATAATTGCATCCATTTTCACTCATCTTTCCATCCTCATCTCATCTCATAGTTTGCATCTCTTGCCATCCAAGGAGCATACAAGATCAAAGATCGAAGGGCCAACCAAAGGACAACTCAACAAGGTGAAATATTTTATTTTGCTTAGTTTAGTCAATCTTTAGGCCAATCTTGAGGTGTAGAGTGTTTTTAGTTGTTATTTGCACTCTTTTGTTTGTTGTTCATTTCCTAGCAAGTATTTTCGCCCTATCACAGTTGTTGTTGGGCATATTGTTGGGCTAGTAAGGCTTGCTATTATTGTTGGGCCATGAGGGTTTGTTGTTGGGCTTACTGTTGTTGTTGGGTTGCTAAGGCTACTTGGTGTGCTTTTTGTTGTTGTTGAGCCACTTGGGATTGTTGTTGTTGTTGTGTTGCTAAGGATTTTGGTTGAGCTTGCTATTGTTGTTGTGTTGCTAAGGTTGCTTGTTATGCTTGTTGTTGTTGTTGTGCTACTAAGGATGCTTGTTGGGTTTGTTATTGTTGTTTTGTTGCTAGGGTTGCTTATTATTGTTGTTGTACTGCTAAGGTTGCTTGCTATTGTTACTATTATTATTGTGCTGCTAGGGTTGCTTGCTATTGTTGCTAGATAACTTGTTGATAAGCCTATTGTGCTTGTTGTAAAGCTAAGGCATATGCTTGCAATGTAGGATTGGTTGGTTGTTGGGACATCTACGATGGGTTATTGGTTGATGTTTTGAGAGGGTTGTGGGTTGTTGATGAGAGGTTGGGGGTTCCTTTGGTTTAACATTCCTTGTAAGATGGAGGAATGTTAGTTTGAGGTCCTGTTTGATTTTGCATGATGAGGGGGACTGAGGGGAAAGATGATGATGATGCCATTAGGTATTGTGATGGTAATGACACATTAGGACCTTTAGTCCATTGATTGAAAGGGTTTCCTTGACCGATGTTTTGGAGATTTCCTTGTGTTTGGGATGTGGCCAAGGTATTACCTTGGTTGATGGGGTTTGTGACCAAGGGGTTGATTTGATTTGGGTTTATGATGGATGGGATAGATGTGTTTTGGTTAACCGATGAGTTGGATGTGTTAACAAGAGGATTGGATGAAGAGGGGTACCCTCGATAGGTTGAGGTTGTCGTGGATTCATGAAGTGTAAGTGGTTTATGTTGATGTAGAGCATTCTTAGGACTGGGGGGAGCACCAAATGTTGGTTTCCAAGTGGTGTTTTGAGAAGGATTGGTTTTTAGGGTACCCACAAGTGTGTTGCTTTCCAATGGAAGAGTGTAGTCAAAGTCCTTAGCAAGACTAGTTGCAATACTAGGAGTTTGTGTTTGATTTAACCCTAGTGACGAAGTTGTTTGAACGGTGCATGAAGTCTAGCCTTGTGTCAAGGGTTGCGCAACAAAAGATGGGGAAATTGGAGGTACTTTTTATAAGGCTTGATATTCTTGTTTGTACTCCATGATTTCTTCCTTAGTAAGACCAAATGGGTTGTTCATGATGTCTTCTATCTCATATGGTCCTGATGGAGAAAAGGGTTATTACGATGGGGTAACATGACTTCTTGGATCAAATTATTGAGGATTGATATCACTTGAGGTGAATGTGACTTTGGATTTTTCCATGATTCTCTTGTGTTGTGATCTTGTCTTTACCATAAATTTTGGGTCACCTATGGGAGAGTTGTGTTGAGATTTGTAATGTTTAAATTCTCTAATTGACTCAAATTATGGTAAAAGGGACACTCTAAGTTGTTTGGGAGCAATGGTGATAATGGGAGATGAAAAAGGTGAATGATGTGGAGAGTGATCATTGCAAACATTTTGGGACAAAACTTTTGACTATAAGTTTGATGTTTGATGTTTGGATAAAGGATGTTTAATGAACATGTGAATCTTTAAGGTAGACTTGTGACCTTCAAGATGGAAAAGGATTCATTTCTCATACAAAGTCACTAAGTTAGGGTTTGGGTTGATAGATGTCTAAGTCAAAAGGTGTTGGTGTGTTCAAAAGTTGCAAATTTTGGTGAAGTGAAGGATGAAATTTGATGAGGGATGGATGAAATGTTTGATCCAATGTTGACCTAGAGTGAACCTTTGTTTTGCAAGACCAAGGTAGTGAGAAACAAGCTATACCTCTAAAGGGATGAAATAGTGTAGAAAATGTCTCCTTATTGATCTATCTTGGTTGTGGTAATTCCTTAAGATACGTCTTCTAATATACTTTGAACTATGATGTCTAAGTTTGAAATGATGAAATGTAGACCTTCATTTAGGGATTTTAATTTTTTGAGAGATCATTTAGAGAAGCACAAGATTATGAAAAAGAGGATATTTATTGCCATTCAGGAGGTGGTAATATGGGCCTTCTAGCCACAATATCGGCTCATTCCTCTTGTTTGTCTAATATGTATGTTGCATTTCTCCACTAGATTGGTGTTTCCTTTGTTTCAAAAGTAAAGCTCCTCAAACTACTAATTATATCTATTTGTTCTCCTTCAATTAGTTCAAATTTTAGTTGAATGATAGCTGGCATAAGGTTTGGTTGTTCAACTAGAGCGATCAGACGCCAAATGGTCATGTGGGGTTCAATTTGTCAAATTATCTTGCTTAAGTGAGTTTCTTTTTTACCACAAACACTTATCTTGCTTAAGTCTCAAACTAAATGTCTATGTGAAAAAATCATTTATTTCACAATGTCCATTATGTGAAAATCATGAAGTTAGGAGCATAGTTACCTATGTTGACTTTAGAAAGTATGAATTGAGATGTAAGCCAAAATATTTAGAAGTATCTAAGGATAAAAATCCTTAGGACAAGCATCAATATCAAGGCTTTTTCAAAGGGTATCCATGCTTAGACAAAAGGGTTTGATATTTTGAAAAGACTTGTTGATGTTTGTTTGCAATTGTTTTGGAACCAAGCAAGTGTTAAATTGACTCACAAGCATTTACAATCCTAGTTCGAGTGGGTACATATTTATTAGTAGGATTACCATCATCCCCTCAAGAGATGATTAATCTATGATGATGAAATGGACAAATAGGCTATGTTAAGGAAATGTAACATCTTGACACACCAAGCAAAAGAGTCCCCTCCCTATTTGCTTTATTGCCTTAATAAAAAACTAGACATGGCAAGTAACTTCTTGGAATGGTGTTATTCCAATGCACTACCTTAAAATTTTTTTTGGAATTGGACTTGGTTAGCCACTACAAACAAGGTTTTTAATGACTATATTCAGGATAAATTGGTGTTATACACACGACGATTCACTCAATTAAGAGGCCTCCCATCCCTTAGAAATATCTAAGGGTTTTAACGCATCACAAGGATACTAATGGAGACATTCGTCAGTAAAGGACAACACCAGCTGGTTAATGACTTTAGTCACAACCAATTATTTATATAGCAAATCAAAATGAAGCACCACTTGGGTCATTCCCTCTCACAAGTTGGGAGGTAGGGCCTATAAAGGTAACACAAACTGTGAAGCTTAAAATGCTTTTTGTCACCCAATATTTCCAAAAGGTGCAAGGGGAGAGGATAAACACTTCTAAGAAAAAAAGTATACTTGTGTGTTTTTCTTCACCCAAGATCGCACGAAGCGCAAGGGGGGAGGATCCACACACCAAGCATACACAAGCAAATTAGACACATGTTCATTTTAACCTTGACAAGTATAATGAATTCATTTTAAGCACCAAATGAAGTGTTGTGATTATTTTGTTCAATTTTAAGTCAACATCTCAAAAATGAGGATATGAGGGTTCAATTTTACCCAAGTTGAATGTTCATTTTAAACCCAAAGGAAATCTAGTTAGTCCTAAAACATGAAATAAAGCATCACAAATGGGTTATAATTGCCCCGTAAGTGTCGAAACACTTGTTACAATTATATGATCAAATGATGATATGCTTCTTTACGTTGAATTTCATTGCCCAAACCTACAAAAGCAGTTAACCTCAAAAAAAGAAGAGAAGTTAGTGACAATGTTAGTAAAAAGATGAAATCAAAAAATTAAAACACATGTCAAAATTCAAGTTCAATTTTGTTTACCAGTAAATAATGATGCTAAAATCAATTGCATCACTATATTGAAAGTGTGTCACTGTATTAGAAAATCGGATGTGTCGCTTTGCAGTAAACAGTGACGTCAATAGCGTCACCACATCAAAAGTGTCGCTAAATTAAAATTCTTGCTACAATTAAAAATGAGTCTAGCATCGCTATTTTAATTAACCAGTGACAAAATTTAATAGGGCTTCGCCAAATTAATCATGTGTCATTGTTTTCAATATCAAATGCACCACTGTATAGCGATGCGTCTAAGGTGTGTCACTGATTTTGCTCAAAGTGCGTTGTTGAACTTGCAAACACAAGGAAAATAGAAATCTAAAGAGAAATTTGTCAGATTGATTAGTTCATGTAGGGTCCTAGTGCCAAAATGTGACCAATGACCTGTTATAGGTTAACTACACTTGATCCATAAGGATTTGAAGTGTACTTAAGCCACTAAGCATCAATCCAATAAGATCATTCAATGTAAACAAATACGAAGAAGCCATTAAAACTAGCATATTTGAACACAAAATTTTAATAAACATCTACTCTAAGACATTGGAACTTATCCTATTGGGGGAGTGGTGTCACATTGATGTGGAATGTCGACCCTTTCCCAATCCCTTGGATAATGAGCTTATTTCGATCAATTCTATTAAAGAGAATCGACAAAACCAATGAAAGATGTGTTGTAAAACATGATGAAAGCTATTTTAACATGATAAAAGCTAAGATGATCGATGCGAGTGCATGCAAGATTTGAAAGATTAAAACACTAATTTTGACCATGGAAGCCATTAATGGATGCTCTAAGCTAATAATGCAAGATTTAAACTAAAAAAAGCTAAATATTTGCTAAATGTAGATGTAAATGAGAGTGATTTTAACAACATAAGTTTACTATTAAAAGATGGATCCCTATTCAATAGATGCAAGCTCTATTTATAGAATAGGCAAAATGAAACTGATGGTCAAGATTGAAAGAATCAATCAATGGCCAGGATGGAAGGAAGATGGAGGCATGGATCATGGATTCCCATCAAGGGTTGAGGATGCAAGATAATATTTAATCAAGGGCTTACATTCATCCAAAGAAACACACTTTCAAAACTTGCACAAGAAGCTTTGTTGAAAGTTTGTTGCAAGGAAGAATATTCCTTTTCTCAAATGAGTGAAGAGGGAAAGAATATTCTATGAGAATATTTCTTTTTGGAGGAAAATTAGCATTTAGTTAATTAAAACCAAATTTTAATGTGCAAAGGGGAAGGGATATTCCACGAGAATATTCCCTTTTGGAGGAATGTGCCAAGGAGGAATATTCTCAAGGAATATTCCTTTACAAGTGGGAGGATTAGATTTAATTAGTAATTTGACAATTAAAACAAAGTTTCAATTATGCAAATTAGGGGAATTATATGATATTCATTAAATAAATGATTTCATGAAAAGGGGGATGTAATATGGTATTTAATTAAATACCTTAGGGTTATTTAATTAAATAAGAGGACTTAGGGATTAAATTAGATAATTTGATTTATCCAATTTAATAGGACAAAAGGTTAGCATGAAAGGGGTAGGAATTAACCTAATTAGACTAATCAGGTTAGTAGATGAAAATGATATAATTAATTAAATAGCTAGGATAATTTAATCAATTAAGCAAAAAGAGGATGGGTTTTAGGATGAAACGATGCTAGTATATCAGATTCAAGTGCATAATATCATTCAGGACATTTTTAAGTGTCTACAGTAACATATGAAAAAGGGAACCCTAAGTTTAATATCTAAACCTAGGGTCAATTGGCTTCCTTTTTCAAAGGTACATTAGAATGCAAATCAACAAGGTGAATAGATTGACTTTCAACCAAGAAGGTGAGCCGATCAAACCTAGATTTGCATTCTTAGAGCCTTGAGAATAGATTGAAAATAATTTTGAATGATTAAAATAATTAAACTATATGACCTAATTTGATAAATGTAAAATTCCAAAAATACACAGACTAAAATAGTAAACTGCAAGTAGATATGGGAAGTGTTGGATGATGTGTACCTATCATAAAAAGTTGGATCTGGCATGTAGAGGAGGACACAAATACCTAGGGGCATATGGGTCCCTGATAGGGGGTCCTAAAACTGATTTTATAGTCCTTTTGGATTTGGCCTTTTGTTTCCCAGTTGCAGAGTTGTCAAAATGTCGTTAGATAATTTTGTAGGTGAGTTTTTGTGGTTTGAAAAATTTTAGGGCTTTGAATGCAACAATGCAAAATAGATCTTGAAGCTTCTTTCAATCCTCTTCAATCTTTTAACCTGCACATTCGAAGAGAGAAGGAATGTTGTGCCATTTTAGAGGCTTACCTTAGTCAAACCTTGTGTTAGTGTTTCTACTTCCACAATGGCAATGCTAATGATAAAAATGATAATTAAAAGGAAGGAATGATGAAATCACAAAGTGCTACAACTCACCACCCTTCAATGGCTTCCTTAAAGGACTAAAATCATGCACATTGCCTCAAAGACTTGGATCTTGTTTGCTTGAATTCTTGAATGCTTTAGAGACCTACAACAAGGGTTAGCCTTCACCAAACATGAACATGCATAGAATTTGACATGATGTTGGATCTTGAATTGCTGCAATAATGCTTTGAAATGCTGCTCTTGACTTGCTCTTGAATGCTCTTGATCATAAGTTTGCCAATATATCTTCACTTAGTGCTAGATATATTTCAAATGATGAAAAGACATTTATATGTAATTGTGCTAATTTCTCAAAAATTAAATCCCAAAAGTTGAAACTTGAAATTTGAAATTTGAATGTTAAAATACCACCACCAACATATTAAAAATTGGTCCCCAACAAGATAGAGGGGCCTATACACCCATGGGCATATGGGTCCCGACCCTATCTTCCAAGACTTTTAGTGTCGGGGTCAAAATATTAATTATTTACATTTATTCAATTCTTGCAATCCTTCAGAAAATGGTAAAAATAGGCTTTGGAATGTATAGTTTAAGAAATTAGGGACTTAATTAAGCTCATTAATTTAGGGGGAGCAAAACATAATGTGAAATTATTACGTGTGACAATTTTTGACACTATAGAAACTAACTAAACTATTTTGAGACTTCATACATAATCTACGAGGCAATTGAAAGATACTTCATAATCCATCACTAGAGATGATATCTTTTAAATATTATTAGAAACACAAATATTAACAATCCCAAGGAAGTGCTTATTAATATTAAAGAGAACCCACAAATTATGACTAATAGGGTCACATCCATGACTTATTATGTGTTGTTGCCATCTAGGTAATATGAAAGTGGAAATTCCTTCATGGCCTAGCTCATGATCAATATGCAAAAAATATTTTTTTGTCATATGAAAACAAATAGTAGAAAGCATAAAACTTGTAATTTTTAACTCCTATACACAACAAACATCAAGTTTGGGAAATTTTTTTGAATATCACATATGGTGCATTTTATTTTGGGGTAAGTGAATCCCTAAACAATCCATGAAATCAAATTTATAGAAGATGGGAATTGAGAGGCATGCCATCACTATCTATCTCATCAAGGGATCCATAGTTGTTCTTTAAGAAATCCTCCTTTATGAGTGTCATAATCCATGGCCCGAATCACACCCAACAAACATTTTCTTATCTAGCACAAATTCACCTTCCTTTGTCTTACAAGCTAGATTATGAGCGGTGAGAGGCTAGAGGAGAATGTGTCAAGGACACTAGCTGGGATGAGAGAATTCTAGTAGGGAGTGGATTTTATTAATCAAGACTTATTTTTTGCCTATGACTCCCTTGTGGGTTATGAAGCAACCACTTTCTTCACATTGATAGGCTTCAAAACTTGAGGCCCAATAGTTGGTTGTTGAGGTCAATCAATTTTAGCTTTAGAGTTATAAGTATTTCTTCTATATTATTGTGGTCCAACCATCCTTATTTTGTAAAGGAGGAGAATCCCTAACAAGTTGCTTGGGTTGAGGCTTGAGGCATTAGATAACTAGAGGATAATCTCAATTTTTATGTTCTAGGGTTGACATTGATAGTTGGTGTATTGCAGGTTAAGATACATGACTCTTTAAGTGAGGCTTTGGTTCTTATTTCAATTTCCATAGACTCCTTGAGGTCCTTAGATAAGTCATCCTCAACACAAATCCTTTTGTGAGGTTGAGTAGAGAAAAATAATTCTTGCTCAACATGAATAATATGTCATGGCGAGGCCATTGCATAGTCTAGAAAAGGTCGTAGTGGCAAAGGGAGAGTAGGAAATTTGATCTAGATAGGGAACCAAAGGGAATATTCCTTGGGGACAACAAATTTCAAGTCCAAAGGGAGAAAACTAATAAAGATGTGCATATGTACTAGGGTCCATGATTGAAAATTGCCTTAGCAAACTTAAATTCAAAAAAGTGAAAAATAAACCTTTAGTAATATTTTGGATGGTCTCCACATGGACCCCATGAGGGACCTTGGTGGAATTGACCCAACTCCTTTGCATGCTTTTAACGAGAATTTTACCAACAAAATACCCTCCCAAGAGCATAGTTTTTAAGCCATTTACATGCATTGCCAAAATCATGATTAGGTAAAGAAAAAACATTAGGAGCAAGAGAGTTACCTTCTAAACGACTTTTAGTATGAACTTGCAAGGACATTTCAAAGCCATTTTCCTACACTTCCAAGCTAGTGACCTCCACATCAAATGTTAGGCCACTTTGATTGGCAACTATTAAATAGGGAAAGCAATTGCCCAAAGACAAGAGAAAATCAAATAGCTTACAATAAATGTGGAGAAATCCTACATTTTAAAGAAATGTGAAATAAATATAGCAAGAAAAAAAATAACACAAACAAGATCATATAAACCAACCAAACTAAAACCCTAATATCAACAAAGTTGAATTATTAATTAAAAAAATAAAAAGAAAAAATTCTCCTTTCAACTAAACAATCTTAACTAAAAAAAGTTAAAAATTCTAAATTTTGAGAGGTCTCTCTTAAGTGAGAGGAATCAAGAGTTTAACCCAATAACTTGGAACATTGCTCTTTATAGGACAAGCCCCCTATAACCTTTTGGACAATGCATAATATACCCTCATCCACACCTTGGACAAATCAATAATTGAACCCACAACATGAATTACCTAGAATGATAGCTAGGATATAATGAACTGACTCAAGCACTTTTAATTTTAACCTCTTATCTGGGATTTGAATCTTCTGTAATTGACTTCATTTAAGATACTTTTAAACCCAAAATTGTCTTTTTTTAAAGATAAAACCCTCCATAAAAATAAAAAATAAAAAATTGTGGCATCACTATTCCGGTTAATTTGCTTTTCACTTCACATTCACATACGCACTAGCGGTTTTAGTAGCAGAGTACAAATTGAGACTGCAATACCAGGACATTGTAACGGTCACAATGGCTCAATCAACTTCTCGTTTTCCATCATCACTGCAGGGAATGCAACGAGTTTTAACTCTGGCTATAATTTCAAGGATTTTAGTGTTGAGTCTTATCATCATTTGCAGGTCCATAGCCGGCCCCTACGACACATCGGCCTCTTTGGATCCACCTTGTCTATCAAAATCAAGCATGGTGGATCACTATACAAGGAAACAGGAACAAACAGGTCTTGCCCACAAGCTGGGCAAGGCCATAGAGGCCACAGTTGTGTGGGATTCAGTCTACTATGTCAGAATTGCTCAATGTGGGTATGAATATGAGCAAACTTATGCGTTTCTACCTCTTCTTCCCCTCTCCATGTTGTTTTTATCCAAAACAGGTATGGAATTTAATCTTATAAAAATTTAATGCTTTGTTGAATTTATACGGTTTGTGGGGATCGGCTGAAATAGTACGAAATTAAATTTAATTCCTTGTTAATTTCCTATGCTTTATGGGGATTGAGAGAAACTGTATCAAATTCAGTTTTCTCAAAATCCAACTTCTTGTTAGATTCATATGTTTTATGGGGACTATTTGAAATTTGAAACATTGTCTTTTTGAATATGCAGTTTTAGATCCACTAATCCCCGTGTTGGGACATAGGGCTGTATTGGCTTTGTCTGGGTATATTCTCAACAATATTGCCTTTGTGTTTGCGGGCCTTTTCTTGTATAAGTGAGTCCACATCCTACCTTGAAAATATAGTTAAATGTTTCTCATGTAAAATTTGCCTTGAAAGCTCACAAAAGAGGGAATCTATGCTGCTTTTCCTAGAGGTTACGAACAGTTCTTATAGGTTTATTTGAAATAACTGTTTTGAATAGGCAATAATGGGATTCACACATAAATGGGTTATTTTCTGTTTGGGATGAACTTTGTAACATCTACCTCACCACTCACATGTTTCTTAGGCCACAGCCTAGCCAGATGCCAATTTGGTTAATGAAATTCTTCCTTGAGGAAGCCCATTAGGGGATTTCTTTTCGCTTCACTTATATATTATTCAAATTTTGTACTTCTGATTTTTGACTTCATGACCAGGCTGAGTACTTTGTATATGCAACATATAAATAAAGTTGAAACAATCTTGAGGGCTGCACTCAATGGTATAAACAAACTGGCCTATTAGGGGATTTATTTTCACTTATCTTATATATTATTCAAATTTTGTACATCTGATTTTTGACCTCAAGACCACGCTGAGTACTTTATTAAGCAACATATAAATAAGGTTAGGTGAAACAATTCTGATGGCTGCATTCAATGGTATAAACAAACTTCAGGATTCCTAGTTTGAGAGGGTTATCTATTCCATCAAAATTGCTTGATACTTACATTTGGGTTCATTTCTTTGTTTCCCATATCATTTTAGTGAATTAAACTAGAGCTGAAATGAATCACTGGTGGATGGAATGAAACTTGCTAAATCTTACAAGTGAACCGAGGCCTTCTGCATTTAGACTTTGTTTTTAATTAAGAAAGTGGTCATTCTTTTGTAGTATATTTTACTGTTAAAATTCTATGTGTACAAGCATAATCCAGACACTGTACTAATGCCCACCCAAATAATTTCTCTTCCAGGCTAACACTACTTGTTTTAAAAGACCGCAAGCTGGCGCTTCGCACAGTAGCTCTTTTCTGTTTCAACCCTGCTTCCATATTCTATTCTTCAATGTAAACTTCCTACTTGTTACTCCTTTGTAATTGCAGAATTGTTCACTTTAAATGCTTGTTATCTTACACAGATGCATTGAGGTGTTTGTTATCTTGAGATGGAAGATTTGATATGAATTCAAATGTTTTACTTATAGTCTGCAACAGGTTGCTGTTATGATTTGACAGATATTCGGAAAGCTTATTCTCTCTTCTATCGTTTGCTGGCATCTATTCGCTACTCTCTGGAATGAACTGGAAGGCAACACTCTTGTTTGCCATGTCTAGTGCTGTGAGGTCCAATGGTGTGATCAATGCAGGATTTATTCTTTTTCAGGCAATGCATCAGGCTTATGAAGCATTTTTCCGGCAAAAGCTTGTCTTGGTAAGCTTTTTCCCGTGGTCTCAGAACAAAGATGATTTGTATTTTCTTTTTTCATATTTATATCTTCTTTCTTTCCTAATATAAATGAAATGAAAATGGCAGATGGACTGTCACTTGTAGCCTTAAAGTCACACCTTGCCTATCCAAAATTTTGGTTGAGGCTTCCAACTGTGTTACTGTTTAAGAGATTTAACACATCTCGATACCTTTACAGAGGACAGAGTGGGGAAGCTGTGTTTTTGCAGTTTTGGAAGTAACTTGCTAGATATTTAACACAACTTATGCTATTCCATCCCAAGTTAAGCCTAAATTACAATTCTAGATTTTGGAGAAGCTGAAGAGATTCAACAAGTTTCAATACCTAAAAGTTAGGAAAACTGTCAAAGTACTAGTCAACCAAAGTTATTTATAACCTCTTCAGCTGTGCCATTCCACATTGTGTCAACTGAACTTTAATTAAGAAATCAAGTTACAATGCTGTTAAAACATCACAGGCTTATAAAAATAAGTGAGGAAAGGTTTACGCAAGTATAAAGGTATCACCACATTCTTCTATGAAGGTAATATCATACTTTAACAGTCTAAACATTACCCACTTAGTGATGTCTTTCATTAAATGGAAGAAAGGTCAAACTGTTTGTGCTCAAGCACATTAAAAATTGAAATGTTTGAAGTAGAAGCAAATATCTTTCTCAGGAATTTCTTGGCAAATCAAAAGATGAGATTTTTTCAATTTCTTGGGATAAAATTGGGAAAAATCTGGGAAATTATCAGGTACCCAAAAACACAGAAAAAAAGAAATAACTGATGTTATTCAATATTTAAAGCTATCCTAATTACAGAGAAAGTCAGAAAGTGAAAGTAAAGGAGAGAGTACATCATGAATTTTGAAATGTAGATTTTACTTATTAATTTTGAGGTTGCTGGTTACAGTACATACTGTATTACTATTACTACATAGTTTGACTTCAAAGTTTGAATCTCAAAATCAATTACAAATTACAAAATACAGATGTCGACCTATAAATTACAATTTTAAAGTGGGAGTTGGAGGAAAGTTGAATTATGCTTTTGATACCAATTGAAACCCTTCACATGGAGAAATTTGGGTTTAACAACAGAAAAGAGTCTCCAAAAAGATATGTGTTTGAACTTTGAACAATGAAACTTGCATGAACAAAGAGCTGTTGTACATGACAATAAGAGTTGTCCTTTTAGGAATGGAATGAAAACAAAAAACTTATTTCCTAAGGCACCGTTTCTTGATTACAATTTCTTAATTTGAGGAATACGATTTCTTGTTTGATTGACATAAAAATACATAGAATGTCAATGCTAAATGCCAAAAAAGCAATGTAGTACATTAGGAATGAATATCCTTAGGCATATCCCTAGATATTAATCAAAATCTATGATTGAAGAGACTCGTTTTCTTTTTGACAAAGAAAAAATCAATATAACAAAAAGTTATAAAATACAAAAATCTTGTGCTTGTAGGGGAGGAGTACAACCACCTATCTGAAGTTGCCATCCAAACTAAAATCTATTGAAATTGAAGATACATATCCAAATAAGCAAAATAGGAATTCATTAGTAGTTTAAAACTAGCACAGGCTAATATTGAAAACTAATGTAGATTAAAAAAAAACAAGAAGAATATGAAGCAAAAAAAAAAAAGAACCACAAATTCTCGGCTGTTGTTGTTGACAGTGTTGCAGATTCAAAAACATCAATCAAAATGAGGAAAAAATCACAGGGCAGAGAGCATATATAGCAAAAAACAAAAATATCATCAAAATCTCATGATAAATCAGGAATTTTAGAGGAATATACTCTGATAAATTGGGAAATTCTGAACCAAAAGGTCATTGAGTAACAAATGTGTCATGAATTTCTAGAATATTGCAATATTTTCATGAATTTCTCAGTGGCCTAGGCAATAAACAATAGATTGTAATAAATTAAAAATATTTGATTCTATTGGTCCACAAGTAAGGTGTCAAAACAAAAAATAGAATGCTACATGGGAATTTACTAACAATTAGTTGCTGAACAAATGTGTACATAATCAGTTGGTCTATTCCGTGAGCATCAATCACCATTAAAACTGCCTGCAAAACAGTTTGTGTCATGGCTTTTTATTATAGCTTGCAAGTATGGCAAGATTGGGTTGTCCTGATGCTACTGAGCAATTTGTTTGCCATTGTCATTGTGAATCCCCTACCATGAACTGATCCACATGAAAAGATAATTGATATTCATGATTATGTATTTACAAATGGAGTGAAGAACTCCTTATAAAGGAAAATACAAGATGATTTTCCAAAACGAAACAATCGTTAACTGAAGAACACTAAAGCTAAAAAACTGAAAGATGCTAGAATGTACTAAAGCAAACAAAAGTTACTAAAAAACACACTAAGTCAACTAAAAGAAAGCTAACGACTAATAAAGGCTAAAATGACCATTAATATTACATTTAATATTTTAATACCCTCCCTTAATGGTCATCATACAAACAAAAAACTTAGTCTACCCATATTCAAATGGTGTGCTGGTCATCAAAATGCATAGTATGCAGACTCCTTCTACTCAGTATGCTTTGCCACGTGAGCACTTTGCTGAGACGCTTCCTGGTTGGACTTCTCATTAGCCAACCGCTTTTTGCAATACCTTTGTATATGCCACAGTAATGGCAAGTAATAGACTTCTTGGAGCCCTAATCGCCTTGTCCTTTCTGCTGAGTGGACTTGCCTTTGCCAACGTCCTTGGCAGTAAATGCTTGTTCAACACTAGGAGGCTCACTGTTGCTCCCAAACTGCTTCCTCCGCCTATCCTGCTACATAGTTTGTTGCACAACTCATCAAACTTCAAGTCAACATTGGTGAATGTAATGTTGAGTGTTTCGATGAAGTGCTCATAGGAACGTGGTGAACTCTTCAAAGTGATCACCACCATATCCTCTTCCATGTTACGACTAATGGCCTCCAGTTGGTCGCGAATATTTTTGATTTTCATCAAGTGCTCCTGCAAAGACACTTGGTCAGCCATCATAATAGAGAAAAGCATATTCTTCAGAAAGAAAACCCTTCCCTTGTCTGAGGTCTCATAAAGATCTTCAAATGCTTCCAGATCTTTGTAGCAGATTTACCAGATGGTATTTTTGGTAACATCTCATCGACAATAGATAATTTAAGAAGCATAACTGCCTCCCAATTAATTACCTGCATCATACTTGTCCTGATCCTTTCCAACAGAAGTGGGATGAGTTTTTGTACCTAGGACAAGTGCATCCAGACATCGGTACTCAAAGATGGTAAGCATCTTCTGCTTCCATGTGTTGTAATTCTTGCCATTGAACCTCTGCGTACTTTCCAACATAACATTGGACAAAGACGTCATCCCTCCCATTTTCCAAAGCACGAAAAACGAGGTAACAATGTGATCAGCTGGCAAAACACTAGACAATTAGCTGGCACAACTCACGTTTTTTGAAAAAATTGTCTAACAAAGAGGCTCAAAAACTATAAGTTTTTTCAGAAAAACCTTCGAAAACTCTAAAAAGTAAGATTTTTTCAGAAAAAATCCTCAAAAAACTTTTGAAAGACAACAAAACTTTTATAGAAATTTTTTCAAAATCTCTTGTAAATTTTTTTTAGAAAAGATTTTGAAAAACTCTTTGCATGATTTTTAATTTTTCAGCCAAAAATAAATCGTGTCAAAAAATCGGTTTAAAAAAGAACTCTTCAGGATGCCATGAAAATTGGGAAAAATAGGTCCACGAACCATAAATCCTAGGTAGAAAAAATGCAATACCTGATTTGTATTGTCTCACACCCAGATCGTGCTACTTAGAAGAAAAAAATCCCGTCACAAAGAAAAATGTTGGAAATACTGGCAAAAATTTGTCTCAAGATGCATGTCTAGAAAAAGACAAGAAGGCCCTTCATGCATTTTTTTGCAAAAATGCGATTTTTCAAAGCACGTCCTGAAAAAAAAATTTCCGCCACACTAAGGAGCCCAGAAAATGATGAAAAACCCTTGAAACTGGAAGAGATCGTGAAGTAGAAACAAATCGCCTTAGACGA
This sequence comes from Sequoia sempervirens, assembly GCA_007258455.2. Lineage (NCBI taxonomy): Eukaryota > Viridiplantae > Streptophyta > Pinopsida > Cupressales > Cupressaceae > Sequoia > Sequoia sempervirens. Next base: position 269,067,681 of record VDFB02000015.1, on the reverse strand, counting down.
AAAACCCTCCATCGCATTTTGAGAAGCAGAGAAATGCCTGCAGAAAGCACAGGAAAAAATCTGCGATACTGCCTAGGAAAATGCGGGAAAAACCAGGAACCCGCGCGAGTGCACGAATTGAAGAAAACCCGTGAAATTTTTTTTTGAAAAAGGTCACGATTCCACTAAAATTTTTTTTGCGATTTTTCTTCTAAGATCCCATGAATTTTTTGCTTAAAAAATTCGCCATGATTTCTTCACAAAAATCCATGATATGAAGAAAGAAGAAATCCGCAAAAATCTTCAAAAACAGGCATTATTTTTCCTTTTGAAACCCTCAAAAAAATTTCACCTTCAAAAAAATTCTAATTTTTTTCCCAACTCTTTCAAAAAATTTCTTCAAAAGATTCTTCGAAAAAAATCTGCTAACACTAACCAGGTTTGAGCCTGTGCTCTGATACCATGAAAAGATAATTGATATTCATGATTATGTATTTATAATGGAAAATACAAAACGATGTTTCCAAAATGAAACAATTGTTAACTAAAGAACACTAAAGCTAAAAAACTGAAAGATGCTAAAACGTACTAAAGCAAACAAAAGTTACTAAAAAACACACTAAGTTAACTAAAAGAAAGCTAACAACTAATAAAGGCTAAGATGACCAAATTAATATTACATTTAATATTTTAATACCACAGACTCCCAACTTAGTGTAATTTAAGAACCACAAAATTATTTCTACCATTCTACTTGCTTCAACATTGACAATATTTAAAAGAGATATAAATGACGTAGAAAAATCAGAAATAAACATGGTGGAATTTACCTTGGAAACCTGTGAGGGGAGAAATCAGTTTTGGTAGCGGAAAATGCTCACTTACCTTTAATGGAATTAATGAAGGAACAAGTGCAACAAGTGGGTATGACAATAGTTGTTCTTCTACTTCTCTGTTAAGACTCAACAAACTAAGAACACTTGAATTCTCCAAATTTTCACAATTACAGCACTCAAATCTTTCCTCATATATCAAAACGCATACTCTCCACCTCTATATATAGTTGCTAGTGATGCTGGAGTGTTCTCTTGACTCCAAGGAGAATACCCTAGAAATTGGAAGTGGAAAGGACGTCATTTCATTTCATTTTTGAGATTTCAAGTTTCAACAGTTGGAAATCATTTTTGTGCTATGCAGGTTTGTTTTTGTAGATGCTTTTCTGAACTTTATGTGAGATCGTTTCCACAACCACAGATTCAACCTAGAGACATGGAAACACGCTTGTTTGCTCTACAGTCTCTGTTTTTTGTCATCTTGTTTTTTTTTCTATCTGATTCTTGAATCCACTATATTGTTCAAGTTTTATTTTCTTCATCCATATGGATCACATTGCCATTTAGTAGAGAGGCTTTTTGGTCCTGCAAAATCTTAATAAGACACTAAATGGGAGAAGAGTTCTCCCACTTTTTCTCTAGAATACCACTTGGCTTGGCTTATTTTTGATCTTTGAATCCCACGTTGAAGACTCTTGGATACTATTATTGGTTTCCCTTGTTTTTCTTTGCAAAACTACATCCTCTGCAAGAAAGGCTCTTCCATCCACATCCAAGTCTTCTTAAGATGGCAGCATTTGTTCTTCTTTCTTGTCCAACATAGAGGGCTCATAAAGTTGCAAGAATTCACAATTTACAACTAAATGCATCTTTGAATGAAAGGCAGGGTGGGGGTGCGGGTGGGGGATAGATAATATTTGAAAATATTTTCATCCACACTTCTTCCTTTGATGATAACGTCTCTCCTTGTGCATATGCAAAATTTATGGCTTATGGAAGATGGAGGTAAAAAAGGCAATAAATGGGTGGTTTTGCAACCTTTGGTTTGCTAAAAGTGGTGGTTTCATCCATGACAGGATGGCTGTGTTCCAAATTCCTCATTTTTTCTCTTCCTTTCATCTCTTAAACCTCTGTTTGAGCTTGCACATGCACAAATAAGTATTGCAAATGCAAATTAAGCAATTCCAAGCATCCTAAAGGATGTGTAGGTGTAATGTCTCCTTTTAGAACATTTCTAAATTTTGCCCTAAAACTATAATTCCAACTTAGAATGATAAATGCATTATATTTATAAATATAATTTTATCTGAAATGATGAAATTTGATTATAATTGGAAAATAGAACTTATCTTTATTTTCTTTGCTATAATTCTCCTTGATGATTTCCTCTTGTAAATAAATCTGCTGAATTAGAGGTTTTCGTCCCTAACTCAACAGTGGCAGTATCAAGGGTTTTCGTCCTTAACTTGCCAAGAGTATGAAAGGGTTTTTGTCCTTCCAACTCTAAGTCCACCTTGGAGGGTTTTCATCCTCCTTGACCAAGATTTGGGTTTTTGTCCAAACTTGATAAAAGCAATAAGGGTTTTCGTCCTTACCCTTTCATGAACTTGGAAGGGGTTTCATCCTTCCTATTTGCAAGACACTTCTTCAAATTTAAAACTGATTGCTTGCTGTATTTGCTCGATTATTGCTGATTGATATTTCTTGATGGATTGTCAAGTTAATGTTTGAATGATGCTTGAATGGATCTTCATTCCTTGATTTTCCTTCCTTGCTTGTCAATAAACCAATTTGCCCTTTATATCCATTTCTTGAAGGAGTCACCACCCTTCACAAGAAATGAGTCACCACCCTTCATTGCTACCTTTTGAGAATAATAATTTATTTCCAAATTGATTGATTGATGTATATTCCTTGATGAATTGATGATTTTGTTCCTTGAATGATCTCCCCAAGACTATTAGAATCCCCAAATCTAATGACAGTGAAAATAGGTTCTATAAAAGATGCGATGTATTTCACATTCAACCAAAAAGTATCACTAACCATACTATTGTCCACCCTTTTCCCCTATTTTGTCTTTAACTTATTCCCCTTTCATTCTTGTGTCATAATAATAAGTTGCTATGGCTCTTGCAACTCACACATTCTTTGTACTAGAACGAAATAGGAAGCAATCGAGTCTTAATTGTTTTGAGGATTCCTTCCTTGCAAAGGTTCAAAACAATGCCATTGAGGTGTGGTGGTTGCAAATGAACATTTGTACCTCCCTTACATCCATCACCAACTATTTTACCCACTTTGTCTTTCCAATGTTTTTGACTGCATTGCTCATAGTATATGTAATCAATCTAGAAGTTCTTGTATGTAGATTGAATCAATCTATTTGATACCTTGCAAGAATATGCTGCATTAGTAATCACTTGCACTACATTTTGAGGAGCAACCTCCTCAATGGCTTCTCATAGGGTTTGAAATTGAAAGTCAACACCTTTGTGTTTTCTTGAGCAATCTATTGCCCTCAAGAAATAAGGTCCATCGATGCATAAAATTGTAATGTTAATGAGTGGGAAATGTTAAAGACCTGTCAACCCATCCATGATTATTTTGCAACCATGTGTTATCCATTTGGCCTTCTACTCCTCCATCAACAGGTTAGGCTTGGAATAATTTATTTTCAAGAGAGGTTCTCAATCTAGTACCATTAGGAACTTAGTACCCACATAACCAAACCTACTTTTCCTACCTTGTCAATAAGCTCCTTATAACTTGGAGATTGAGCAACATTGAAAGGAATGGAATTAGCGAAATAGAAATTGGCAACGACACATCACAACCTCCCTTGCTTGCACAATGAACATATTTGTGATTGGGTTTGATGATGATGAACCTTGTGGTGTACAAGAAATTGTTGGTGCAATGAAGTTCCCTTGAAATAATCCAATCATCTTAGCCCTGTCCTCAAGTGTGAGTTTGCCACAAGGCCCAACCGCTTTACTAGGATTGTGTAAAAAGTGTGCATTAACCCTTGTAATGCTGTCCTTTTAGTTCTCTTGGAAAATGTTGCATTTTTTATTTTGACTTCCACTCAATTTTTTTTAAATGCTATCACAACCTAAGCATTACCTAAATACTTAGACACAGACGCACATGCATTACAAGTTTCTGATTCGCCAGGATCAATTGAAGTTGCAGAGCGAAGAGCATACGCTTGTCTTGCAGATTCTTAGACTTAACGATGATCAAATGAGAAGGTGATGACTTCTTTTATAGGAGAAGAGGCTGACAATCTCTTACAAAAGTTCACCGATGTTGGAGTCTTGCAGATTCTTAGACTTATCGATGATCAAATGAGAAGGTGATGGCTTCTTTTATAGGAGAAGAGGCCAACAATTTCTTACAAGAGTTCACCGATTTTGGACGTGTGTCCAAACTTTATTTAGACAAAAAATATTCGTAACTGCATTAAGGATGAGGTTTGAATGAGATATTTGCACGACAAATAGCTATAGGGACCCACTGAGCTGTCAAGTGGCAACTTTACAGCCAAAAGTTGATATGGCAAAATCCTTTTGATCACAAGAGGAATATCTCGTTTCACTTTATTGTTAGTGGAGTTATGGCTTTGCAGAGGTAGCATCTCTTTACGACAATGTGAAAAATGGTCGTAATCATACAAAAAGCAATAGACTTGCTTTCTAGTCATTCCATCTAGGAGATTCTCATGATCCATCGATACATGGAGGATGGATGGAGAAACTTTATTCCAAAGGGAAAAACTTTCCATTGAAACAATACTTGGGGAACTGAGAAGGCCATTTTGTGTTGATCTTCTTCCGCAATCTTAACTTGCTAGAAACCTTTAGTGAGATCAAACTTGGAAAAAAGATTAGTACCTTGAATACATTGCCAGATAATTTTTTTATTGAGAGGTTTATAATTCACAACTAACCTCTTTTCTTTGAGTTCATTACCATTTTCATCTGTTTTTGGTACGTACATGGCATGGCACGAAAATGGTGAAGTGCTGGGAGTAATGAGTTGAAGTGAGAGCAACTTTTCAATTTCCTGCTCACACATTTCTTTTTCTTCTTTGTTCATCAGAAAGTTATTTGCCTTGTAGACAGGTTGGAGTTCATTTCTTGAGGAGTTGTAATGTCCCCACTCTCGGTGTAACATCATGGTGGCTCGATTCTAGCCCATCCAGCATTCCTGTGGGTTAGAAGGCATAATAAGGGGATGAATTTTGGGGATAGGAAACAAATTTTGGTAGTGTATGTGTTAGCCTTAAGCAAAGCAAAGCATAATGCTGATCTTCTTCCTACTTGCTGGTCAAAGCGAGCAAGAAGGTCTATGTTGAGTCAAAGCAGGCAAGGAGGTCTCTTTGCCACACCAAGCAAACAAGGAGGACAAGCAAGCAAGGAGGAAGCTTCCAAGAAACATTTTATAATCTCCAAAAAGGCAAAAAGACAAACACAATCAGACTCTTCTTTGTATCTTGTTTGTAATATTCTATCCAATCTTAAGGGGGGATGTTAAGGAATAAGATTGTCTAGAAAAGTTAGAAGATGTTTTTAGAAGAACTAGAATCTTCTAGAAAGGTTAGAAGATGTTTCTAGAAGAATTAGAATCTTCTAGAAAGGTTACAAGATGTTTCTATCCAATCTTAAGGGGGGATGTTAAGGAATAAGATTGTCTAGAAAAGTTAGAAGATGTTTTTAGAAGAACTAGAATCTTCTAGAAAGGTTACAAGATGTTTCTAGAAGAACTAGAATCTTCTAGAAGGGCCAGAACCTTCTAGAAACTAGACCCCAGGGCGGCCTTGCCTTAAGGTCTTATTTAAAGGAGGCTGGGGTAAATGGGAAGACATGCTAATTTGTGATTCCTTATTTGCTAAGAGATATCTCTTGACTGAAAGTGATTTCAGCCAGTTCAAGGTGCTGCTCCCTTGAATTCAGTGGTTTGGTGTTGTTCCCATACCACCTTGTGAGGTGATTTCAAACAGAAACTCACCATTGAGCTCAACCAGATTGCATTTTGCACAACTCCAGTTGCAGATTAAGACTTTGAGTGGTGGAAGAGGAGATTTCAAGAAGGTTGCTTGACAAAGAAGGCATTTTGGGCGATTTCTACTTTCAGACATACACAAATTTTTATTGCAGCAGATTACAAGTTAACTTTATGATCATATTTGTGGAGATTTTGGTGGCTACATCCTCCAGAAGGCTGCAACAGCGTATTATCAAACATTTCCAGCCAGGTTTATCATTCCAAACACTCAGCTCATTCTCTTTTCTAGTAGCTAGGGTTTAACCTAGTGCTTTGAGCACAAACTGGGCATCATTGAAGGTCTGAAACTTAAAATCAGACCTACAGATTGTAATTTTCAGTATTTATATTGTAACCAGCTTCTAGTTAAATTAAGAGAATATGCTTTCTTGCTGGGTATGTTCTTGTTTATGATCATCTTGACTGTTTACAAAGTAAAATCTGTATTCAAGTTCATTTTCTGGCATTATTACTTTCAAACTTCATGATATAATAAGTTCTTATTGAAGGCATAAGTGAAAAACAAGTCTGAAACTTTCAGACCAGCAAACTGAAAGAAAAGGTTTTCAGTTTGAACCTCGAAGGGTTCATTTCAGTGGTATTAGAGCCCTGTTCCTGCCAGCCTAGAGGGTTAGGGTTTTCTTATGCAACCATCAAAGGTGGGTCCACAGATATTTCACATGCAGTAGAGTAGAGCAGCAAACAAATCCTATTGATACACAACAAGACACCATGGGAGATAGAGGAAATGGCAGCCCTCCAAGACATGATGCGGAAAGAGAAGCAAGAGATCTCTTCAGGGGTATTGCAGCAGGGCAGCAACATGTAGCTGATGTCTTGCAACAACTTACAACAGCCATACAACAGATGAATGTTCCTAGAAGACCAGTTCATGAGCATGAAGACAATGGTAGTGCTGTTGGGACTCCAAGAACACCTACTCGCACTAATGATAGACCCTTGCAACCTACTTTTTTGAGAAATGAAGAGGAGAATGCTGAAGAACATGAAGATGCACCATTCACGGATAATATCATGTCACTGCATGATGAATGGAATCTGTTACCTCCACAAGTAAAGGATCATTTGACCTTTGATCGTTACATGAGCCAAAAGAGGGAGCATAGTAGAGCAAGGCCAAATAGAAATCCAAATAATCAAAACAAGGATCTAAGACATGCTACAAGTAAACTCACTCTCCCAACATTTGATGGTAAGGGAAAGATCACATCAAGAGCATGGATTCACAAGCTAGATACCTTTCTGACTCTACGACCTATGGCGAAGGATGATGCAATCAAATTTGCAACCATGCACTTAGAAGGTGCTGCATATGACTGGTGGCATCATGGTTTGGTTACCCAAAACCATGGCTTGATCCATTCCTATGATGAGTTCAGCCAAAGGTTGATAGCACGGTTTGACAGAAAGGATGTGGAAGTGTATTATTGAGAGTTGGCACAACTTAAGCAGAGTGGACATGTGGAGACATACATTGAAGAATTCTAGAACATCGCGGTTATGGTTCCTGATATGTCCGAAAGAAGGGTAGTTATGTTGTTTATTGAGGGTCTAAATGACATAATGAAAGGCATAGTTATGGCACTCAAGCCTAACACATTACATGATGCTATTCAACTTGCTTTAGACCTTGAGACAACACCTACTTCCTTGCAGCCCGCTAAGAAGAACTTCAAGAATTTCAAATTGAATAAAAAATCATTCAATAAGCCCAAGGGTACACCTACTTCATCAATCAGCGAGGAGAGGAATGAGCTCAGGAGGAAGAAGCTATGCTTCACTTGCAAGCAACTGTGGGAACCTGATCATAGATGCCTTGGGAAAGGCAAAGCGCATCTCATTGAGGTGATATTTGATGATGATGAGGTTCCAAATACAGACTCAGAAAGTGAGGAGGAACATGAGGATCAGCCTCATATAGAACCTAACGAGAATGAAGTTACTATTGCCTCACTTTTAGGAGTTCCACGATACCATTCCTTTCGTATAAAAGGAGTCCTGAATGGACAATGCGTTGTTTGCTTGGTTGATAGTGGAGCCACGCATAACTTCGTTGATGAGGGATTTGTGGCTAGGAGAGGCCTCCCTGCGGAGGAGTTTCTAGGATTCCAGGTAACAGTGGCCGATGGGTTTGGCATGAGCTGTACCAGGAAAGTCTCACAACTAAGCATCCAGATGGGAGATTACACATTGACTGATGACTTCTATATGCTTAGTCTAGGTGAGATAGATGTGGTGCTAGGCATTCAATGGTTCCAGTCTCTTGCGAGGTATGTTCAGGATTTTCAGAAGATGGAGTTGGAGTTAGTAGCTGATGGAAAGAAAATTGTGTTGAGGGCTCTATCAGATGGGAAGCCTAGAGCGATTTCCATTAGGAGGATGGAGACGCTTTTCAGGCATGGAGATATGGCATGGGCAGCCCAGTGCTTCGTTTCATCTGAATCTCCTTCTAGAGATATGCCACATCACCATGTGGATATTCAAAAGGTTCTGAATAGGCGCAGCATAGTGTTTAGTAGCATACCACCTGGGTTACCTCCTGACCGTGGCTTTAAGCATGCTATAGAGATGGAGGAGGGCTCTAAGCCTGTCATTACAACACCATACAGGCATCCTAGGCACTTCAAGGAGGAGATAGAGAAAACAATTAAGGAGCTGCTTGAGATGGGACATATCCGCCCTTCATCTAGCCCCTTTGCTTCTTCAGTAGTTGTGGTGAAGAAGAAAGATGGGACTCTATGGATGTGCATTGATTATAGGGCCTTGAACAAAAAGACCATAAAAAACCGGTACTCTATACCCAGGATTGATGAGCTTCTAGACGAGTTACACGGGGCCGTGTACTTTTCCAAGATCGATCTCAAATCAGGATGCCATTAGATTCGTGTCCGAGCAGAGGATGTTCACAAGACAACATTCAGGTGCCATTTTGGACATTATGAATTTCTTGTTATGCCCTTTGAACTCACCAATGCACTTGCTACTTTTCAATCTTGCATGAATCATATATTCAACAAGCAGTTGCGTAAGTTTGTTTTGGTATTCTTTGATGATATTCTGATATTTAGCAAATCTTGGGAGGAGCACCTTAGACATCTAGATGAAATACTTGGCATCATGGAGGCTCAATCTTTGTTCGCTAAGGCGTCCAAATCTGAGTTTGGACTACCAGAGATTCTCTACTTGGGCCATGTAATTGGTGCTAATGGAGTTCAGGTGCACCAGGAGAAGATCCGAGCCATAATGGATTGGCCACCTCCAAGGAACGTCTCTGATTTGTGAGGTTTCTTGGGATTATGCAGTTACTATAGAAGATTTTTAAAGGGGTTCTCACAGTTAGCGACACCTCTAACAGATTTTACCAAGAAGGGGGTATTCAGTTGGACAGATGAGACACAGACAGTTCTTGATCAGCTCAAGGGTGTTATGAGCTCTTGTCCGGTGTTGGCACTTCCTGATTTTACCCAGCCTTTCATCTTGGAGTGTGATGCTTCAGGAGAAGGCCTAGGAGCTGTATTGATGCAGAATCGTCATCCCATTGCTTATGAGAGCAGGAAACTTCAGGGTGCAGAAAGAATATACTCCACCTACGACAAGGAGATGTTGGCCATCATGCATGCGTTGGCCAAGTTCAAACAATACTTAGTAGGTGGAAAATTTGTGGTTAGGATGGACCACAACAGTTTGAGATACTTCTTAGAGCAGAAGGACCTTAACGAGTGGCAACAAAAGTGGTTTAGCAAGATACAGGCCTATGATTTTGACATTGAGTATGTCAAAGGAAAAAAGAATGTGGTTGTTGATGCCCTTTCTAGGAGACCTTTCCTTTGCTCATTGAGTGAGATATCAACAGATTGGAAGTCTCAACTTCTAGTTGAGTATTCCAAGTCTACCCTTGCATGCGAGATCGTGGATAGACAGATCCAGGATGATAGATATCGAGTTGTGGATGAGGTGATCTATTATAAGGGCAAGATATTCCTAGTACCTGAGTCCAATCTCAAACAACAAATACTATGGGCCATTCATGACACACCTACAGTAGGGCATCTAGGTTTTGTCAAAACCTACAGACATGTTAGAGAGAGATTCTCATGGAAGGGTCTCAAAGATGATGTCATGCAATATGTCAGAGAGTGTTTGACTTGTCAACAAAACAAGTCTGAGTACACCTTTCCAGCAAGACTCCTTCAACCTTTGCCCATCCCAGAGCAGAAGTGGGAGAGTATATCTATGGACTTCATTACAGGTCTTCCGAAGGTTCATGGACGAGATTGCATATTTGTGGTGGTTGATAGGCTAACCAAATATGCACACTTCTATGCTATATCTTCTGATTATTCAGCTCTATAGGTGGCAGAGTTGTTCTTTTGGGAGGTGTTTCGCTTGCATGGTCTTCCTAAGACCATAGTCAGCGACCAAGATAGTAGGTTTCTCAATGCTTTTTGGTAGGAGCTTTTCCGACTTGCTAGTACTGAGTTGACACCAAGCACCAGCTATCACCCTCAAACAGATGGGCAGACAGAGATCATCAATAAGTGGGTTGAGGGTTACCTTCACAATTATGTTGCAGGACAACAACGTACCTGGATTAGGTGGTTGTATTTGGGAGAATACTGTTATAATACCACTTATCATATGTCAATTGGCATGTCTCCATTCAGGGCATTGTATGGATATGAGGCACTATCTTTTATGGACTTGGCTTTTGATGACAATAGAGCTCCTCGGGCCAAAGAGTTATTGCAGGACACTTAGAACATCCTTAAGGTACTTAAGGATAACATTCAGCAGGCCCAAAATCAGCAAAAATTGTATGTTGATAGACACCGTGTGGAGAGAACTTTTGAGGTAGATGACTTGGTTTTCTTGCGCCTTGTTGTGACCTTTTCACACATCGCCCCATTGCAAATGGGGACCCCCTGTTTTTTCTTTTTTGCCTTGGCGTCGCAACTGCTTATCACTTGTCTTTTTACAATGAGGTCATCATTTTGAGGGTTTCAAGTCAGTCTTCTGAGAGTCATCTGAGCCAAGTTAATAATCCATGCTTGAATCAATGCGTAAACGTCATGGAAGTGCTCAGAAGGCCTAGGAAACGAAGATCGCCTGTGCATTCGGCCAATTCTGACACTTCCTATTTTTTATGGAATCTACTTTTTTGCTTTTTTTCATTTTTGGCATTTTTGGACCAAACGAGGTTCCCTATTTTTTAGGGTTTTGCTTTTTCTATTTTTGGAAGGGTCTCGAATTCCAAAAATCCACTTAGAAGTTCGAAAAACTCGATAGAACTCTCAAAAAATCAAAGAGAAAATTGAAAAATCATTGAAAAATCTGGAAAAATCAGCAGAAAGCATGAGAAAATCAGACTGAAAGTATCAAATTCTGGAAAAATCAGTCCAAAATCAATCAGATCTGAGCAAAAAAATACCTGAAAAATCAACCCAAAAAGAGTGAAATTCATGAAAATCTGGCTAAGTTTGAGAAATTCGCCACCATGAAGAAGGTCCTTGAAAGGAGGGACGAAGGAAGGAATGTCTGGAAGTCTTCAAAGTCTGCCCAACACTAAGGAGGGGATGGCAAGGACTATGGAAAGTCCGCCCAGCACAAAGGAAGAAATGTCTAAGATCCTCTAAAGTCCGCCCAGCACAAAGGGAGTAAATGCCAAGACCTTCCAAAATTCGCCACACTTTGGCAAGAGGTCTTTGAACTCCGCCCAAGCCTTGAGGGGTTAGGAAAACACCCTTGGAAGTCCGCCACACGCTTGCCAAAAGGTTGGAAAGTCCGCCTAGGCACATGGGAGAGAAAAAAGTGAAAATTTCACTAAGTATTGGTGCCTAGTAAGGAAAATTTCGAAAATTAGCCTAAGTACAAGAGCCTAAAAGGGTGGAAAATCGAAATTTTGGCTAAGTGTTGTAACATTTCCAAGAGATAAAGTGTTAAGATAAGTGCTAAAAGGTTTGGAAGTCCGCCATGTTCAAAGAGATGATGTCCAAGACCATAGAAAGTCCGCCCTCACCTTGTCCAAGTGCTTGGAAAGTCCGCCATGGTCTATGAAGGGAGAAAATTACGATTTTTGCTAAGTGTTTGGTGCCTAGTCAAGAGAAATTTGAAAATTTTCCTAAGTATAGAGGCCAAAGGATGAAAAATTAAGATTTTTGGCTAAGTGTTATGGCATTTTCAAAGAGGAAAAGTGTTTGAACTTGAAAGGAGAGTGCTAATGAAAATTCGCAATGGCATGTGGAAAGTGGAAAAGACTTTGGGAAGTCTGCCTAGGCCAAGGCAAAGAAAAAAATGAAGTGTGCCTAGCATGAAAATGGAAGAGAAATTTAAAAATCGCCTAAGTATGGATGTTTGGAGAAAATGTTAAAAATTTGACAAATTTAGCTAGAGGAAAATGCACAAGGCAAAGAGAAAGGAAAGATCGCCCTTTGGCTAAGGAGGATAAAAATTTGTCAAGCAACATGGAATTTTGCCTAGGGAGGACATCCAGACCAAGACTTTGCCTAAATTAAATTCGCTCGAGCGAGAGAAAATTTGACTTTGGCAGAATAAAATATGCCCAGTGCAATTAAAAGTTCGCCATGGGAGGGAAAAATAAGGATCTAGCATAACATTTGTCGACGAAATGGCTAAAATTTTGACTCGGCTAGACGAAAATGGGAATAAAACTGAAAAATAAACTTTTAGCTAGAGAAAATGGAGAGGAAATCAAAATAGCCATGGGTCCAACACAAATAGGTTGGAATAAATTAAAATATTTTAATATTTTAATAATTTATTTCCAATACTCAGAAATATGAAATGCCTTGGACAAAATAATGGATGGAAAGGCAAGCTTCAAGTCTGCCCAAGGTGAAGATGTCCAGCATGAAGCAAAGTCTGCCCAAGGATGGATGTCCAAGACAAGTGCAAAGTTCACTTGGAGAAGGTATGTCCAGACATCCATAAGATCCGCCAAGTACAATGGCAAACATGATGCAAAGTCCGACCTAGACCAAGAAAAGAAATGTCAAAGTGTTGAAAAAGTTCGACTTCTCCCTAGAGATGTTTGTCCAAAGTGGCTTGAAGTTTGACTTAGGCCAAGAGAGAAAACATCCAAGCTCATGTGAAGTCCGCCCAAGGAGAGGATGAGAAAATTGGCTAAAACTCAGAAAAATGGCTAAGTGTTGATACCTTGGGGAGAAGAATTCACTAAGTGTTGGACAGAAAACAGGAAGGCTGAAGAGGAGTAAAGAAGAAATGAATAAAATCCTTAGCACAAGCCAAATTCAGAATTGAAGGCAAATCCACAGGCAAAGTTCGTTCGAGCATGGAGATGGCCAAAATCTTGGCTAAGTGTTGAATGGTCCAGATGAGGATGTTACAAAATGAACCTGAATAGCCAAAATTTGGCTAAGTCTGGGAAATACTTCACAGAGGAAATTCCAACTTCCTCCATTGTGGCGAAAGCACAAAGGCATTCTTCTCCAAATTCAAGACACTTGAAAGAATATCCAGACATCTTGGAAGGATTTCATCTACAATCCCAGACCTATTGAAGCAATCCGGGCAACTTCTTGAAGGGTTTCATCTCCTGAAGAATTAAAGACAAGCTTCCAATCAGAATTAGATGGTGACAAGAAGAAGTGTTCTAAACAAATTTTCATACTTAGACAAATTCTCGACACAAATTGGAGAATTCAGAGAGGAAATCCAGAGGAATAACATCAACCTAGTTCAAGCAGGAGGAATTTCAAAGCAACCAACTTCAAGCCCAGATACCTCCTCCAAGGGGAGACTTCCAGACCTCAAAGATTCCAGTACAGGTGAGAGGAAGAAATCAAAGTCTCAAAAGGAACTCCAAGATCTAAGCTAGGAAGGAACAAGCACAAAGGACAGAGTCATCGGCAAGGAAAATATTCTAAGGCAAGTGCGTGGAAGAAAAAAGAAGCGACCAAGGAAGGCATCCAACACGCTGAGGTGGCGCCTCATCATCTTCCAACCAATCAAATTGTTCCAAATCAACATGCAACAACATTCTATTTTATTGTTGATTTATATTTAGCAAAAAGGGACAAGTGTCCTCGAATGAAATTTTCTCATTGGTCGAAAGTGACAAACCCTAATTAGGGTTTTATTTTGTAATCTCGGTCGTTGATCTGAAATCAATCTTGGCCACTGAATTGTAATTGGGGAGCCTATAAATTGAGCTCGCCCTTCATTTGTAAAGGTGTGGAGATAGTATATGAGATTGTTGCATTGAGACTATTTCGAATAATAAAAGCTCTTATGCATGATTTGCTTTGAATAACTTTTATTGTCAAATAGTAAGCGAGGTTGCATATCTTCTTCCGCCATAGATTAAAGTTAGAATTAAGCTAAATAGAATTTGCTTTTGAAAGTTGGTTAAGTGAATGAGGGATTGATCGTATCGATTCAATGGTGAAGTATTGCTCATACTTTCTTTGAATGGATGATTTGCATTCGATGCGTAAAGTTAGCCTGAGCGTATAATCGTGGAAGCTTAACTTCAGCCTCATTCGAGGTTTGAAAATTATAATCACACACCCTTGAAGATTGCACCCACTTTGCGTATGTTGTCCCGCAGGAGGCGAAACAAAGTGTGGTTTATTTCCTTTCGCCTGAATCTTTACTGTCTCTCAAATTCCTAGGCATAGAATAGATTCTCTGAACCTTTATCCTTTTGCTATTTTTTTTGAGATCCAAATTGAAGTCCTAATTGAGAAGCCTTTAATGATAAATCCGCCTAAGTCCCAAACTTGTGAAAAGTTCTTTAACGTAAGTCCCCTTGTTTATTACCAGCAAATCACAATGCCTATTGAGCTTATCCACACGTCGAGACCCGACAAAAGAAACCTTGGAATCACCATATGATCTTCTTGCAATCTTAGCATACGCGGTGGTTTTTCAAGAGAGGATAGAGTGTCTCTGGACATTTTATTCTGTGTGTTTGGTGGATGATAAAACGTACACCAACATGCCTCCAGCCCTATAGACAGAGTACCTTGAAGAGAAGCGGTGTAGAAAAACTCAAGCCAAGGTTCTATGGCCCCTACAGGATCATCAAGAGAGTTGGGGAGGTAGCATATGAGCTTGATTTACCAGCAGGTAGCAAAATCCATAATGTTTTCCATGTGTCTTGCCTCAAAAAGGCATTGGGAAAAGGCATTGGGACAGCATGTAGTTGCTTCACCAGTTCTTCCACCCCTTGATGAGGAAGGAACATTGATAACTAGAAAAGAGAATGAGTTGAGTGTTTGGAATGATAAACTTGGCTGGAAATGTCTGATAATACGTTGTTGCAGCCTTTTGGAGGATGTAGCCACCAAAATCTCCACAAAGATGATGATGAAGTTAACTTGTAATCTGCTGCAATAAAAATCTGTGTATGTCTGAAGGTAGAAATCGCCCAAAATGCCTTCTTTGTCAAGCAACCTTCTTGAAATCTCCTCTTCCACCAATCGAAGTCTTAATCTGCCACTGGAGTTGTGCAAAATGCAATCTGGTTGAGCTCAATGGTGAGTTTTTGTTTGAAATCACCTCACAAGGTGGTATGGGAACAACACCAAACTACTGAATTCAAGGGAGCAGCACCTTGAACTGTCTGAAATCACTTTCAGTCAAGAGATATCTCTTAGCAAATAAGGAATCACAAATTAGCATGTCTTCCCATTTACCCCAGCCTCCTTTAAATAAGACCTTAAGGCAAGGCCACCCTAGGGTCTAGTTTCTAGAAGGTTCTGGCCCTTCTAGAAGATTCTAGTTCTTCTAGAAACATCTTGTAACCCTTCTAGAAGATTCTAGTTCTTCTAGAAACATCTTCTAACCTTTCTAGAAGATTACAGGTTCAAACTGCAAACCTTTTCTTTCAATTTGCTGGTCTGAAAGTTTTAGACTTGTTTTTCACTTATGCCTTCAATAAGAACTTATTATATCATGAAGTTTGAAAGTAATAATGTCAGAGAATGAACTTGAATACAGATTTTTCTTTGTGAACAGTCAAGATGATCATAAACAACATACCCAGCAAGAAAACATATTCTCTTAATTTAACCAGAAGCTGGTTACAATAGTAAATACTGAAAATTACAATCTATAGGTCTGATTTTAAGTTCCAGACCTTCAATGATGCCCAGTTTGTGCTCAAAGCACTAGATTAAACCCTAGCTACTAGAAAAGAGAATGAGCTGAGTGTTTGGAATGATAACCTGGCTGGAAATCTCTGATAATACGCTGTTGCAGCCTTTTGGAGGATGTAGCCACCAAAAATCTCCACAAACAAATTCTTGAAGTTCTTAGCAAATCTGAAGGCGTCCAAATGTGAGTTTGGACTACCAAAGATTCTCTACTTGGGCCATGTAATTGGTGCTACTGGAGTTCAAGTGTACCAGGAGAAGATCCGAGCCATAATGGATAGGCCACCTCCAAGGAATGTCTCTGATTTGCAAGGTTTCTTGGGATTATGCAGTGACTATAGAAGATTTGTAAAGGGGTTCTCACAGTTAGCGGCACCTCTAACAGATCTTACCAAGAAGGAAGCTCTATGCATATGTTCTCTAAAGAACATGGTGTATTGGGTGGTTTCGCATTTATTGGCGAAGGAATTACTGTTGCCACTGGAGCTGCGTTTATGTCAAAGTATAAAAAAGAAGTTATGAAGGATGATAAATCTGACAGTGTCACTGTTGCATTTTTTGGAGATGGTACCTGTAACAATGGCCAGTTCTTTGAATGCTTGAATATGGCTGCCCTTTGGAAGCTTCCTATTATATTTGTGGTGGAGAACAATCTATGGGCTATTGGAATGTCTCATCTTAGAGCTACTTCTGATCCAGAAATCTGGAAGAAAGGACCAGCATTTGGCATGCCAGGAATTCATGTGGATGGTATGGATGTGTTGAAAGTAAGAGAGGTAGCCAAGGAGGCTATAGCCAGAGCAAGAAAGGGTGATGGACCTACTCTGGTTGTATATGAGACATATCGGTTTAGAGGACATTCTCTTGCTGATCCGAATGAGCTCCGTAATCCTGCTGAGAAGGCTCACTATGCAGCAAGAGACCCAATTGTGGCTTTAAAGAGTTACCTGATTGGGAACAATCTTGCCAATGAATCAGATCTTAAGTCAATTGAAAAGAAAATTGATGAGCTGGTTGAAGAGGCTGTTGAATTTGCAGATGCAAGTCCTCTCCCTGAGCACGGTCAGCTTCTGGAAAATGTGTTCGCAGATCCCAAAGGATTTGGGATTGGCCCAGATGGGAGGTATAGATGTGAGGAACCAGGGTTTACTCAAGGCACAGCTCAGGTCTAAATTTAGATGACAAACTTTTTAAATTATTTGATTAAGGATAAAGATTTTTCAGGATGGAGGCTTCAATACTTAAAGGTGATCTCAATGTTCATTGCTATGTAAATGAATTATCTCCACGAGCTAAGGGATGTTATCTGAGTCCCTTTTGAATGGTAATCTGCAAATAAATTGTCGTTGCAACTTAGTTAGATCCTTGCTAAATAAATCCTTTGAAATAAATCTTTTACCTTTCGTAAGGAATCATCATGTTTCTCAGTTTCTTTATTGAGCCAAACCATATTTGATCTTTTCTTCTGAAAAGGCTCAGGTACTGGTAGTGAGTTATAGATATTTGTTTTACAAGAATAACTTTCTTGTCTCATGAATTCCTGTCCTTTGAGAATTACAGTCTGGTTAGTGAATGTGTATGACATCCATTGATTGAGAGCTTGAGAACCCATAACCATAACCAAGTCATATTCATCAATTTCATTATGACAAACTTGATGGTTGAAATGCTTTTATCAGGAAATTCAATATCAACATAGGCAATTAATAATGAATGGGCTTCATTATTCTTTCCTCCAAAGCATATCTATGTTTTTTTTTTGAATCCATTTATCAGATGGAAAAGCAAAATACCTTCTATGTTGATTGATGCACCTATGTCTACCAATGTGGCAAGATTGTAGCTTTTGATACCTTTGAAATGGACTGGAAGTAGAATGATCGGGCTGATGGCCTTCATCATTCTGACTGCATTTGGAAGAGTAATTTCTTCATCAGACTCTGCTTCTTTCTTTATCATTTCTTCTAGCTCTGGTGTGTACTGGGCACGCGAGCTAGTGTTTTTTGAAATTATGACAGAGGATCTCCTTCCCCTGGAAAACGAAGACTGACGTGGATCAGATTTATAAAAGATTTCTTCCATGAAGTCCTCAAGAGCCGATTCTTGAGTGACTTTCTGTTTCTTGATCCATTCTTTCTTTGTCTCAGAGCTCTGTAAGCTCCCGAGTGGCTTGTTGAATAACTGTTTCAAGCTTATGAATTCGCTGATGACGCCATTGACATCTTGCTTGAACAGTAGAATGGTCAGATCGAGGAGTTCTGATTTGAGCTTTCTTGGAAAGGCGTTCCTTTCACTGGTCTTCTTGTTGATTGATTTGAAGTTCTAATTGGGTAATTTCTCTGATAAGGGCAGAGATCTTGTCCCTTCTTTCAAGCCAGGTGCCATATCCACCGAAGAGTGCTTTCCACTGGCTTTCCAATTCTTGAAGCTCATTTTTCTTGCCAGTGAGCTTTGCTTGAGGAGATTGGAAGTATTTATACTGATGACCAAGCAAGTATATATTTGACTTCAGATTCTTCACCCGATTCTTCTTTGATGAAGTAATAGGGTTCCTGTTCTTTGAATGCATCATAGTATTCAAATTTGAAGTCTGAATCAGGAAACTCGATATCCCCATCATGACTAGGATAATCATGGAGATAGATGTATTCGCCTTCATAGACCTGCATATCAAGCAACATGTTAACTTTCTTTTTATTTAAATCTCTGAGGACACTTGTTAGCATAGTGTTGTCTTTTACAGATATAACAGGTTGGCTTAAATTTTCCTTTATGGTGTTTTTTCTTTCTGAAGAATCCTTTTCTTTTGCTTTTGTAAGGACCCCTTTTCTTTTGGAATGTCAGTATAGGATAGTTGCAGCTTTTCTCCGTTTCTTCATACTTTTATGGCTATGGTGATCCTTTTGAAATAGCTTTCAATCACAACCATAATCTTCTGGCATTTGTTTGCAAATAGATGCAAAGATTAATGGTTTGACCATTTTCAGTTTTCTTTAGGCAAGTTCTTCTTTGTAGACACCTTTGTTAGCTTCTTCAATAAACTGAACTAGTTCTGCTTAGGACACAGAAGAAAGTTTCATATTATTATTCTTTGCAGAATATTCTAACCATTTTTCCCAATAAAATTCTTTGGCATTTGGGAAACCTTTTAGAAAGTGTTCTGCCGTTTCTGCACTGAATAGATATCCACTATTGAAATAATGTGTATACATATCTTTGAAATATCAATCTATCTGGGATATATCACAGCACCGAGCTTCCATAAAGGCATTTAGATGCTAATCCTTAAGTGTTTTGACACTTCCTACAAATTGCTTCATTAACTCATTGCCAATTGCTTGTATCCCTTGGAGGACTATGTCTTCAAGAAAAGGAAATGACAGGCATCATTCATTGTCTTCGCACATGGAGGCACTATCTTCTAGGCGTACCGATCGTTGTCAAGACTAACAACATCAGTTCAACATATTTCAAGACTCAAGCGAAGCTTATCCCTAAGCAGGCTAGATGGTAGGAATTTCTAGCCGAGTTCAACTACAAGATCCTCTACAACCCCGGCAAGCAGAATGTTGTAGTTGATGCTCTAAGCAAAAAGACACAGTTGATGACAGTAGCGTGTGAGTTCGACGGAGTTGCACCCAGTGCAAGCTAGGTTACTCTCTCACTAGAAATGGTCGAGAACATCAAGCAAGGCTTCGTGGAAGACCCACAAGCTGCAGAATTGTGGAAACAATGCAGGGAAGGAAAGACCTGCAAGTACAGTGATAAAGGAGGACTCCTGGTCTTCACACAAGACAGAGTTTACATTCCCAAATACAGGAGTCTACAAAGAGATCTAATGCATAAGTGCCATGACAGACCGTGGGCTGGCCATCCGGGACAAAAGCGAACTCTTGCACTCCTAGAAAGAGGGTTCTATTGGCCATAGATGAGAAAGGATGTAGATGACTATGTCTGCAGTTGTCTCATATGTTAGCAGAACAAAGTTGTGACGCAGTCTCCGGGAGGCTTGCTCCAACCCCTACCGGTTCCGATATGACCTTGGGCTAGTGTGTCAATGGACTTCATTACTAGCCTGCCCAGAGTCAAAGGTTATACAAGCATAATGGTTGTAGTTGATAGATTCTCTAAATACGAAATTTTTGTTCCATGCAAAGCAATATACAGAGCAAAGGAGGCTGTCGATTACTTCTACCGGAACATGGTCAAACATTGGGGAGTCCCACTTAGCATCATTAGTGATCGGGACGCCAAATTCACATCAAACTTCTGGGCAAAATTGTTCAAACTCATGGGGACAAAGCTTCTCATGTCAACTGGCTACCACCCCCAGACCGACTGTCAAACCGAGCACGTCAATGCGGTGTTGGAAGACTATCTGAGACACTTTGTTTGGTCCAACCAATCCGACTGGCCCAAGTTGTTGGACTCCGCGCAGTTCTGCTATAACTTACAAAAATCAGGTTCAAGTCAGTACTCGCCATTTCACTTGGCAACTGGCCAACAGCCGTTGACCCCGCATACAATTCTCAGTGGTTACATTGGAAAGAGCCCCGAAGCAGCAGAGCACCTCAGGGACTGGCAAGACAGAGTTGATTTGGCACCCATCATCTGGTCAACGCTGTAGAGAGAATGAAAAGGTATGTCGACACGAGCAGATGTGCCGTAGATTTCAAGATTGGAGATAAAGTTCTCCTCAAGATGGACTTGAATCAGTTTAGACTACCGAAGGGTCTGAGTCATGCTCTCACCAGAAGGTTCGACGGGCCTTATGAGATCATTGGAAAAGTAGGGAAGGTAGCCTACATGATCAAGCTTCCAAACCACATGCGAGTACACAACGTGTTCCATGTGAGCCAGCTTAGACCACATCACCCAGATGGTGTGGACCCAAGCAAAAACATTCCTAACTGAGGGCCAACAAATGTCTTGGACAGGCTTGAAGTACAGATAAAGGAAATGCTTGCGATGAAAGAGCGCAGAGTTGGAGACTACAGGTGGAAGGAATTCTTAGTGCACTGGCAGGGCCAGCCCAGGGAGACAGCTTCATGGGAAAAAGAAGAGAGCCTGTGGAAGTTCGAAGACAAAGTCTTGGAGTTCTTGGAAAAGGACTCCCAAGCAAACATCAGATAAGCCCCGAAGGAGTCGGGCACATTCTTCGCGCCCATTCAACAAGGGACGAGCGTGCAGGCGTTGGGGACGTCGCCCATCTTTAAGTGGGGGAGAATGTAAGGGGAATGTGTGTTCACCCTAGGGTCGCACGAGCTCTAGTCTCGTTGCAGCCGAGCGCAGTTCCAGCCAGGAGCTCACACCCTTGTTCCAATAAGGCGAGCATGTTGGGTGAGTCGAACCCATGACCAAAATCGAGTTGACATCCCATGTCAAAGAGTCCGCTAGGGACTCAGGAGCCGGAACCCAAGTTCCCAAGTTGCACCAGATCAGACTTGCGTGCACACCAAGTCGGACACCACCAACGTGGACGCCGGATGCCTTAGCCATTCGTATCAAGCCGGACCACCCAAGTGTGGGACGTAGTCCAACATGGACTCATCCGTGGTTGCAAACACAATGAGCTCTAAGGTTGGAAGCACTTCCTAAGTGCTGGGGTTAGCTAAATGGATTGACATTGTAGGCACATGACAAAAGGCAGACTTTGGGGGATTCGCCCATTTCTCGGTGTCATCCTACCGTGGCATAGGATTCAAACAAATAGCTTATATAGGGGAGCATACATCCTCGAAGTAGTTGAAACACTACACCCACATTCAAAGTCGCCAACAAGCCCTCAAAGTGAAGGTCCATACTGCAGTGAATGCTCCCATTGGAGAGAGTTCCAAAAAGTGCAAAGCAAAGCGCTACGTTGAGGTTAGCCTAGTCTCAAGAAGTGAGGCCTTGGTTGTGGACAGGGTAAGCCATCGTGTAGCTCGATTGGGAGAACACGGTGCACCTACTTGAAGATCAACAGTATCATCAACATCCAGAATCATCAGCATTCAGAACAGTAAGAGCTAGTCAGTTAGTTCAGTTAGCAGAGGTTTCACGTGAAGGGATCAACAGCATCCTGAAGAGTGTCTGTGTTGATAAGGGTAGTTGTTCCATTGAGTCCTACTTAGTGTTTTATATCAAGTGGCCCCAACGCCATCTCTATTGTAATTGAGCCCGAGGGTTTTCTATCAATAAAGAAGCTTGCATATTTACCCTACATTCGGATCAGTAGCCAACCCGGGCTAAGGATTTGTGATTACCTATCGGTTTAGTGCAAACCCTTGCACTCGAGTCGTGATTACCATTCCGCTGTGTGAAAGAAAGAACTCGGTTGCATTCATAGGCGTAATTCGAATTGGTCGGAAAGAGCTGGTATCCCTTGCAGCAGCTCAAGTAGGCTAAAAGCGGTGCCGTGCGAGGTTGGAAGTGTGCGAAAATAGTGTAGAAAGCTAGCCTCGTGACAGTAATGTAAGGGGAATGCGTGTTCACCCCAGGGTCGCACGAGCTCTAGTCTCGTCGCAGTTCCAGCTAGGAGCTCACACGCTTGTTCCAATAAGGCGAGCATGCTGGGTGAGTCAAACCCATGACACGAATTGAGTTGACATCCCATGTCAAAGAGTCCGCTAGGGACTTAGGAGCCGGAACCCAAGTTGCACCAGATCAGACCTACGTGCGCACCAAGTTGGACACCACCAGCGTCGACGCCAGATGCCTTAGCCATCCGTATCAAGCCGGACCACCAGAGCGTGGGACGTAGTCCAACATGGACTCATCCATGGTTGCAAACACAATGAGCTCTAAGGTTGGAAGCACTTCCTAAGTGTTGGGGTTAGTTAAATTGAACGACATTGTAGGCACATGACAAAAGGCAGACTTTGGGGGATTCGCCCATTTCTCGGTGTCATCCTACCATCGCCTAGGATTCAAACAAATAGCTTATATAGAGGAGCATACATCCTCGAAGTAGTTGAAACACTACACCCACATTCAAAATCGCCAACAAGCCCTCAAAGTGAAGGTCCATACTGCAGTGAATGCTCCCATTGGAGAGAGTTCCAAAAAGTGCAAAGCAAAGCGCCGCGTTGAGGTTAGCCTAGTCTCAAGAAGTGAGGCCTGGGCTGTGGATAGGATAAGCCATCATGTAGCTCGATTGGGAGAACGTGGTGCACCTACTTGAAGATCAACAGTATCATCAGCATCTAGAATCATCAGCATTCAGAACAGCAAGAGCTAGTCAGTTAGTTCAGTTAGCAGAGGTTTCACGTGAAGGGATCAACAGCATCTTGAAGAGTGTCCGTGTTGATAAGGGTAGTTGTTCCATTGAGTCCTACTCAGTGTTTTATATCAAGTGGCCCTAGCGCCATCTCTATTGTAATTGAGCCTGAGGCTTTTCTATCAATAAAGAAGCTTGTATATTTACCCTCCATTCGGATCAGTAGCCGACCCAGGCTAAGGATTCGTGATTACCTATCCGTTCAGTGCAGACCCTTGCACTTGAGTCGTGATTACCATTCCGCTGTGTGAAAGAAAGAACTCGATTGCATTCATAGGCGTAACCTGAATTGGTTGGAAAGAGCTTGCACCCCTTGGAGTAGCTCAAGTAGGCTATGTTGGCGTTTAAATTCGCACCTCTGGAATGCGTATTTGAAACAGACAGCTATGCACAGATAAACTGCTCTTCAAATTAGGAGGGGAAGCTCCCTCTTGCTGATGGTGTTTGAAAGAAAGCAAACTAAAACTAAGTTGCCTATCTTTTTTGATCAGCTTAGAGCACAAGGTTTATTAAACACAAACGCCGTAGTTGAGATTTTCTAATTTAAGAAGTTCAACTACGACTAACTTAAACTAAAGACGTTTCTAACTTCTCAAGTAATAAGCAGAGCAAGAGAAACTAGAAATGAACAAGGTAGATTTTCTGACAAAATACTTCAATAAACTATCTCTCAACAAACATCTACACACTTCAATGTAAGTTGAAATCAAGATCATAAATGTAGAACATAAATAACGGAAATATGAGATGTTATATCAAGGCAAAGGAGGCTCATGATTTTATTACTTAAACTTCTGGAACAAAACTCACTTCTAACATGCCTGGAACAAGAAATTGCAGCTAAAGAGGCTTGCAATCTTGTTCTTACACAATAGAAACAGCAATCACACTAACTCCTTGTTGGCTAAAGAGGCTCAACAATTTGCTATCACAACACAATTGAACAACACTTGAATAACAAATAGAAGGCGCAATAGGCTCAGCGTTTTGTTATCACTAGCATGGTTAAAGAAACTAATGAGCAAAGGCTCTTATTTATAGACAAGCAGAAGAGTAGGGAACCCTAAAATCTCCTTGCTTTCACAATTTAGGGCTTGCTCAGCAAGCAAGCTTTATTACTAAATCTAGAAAGAAGATAAACATCTAACACCTAAGAAAGCAGAAAAAGCGGGAAACGCCAACTATTACATTTATCTTCTTTCTCTTCTCAAAGAATGGATAAGAATTATTCCAAGAATAGAAAGAAAGAGGGAAAGAAAGCTTCTAGAAGAAATATGCTTTAAAGCTTGATCACATCCACTAGAAAATTAGAAATTGTGTCCCAATTCGGTGCATCTATGCCCTCAATAGCAAAACACCGCTTTTCTAGAATATCTTCAACAGATCTCAGGAAATCTTCGACCTCATTGGCCGCTTTCTCGAACTTTGCTGACATCATCGAAATATGACCTATCCTTCCGCCAACTGGATTGCAACTGCGAACAACATTCTGAAATTGATCTTGCACTTCATCAAGCCTGACGTTCTTTGGCAAAGTCTTATGTTTTTCTTTCATCCATCTTTGTGCAATCTTCTTACTATATTTATCTTTGTGCATCTCCCATATCCTTTCACATTCACCCTTTGAGATAGTAACGCTTTCAGGCCATGGGGGAATGGAAAAACACTTCTCGATCATATCAAGCTTCAGACTGCAAATTAATCTACCATCGGCTGACTGGATCTCCCTGGTAGCCGGGTTGTAATGTTTGATGCAAGCGATTACGAACTCAAGACTCTGAACTGCTATAGGAATAGACGCTGCTGCGAGGAGTCCAGAGTGTCCTAGGTTCCTAATTGAGGTGTTGCCTGGCATGTAAATCAAACACCGGCTTGATATGATGCAAGTTTGTCTCAGCGGTTTTGATGTAATCATGATAGAGGGCTAATTTAGTCTTGAAAACATTGGGAGTGTACTCCATTTCGGAAAATTTGAAGAATGACTGTAAACTCGCCTAGGTCCAGACATGTTCTGAGCAACTTCTATTTTTAGAATGCTGATTTTCTTCACTCCAACGGACAAATTTTTTAAATTTTTTTCTGAGATATGGGTTTTGCTCAGAATTTCGTTGCAAGACAACCCAAATTGACTGCTTTTGAAAATTTTGAATTTTAACTGAAAAACAGCAAACCCTAATTTCTTCAATTTTTTCCTGAAAAAAGCTGGCACCTGGGTTTTGTTCAGAATATGATTAGAAATGGACCCAGTTGATTAGATTTGCAAAATATTGATGGCTGATCGAAAAAGCAGCCAACCCTAGAATTTGAAACTTTCTTAAAAAAAGCTGTGATATGGGTTTTTTTCAGAAGACTGATTTGAGAAGACCCAGATGGTTGAAAACTGAATGCACTGAGGATTTCACTGACATGCAAACAAAAAGCAGCTCCTGCAACTTGATGAAGTTCTTGAAAATTTCTTCAGAAGAATAAGGTGAAAAGACCCAGATGGCTGAAAAATGGAAAACCTTGGCCTTCTCCTTGAAAAACTTGATCTTCTGGATGAAAAAGCATGAAAAAGCAAGGGTTTAAGTTGCTGGTCTGAAAATTTTGATGAAAAACCAGCAAATATGAATTCTTGAATCATAATTTTTTTTCAAACTTGCTGCTCCAACTTCTCCTTTGAATGCTACCTGCAAAAATAATAAAAATTACATTGAAGAGAGGTGTTAAATAGACTTAGGGTTTTGTTTTAGTTTTGCTTTCTTTTGCTTTCATCTTTAGAAACCCTACAAATCTTTTTTCATTGAACTTGGACGCCCATGCTTCATCTTGTAATTTGGAACTTTTTGAAAACTTTGCAAATTTTCCTAAGGCATGAGAAGTTGGGCGCCCTTCTTCTCTAGGGGCGCCCACTTCAAGCAGTGTTAGCCAATTTTTTGATATTTCCAACTTTTCTTCATTTTGACCCCCTACTTCGCCTCTGATTTTCGGCTTACAGATTAATTTGATGAACGAGTTGGATGATTCATCATGGAGCGTGATTGATTATGAGAAGATTGGTCTGGAGGCATCTCTGGCTAAAAACTTCATTTCGACCTTCGAATTCATGGGAGCCTTTTTTCTCCAGGGGCGCCCATTTTGTCTAGAGTTAGCCATTTTCACGATCTTCAATTTCTTGATTACCTCCTCTTCTACAGATGATCATGTTGAATCGGGTGACTTAGGCGTCAGATTGACTGATGATTATACTCGTTGCGTAGCTGATGAAATATTAGGAGGGGTCTTCTGAGATGAACTTCGCCAAACAGTGAAGTTTAGGCCCTCAAAAGCTTGGGCACCCCTGGCAAGCTGGGGCGCCCAAACTCACCAGAGTTAGTTTATTTTCCACTTTTTCTTGTTTGCTTCTGAATCTCAGTTTTTAACCCTCGTCAGACCCTCCTTTTAGCTCCTCGTATCTAGCGATTGCGAACTCTGATTGACGCGCTAGATATCTCATTAGAAAGCTGGATCAACTGTGAAGACATTATGTTAGAGACACTTTTGTGAATTCATTTGTTTAGCCCCTTGAAATCTTGGGCGCCTTTTCTCTCCTGGGGCGCCCAAACCTTCCAGACTTGGTCATTTTTTCATCTGATTTCATCTTCAAGTTCACACCCTCATTCTGTATCCTTGACTTCGATCTGAATTTGCCAGAGGATGACTAGTCGATTGATCTGACGGAGACAGGCGTGGTGAAGCTAGTTGAATACTGAAGAGATCGAGCATATTCTCAAACCCTAACTGCTGAGTTAGGTGCTTCAAAACGCTGGGCGCCCTTCTTCACCAGGGGCGCCCAAAGTTACCAGACTTAGTCAAATTTTGATAATTTTCATGTTCTTTCATTCTGACTTCTGTGTGAATCCTCTCTGTTAAGCCTTGGATTCCGGACGACTGGATGATCTGTTGACTGCACCGTCGGACTTGTCGCGGAGCTGGCAGAGAACTGAACAACTTTGGTTGGAAGCATGAACCCTAAATTCATCATTTAGTGCCCTAAAAAGATGGGTGCCTATTCTCTTCTGGGGTGCCCAAGTCAACCAGTGTTAGAAAATTTTCACATTTTTTCACTTTCTTCTTCATTCTTCGTACTTGCTCACCAACTCACCTTCTGTTCAATGCTTTGAATGTTGAATCTGACGCCTGGCAACCGACTGACCTCCATTGATGACCTCAGAGCTCCTGATATGCTTCTGAAAAAAGCAAAATAGACCTAGTAGGGCAAAATTGATTATTTTGAGATTCCAACTGCACCAGCCTGATATGGATGTATTTTGAGCCAATCAAAATCAGTTTGGACCCTGACAGACCAACTTTCTATTTTTAGAAAGTTTTGCCAGTATCCGTTTCAAAAGAAACACAGAAAAACCTAGAAAACGTTACTAATTTTAGAAATTTTTTAAAAATAGCAGTTTTCCGAAAAAGTAGGGATGAAAAATTGAGATCTGGGTTTTGTAGGTTAAGCTGCTTTGAGCAGACCCAGATCGTCAGATTTTAAAATTTTTACGTTTTAACCCCTCATGCAAGACATGCACACCCACATTTTGACCTTTTTGACTGATTTAACAAGACTTTTACTCATTTCTTCAAAATATCTAAGTGTAACAAAAAGCGGTGCCGTGCGAGGTTGGAAGTGTGCGAAAAGAGTGCAGAAAGCTAGCCCCATGATAGTTGGTATCAGAGCCCAATCTCTCGATACGTCGAGTTGAGTACTCAGCCAGAGTACATGAATACTTCTAGAAGCGAGGTTCAAAGTTATTTTGTATCCACAAGATCTATGTCCATTGCAACAACGTCAGAAGGTCTGGGTGGCTTTGACGAGCGCAACCCGCAAGAGGATTATAATCCTCAATTGGATCAGAATCCTCAAGATGAGTAGTCGCCGTAGACGAGGGAATTCCGCGTGAATACCCGCTGCTCAAAAGCAAAGACCAAAGACCGACTAGCCGATTTGGAGAATTGGATAGAGTCCCTCGAGGACGTTGGATCAACATACAAAATATCTCAGTTGGAGGCCCAACTCTCCACACTGCAAAACCAAATGAGCGCTGGAGTAAGGGAACAACAGAGGATAGAGGACAACATGAAGTTCTCGAAGACCCTCATGACATCAATGTCGCAAGCAGGCTCGAGTTCCGGAGTCCAGGCTAAACGTCCAGCCGAGTATACCAGACAACGGGACGACAAGGTCCTAGAAAATTACTTTAGGGGTATGGAGCAGTTCTTGGACACAATGCCAGGGTTATCAGAAGAAGCCAAAGTCAAAACTGCTGCCACGTATCTAACAGATGCTGTGAGGCTCTGGTGGAGAAACCGAGTGGAGGATCTGAGAGCAGGAAAATTAGTGCCAGTGGTGGATACCTGGGCCAACTTTTAGGAAGCATTGAAGCTGTAGTTTAAACCCGAGAACTCTTCTTGGATTGCCAGAATGCGACTCATGGATTTGAAACACAATGGTAAGATGCGAGACTATATAAAGGCATTTACCACCTTGATGCTTGAGATCAAGGACATGTCAAAGCAAGATCAGTTATTTCAATTCATGAGAGGTTTACCACAGTGGGCTCAGACTGAGCTTAGGCGCGCTAATGTGCAGACCCTAGCTGCAGCCGTCACAGCTGCAGACCGATTATACGACTACACCAGTGAGTCGAGCAAAGAATCTGGGGGTCAGCAGAAATTCAGAAAGAAGTCTCCGTCCGCGTCAAAGGAAAGCAAAGACCTAGCGAAGTCAGGACAAAGCACTTCCACAAAGTCCAGTTCGAACACTAAGAAAGGATCTGGCAAAGGTTCAAACAAAGGATTAGATGGAGCCAAGTACAAGGGTACTGCGAGACCACCGCCGTCTCCGTGCTCCGTCTGTAAGAAAGGTCTTCTCCACTGGGCGGGAGATTGTTCAGAGAAGGTAAGGTTAAACACTACAGAAGGCTCAGCAAAAAGAGACGAGTCGACCACCGTAATGGGAGCTCTTGAGCTCGGTGCTCTCAACGCACTAGGTCAGACAAAGGCCACTCCGGCCAAACCGATGGACAAGCATAGGTTGTGTTTCGTGGATGTACACCTCAACGGGTGTCACGTCTCAGCATTGGTGGATTCAGGGGCCACCCACAACTACATATCAGCTATGAAAGCTCAAGCCATAGGGCTCAAGGTGCAGAAAGGCACCAACTCTACATTCAAAGCAGTGAGTTCCCCAGCAAAGAAGGTCTGTGGAGTCATCCGGGAGGTCTCCACTTGAGTTGGAACTTTTCACAACAAAATGGATCTATTGGCCATCGACATGAATGATTTTGATCTAATCCTAGGCCAAGAGTTTCTGAGACTCGGTAAAGTAGCAGTGATTCCTCATCTGGAGTCTCTAATGTTTATGGACCCTCTGCAGACATGCATGGTTAAAACAACAGAGCACAGACACAGTGGGAACAGTAAAGTGGTTTTAGCTCTAAGCATGAAGAAAGCTACTAAAAACAATCCCAAGGAACCTTTGTTCCTTGCTGCGTTGCTTGGAGGTTGGGATGAGACAGATGGTACGGCAGAGGCACCCATTCCAACGGCGATTAGTGAGATCATTCTTGAATTCGAGGACAGATGATCTCACTCATTGCCATTGGAATGGGTGCCTCTGCCGCACCATCTGTCTCATCCCAACCTCCAAGCAACGCGGCTAGGAACAAAGGTTCCTTGGGATTTTTTTTAGTCACTTTCTTCATGCTTAGAGCTGAAACCACTTGACTGTTCCCATTGTGTCTGCGCTCTGCCGTCTTAACCATGCATGTTTGCAGCGGGTCCATAAACATTAGAGACTCTAGATGAGGAATCACTGCTACTTTACGGAGTCTCAGAAACTCTTGGCCTAGGATTAGATCGAAATCATCCATGTTGATGGCCAATAGATCCATTTTGTTGTGCCAAGTTCATACTGAAGTGGGGACATCCCGGATGACTCCACAAACCTTCTTTGCTGGGGAACTCACTGCTTTGAATGTAGAGCTAGTGCCTTTCTACACCTTGAGCCCTATGGCTTGAGCTTTCATAGCTGATATGTAGTTGTGGGTGGCCCCTAAATCCACCAATGTTGAGACGTGACACCCGTTGAGGCATACATCCACAAAACACAACCTATGCTTGTCCATTGGTTTGGCTGGAGTGGCCTTTGTCTGACCTGGTGCTTTGAGAGCACCTAGCTGAAGAGCTCCCATTACGGTGGTCGACTCGTCTCTTTATGCTGAGCCTTCTGTAGTGTTTAACCTTACCTTTTTTGAACAGTCTCGTGCCTAGTGGAGAAGGCCTTTCTTACAGACGGGGCACGGAGACGGCGGTGGTGGTCTCGCGGTACCCTTGTACTTGGCTCCATTTGATCCTTTGTTTGAACCTTTGCTAGATCCTTTCTTAGTGTTCGAACTGGACTTTGTGGAAGTGCTCTGTCCTGACTTCGCTAGGTCTTTGCTTTCCTTCGACGCGAACGGAGACTTCTTTCTGAATTTTTGCTAACCCCCGGATTCTTTGCTCGACTCACTGGTGTAGTCATATAATCGCTCTACAGTTGTGACGGCTGCAACTAGGGTCTGCACATTAGCGCGCCTGAGCTCGATCTGAGCCCACTGTGGTAAACCTCTCATGAATTGAAATAACTGATCTTGCTCAAATAACTGATCTTGCTCTGACATGTCCTTGATCTCAAGCATCAAGTTGGTAAATGCCTTTATATAGTCTCGCATCTTACCATTGTGTTTCAAATCCATGAGTCGCATTCTAGCAGTCCAAGAAGAGTTCTCGAGTTTAAACTGCAGCTTCAATGCTTCCTGAAACTTAGCCTAGGTATCCACCACTGGCACTAATTTTCCTGCTCTCAGATCCTCCACTCGGTTTCTCCACCAGAGCTTCGCGGCATCTGTTAGATACGTGGCAGCAGTTTTGACTTTGGCTTCTTTTGATAAGCCTGACATTGTGTCCAAGAACTGCTCCATATCCCAAAAGTAATTTTCTAGGACCTTGTCCCATTGTCCAGTATACTCGACCGGATGTTTAGCCTGGAGTCCGAAACTCGAGCCTGCTTGCAACATCGATGTCATGAGGGTCTTCAAGAACTTCATGTCGTCCTCTATCCTATGTTGTTCCCTTACTCCAGCGCTCATCTGGTTTTGCAGTGTGGAGAGCTGGGCCTCCAACTGTGCTATTCTGTATGCTGATCCAATGTCCTCGAGGGACTCCATCCGATTCTCCAAATCAGCTAGCCGGTCTTTGGTCTTTGCTTTTGAGCCCACTGTATGCACGCAGAACGCCCTCGTCTGCGGCGACTGCTCATCTTGAGGATTCTGATCCTCCTGAGGATTATGATCCTCTTGTGGGTTGTGCTCCTCATCGGAGCCACCCAGACCTTCTGACGTTGTTGCCATGGACATAGATCTTGTGGATACAAAATAACTTTAAACCTCGCTTCTGGAGGTATTCACGTACTCTGGCTTGAGTACTCAACTTGGCATATCGAGAGACTGGGCTCTGATACCAACTGTCACGAGGCTAGCTTTCTGCACTCTTTTCGCACACTTCCAACCTCGTGTGGCACCGCTTTTAGCCTTCTCGAGCTGCTCCAAGGGATACTAGCTCTTTCCAACCAATTCGGGTTACGCCTATGAATACAACCAAGTTCTTTCTTTCACGCAGCGGAATGGTAATCACGACTCAAGTGCAAGGGTCTGCATTGTTTGCATTGAACCGATAGGTAATCACAAATCCTTAGCCCGGGTCGGCTACTGATCCGAATGTAGGGTAAATATGCAAGCTTCTTTATTGATAGAAAAGCCTCGGGCTCAATTACAATAGAGATGGCGCTAGGGCCACTTGATATAAAACACTGAGTAGGACTCAATGGAACAACTACCCTTGTCAACACACACTCTTCAGGATGCTGTTGATCCCTTCACGTGAAACCTTTGTTGACTGAACTAACTGACTAGCTCTTGCTGTTCTGAATGCTGATGATTCTAGATGCTGATGATACTGTTGATCTTCAAGTAGGTGCACCGCGTTCTCCCAATCGAGCTACACGATGGCTTACGCTGTCCACAACCCAGGCCTCACTTTTTGAGACTAGGCTGACCTCAACGCGGAGCTTTGCTTTGCACTTTTTGGAACTCTTTGCAGTGGGAGCATTCATTGTAGTATGGACCTTCGCTTTGAGGGCTTGTTGGCGATTTTGAATGTGGGTGTAGTGTTTCAACTACTTCGAGGATGTATGCTCCCCTATATAAGCTATTGTTTGAATCCCAGGCCACAGTAGGATGACATCGAGAAATGGGCGGATCCCCCAAAGTCTGCCTTTTGTCATGTGCCTACAATGTCGATCCATTTAGCTAACCCAAACACTTAGGAAGTGCTTCCAACCTTAGAGCTCATTGTGTTTGCAACCATGGATGAGTCCATGCTGGACTGCATCCCACAGTCGGGCGTCCAGCTTGATACGGATGGCTAAGGCATCCGGCGTCCACGCTAGTGGTGTCCGACTTGGTGCACACGTAGGTTTGATCTGGTGCGACTTGGGAACTTGGGTTCTTGCTCCTAAGTCCCTAGCGGACTCTGACATGGGATGTCAATTCGGTTTTGGTCATGGGTTCGACTCACCCAACATGCTTGCCTTATTGGAACAAGGGTGCGAGCTCCTGACTGGAACTGCACTCGGCTGCGACGAGACTAGAGCTCGTGCGACCCTGGGGTGAACACGCATTCCCCTTACATTCTCCCCCACTTAAAGATGGGTGACGTCCTCGACGCCTGCATGCTCGTCCCTTGTTGAACGGGTGCGAAGAATGCGCCTGACTCCTTCGGGGCTTATCTGATGTTTTCTTGGGAGTCCTTTTCCAGGAACTCCAAGACTTTGTCTTCAAACTTCCACATGCTCTCTTCTTTTTCCCATGAAGCTGTCTCCCTGGGCTGGCCTTGCCAGTGCACTAAGAATTCCTTCCACCTGTAGTCTCCAACTCTGCGCTCTTTCACCGCAAGTATTTCCTCTATCTGTACTTCAGGCCTGTCCAAGACATTTGCTGGCCCTCGGTTAGGAATGTTTCTGCTTGGGTCCACACCATCTGGGTGATGTGGTCTGAGCTGGCTCACATGGAACACGTTGTGTACTTGCATGTGGTTTGGAAGCTTGATCCTGTAGGCTACCTTCCCTACTTTTGCAATGATCTCATAAGGCCTGTCGAACCTTCTGGTGAGAGCATGACTCAGACCCTTCGGTGGTCTAAATTGATTCAATTCTATCTTGAGGAGAACTTTATCTTTGATCTTGAAATCTACGGCGTGTCTGCTTGCGTCGACATTCCTTTTCATTCTCTCTACAGCGTTGACCAGATGATGGCGTGCCAAATCAACTTTATCTTGCCAGTCCCTGAGGTGCTCTGCTGCTTTGGGGCTATTTCCAATGTAACCACTGAGAATTGTATGTGGGGTCAACGGCTGTTGGCCAGTTGCCAAGTGAAATGGCGAGTACTGACTTGACCCTGATTTTTGTAAGTTATAGCAAAACTGCGCGGAGTCCAACAACTTGGGCCAGTTGGATTGGTCGGACCAAACAAAGTGTCTTAGATAGTCTTCCAACACCGCATTGACGTGCTCGGTTTGACTGTCGGTCTGGGGGTGGTAGCTGGTTGACATGAGAAGCTTTGTCCCCATGAGTTTGAACAATTCTGCCCAGAAGTTTGATGTGAATCTAGTGTCCCAATCATTGATGATGCTAAGTGGGACTCCCCAGTGTTTGACCACGTTCTGGTAGAAGTAATCGACAACCTCCTTTGCTCTGCATATTGCTTTGCATGGAATGAAAATTCCGTATTTAGAGAATCTGTCAACTACAACCATTATGCTTGTATAACCTTCGACTCTGGGCAGGCCAGTAATGAAGTCCATTGACACGTTGGCCCAAGGTCGTACCGAAATCGGTAGGGGTTGGAGCAAGCCTCTAGGAGACTGCGTCACAACTTTGTCCTGCTGACATATGAGACAACTACGGACATAGTTATCTACATTCTTTCTCATCTGTGGCTAGTAGAACCCTCTTTCTAAGCTTGTATCCCTTGGAGGACTATGTCTTCAGCATAGTTGGGATTTAAGCTTTACTAGAATTTCTGAGAATTGCCTTTGAACCCATTGACAATTGACTGTACTACATCTGCAGGGTTGTGTGATGGAAACTGTGAGATAATGACTTTCTACCCAACTGATAAGAGGTTCAAGGGTTGTTCTGTTCTGGATAGGATCAAATGTATCAAAGTTTGACCATGGTGGTAGAAAACCTTGTGTTTTCAAATTACCAGAGAGAAAGTCAGGTGCAGTTCTGTTTGTTGTTGGTTCTTCCTCTAGTTCTGTTTTGACTTCAGCCATCTGCATTTCAAATTTACTTGTGGTTGGATTATAGACCTTTGAATCAATAGGTCTAACAGCATTTGATTGATCAACCATATTATACATTTGACTAACTACTATAGTTTGTTGGCTGGTTGGTATTATTTGTCTCGATGGACTATTGGACAATGGTCCTTGGTTCTGATCTTCACAAAGCTTGATAATTTTATCCTCCTTTTGTAAGATCTCAACAACTTGTGTTGAAGTGTTGCCGATATCTTGGACAATGTTGTTGCAGACAGTTTCTACTAAAGAACAAGTGGATTCTATAATCCTAGTAGTTTGTCAGACTTCTTCTACAACTTTTCTTTGCTTTGAGATTCTAACTGCGAGTTGTGAAAACCAAGTCATGACTATAGATTAAAAATCAAAGTTGTGTTTTTGTTGCTATGTACACCATGCTTCCTACTGAAGCTTACTTTGATGATAATAGTGATGAAGATTATCAGAGTTTTTGAATTTGAGCAGAGAATTTTGTTTGAGACCGGAGATAAGATTTGAAGGTGAGTGACTTTAGAACAAAGATTGGCTTGCTCTGCTTGGAGCTGTTATAAGCTTTCGCTTGATAGCTTCATTCTTTTCTTCTGCCATGAAAATTTGTTTTTGAATGGACAAGTTGGTCCAGTGCAAAAGATTCTCGCCACTTGTATTGGGAGTGTTACCTGTAACAACCCGTTGTGTCCACAACTTGGCTTGGTAGTTGCGAGTTGTAGTGATTTTCATAAAATTCTCAAATTTAGAGAAAGTTCCCTCACAGTAGCTAGGACCGACAAGGGTGATAACTGTATGTTCTTTCCGTTCTTGCGGGAATTTAACCATGACACCAGAGAGCATTCTAATAGGAAATGCTTGACCATTCTTTGTTGTTTCATTGAATTATAAGTTACAGTGAGTATACTGTTCTGAGCCAAATCCATCTTCAACAAATTCTGGGTGATGAAAAACTAGAGTTGCAGAATTTGAGAATTTTGTTTCTTTGTTTTTGTTTCCTCCTAATTTGTTTTGATCTGGAGGAACTATGTGTCGAATGACATGACTTGATGTTGTAGGCAAATTTGTTGATGTCCTACAAGTCACAAAGGATGTGGAGCTATAATTGTGAGTGATAGGAGTTGCAAGTTTAAAAGAGACTTTGGCTTTAGAGCCAAATTCTTGAACATTATCTATTGCTTGAGATATTTGAGCAGTAGATTCTCTTGCAATGGATTGAAAATCCACAACCCATGATTTTGGAATTTTGATGTCTTCTAGTCGAGATACAGTAAGTGCAATAAATTTGACGTCTTCATTAGAGGATGTTCGTATCATAATGTATTTGGTTTGTCTGAGATCCTTAACCAAGGGCATTGTAGTGTTAAATAGATGGGTGACCAAATAGAAATGCAAGGTATGGCTAATGGAATCCTTCATATTTAGAATTGAGGCTTGGAATTGATACATCAGGGTTTATCTAGGTATGCGTTTGCCAAGGCACTAGAGAAGTTGGGTTGACAATCCCAAACTATAGGACCTTTAGACATTAGAGCTTGGACAACACCGAGTAACATATCCTTGTATTTATTATGTCGGGAATCTAGTAGACTCATGTTTCTACAGATGGGAAGACCACGACGATAATGTCCTACTCCGCACATTATATATCCAAAATGAATATTTAAACCCATTTTTTGTTCTTGCCTGTTCCTGAAGTTACCTAAGTTCTTTATGATTTATCAAATTTATAAACTCAGTTTTGTCATTAACTACTTTCAATTGTAATTCTATGATCTTGCAACAAGTAACAGATCTATAAGGTAAATGACCTAAATCCTTATAAATGTTGAGTTGATTTTTTTTGAAGCTTAAAGCGTTTTGAAGGAATCTTGCCTAAATCTTTTTTTGTTGGATCATTATTCTAAAATGAAATATTTTGTGCTCCAAGGATGTCTCCAAGACTTACTTGTTTTGTGTCTTCTACTAAATCCTGATGTCCTCCATCTCATCCAGAAGTTGAAGTGGTTGATAAATCCATGACCTGTTGAACTAGTAGGAATTGGGTTCATGACTTACTTCCCTAACACAAATCTTTTTCTGTTGGATCATTATTTTGAAATGAAATATTTTGTGCTTCAAGAATGTCTCTAAGACTTACTTGTTTTGTGTCTTCTACTAAATCTTGATATCCTCCATCTCGTCTAGAAGTTGAAGTGGCTAATAAATCCATGGCGTGTTGAACTGGGTTCGTGACTTACTTCCCTAACATGGCTCGACACGGCCTAAACACAGAACTTACTGCAGTACTTTTAGCTTTCCCAAGTTGCATTGAAAATACAGACCAGACTAGACTTCAGAAGGATAAATGATATTCGGCTTAGAACGTAATAGACACAAGATAAGAAACAAAATAAATGTGATGACATAGACAAGGAGTATGAACAAAATAAGATACAAAATATCAGACACTAATGTTGTTTGGCAAGAATGAGAGCAACAACAAGAAATATACCAAAAACTAATAGAACTATTGCTATTACTTTCAAAGTATTACAACAACTTTCAGACATTATAAGAACCGAAAAGGCTCTGAGAAAGCAGTTGTAATACTTTGAAAGTAATAGCAATAGTTCTACTAGTTTCTGGTATATTTCTTGCTGTTGCTCTCGTTCTTGCCAAACAACATTAATGTTTGATATTTTTTTATCTTATTCCGTTCATACTCCTTGTTTCTCCTTCCGAAGTGTAGTCTGGTCTATATTTTTGGTGCAACTTGGGAAAGCTAAAAGCATTGTAGTAATGCCCGTGTTTAGGCCATGTCGAGCCGTGTTAGGGTAGTAAGTCATGAACCTAGTTCCTACTGGTTCAACGCGCCATGGATTTATCAACCACTTCAACTTCTGGATGGGATGGAGGATATTAGGATTTAGTAGAAAACACAAAACAAGTAAGTCTTAGAGACGTCCTTGAAGCACAAAATATTTCATTTCAGAATAATGATCCAACAAAAAAAGATTTAGGCAAGATTCCTTCAAAACGCTTTAAGCTTCCAAAGAAACCAACTTAGAACATTTATAAGGGTTTAGGTCCTTGAGCTTATAGATCTGTTACTTGTTGTAAGATCATAGAATTACTATTGAAAGTAGTTAATAACAAAACTGATTTTATAAATTTGATAAATCATAAAGAACTTAGGCAACTTCAGGAACATGCAAAAACAAAAAATGGGTTTAAATATATTCGTTTTGGATATATAATGTGCAGAATAGAAGGACATTATCGTCGTGGTCTTCCCATTTGTAGTTACATGAGTCTACTAGATGCCTAGCATAATAAATACAAGGATATGTTACTTGGTGTTGTCCAATCTCTGATGTCTAAAGGTCCTATAGTTTGGGATTGTCAACCCAACTTCTTTGTTTCCTTGGTAAATGCATACCTGGATAAACCCTAATGTATCAGTTCCAAGCCTCAATTCTGAAAATGAAGAAGGATTCCATTAGCCATACCTTGCATTTCTATTTGGTCACCCTTCTGTTTAACACTACAATGCCCTTAGTTAAGGATCTTAGACAAATCAAATACATTATGATACATACATCCTCTAATGAAGATGTCAAATTTACTATGCTTATTGTATCTCGACTAGAAGACGTCAAAATTCCAAAATCATGGGTTGTGGATTTTCAATCGATTGCAGTAGAATGTACTGCTCAAATATCTCAAGCAATAGGTACTGTTAAAGAATCTAGCTCTAAAGCTAGAGTCTTCTCTAAACCTACAACTCCTACTATCACTTGTAGTGATAGCTCCACATCCTTTGTGACCTGTAGGACATCAACAGATTTTCCTACAACATCAAATTGTGTCATTCGACACATAGCTCCTCTGAATCAAAACAAATTAGGAGGAAACAAGAACAAAGAAACAAAATTCTCAAATTTTGCAACTCTAGTTTGTCATCACCTAGAAGTTGTTGAAGATGGATTTGGCTTAGTACAGTGTACTCGCTGTAACTTACAGTTCAATGAAACAATAGAGAATGGTCAAGAATTTCCTATTAGAATGCTCTTTGGTGTTATGGTTAAATTCCCACAAGAACGCAAAGAACATATAGTTATCACCCTTGTCAGTCCTAGCTACTATGAGGGAACGTTCGCTAAATTTGAGAATTTTATGAAAATTGCTGCAATTGGCGACTACCAAGCCAAGTTTTGGCCACAACGGGTCGTTACAGTTAACACTCCCACTACAAGTGGCGAGAATCTTCTGCATCGGACCAACTTGTCCATTCAGAAACAAATTTTCATGGTAGAAGAAAAGTATGAAGTTATCAAGCGAAAGTTTATGCTTCAACAACTCCAAGTAGAGCAAGCCAATCTCTGTTTTGAAGTCACTTGCCTTCAAAATATTATCTTCGATCTCAAACAAAATTCTCTACTCAGATTCAAAAACTCTATGATAATCTTCATCACGATTATCATCCGGGTAAGCTTTAGTAGGAAGCATGGTGGACATAGCAACAAAAACACAACTTTGATTTACAATCTACAATCATGACTTGGTTTTCACAACTCTTAGTTAGAATCTCAAAGCAAGAAAAAGTTGTAGAAGAAGTCCGACAAACTACTAGGATTATAGAATCCACTTGTTCTTTAGTAGAATTTGTCTGCAACAACATTGTCCAAGATACCAACAACACTTCAACACAAGCTGTTGAGATCTTACAAAAGGAGGATAAAATTATCAAGCTTTATGAAGATCAAAACCAAGGCCATTGTCCTACAGTCCATTGAGACAAATAATACCAACCAACCATCGAACTACAGTAGTTAGTCAAATGTATAATATGGCTGATCAATCAAAGGCTGTTAGACCTATTGATTCAAAGGTCTACAATGATTCAAAGGTCTACAATCCAGCCATGGGTAAATTTGAAATGCAGATGGCTGAAGTCAAAATAGAAATAGAGGAATAACCAACAACAAATAAAACTGCACCCGACTTTCTTCTGGTAATTTGAAAACGACCTTCTTAGTTCCCCAAGGATTGTTTAAATGGAAAGTTTTTCCGTTTGGAATAAAGAGAGCTCCATCCATCCTCCAAGTATCGATGGATTGTGCGAATCTCCCAAATGGAATGACTAGAAAAAAGTTTGTTGCTTTTCGTATGATTATGACCATATGTCACATTGTCGTAAAGAGACGCTGCCTTTGCAAAGCTGTAACTCCACTAACAATAAAGTGAGATGAGATATTCCTCTTGTGATCAAAAGGATTTTTCTGTATCAACTTTCGACTGTAAAGTTGCCACTTGATAGCTCAGTGGGTCCTTGTAGCTGTTTGTCGTATGAATATCTCGTTGAGACCTCATCCTTAATGCAGTTACAAATATTCTTTGTCTAAATAAGGTTTGGACACACGTCCAACATCGGTGAACTCTTGTAAGAGATTGTCAGCCTCTTCTCCTATAAAAGAAGCTATCACCTTCTCATTTGATCATCGATAAGTCTAAGAATCTGCAAGACAAGCGTATGCTCTGTGCTCTGCAACTTTGTAGCGAATCAAAAACTTGTAATGTGTGTCTATGTCTAGGTAATGCTTAGGTTGTGACAGCATTTAATTTGTGTCAAGCAATGCTTGAAATTGATATAAACGAGTTTAATTGTTAAATGGGCCTTTGGCATATGAAGCCAACTACTCAAAAGGGTAATCCAATTCCATTGCACTCCCAATTGAACTCTTTATACCTATGGCTGGGGTTTGGCTAGCCTTAGTTAATTCCCCCTTAATTTTATTACCCAAATCAAGGTCATCATTGGCATTGAATGGATCCATCTTGACCGTGAAGTTGAATACAACACAAACAACAAAAGAAAAAAATATGAACATGAAAAACATCAAAGTTTTGAAGACATTTTGCTAAAAAAATAGCACATTTGCAAGTTTGAACACCAAAAGCAATAAATGACAACTTTGCAAGTTTGAACACCAAAAGCAATAAATGACAACTTTGCAAGTTTGAACAAGTGTTTGCACACCAAAAACAATAAAAAACAACTTTACATGTTTGAACAAGTTTAGAAAAATAGATTTTAAGGCTTGAAGAAGTTAAAATTTGCAAGTTTGTAATTTTTGGAGGTTTGAAAAACTTAAATATGACATATGTTTATAACAACAACATTGAAGGTTTGAAAAAAAAAGGGAACATGAAAGTATTTGCAAGTATTTCAACTTTCAAAACAAAACAAAAAATTAATTAAAAAAAGAAAAAAAAGAAAATGGATATGATACCTTCTTCCTCCTTTTCCTCTTCCTTCTTCATTTTTCTTTGCCTCTCTTTTACTTTTAGTTTGTATCAAGCCTAGGCATCATAATTCAACATCTTTCTTTGCAAGTTGAAGCCAAGAACAACATTTTTCTCTCCAAGATGTCTTTTGAAGATCTGACAGAGGGGTTTTCATTGTTCTTCATATTTTTTAAGATCAGTTGCACAAAGGGACAATTTATCAGAGGTTGCATCTTCAGGCATAATTTTTCTAGAGAGGCAGTTGATAACTTCCAAACTTCTTGTCTTTTTTTCTATTCTCGTCTTAGATCTTCTTGCATGTTCAAATAAACGGAGGCTATCCACAGATCTGACCTTCTGGGTATGATCAACTCAACTTTTTCAACAAAACCCACGTGTTGGATTTTTCTAGAAACAATAACCTTGCTGCCCCTATTTTTAGGGTTTTCCTGAAAAAGTCACAATTTTGAAGATCAGACAAATTGGGTTTGTTCAACTTTGAAGTGCCCACAATACCGAAGTGTCAAATTTTTTCCGGAAAAATACTTCTCGATAGGGGCTATTTTTAGGGGTTTTCAAAAAAGTTACCTGAATAGTATTGTGTGCACAGTCAATCTTTAAGTTTTTTAGAATGCAATTCTCCCAAGTCAAATAAAAGACCAAAACGGTCTTGGTTCATGACTTCCTGAAAACGATAGACATCGATCTGCATCAGGTACACCCAGAGGTTGACTCAGATAGGTTGGAAGGCATTGACCAATGCACATTACAAAACATCGAGCAATCCGGATTGCTTGGAGGCTGCATCAATCCCCATCACAACACAAAATCCCCATCACAACATAGAGTGTGGAGTTTATAGCTTGCATTAAGCATTATGACCCTACCACACGAGAGATTCGATCAATGGATGGGCAAGTGATATGCAACCTTAAGCCTAGGGATATCGAAAGGTGCTTTGCCATTCCACCATGTCCGGAAAATGTGGTCATATCTATGAGAGAATGCGAAAAGGCATTCAAAGTGTCAAAAGATAAGTGCCAGAAGAGAATGGCAGAAAAATGGCTTAAAGGGAAAACGGCCAACTTTCCCAAGAATGTGGGACGTGGAGAGTTCCAGGATGAGTATGTAGTGATGATCACTCTACTCAACCGCATCACTGGTCAAGAGGAGGCGAACAAATTTTAGTCATGGATGTACTATATCATTGCCAAAATTGTAAGCAACAGAGAGCATTATGACTAGCTCGTCCTCATCAGTGATACGCTCCACAAGCAGATGACCGGGTTCTTAGAGGCTCACAAGTTTCACATGTGCTCATATCTTGTATACTTGATTGCCTTCCAAGGCCAGTTCAGAGCATTAAACACTGTGGGAACTTTGGGTGTGCAAATGGTCCATGAGCATTTCCCGCGACTTGAGTTCACTCAAGCAGAAAGACATTTCAAGCGGATAAATGATCTCTTCCTAATGCACACCATGAGAGACCTCGACCATGAGATGCATATACGCATATCACCAGCGGCCAAGGAGGCAATGGTGGATTGGGTGGATTGGTTCATCTAGTTCCCCACCTTCACCTACATATGCGTGTATGGGTATTCCAGTCATCCTGCCATGTTACCTCGCTATCCATCAGATAGGGTGGCCTTCATGGAATTCTTGCGGCAGTTGTTCGAGGTACATTCTCATCTGCGTAACAAATGCAAGACAACTGCGAACTTTCCAGATGGGACTTTACAGGTTCAAGACAACAGCTGATGCCAAGGCCATGGGCCAGGAGACAGTGAGACTTAATCTTAAGTATCTCATCAAGAGATGGTCATATGATCCTAGAGGCCTCTATGCAGCACACCTTGAG
This sequence comes from Sequoia sempervirens, assembly GCA_007258455.2. Classification (NCBI taxonomy): domain Eukaryota; kingdom Viridiplantae; phylum Streptophyta; class Pinopsida; order Cupressales; family Cupressaceae; genus Sequoia; species Sequoia sempervirens. Next base: position 269,024,868 of record VDFB02000015.1, on the reverse strand, counting down.
CAACACTCTTCACTCGAGTCTTCCATGGAGGACTATTGGTTCAATTGTGAAGATGAGTTCGATGTACAAAGATGCAATTACATCAGGTTTAGACTTCCACAAATTGCTGACTTCATGTCAGAGGACGTGGAAGGCCTATCTGATGATGATGGGGAAGTTATTCTTCCTTCGTTCTTCGTAGATCAGGTTGACTCACAACCACTTGGAAAAGTGGATTGGTATGCCAAGGGAAGTACGTCTATTGAGGAAAGGGCAAGTAGGGTTGTCAGAAACAACCAACTCTACTTGGATAGTAAAAGGACAAGGAAGGTAGTTATTCCTTGCACAGAGTTGCCACCAATTCATTCTTCACTACCTTCCACGTCGAGAGCTAAGCCGAGACAGAAGAAATGGAGCAACCCTCCTAAAGGAACCTGGATGCTAGGACACACAAGGGGAAGAATACCGATGGTTGATACAAATCAGCTAGAGGTACATGTGGAGACAACCATAAACACAACTGAGCTAGTGATGGAAGCAGCTACAACTGAGATAGAGCCAGTGATTGAGACAATCACAACTGAGACAGAGCCAATGATGGAAGCAGTTGTAGCTGATGCAGTACTAGAGGTGGAAGCAGAGCCTCACACTTTGCCACCACTGCAACAATCACTAGGCCACATTGAATTGGATTCGCCACCACGTGACATCACTACGCAATTCCATTTGTCAGGTATTCAAGGGCCTAACATTCCCCCTTCTAGCGAGGCTAGTCAAATTCATTTTGGCTTGAGAGTCTCCTAGTAAGAAAGAGAGAAAGGCCATCCTACTAGTTAGACTTCACAGAATTTGACCATGTCCCTCAAGACATGCCAGTAAAGAAGCTGAAGAAGTAGGTCCACGTAGGAAAGAATGCTGACAATGAATTTGTCATAGAGATCGCTGTGCCACTTGAAGACAGGAATGCACATGAGGTAGAGGTTGATGACTTCACCTTGGTGAAAGTCAACCTCGGTAAGACCATTCGTCAGGTGGAGGCAGATCTCCTTGAAGTTGCATCAGTAAGTGTCAAGGAAAGAATGGCTAAAGACGACAAAGATAAAGCAGCCTTAAAGGCTAAAAACCAGCCGCTGAGATTATATATATCTAGCTTGATGCACGGTACACCAAACATCTCTGCCTTGCCTCAAGAGTTGCTAGACCTCCCCGCGGAGCAAAATCATCACCAGTTGATCTTATATGGAAAACACTTGAGGAATCAAGTGGAAGAATTTGTCATTAGAGGACAGTGTATACTTGTAGTTGTACTAGTTAAGGTGCAGAGCCCATGATCTTCGCGCGAAGATTCAACAATCAGAGCAAAAGGCAACAGAGAAGAGGCTTGGGGACAAGATCACTGTCTCAGACTTGCAGATGGCGTACCAATCAATTACTACAGAGGAGAACAAGCAACATCTTTTTGCTTGGAAAGAACAACTTGCATACAAGGTGAAAGCATATGACACCAATTCTGTAGAATTGATTGAGTACTGACAGGTTGTGGCGGGTGTTATCAAGTTTGTGAGAACGTTGGTAAGATCCATCCCTTGCCTTTACTAGCACAAGGTGCATACATTGAGCTAGTCGAAGTGCAAACACAGTTCCAAAATCTCATTTGTGATAGTTTTTGCAGTGACCCTGTTGGTTGCGAGTTGAGTAAGATTGCAGTCATGTCAACAAAGCTGGATGACGCAGTTGCAAAGTGTATTGAATATCAGCAGCAGATTGCGAGTGGTGAGGAGATGCTGAGGTGACATGTCATCATCCTACGAAGCATTGATTGCCTAGAGGCAGAAGAAGTCAACGACTAGCTAGAGGAGTTGTTGACTAGAGGTGAAGAGGTGTAAAACACCCAGTTAGGATGTTCTACCCTCCAAAATAGCATTTATGACAAACAAGAGTTAACTTGATGCCTCTTTCCAAGTTAACTCACTATTCCACTGATCATGCATATCTAATCACACTAATTGTGGATCTCTATTTTGGAGGCACTTTTGTATTTGGAGTTCTCTTTTAGTTTAGTTTCAATTAACTGAAGTAGATTTCCAGTTAACGGCTAGGTCACCTACTTTTTGACATAGGAATAAATCTTGTAGATTGGCAAGAACTCATTGTTAACTCAAGGAGATTTTAGGGTTGCCTACTCCTTTGAGCTTCTATAAATAAGAGCCTTTGCTCATTATTTTTTAACTCTTATTACTACACAGAATTGCTGCGCCATTGTACCATCAAGCTTGCAAGTTAATATTTGTTCACTCTTGGATGAGAGTTGTTTGGTTTGATAAGCAATTGTGTATGATTTCGTACCTTTGCTGTCCCAAATCTTTGTAATTCGTTGAGCAAGTTAGAAGAAATAAATTAAAAGGCATATGCAATTTGATCCAAAGTTTCAAGTTCTATCAATGTTTTGTTCTTATAATCTATTGTTTCAATCTACCCCTTGGACAGGTGCTGACGCCTCCTTGGGAATTTTGATATTAATGGTTATCGTTTGATGTTGTGTAATGATCTGTATTTCAGCCTACACTTTAGACAGGTGCCATCACCTCCTCAGGAATCTTGATATCCAGTTCATCATCCTTTGTTGTTTCTAGTAAGTTGCATCCCGGCCTACACCTCAGATAGGGGTTCCTCCTCCTTGGAAATCTTGAGATTCAGCTTACCGTACGAGTGTTCGCTTGCATAAGACCTTATTCTAGCGTAGATTTGAGTTCAGAGCCTTTGGACGCATTTTGAAAGACAGTCAGCCGAAGTGATCCAACCATCCCATTCCTGCTCCTATGCCCTCTTGCTCTTCTGTTTATCTAGAGGAGATAGGATAGATTAAAAGTTAGCTTAGTTGTAGTTAAAGATCTGCAGAAACCAGAGAAAACCTTAGCTGCAACGCATTGTGCTTTATGCACCCTTGTGCCCTGCCGCCGAGTAAAAAGATAGGAACATTAGTTTACTTTACTTTTTATGCAAACATCGGAGCTTCCCCTCCTAATTTGAAGAGCAGTTACTACACACTGTGCATAGCTGCCCGTTTCCAATAAACACTCCAGAGGTGCTAATTGAAATGCCAACAATTTGTTGAAATCTATTCTTGTTTGTAAAACTCAAAAACTGAAAGTGTAAATAGAAACAATGGAATGATAGTGGGCTAAGTCAAATGGAGGTAAATAATATATATTTTTTTATGTTGGAGGGCATTGTGGGGTCTGTACAACTATTTAGGGTTTTTGAAATTTAAAGAGATTTTTTTTTCATGTTTTAAATATGCTTGTCAATAGGGGATGTCATTGGGATGTTGGGGACATTCCTTGGAGATCCAAAATGCTACCTTGCTTGGAAATGACATGAAACTCCTAGGGACACATCCCTAGGAAACATTGCATAATATTGAATTTCAAATTACAAGTATATGAATGTATGGGCCATGTTTGCTCACATCATAGTTCCACCAAGTTTCGGGGACAGGGACGGTGGGACGGCAGGGGAGTGGTGCGCTGAAATACATATAGTACTTGGAAAAATTAGTTATAAAAAGATGTATAACTGTAAAAGCCTAAGGAATAAGTAAATTTTCGAGTTTAATCACATTGCAATAATTTCATTGAACTAGTGAACATTGAAACAATGAAAATAAAAATATACTTGTAACTTAATAGACATTGTGATTGGAACGAGAACTAGCTATTTCATAATTTGAATTTCAAAATTTCATAGTCATGATTCATAATTACAATCAAGTATCAAGTTATCAACACAACACTAATAGTGTTCAAACTTCAAACTTCAAAAACAAAATAGTAAATACTAAATAGCTAATGGCCTGATGCCTCTAATGATCTAATCATCTCCAACTCTAAGCTCCATGCCAATCTCCTCATCACTGGAACCGTCAGACGGGGACCCCAAATGCTCAAGCTCATCTAAACCAATACCAACCAGCCTTGTCTGTGTAGTATCATCATCTATCTGTTCTGGCTCTTCTGGCTCTACATCCCATCTGGTTGTTGGACTCTCCTTGTATGTAGTTGTGCTGCGATCAATGAGACGTAAGGCACTATGGACAGCCACAAGCTTCTTTGCCCTCTTAGAAGTGAGCCTGTTCCTCTTAACATAGTGGATGAAGTTATAAGTGGACCAGTTCCTCTTAGAAGCAGAAGAACTAGAAACCTGGGACAGCAAACGAATGGCTAGAGTAGTAATCAAAGATCTAGGTCCATGCATAGTCCACGACAACTTGGGGTCCTCCTGTGACATAGTCTCCAAATCTACTTTGGCTGCCTCTGAATATCCCCAAAGAGTAGCAAATTTTGTCCACTCAGTACGAAGCAAGTTGGCCTCTATAGGATCATACATTTTGTCAATGGCCTTCATGAACCCTTCCTTCACCTCAGCATCCTCTATAGGTGTCACTTTGCCGGGACGTGGCACATACCACTTTGGGTTCAATGCGTAGGCAGCCATGTGTAAGGGAGTGTTGAGTTTCTCCCATCTACGCTGAATGATTGGATAAATATGCTCGGTGTAGAATTGCATTGTGGGGTCCTCTCGCACTTTAGCCTTCATTTGATCAAGCATGGAATCAATGCACTCGTATATCTCTCCAAGGGAAGGTGCATTAGAATCCCCAAATCTAATAACTTTGAAGACTGGCTCAATGATGGATACAATATATTTGGCATCAACCCAAAAGACATCATTCTTCACCACCTCCTTGACCCTCAATCCCTGCTGTGTCTTTGACTCAGGCCATTTGTTCCATTTTGTTGTCATTACCATTAGTTGCAATGGCTCTTGCAACTCAAGCATCCTCTCCAAGAGAATAAAGTATGATGCATAGCGAGTCTCTACGGGCTTCAGGAATTCCTTCTTGGAGAAGGACCTGAAAAGTGCATGGGAATGATGATGGTTGCAGATAAACATCTGCACATCTCTAGCATCACTGACAATAGATTTGATCCAGCTGATTTTACCCATGTCCTTAAGTGCATTATTCATAGCATGCACACAATAGGGAGTCCAAAAAATATGTCTATAGGCTGCCTCAATCAACCTCCCTGCAACTCTACACACATGGGCTGCATCTGTCACTACCTGCATCACATTTTGTGGCCCAACCTCCTCTATAGCACCCTTGAGGATCTGAAATTGATAATGGGCATCCTTGCTATGCCCCGAACAATCAATAGCCCTAAGGAAATAAGGGCCCGCTACAGATGTGATGATGATATTGATGAGTGGACGATGCCTAATGTCCGTCCACCCATCCATGACTATGCTGCATCCACTTGTAACCCAGGTTCTCTTCATCTTCTCCATCAAAATATTAATCTTGGAATAGTTTTGAACCAAGATTGTTGTCCTCAATTTAATCTCCCCTGGTGGCACATATGATTGTCTTGCCCTTATTATCTTTGACACAACTTCCTTATAATAAGGAAAGCGAGCCACATGGAATGGAATGCCATTGGCAAAGAAGAATTTGCCAATGGCATCATCTGTCTCATCCTTTGCCTGCACATTGAATAAATCTGCTAAAGGTTGTGAAGATGCCATCTTATGTTTCCCCCTAGGCTCTGCTGCAATTGAATTGAACGGATTTGGTGGCCTTTGACTCTGCAAAGTAGAAGTAGACATTGCTGAAATCTGATCACCCATACTCTTATGTTGCAATGTAGCAGATGTAGGCACTTCATCCTCAATACAACCTCATAATTTTAAAATTTCAGCCCTGTACTTCAAGTTACTTGCCACAACTTTGCATACATCTACACCTTTGCCTCGAATAAGAAGAAAATGTGCATTAGTTCTTGTAATGCTGCCAAACCATGTAAGCTCACACATGTGACTTCCATAATCTAGTGCCCCCAGTTGCCCCAGGCTTTGCTGCTACCTTGGATGCAAATTGTTTTAAAGGTTTTTTTGGATCAAAGGGGCCCTTGACCCATTATTGAAGGAGTTCTGAAGGGAAGCTATTATCTTTACTACCAATGGAACTTGTGGTAGTTTGAGTATTTGAGGCTGAGCTATGTTGTACTTGTTGAACTTCACCCTCGGCCTCCCCTCCTATTTGAAAGTTAGGATCATCTGATGAATCATTTGCACTTTGAATTTTTGGTTCATCATCACTTCTGTTGTGTGAACTCATTATGATGATGATGCTGCAAACAAAATGTTAAAAAATAATCAGACCTACGATGTAAAAAAAAAATCAGACCTATAAACTCAGTCTCAAACTTAGAAATTTAAAACTTAAAAGTTGAAACTTGAAAATTGAAAGAAATGTGGTCTCATGGATTGCAATAATGCAAGATAAGCATAAAAAATGTGGTTTGGTCTGCAAAATGTGGAAGCACAAGCAAGGCATGTGAATTGTTTGACTGAATTCATCAACCCTTGATGCATTCAGTCAAACAGTTCACATGCCTTGCCTGTGCTTCCACATTTTGGATTTTCATTTTGCAGACCATAAAATTATAAATAAACTTTATTGGAAAATAGAAATTGAAAACAATTAATATTTTTAAATTATTTTTTAATATTTTTAATTTTATTTATTAAAATGGTTCAATGTTCATTGATTGGAAGAATCAAGAATGATGAATCCCTCAAAGGGATGTCAGCTCATGGAAGAGGCGATGAATCGCCTTCCATGAGTTGACATCCCTTTGAGGGATTCGGTCAACGGTTCTATGAACTGTTTGATGACGAATCCCTCAAATGGTTGACATCCCTTTGTTCAGTCAATAGTTCTATGAACTGTTGACCGGATGCCTCAAATGGATGCCCTTTGAGGCATTCGGTCAACAGTTCATAGAACTATTGACTGAATCCCTCAAAGGGATGTCAACTCATGGAAGGCGACATCCCTTTGAGGGATTCGCTCAAACTTTTATTCCCTGTTGCAACGTGCCCTTGCCCGTCGTGGGTTTTCAAAACACAAAATAAAATTAAAAATAAAAACCTAAAATGCAACATACCTGCTAATAATGAATTTTGAGCTCTCTAGATGTAGTCGCACTTCTTAGACTCTTTGCGCAGTCTCCAGATGGTCACTCTCAGGCACACATGGGTAGAATGTCAAATGAAACAAAAAAAATTAATTTACACTTACTTTAGTGAAGTCTTAAAAAATTATATTATTATTTAACTTTAAATTTGACTATGTAAAATTGTAGTTTTTTAATTTAAAAAAAAAAAAACCATTATATTTTAATAGGGGACGTGGGAAACTTGGAGTCTTGGAGACGCCCAGAAGACTCCAAGACGCGACGAAGTCTCCTTTTCAAGGAAACGTTCAGGAGATGGTTGAGGGACGGGGAGATGGCAGGGGGATGTTTCCTTGACGTCTTTGCGTCTCGGAAACGTCCCCGTCTCCGAGACTGCCCATTTTTCAGGGGGGGCACATCCCCATGGAACTATGGCTCACATTTTCCCTTTTATTCCTATCTTCCTTTGCAAACCTTATATTTGGCATCTTTATCAAGTAGAGGCACTCAACCTATTTTATTTTCTTGTATGATTGGAATTTAAGAAAATGATAGATCACTGAGAGATCTGTTCTTGCACACTAAGATCAATTGCTATTTGTTATGCAATTATGTTTCTTTCACAGACTTGCTTTTTATCATATGTTGTTGAAAGTTTTCATATATGAGAATTGTATGTGGTATTTGCAGTTTTTAAATCAATCAATGTTATATGTGGCCATGTCATGTGTGTTATGAGACACATCTGCTATGCCCCCTGCATTTTGGGGATGGAGGATGTGGAGTCCCTACAAGTGGTTGAAGTAGTTGTCATGTTTTTGAGGATTCTTGGAGATGTGGCTGTCATACTCTACATAGAACAAAAACTGACAGTATCCCATTGTATAAAAGACACCAAGACACACCATAATATCACAAAAGAACTGAAAAAATTGCTTACCGATTATGTCCTCCATGTTAAATTTCAAAGCAAAAGGATGCATATACTTGGATTTATTAATTATTCTTCCTTCATCAAGTGTCATGTTATTTACAAATTTAAAGTTAAACATATATTTTAATATTCTTAGTAGAGAAAAGTTCGCAATGCAAAAACATTTCATTTTGTTCTCTTAATCATATTTTGAAAATGCGGACTTGGCAACCCAAAAATTTGACTTGGGTTCGAGACTTAGCATGAACTTGACAAAGAATGTGGCAAAAAAAACAAGAACATAATTACACAATAAAAAACATAAATTAATACATTTAGAGAACAAAAATGTCTACTATGACCATCAATTTGTTATAATTTAAACATTACTTGTCATAGGAATGCTCAAAGTTTGAAATTTCAAAGTTTTAAAGTCAAACATTACATTTTACTACAACAAAATTATAAATAATAATTGTTTACATATGTCGAGAAACAGCCAAATACAATCTACATCCTCCTCTTCCCCCTCCTAGTGTAACAATTTTTCTGGCCTCAAACTAGAAGGTATGCCAGTATTAACTTGAGGACTAATTGTTTTTTCAAAAATGTGTTCCTTTTCCTCAAATGCATCCACATCTGCTGCTTCTATGGCTACCCTTTGAAGACTTGGTGTGCCAGCACTATAATTCTCCCACCACAAATCTACAAATAAAACATTTAAAAAATATAAGAATTAAGTAAAAAATTTAAACTTAAAACTTTCAAGTTTCTAGTTTCTAGTATTAAGCAAAAAATTAAAAGATATTTTTTTAGTTGCTATTGTTTTTCCTTACAAATGCTTGAGCTAAAGAAAAGAGCCTCCTCATGCACCCTTGTAGACCTCCAACTCATCAAGAATAATGTCTCTAATTTTATTATCTGGTACCATCTTATCAATGCACAAAACAATGCCTACCATGACTTCTTCATCAACCTTAAGTGTATCAAAAAAGTATAGCTTTGGCTTAAGGTAGTAGGTCAAGTCAATGATACACCCAAACAATCTCATCTTTTCTGTTGTTTCCACCATATAATGCAAAATGTTCACTTTGGTCCTATCCATGGCCTCATAGAGGTAATTCATCGGCATGCCATCCCCATCCATTAAATGTAGAACCTTGACCAAGTTAAAATTATTACAAAATTAACCATAAAAAAAAGAAAAAAAAGAAAAAAAAGAAAAAAAAGAAAAACTAAGTAGATAAGTTCCCTATAACATTTATGTTTGTAATTTTTACTTGAGTAACTCTACATTTTTTATGAACTCATCAAAAAATGTTCATGTGGCCTTCTCCCTTTGGTTTTTTGGCATGGAGATTGCATTTAGGAATTGCGGCTACAAGGCTTTGTAGATTGAGGAAGTGGGTGGCAAATTGTGTCATTCTTAGTTGCACAGGCTTCTAGCTACCCATGTTATCTCTCATCAAAGAAAGGATACAAGTGATGTTGTAAATAAATTCAGTATCTTGTTTTTCAACCACACTTTTGACCCATCCAATCTTCCTAATGTCCTCTAGCACCAAATCCAAGCAATGTGCAGCACAAGGAGTCCAAGAAATGGTGGGATGCCTCTCCATAATAAGTTCTCCGCAGATACATATGTTGCTGCATTATTCGTAACAATTTGGACAACATTCTCAATGCCAACTTCTTTGATCACCCCGCCCAATAGCTTGCACAAAGTCTCAACATTTTTGACTTCACGCAAGGCATCTATGGACTTAAAGAACACTAACGTGCTAGTCGAAACCACTAAAAGGTTTAGGAGGTCTTAGTAATGAGGGTATTAGAAATACCAATGTACCCTAGTTTCTAGAACGTGTTGTGAAACTAAGTCTTCTTAAAGTCAACAAAACAATAAAAGACTTTAGAAGACTAATGATGAGCCTCCTCAATTAGTTTGGAGTTCAAAGACATAGTCTATAGTTTGAAAATCCCTCTTGAAGCCTACTTGACCCTTGGCTCTCAAGTTCTTGTTCTTTAGCACCTCTAAAAGCAACTTGTCCAAAATAGTGGTATAGAGTTTTGTGAAATTATGTCTAATCATGATAGGCCTATAGCTATTTGGATTAGAGCAATCCCTAGACTTGTGGATAGGGTGGATAATATGTTGAGACTAGGCCAACCTCATTGAAAAGTTGTGAGATGGGTTATGTAGAATCATTACACTATACTTGGGAAACTCACCCTAGAGCTCCTCATAGTCAGCCACTTTGCTAGAGCAAAGTTTTAAAATAACTTTTTGACACAACCTATAGAGAACTAGTGTTAGGAGATGTGGGGTGAGGGAAAATGGGAGGGGACTCTCTAGTGGTAGGCTGGTCAAGGATTTCATAAAGAGAATTGGCATAGGAAACCCAAGTCCATGGGGTGATATGAATAGTGAGGGAGTTCTTTGGGAGGAGAGTACACAAAAAGATCCGAGGGGAGTGATGGAGGTAAACAAGGATTTTCTACTTCATTGACACAAAAAACTCGTATTTTTTTATGGCGAAGGAGGTGACGATGATCACCAAAGGTGGTGGGAATGGAGGGAGAATCGTGGACAAGGATAAATCATTACACTATACTTGGGAAACTCACCCTAGAGCTCCTCATAGTCAGCCACTTTGCTAGAGAAAAGTTTCAAAATAACTTTTTGACACAACCTATAGGGAACTAGTGTTAGGAGGTGTGGGGTCAGGGAAAATGGGAGGGGACTCTGGTAGGCTGGTCAAGGATTTCATAAAGAGAATTGGCATAGGAAACCCAAGTCCATGGGGTGATATGAATAGTGAGGGAGTTCTTTGGGAGGAGAGTACACAAAAAGATCTGAGGGGAGTGATGGAGGGAAACAAGGAATTTGTACTTCATTGACACAAGAAACTCGTATTTTTTTTATGGCGAAAGAGGTGATGATGATCACCAAGGGTGGTGGAAATGGAGGGAGAATCGTGGACAAGGATAAATCAAAGTATTCGATGCAAGGCTTTACACTCATTGTCAAACCAATGATTCATAGGGCAACAACCAAAAAGGGGAGGTGGAGTAGAATGACAAATGGTGTGGGGAAAAGAGTTAAGGAAAGTCTCCCAAAGAGCATTAGAAAGGAATTTATATAAGTAGTGAGTAGAAGTTACATATAAGTGAGGAAGGTTGTGTAGCATAGTCAAGGGAGTAATCATCATTAAAATGGATCATGGTGTGGAAAGTATTGTTGACCTAGAGGGCAATGGGTAGGGAGGAGAGGAGGGAGCATGGAGGGTGAAAGTCAAAACAACATGGTCATCTGGGGGTTAGAGGGGACATGGAGGTCCTCAATACGAGTGATGAAAAATTTGTTGGTGATAAATAATCAACCACACTAGCACCACCACCTTGGGGGTAGCAAGAAAACTTATGCGAATTAAGAAATAATGAAGACTGTTAGGAATGTGGAGGCTTCGAGTTTCACCTAGTCAAGGAAGATGTCCACCTTAAGAATCGACAAGATTATTCCCATCATCCAAACTTTGTGATAAGCCAAATTGATGCATCCAACTCTCAAAGACAAAGTTTGTCATTGAGAAGATCATGAATGGGGTTTGGTGGGTCCGATGCAAGCATTGAAATCACCAAGAAAAATAACATCCCCCAAGGAGGAATAAGGGAAAATCTTAGGATAGAGATTGAAATAAGGATCTCCCTCGATGTATACAGCATAATTTGGTGAGGCAGTTGAGAATTAGCATCCAAGAATGAAAACGTCTTGAAGGGAGGTTGGGCCCTATTAAACCTAGGACAACGTGTATCTAGAATGTACATTAGAGGCCAATTATGAAATTCTGAATCAGAAGTAGTTGCGGAAGAGACAAACCACACCACCTAAACAATGAACACCACCTGATCTACATGTCTCATGTCAAATGGCAGAGGCCTAAATATAACTTGTGACTTGGAGCAAAGTCCTCTTTGGGCTTTCATGGGTCTCAGTTTGAAAGATGATATCCCAAGAAACAATAACATCTTGAAAGGTAACTAGAGATGCCATACATAGCAATTGCAATTCCTATGGGCAATGGAGATGTCATCACCAAAAAGATCTGACAACACCATCATGAAGACAGTTTAGGATGTGATGACCCGTGAGGTATGGAATCACAAATAAGCCTTGCAGTCCCTAACTGTTGCCCGTTTGTTCTCCTTTCTAGCAGCAACAACCAAAGCATGAGCCATATTAAACTCTTCCACTTGAATTCATGTAAGATTGAGATGCAGAATCTTTTTAGGGAGAGAGTTGTTTATTTGCTTTGAGGGCTCACAAATGCTCTTCACTGGATCAGAATCAGATTACAAGATTAAAGTGGTCTTTTTTTTCTTATGGCTTTCACTACAATAACTGGGAGATGTTTCAAATTAAGTATAGGCCCAAAAAATAAATTCATAGTTCTCCTTGGATGTGTATTGTGCAACTATAAAGTATGTGGTTAATTAAATATTTCTGTTGTAGATTAAGAATTACTAGTTGGGTGTCGGTCCATATCTGTTAATTTTTTTGTGAATATTTAAAGAATAATTTGTAAAATTATATTTAAGTTTCCAATTAGTTTATATGTTCATGTACCCTTTTGTCTCTATAACAATTTCCCTGAAATTTTGGAGTGCCTTGGACATCTCTGAAACTTGTCCCTGTATCCTATTGCCCTGGAAGCTTGATTAGATATCAAACTTCAAGCAGGTAAATTTGTTTTGTTCTTTGATGCCTTGTCCTCTTGAGAATCTTATTGGTTTTTGGCTTTTGCTTATTTGGACGTATGCAATAATGATTTTGAGTTAACAAATGTTTCCTTCTACTTGTAGGCTAATTAAGGTATTTTGTTGTGTAGTTGGCATTACAGGTTCTTGTTATTGCTTGCCTACAATCGGTGTGTGTCTTTGCACCATTTCTATTTTTTCAACTATATGGATTCTTAAATATTTGTCATGGTGGGTCATCATCTCAAGGAAGCAGACCCTGGTGTACAGCTAATGTTCCTTATCTATATGGTTTTGTTCAAAGCCATTACTGGTAATTTTCTGTTTTTGCTGTTCTTTATCAACTGGTTTAAAAATGGCCATAATGTCACTTACAATTTTACTTGTTTCTTTTTGCCACAGGGAGGTTGGTTTCTTGCGCTATTTCCAGCTTAAGCAATTACCCAACTTCCTTCTAGCATCGCCAATGTTATTGCTTGGGGCTTGTTCAGTTTTTGAATATGCAGTGCAAAATTCTCGACTTCTTTTCTCTTTGGGATTTAAAGCTTCTTATGCAGAGAGGGAAACAGCCTCTATATTCTATTTTGTACAAAGGAAGAAAAAATTGAATCAGATTGATATGCAGACAGAAGAGCTTCCTAATCCAGCATTTAAATTTTCATCAGTATCTGAGAGTAAGCTAGACTTTATTGTTTTGAAATTAAAGTTGAGTAAGCTCTGATTTTTCGGATGTGCAAAAATGCCATTGCTTTATTCTCTCTTCTTTTTATGTATGCAAATTTGAAGGGTGCCACTAAGTCAGAAGGGAATTGTACTAATTTTTATATGTGAATAGTAAAACTTGAGTCTAAAAGTAACTATCAGAATTATAAGTACTAGACAATTGCAGAGTGTAAACATTCCAATCACGATGTATAATTTCCTAATGCTGAAAAAACAATGAATAACACTTACAACACATTGAAACTAAAACAGTGGAAATGATGAACATGAGACACAAATATTTTACACCTGTAATCCGCTCTGCATTCCTTTGAAAGCTTCCAAGCAACCTCTACAACTAGTCCTTCAGTTGTGTGGAAATATTATAATGCTCTGTATTATAATGCTCTGAGTTATTGAACTTCTATTTTGCATCTATCTTTAAACTATTCAGCTAAAATATGTAATCTTCCAAAATAGAAATCTTATCTCACGCAAGAGATGACTTGGAAGATAAGTCTAAATCACTAGTGATTATCTACACTTTATTAGACTTATTCAACTAAATAAAATACTTTCACTTTAATCACTAAAGTGAACTACAAAATAGAAATAACTTGAACTACTTGCATGATCACACTAAACCTGTGTATAAGTTCCGAACTGAACTAAAAAACTCAACACTCCCTCTTAGTGAAGAAGGAATTCTGCACCAATCTAAGTTAGTCTCTGGATGCTTCGAACTTCCCTTTTGCTAAGGGCTTGGTCAGAATATCAGCTAACTGTTGATCCATTGCTCTCTGAAGGCTAGAAGACTCAATGATGTTACTCATCAATGCTATGTAGTTAGGAAATTTCTTTGGAGGCCTACTCTCCCTAAATGTGCTCCTAGGAGGCTCAACGTACTCCTGAGGATTCCTCAATGTTTGTTCGAACCATTGAGGTGTCCTGACTCCTAACAGACGAAGGCGTTGAAGTTTCTCCCTCCTCACCTGAAGGTTGCTATATTGAATTGGAAACAATTGTAATCTTTCGACATCCAACCTTTGGAGCTTCCTGCTCCTCATCCTCTATTACTGGAATGAATTCTTGAGATTTTCTGGATGCAAAGTCTTCCTCAAACTTGACATGCCTGCTGACAACAACTTTCCTTAGCTTAGGAATGTAGACTCTATAGGCCTTTGAAGTCTCACTGTAACCTACAAATAAACCCTTCTTGTTGGAAGGTTCTAATTTTTTCCTCTTCTCTATAGAGGTATATGGAAATATATTGGATACCCAAAGATGTGAAAATGACTCACCTTTGGCTTTACACCACTAAATGCCTCCTCTAGTGTCTTGTCCTCCAAAATCCTGTGAAGAGACCTATTCTAGATGTAGACTATTGTAAGACATTGTAATATACTTAGGGTTTATAATCAGAGATCTATAATATACCTAGGTTTTATGATCAAACTTAACCAGATTTAGATCACTCACCGCAGACAATCAGTACTACAGTTCGCTCAGATTTTATATATATCATAAATTTCAAACACAGACTGATGCACAATAAGTTTTCACATCCAAAGAATTGTTCATTCAATTTCGTGAGATAAACATGAAAATTTGATTTGGTACAAGTTTACAGAAATTAGTTGCTATAAAGTGACAATAGTGGACTGAATATGTCTGTATGACTGTTGTTCATGTCCAATATTGATCTGGTTTGGAAACCTTTATGATTCTGTCCTACAATTCAAGTTATAGTGGCGATTGGAAAATCAGGGATGCTATTGTTGGTCAAAGACCTGGAACTGGCTTTGCCCTAGTACTCGTCCTAAATTTTGAGGCACTAAACCCTCAAAATGCTAGCGATCAAATGAACAAAATCTTGACAACGAGCTGACTTTGGATGTCCATGCCTTCTAGTGTTTGGTAACTGTTGCGATATTCCTCCCAAATTTGTAGATCTGATATGGAAGTATGCTTAGGGACCTTAATGCCTACGACAACCTCCGAATCTGAAAGATATCTTTTAGAAACCCTTAATGCGGATTGCTAACTATGAGTTTTCTGAGTTTGGAGGCTGTCACACACTTTAAGGGTTATGTTTGTACTTTGTAGCAATTGATGTCTGCTGCAATCGCCCAGATCCAGCAGATGACCTCCAATAGTCCTCCTTGGTGAATAGCTGTAGGGTTATGGGGTGGCGAATTGCCCTATTCTACTGCACTAATTTTTTGTAGGGTGACGATGAATCCTGGTTGATGAGGTTTGCGATTTGATGATTGGTCGCTAATCCCTGAATGGGCCTTGTATTGATTCGGGCTTGCAGCTGATACCTAACTGCTGATGTGACCAAGTCTGCAATAGACAATCAGGCTTGTGTGACAAAACTAGAAGTTAAGTTGACCTTGAAGTCCAGATTTGAGTGTAACATAGGAGGTGTAGGAGGAGGGTTTCGTCCTCACCTAACAAGCTCTATAACAGAGGTTTTCATCTCTATTGGAGCAATGAAAATAGTCTGTAACAATGGAATTGTCAGCTATCAAAAGTGACCTCCAGAAATGCCCTCGACCTGACTTTATACTTGCATGGAAAATAGGTTCCAAGGGCCTAAAATCTAGGTGTCAGAATTTAAATTTGAAATTATGACTTATTTTATTATATATATATATAATTTTATTTTATTTGTTATATTAATTTAGTGGTAAAAACACTTTTAATTAATATTAATAATGAGATTAAGGTTAGTTGAAAAAGAGGGACATGATAGACACGCTAATGCCCAAAGAAACATTGGCAAGTCCAGGTCATGAATCATGGCCTTAACAGCTCCTATGATTGATTGATTCTTCCGTTCTGCAACCCCATTCTGCTGTGGGTTGTATGAAACTGTCAACTCCCTCTTTATCCCCGCTTCTCTGCAAAAACCTTCGAACTCCTTGGAGGTATACTCTCCCCCATTCTTCAATCTCAAGACCTTGATCCTTTTTGCTATTTAGTTCTCAACTAGAGCTTTCTGTAATGTCCCCTTCCAGTTGACATCTCTCAGTACTTGAGATTAGCCTATTATGTGGCCCTCGTAGGCTAATAGGGAGGATAGAGGGTCTTGTTGAGGCATGGTTTGGCTTCAGTTGTCAGAATTATTCAGTTTGGCTTTCGTTCGGGGTCTTTTGGACATCATTTGCTTGACTTACTATTTTTAGTAAGTAGAGACACTCAGTGGAGCACCCCTGCTATTTTTAGCAGTATGGTCTGGTCATATGCAGATTCAGTCACTTATCATCCGGCTTCAGACGGCTTGTCACTTGGACTTATATTGAGGGAGATATTAATATTTATTTGCCAAAATAAATATTAATTTAATTGAAGCTTATGTTATAAAGTTATAAAGTAAATTAATATTATAACTTAAGTGACTTAATGAAGGGGTCGACCATCATGAAGAAGGGGCCACTTCTCAATTAATTATTATAATTAAATGGGCGCCCAAACTATTGAAAAAATGAAAAAGTGAAATTCAAGTTTATTTAAAATGATGCTTTTTGAAGGAAATCGACCTAATTGAGGAGATATAAGTTTTCTTTTGAAGAAATTCATGGTTATGCATATGAGAATTGATTTTAGCCATTTCCTTCTTCAGAGAACGAAGCCAAGGGTTTTAGTTTTCTACCGCATTGGAGAACGAGCCATCTTCAGTGTATTGCAGTTCAGAGGCTGTGAAATATCAGTTGATTTATTGCCTGTTAGTTGAATAGCTTCATTCAGAAGTTATTACAGAGTTTATTGAGAAGTTATTATTCAGGATTTGATCAATATTCACCCAGGAAGAGAGATAACCTTGAGTGGCTGGTTTAGTTCTACATCTGGCACATTTCCCAAGATGGTACGGATTTATTTATTGCTGGTTTAGGGCCGTACTTCATAGCTGAACAGCCGTACTTCTTCCACAAGCTTGGACGCCTTGCCTTTTTGCTGGATCCTGCTTTCAGAGGTGGCGCCTTGATCTTTTGGAGGTCCTGCGTCATTTTCACAGAGGGAGATCAGTTATTTTATGTTGGCCGTACCTTTTTATTCATCATGCCAGGCGGCTGCAATCAGGTTTTCAAATATTAAATATTGCTTTGCCTGTTAGTCTACTGTGATGTCCCCATCCTAGTCAGCGCAGCTGGATATGTGGTTAGCCTATCATCCTGGTCCTCGTAGGCTGACAGATATGTGTAGAGGATCAATTGAGGCAGTTACCCGGTGTTCAGGAGCTTCTTTCTTGCAGTTGTTGCCGGTTGGGCCTTCGCAGAATCCTTCAGAGTGGTTTTTCAGAGACTTTCTATTTTTAGAAAGTCAGACAAGCAGAAGCTGCTATTTTGGGCAGGGCACCTGGTTCAGCTGTTTAGCTCAGAGTCGACCCAGTTCATCAGTTTGATGGTCAGATGGAGAAAAAACAGAGTATTTAATGATTTATTGAATAATTAATAATTTTGACTTTATATTAAAGTCACTTTATTAATTTATTTAAATATTTAATAAATGGCGTATTATAAAGTATTTATTATACTTTATAATAAAGTGAAAAAATTAACATAATGAATAAATAATTATTCATTAATGATGGGCGCCAATTATTTATTATTTTTCTCCTAAGTCAAGAAGAGCGAATTTAATCATTATTTAAATGATTATTAAAAAAGGATGTTGGGGTCGAATTTTCCAAGAAGGTATATATTCACAGCTAAAGACAAATCAAACTCTTATGTCTTGATTATTCAATTTGTCTTCTTTTTGCTCTGAGCATTGAAGTTTGCAAAACCTAGGGTTTCAGCAGACGAATGATTTTGGAGAACGATACCTCTTCAGGATCTGGCATACTGAGACTGTGCAATACCAGTTGAAGATTGTCTACTTGGTGACTTCACACAGAAGTTGCAGTTGAGATTATTGATCGATTTCAGGAAGGTTCTATCAGAGATTTTCATCAGTTATCATTGGCGCACCCTTTGAGATTGTTTCACAGAGATCTGACACTTTTCCATTGAGGTCGTACTGTATTAAATGCTGCTGCTGTACAGGCCGTACTGTTGTACCAGCAAGGGCCGTACTTTCTCTTCAGAAGAAATCGCTTTGGCTTTTCACTTCCAGTCTTTTGTAGTGAGGGCGCCTAGGGTTCTGGGAGTCATTCCTCTGTTTCTGAGCCTGGAGATTGGTATTCTAGAGCTGGCCGTACATTCTTCACTTATCCCAAGGTGGCTGTAATAAACCAGGTTTTTATATTAAATATTCTTGCCTTTGTGTTCAGAAGTTGAAGTATCAATTTGTAATCACTCTGAATGATCAATAAATGACCTGGCATCGATATTTGATACATGTTCTGTAGTTTTCAAGCATTAAGTATTTTATATTATTTTCCTAGTCCTTTTCAAGCAAAATCGCAATTCCCTGTTTTATGCAAAAAACCATCAAAACACAAAAAAACACAAAACTCTCAAAAATCAGTATTTACAGTTAGGGTTTGGGGCTGAGAGACACCCAGTCTCTTACAGTGGTATCAGAGCACAGTTTTCCTGCCATCCTGTGCTTTTTTAGTTGCTTTTTCAGAAAACAGAGTGCTTTTTGGTTGCTTTTTCATGAGTAGAGACATTATTCATTTTACCAAGGGTGTAGGAACAGGCAGAGTTGAGGATTGGACAGGTCCACCTATTCCTGAAGGTGAGACAGTGTCAGGAGTATTGGGTATTCACAGATCTAGCTCCAACAGCAGCGAGAACAGTGTTGCAACCCTAATGGCAGACCTCGAGATCCCTGCAGAGACACATAGGGATTCAGGGAAAGCGCATGCAGAGGGTGATATCACTGATGAGGAGTTTAGACGCAGGCACGACAACATGATGGACATGATGTCCCAGTTGATGGGCACTATTAGGCAGTGTACTCCATCACAGCCACATTATATTTAGATCGGACAGTCGAGTAGACTGCAGGAGTGGATCAGCCTTTGGCATCAGCACCACGACAGCCATCACCGATCTATCATGAGCGTAGGCCTGGACAACCTACATTCCTACTCAGAGAGACCCCACCTCCGACTCCGGGGGCAGAGCAGCAGGAGCATCATCAGGAGTTTTAGCCACATAATGACTTGTCAGTAGCAGATGTGACTAGGTTTCACGGTGAGTACCTATCATTGGCACTTGAGATCAGGCAGGCATTATCTTTTCATGAGTTTATGGATGTTCATAAACCTAGAGGAGGAGGCAGATTTGACCGTAGAGCTCCTCAGCATCAGCAGCCACAGCCACAGGTGAACAGGGATTTGCAGTATGCGGTCAGCAAGATCACCTTGCCATACTTTGATGGTTCTGATAAGACATCAACGAGGTCTTGGGTCCAGAAGTTGGACAATTATCTTTCACTGAGACCTATGCAGGAGGATGAGGCCATTAAGTTTGCTACTTTGCATCTTGATGGGCTGGCGCATGATTGGTGGCATCATGGCATGTACACACTTGGCCATCATGCAGTTACTACCTACCAGGAGTTCACTAGCAGGCTCATAGAGCGTTTTGATAAGAAAGATCCGGAACTCTACTTTAGAGAGCTAGCTCAGCTCAGACAGACAGGTAGCTTGGATGCGTATGTCAGTGAGTTTCAGAAGGTTGCAGTCATGGTGACAGGCATTTCAGAGTGGAGACTTGTTATACTCTTCGTCGAGGGTTTGACAGAGCCTATGAGAGGTTGGGTCAAGGCATTTGATCCTCCCACCCTTCAGGAAGCCATGAGGAAGGCGCGGAACATGGAGCTTGCAGCACCTCGCAGCAAGTTCACTTTAGGTTCGACACCCTACACGAGGCCTAATAGGTCTTTTGATAGGAATAAGCCCTTTGACAGAAGGAGGGATCAACCGGATCCTAAGAGACAGAATGCACCACCCTTTGACAGAGAAACACTGAACGATTTGCGGAAGAAAAAATTGTGTTTCTGGTGCAAGGCACCCTACGATGAAAAACATGTATGCCCACTTCGTCCCAAGGTCAAAAATAATCAGATGGAATGGTTTTATGAGGGCGAAGAGCAATCTGATCTGTCAGACCAGCAAGCTGATTCCGAGCATTTAGATGAGGACAGGTCCGAAAATGAGGGTGAAAACGAAGGGGGAAGGAAGCTACAGGAAGCCCATTTGACTAGCCTTTAGAGAGATGGGTCGTTTAGACTTCGAGGGCTCCTAGCCGGTCAGAAGGTGATCACTTTACTGGATACGGGTGCTACACATAATTTCATTGATGCACGATTGGTGGAGAGACGTGGCATTTAGACAGAGGCGTTTGAGGGTATTCGAGTCAAGGTGGCTGATGGGTACACCCTCAGATGTGACCGAAAGATTACTGATCTTCCGATGCGACTGAACAACTATGAGTTCAAGACTGAATTCTATGTTGTTAATATGCGAGATACTGATGTGGTGTTAGGGATGGCATGGTTGCACGATTTGGGTGAATTCACACTCAATTTATGAGACATGGAGATGAAGTTTAAGGTTGATGGGAGACCTCATGTCATCAAGGCCATTAGAGACAGTAATTTGAGGATGGTTTCGTTCAGACGGATGGAGAGACTCATTCGTCATGATATGGTTGATTGGGCGGCAGAGTGCATGTTCATGCCAGCCCAACAGGAGCAGCAGAAGGGTGAGTACCACCCAGACATTCAGATACTGAGGACTAAACACTCCAAAGTGTTTAGCGACATTCCACCTGGTAGACCACCAGATAGGGGCACTGAGCATATCATTGAGTTGGACGAGGGTGCCAAGCCCGTTATGATCACACCCTACAGACATCCGAAACGACTCAAGGATGAGATAGAGAAGACCATCAACGAGTTGTTAGCTATGGGGCATATTAGACCTAGCAAGTCACCTTTTGCTTCATCGGTTGTTTGGTGAAGAAGGATGGATCACTTCGGATGTGCATAGACTACTGACAGCTCAACAAGAGGACAATTAAGAACATGTACCCTATACCACGCATCGATGAGTTGATTGATGAGTTACGGTGCTATCTTCTTCACGAAGATTGATTTGAGATCCGGGTACCACCAGATTCAGATGAGGGAGCAGGCTATTGAGAAAACTGCTTTCAGGTGTCATTGCGGTCACTTCGAGTTCTTGGTTATGCCTTTCGGTCTAACCAATGCACCTGCCACCTTTCAGGCTACTATGAACAGGGTCTTCAGTTCTCAGCTAAGGAGATTTGTATTGGTCTTCTTCGACGACATTCTGGTATATAGCAGGTCATGGGAGGAGCATTTAGCTCACTTAGACGCAGTTTTGGGTATCTTGGCTGATGAGTCTTTCTATGCCAAGGAATCTAAGTGTGAGCTAGGTATGGAGGAGTTGTATCTGGGGCACATCATCAGTGCCAAGGGAGTGAGTATGGACCCTGAGAAGGTCCGAGCTATAGTTGAGTGGCCGGTACCTGAGAACCTTACGCAGCTCAGAGGCTTCATTGGGTTGTGTGCTTTTTACAGGAGATTTGTTAGTGGGTTCTCACGTCACGCCGCACCCCTTACTGATTTGACGAAGAAGGGGGCTTTTACTTGGTCACCACAGGCGCAGGAGTGCTTTGACAGGTTTAAGGTGATCATGACTTCATGTCCAGTACTAGCATTGCCTGACTTTACGAAGTCATTTGATTTGTTTTGCGATGCTTCAGGAGAGGGCATTGGTGCCGTTTTGATGCAGGAGAGACATCCTATTGCTTTTGAGAGCAGAAAGCTTAGGGGTCCTGAGAGGTTCTATAGCATTTACGACAAGGAGATGTTAGCCATTATGCATGCTTTGGCTAAGTTCAGGCAATACTTGGTAGGCAGCAAATTCAGTGTTCGTACAGACCATAATAGCCTGAAACACTTCCTTGGACAGCGAGACCTGAATGAGAGGCAGCAAAAATGGGTCAGCAAACTGCAGTCGTATGACTTTGACATCACCTTCATTAAGGGAAAGTAGAATGTTGTAGCTGACGCCTTATCTCGTAGACCTCAGTTGAATGCCATGGCACAGATCTCAGAGGATTGGAGGCATCAGATTATTGCAGAGTAGGCTAAGAACCCATGGGCTTCTAGCATTGTTGACAGGACAGAGCAGGATAGCAGGTACACCATTGTAGATGACTTGATCATTTACGAAGGGTGGATTTTTCTGATTCCTGATTCTGAGTTGA
The DNA here is from genome assembly GCA_007258455.2 of Sequoia sempervirens. NCBI lineage: Eukaryota > Viridiplantae > Streptophyta > Pinopsida > Cupressales > Cupressaceae > Sequoia > Sequoia sempervirens. The sequence goes on along the minus strand of VDFB02000015.1, from coordinate 269,002,303 downwards.
GAGCTACAGTTTTGAGAGCCTTTCACGATCTTCCTATGGCGGGCCATCCTGGCTACTTCAAAACATATAAGCTGGTTCAGGAACGGTTTACTTGGAGAGGGCTGAAAACTGATGTTCTCTAGTATGTTCGAGAGTGTTCTGTTTGCTAGCAAAACAAGTAGGAGCACACTTATCCTGCTGGATTGCTCCAGCCACTTCCTATACCTGACAGGAAGTGGGAGTGTTTATTGATGGACTTTATCACGGGTTTGCCGAAAGCCCAAGGTAAAGATTGCATCTACGTAGTGGTTGATCGGTTGACTAAATATGCACACTTCTTCCCGATTACTACTACATTCACAGCATCGCAGACTGCAAAGCTTTTCTTCAGAGAGGTATTCCAGTTGCATGGGTTGCCTCGGACGATAGTCAGCGATAGAGACAGTCGGTTCATGAGCAACTTTTGGCAGGAGTTGTTCAGGCTCTGTGGGACCGAACTGACACCGAGTACCAGCTACCATCCGCAGACAGATGGGCAGACAGAGATTGTCAATAAGTGGGTGGAAGGTTACTTGCGCAATTACATAGCTGGACAGCAGAGAGCTTGGGTGAGGTGGATATATCTCTGCGAGTATTGTTATAACTCGACTCACCACATGACGATACAGATGACACCCTTCATGGCTTTGTATGGGTATGAGGCGCCCAACCTTTTGGCCCTTATATTGAGTGATAGTAGAGTGCTGAGTGCAGGGGATATGATGCAGAGTCAGCAGGACATTTTGAGGTCTCTTAGAGACAATATCCAGCTGGCACAGAATCAGCAGAAGCAGTATGCTGATCAGAAGAGGGTTGAGCGTTCCTTTGATGTGGGTGATATGGTGTACCTTATGTTGCAGCCGTATCGTCAGTCTACTCTGCGGAAGAGTGGGGCAGAGAAGCTGAAACCTCGTTACTATGGTCCATTTCGTGTTGTCAGACGAGTGGGCGAGGTTGCTTATGAGTTGGACTTACCAGCAGATAGCAGGGTTCACAATGTGTTTCACGTTTCTCGCCTGAAGAAGGCATTGGGTCAGCATGTGATACCCTCTCGGTTCTACACCCTTGATGTGAAGGAAATTGATACTGAGTGCACGAGGCCATCCTTGAAGATAAAGAACTTACCTTTGGTCGAGAATATCGATCAAGTGGAGATTGCAGGTTGAGGATGCTACATGGAAATTCGAGAGGAAGTTACTACGGCATCGAGTTGAGATTGCTTGAGGACAAGCAATTTCAGGGAGGGCGGACTGTGATGTCCCCATCCTAGTCAGCGCAGCTGGATATGTGGTTAGCCTATCATCCTGGTCCTCGTAGGCTAACAGATATGTGTAGAGGATCAATTGAGGCAGTTACCCGGTGTTCAGGAGCTTCTTTCTTGCAGTTGTTTCCGGTTGGGCCTTTGCAGAATCCTTTAGAGTGGTTTTTCAGAGACTTTCTATTTTTAGAAAGTTAGACAGGCGGAAGCTGCTATTTTGGGCAGGGCACCTGGTTCAGCTGTTTAGCTCAGAGTCGACCCAGTTCATCAGTTTGATGGTCAGATGGAGAAAAAATAGAGTATTTAATGATTTATTGAATAATTAATAATTTTGACTTTATATTAAAGTCACTTTATTAATTTATTTAAATATTTAATAAATGGCGTATTATAAAGTATTTATTATACTTTATAATAAAGTGAAAAAATTAACATAATGAATAAATAATTATTCATTAATGATGGGCGCCAATCATTTATTATTTTTCTCCTAAGTCAAGAAGAGCGAATTTAATCATTATTTAAATGATTATTAAAAAAGGATGCTGGGGTGGAATTTTCCAAGAAGGTATATATTCACAGCTAAAGACAAATCAAACTTTTATGTCTTGATTATTCAATTTGTCTTCTTTTTGCTCTGAGCATTGAAGTTTGCAAAACCTAGGGTTTCAGCAGACGAACGATTTTGGAGAACGATACCTCTTCAGAATCTGGCATACTGAGACTGTGCAATACCAGTTGAAGATTGTCTACTTGGTGACTTCACACAAAAGTTGCAGTTGAGATTATTGATCGATTTCAGGAAGGTTCTATCAGAGATTTTCATCAGTTATCATTGGCGCACCCTTTGAGATTGTTTTACAGAGATTTGACACTTTTCCATTGAGGCCGTACTGTATTAAATGCTGCTGCTGTACAGGCCGTACTGTTGTACCAGCAAGGGCCGTACTTTCTCTTCAGAAGAAATCACTTTGGCTTTTCACTTCCAGTCTTTTGCAGTGAGGGCGCCTAGGGTTCTGGGAGTCATTCCTCTGTTTCTGAGCCTGGAGATTGGCATTCTAGAGCTGGCCGTACATTCTTCACTTATCCCAAGGCGGCTGTAATAAACCAGGTTTTTATATTAAATATTCTTGCCTTTGTGTTCAAAAGTTGAAGTATCAATTTGTAATCACTCTGAATGATCAATAAATGACCTGGCATCGATATTTGATACATGTTCTGTAGTTTTCAAGCATTAAGTATTTTATATTATTTTCCTAGTCCTTTTCAAGCAAAATCGCAATTTCCTGTTTTATGCAAAAAACCATCAAAACACAAAAAAACACAAAACTCTCAAAAATCAGTATTTACAGTTAGGGTTTGGGGCTGAGAGACACCCGGTCTCTTACATTTGCATGTTTGAGATTCGTCATTGTAATCATCTAGAAAGAATAATAAATCCATGTGCTACCGATTTAGGAGTTTATGTGCTTCAGTATTTACTTTCCTGTATTTATTAAGATTTTTAGAAGCATTTATTGCAAAATCGCACCATTCATATTATTGCACAAAAACCACCAAAAACAATACAAACAACAAAATACAAAAAAATCAGTTTAAGCATCAGGGGTTGAAGTTGAACCAGCAGGGTTAATCACACTTTCAACTCCCGAAACCTACTAAAGACCTCATCCTTGGTGTTTAAGAAATAGATCCATGTCTTGGGAGAGAAATCATCAATGAAGGAAACATAATACATGCTTCCAACAATTGATCCTACCAACATCAATCCACACACATGTGAAATCACCGAGTCTAAAATCCCTTTAAATCTATGCTCGTTGCTTGGGAAAGTAGCCTTGGCATGCTTGCTAAGTGTGCATCCTCTACAAATTCTCTATTGTTCAATGCTGAACTCTAGAAGTCCTTTGACAATCTCCCTCAAAATGGGTAATGTTGCATGATGCAGATGCTTCATTCTATTGTGCCATAACTCACACAGATTATCATTGTGATGAACTGAAACTGCAATAGGTTCACCCTATAACCTATAAAGGTTGCTTTCTCTAACCCCTATAACCTGTGCTATAACTAGGCTAGATCCCTTCAGCTTTATAAGAACTTGCTAATCCTTGAATTATGCTACAAAGCTCTTATCCTCCATTATCGAAACTGAAAGCAAATTTTTCGTGAGACCAAGAACAAGCAAAACATTGTCAAGTTCCAAAGAGTTACTTGACTGTGAGAGGAAAGAAATTGTACCAATTTGTGCTACTGGATACTTCACATCATTACTAAGCTCAACCTAAACTCCAAAGTTGTGTTCTTCCAGTTTGGTAAAACATCGTCAGGTTGATGTCATTTGTCTAGAGGCACCACCATCCACAAACCAAGCATCCTTTGAAATTGTGTTGGTAGAAAGACAAGAAATTATTGAGTGAAATTTTTCTCAAACTTGTTCATCTGAGTTTTCGTAGAGGCTGGTACTTCTTGTTGTTGTTTCTTTCCTTGGTTCTTCTTTTTGTCTGAACACTTTGAAGCAAAATGATTGAACTTATTGTTAATGTAGAAGATTATTATTAGTTATTAAGTAATTATGCATGTAATTCTGCACTTGGCATTAATCCATCTTAGGTGGCTATGTGGCACGTCCTCTTGCTATTTTGGAGGAACAAAATTGCCACCACTATCAGTGTGTATGGGTCCACCACTATTAGTGTGTATGGGTCGACTTCTTATGCGACCCAACCACTTCTCACTATATGTATAAACATTGTTCATAATATTTAGTAGTTCAGATTATTCATTCTTGTGTTTTTGTTTGTATATATTCCATTTCTCTCTTGCAGGCATGAGATTGCTCGTCCTTCTTGGCCTTTCAAATACTAGTGTTCTAGCCAAGAGATTGTAATGTCCCCAATTTTTGCAAGCATCAGAGTTCCGGGGATTTAGCCTATTTCTAGCCCTCGTAGGCTAATATGTCTGGTTAGAGGGTCTTGTTGGAGCTTGGCTTGGCTTCGGATTGTCAGAATTTACTAGTTGGCTTTCGTTCGGGGTCATTCGGACATCATTTGCCTGACTTGCTATTTTTAGTAAGGTCATTCAGCGAAGCACCCCTGCTATTTTTAGCAGTATGGTTTGGTCATGAGCAGAATCAATCACTTCTTCACTAGCTTCAGACGGTTCATGAATCAGACATATTTTGAGGGAGATATTAATATTTTAATTGTCAAATTAAATATTAATTATCTGGAGCTTATATTATAAAGTTATAATATTATTAAATATTATAACTTAAGTGATTTGCTGAAGGGGTCGACCATCATTGAAGGGGGCCACTTTTTAATTATAATTTATAATTAAAAGTGCGTTCGAGACTTTGGAAATATTAAAAGTTAAAATTCAATTTTATTTAAATGATGCCTTTTGAGGAAAAAGTCGACCCTCTTGAGAATATAAGTATTTTTCATTGTGAAGAAAGTTCATTATGTTATGAAATCAATTTTTGATCAAGTATTCTTCCAGAGAACGAGCCAAGGGTTTCAGTTGTCTTTTTGGCATTGGAGAACGAGCCATCTTCAGTGTTGCAGTTTAGAGGCTGTGAAATATCAGCTGATTTATTGCTTATCAGAGAGGTAGCTTCATTCAGAGGTTATCACAGAACTTATTCAGAGATTGCATCTTCAGGGTTTTTGGTTTGGAATTCATTCGGAAGGGTTCTTCATTTCCAGGCGCCATTTCCCAAAGATCTGGACACATCTTTCAAGGGTTTTACAATCTGCTGCAAATACCAGGTTTTTACATCAATAATATTGTTGCTTTTTAAGTTGCATGTCATCAGATCTTGCTTGTAATCAGCATAGTAGATCAATAAACCTATTGGTATCAATAAATCAATTAGTTTCCATCATTTGTAGAAGTGTGGTATTTTGTTTAATTTTTATATGCAATTTCTTTCAAAATCGCACTTCAATGGTTTATTGAAAAAAGGTTCAAAAATAAGCAAAACAGACAGTTTCAGAAAAACAGTGAGAACAGGGGTTTCTACAGTGGTATCAGAGCCTATATCCTGCCAGCCTGTGGGAAGATTGATTGCTGCAAATTATTCTGTAGGACAAATCTGAAGAGATCACACCAGATAGGACAAGCAAATAGAATAGAATTGGCTTTTTGGAAGGAACGCATGCTTCAGAAGGAAACAAAAGCTCAGTGACTAAGCTGCTTGGATAAGACAAGGAATACAAGGAGCCGCACACACAGGAGTTGATTTATTAAAATTGTGGCATATATAGTCAAGCAGGGAAATTAAATACAGCCAAGAATACGATTTGGAGTAAAGACAAATCGACTTGGAAAGTTTTTATCGTACCTTTGGGCTTCTTTAGAAATCTTCATCGGTTCCTGCTTGCAAAAGGCCAATAAATATTGGAGATTGATAAATATATCTCATTGCAGGAGTAAGTTAAATGACGCTTGGAAAGAAAGGCAGAAGCGCGACTTTGAAAGGGGTCAAAGGAAGGCATCGGTTTGTTTTTTTCAAGAAGTCACGGGAGCTGCTTGCATGCCTGAAGTTATTAAAATATAGATGTGAAGGATTGTCGGGCTTATTTAGAGCCTCAAGAGACGTATGCCAGTAGACTTCAGTTGCCAGCGCCGGATCATTCAAGGTGAATCATATAAGTTGAATGAATATTTTATGAAACCACAGACAAAGAATAAAGAGAATCGCGCTAAAAAGGAGACGCCTTACACTAACTGTCAGGAGCTGCTTCCTCCCAGCCGCTTATATATTTTCCAAAAGACGTAACTCCCATCAAATAACGTCAGATCAAAAGTGCAAGCTCCAGATTTGGTGACCGAATACATGGAGCTGTCGAGAGCAGCTTAGAAGAGGACAAATCATTATTTGAAGAGATTTATCGGGTCCTGCTTAGCAAAATGACAAAATTCATTTTTTAGCCGTCAGAAATTTTATAATATTGTGGGAGGAGGATCGACATTGAGTAAGTTGATTTTTTTTTTTGAATAATTTTATGCAACTAGGTAAGACAAAACAGAATTGGCGTTTCCAGCATTAGCCGCTTAAGACAAAACAAACCAAATATACTATTGGAAGATTATGTGGCGCAACAATTATTCACAAAGAATATCCCGATTTTAGCAAGCTATCATCTTATTGGTGGAGTCTGAGGAAGACGTCATCACCATCCTTTGAGGTACAAAGCAGCAGTACCTTAGATGTTGAGGTGTGCATGGATGAAAGCACACATGATGCTGCTTATCATGTAGTGAGTGATGACGAATCAGCCTCATATCATAGTGCATATTGTGAACCGGAAAACTTGTATGGGGGTCATAAGCTACATAATCCTCATCATTTGGTTGGGCAACTAAAAGTGAATGACAATATGATTGCCACAACCATTGAGCATTTTGATGTTGCTCGTCAGATGTTGGCTACCTATGGTTGGAGTACTCCTTTGACAGATGAGCACGGTGATAGTGGTTTTTCCTTTGCAAAGATACATGCACTACGAGAAGCAATAGGAATGATGAAACAAAATTACCTAAAACTACTTGCAGACAGGGATTTTCTTCTCGAGTGGGATTGCATTTGTTATGATGCATTGAAGGGAAAGGAGGAGCAGGTTGATGAGCTCACTCATGAGCTTGAGGTGACTATGGACTCGTTGCAAAGCACCTAGTTGGCCCTTCAGGAGTCTCGGTCACGGTTGGACAAGCTTACCGTGAAGTTAAGTTTGGCACAGTCTCGACTAGCTGCAGATACAGTACAGTTACATACAGTGGCAGTCAGTGAGGATCATATCTCCACGGGTTGTAGTGAGGATGTGGTTACATCCATCACGGTTACAGGAGCAGTTGATAGAGATGGGATGAGTGTTTTGGTTGAGAGCTCTTGTGAGGAGATAGTTGATTTTTCCGAGAGTTTTGTGATAGATCACGTCACTATTCCATCGTCATCACAAGAAATATGTGGGGCATCACCCAATATGGAGATTTGTACTTATGCTGATTTGTTTCCCCAGGACTATGATGGTCAGCCATTGACAGAGGTGGGAGCATTTTATCTTGATTGCATAGTGAGGAGTGTTCATCACTTCTCCTTTAGTCCACACACGGAGGATTTGATGATGCATTAGTGTGGTTTGGCTCCTGAGTTATACCATCCGTTGTGGGATGGGTATTCACCATCTTCAGAAGATGGGATTAGCAGCTGCAAGCGCCAGACTCAGCTGTTTGTGGGGGATTACTTGCAGGGACAGCTGTCAGTTTTACATCATGCTGATATGTATCCAACAGGGTTTGCTACTTCTATGTCAGAAAGTTTTCTTATGGGTACATGGTTACAGGATGACTATGGTGTCAGTTGGCATGATGGCTTGGTCAATAATCACATCCACGAGGGTTTAGCAGAGGACAGGGAGAGATTGGTGTAGCAGATGCTTCTAGAAGTTCTTATCTCCGCATGACAGATGGATGTGAATTCAGATTGTATTGGGATCCAGGTGGTGACAGTTTTGGCACCGAGTATTGGATGGGTCCCATTGGGTTACTTCATCATTTCCAGCAAGGTGAAGTTGGAGACAGTAGAGCGCATTGGAAGCCTGAGGATGACAGACTGGACAGACTTTCACTCTGGGTTTGGGATCTAGGGATAGCTTGCGCAGTTGTGTTTTTGTTGATGCTACAGGAGATAGTTAGAGATGTGTGGGACACTTTACAGTTCTTCTTTTGGGCCTTAAGGAGTTGGGTTTCTTCTGATAGAGATTGCTTGAGGACAAAGCAATTTCGAGGGAATGTAATGTCCCCAATTTTACCAAACATCGAGTTAGAGTTTAGCCTGTTCCTAGCCCTCGTGGTATATATGCAGTTAGAGGTCTTGTTAGACTTGGCTTGGCTTGGATTGTCCGAATTACCGGTTGGCTTTAGATTAGGGGTCATTGGGACGTATTTGCACACGACTTGCTATTTTTAGTAAGTAAGGTCATTCAACGGAGCACCCTTGTTATTTCTAGCAGTATGATTTGGTCGTGTGCAAATTCAATCACTTATTCACCAGCTTCAGACAGTTCGTGAATCAGACGCATTTTGAGGGAGATATTAATATTTTAATTGTCAAATTAAATATTAATTATTGAAGATTATAATATAAAGTTATAATATTATTTAATATTATAACTTGAGTGATTTTTTGAAGGGTTCGACCAACATTGAAGGGGGCCACTTTTTAATTATAATTTATAATTAAAAGTGCGTTCGAGACTTTGGAAATATTAAAAGATAAAATTCAATTTTATTTAAATGATGCATTTTTGAGAAAAGTCGACCCTCTTGAGAATATAAGTATTTTTCATTGTGAAGAAAGTTCATTATGTTATGAAATCAATTTTTGATCAAGTATTCTTCAGAGAACGAAGCCAAAGGTTTCAGTTGTCTTTTTGGCATTGGAGAAACGAGCCATCTTGATGTTAGAGTTTAAGAATTTGTGAAATATGCATGATTTATTGCTTATCGGTAGCTTCATTGAGGTTATCCTGGAACTTATTCGAGAGATTGCATCTTCGAGGGTTTTGGTTTAGATTCATCAGGAAGGGTTCTTCCATTTCCGACCATTTCCCAAAGATGGACACATCTTTCAAGGGTTTTACAATCTGCCGCAAATACCAGGTTTTTACATCAATAATATTGTTGCTTTTTAAGTTGCATGTCATCAGATATTGCTTGTAATCAGCATAGTAGATCAATAAACCTATTGGTATCAATAGATCAATCAGTTTCCATCATTTGTAGATGTGTGGTATTTTATTTAATTTTTTATATGCAATTTCTTTCAAAATCGCACTTCAATGGTTTATTGAAAAAGGTTCAAAATAAACCAGCGGGCGAGTTTTCAGAAAAGCGGTGAAACAGGGGGTTTCTCTGAGAGAGATCCTCATTTCCTACATGGTATCAGAGTGAGTTTTGGTTGAAGGCGCTCGTTCGTTTTTTTTCTTAGAGTTAATTTTTGTAACCACGGTTGCATTTCGTCTGTGTTTGTGTGTGCATTGGTAGAGGCACATAAACCTACGATTTGTGACCCACTAGTTCGTGGTGGCTCAATTTAGTTGAGGGAAGGCATGATCTTGTGGAACCCACAAGAAGGCTTTGAAGCCTCTATATGAGTCATGCCTTTGTTGTTCAAGACATCTTTAAAACCTCTGTTCATCTGTTCTTGTGATGTTGCGATTTGTCCAATGCAGGCGGAAAACAACCGAAAGGTGGCATTTTAATTTGCATCTCTGTTGAGGTGGTGGAAACCTTTGATCTCTTGTAAGGTTGTGAAAATCTACATGTAGAGATCACTGGCAGAAGGGAAAAACAACAGAGGTGTGTAGAACAACAAACAGCACTGTGACAGGCAAGGAAGTGTTATTGCAGCAGCAGGGTGCACTATTCATCCTTCAAAACATGAAACTGCTGAGGTCAGCATTTATATTATGGCCTATGTCAACAAAAGGGGGGTGAAGCCACCCAAAAGTTTAGCCCTTGGTCACACGA
>VDFB02000015.1:268941555-268992389 GCA_007258455.2 Sequoia sempervirens | reverse complement strand
TTGGTATGCTAAAGAGAATACTTCTATTGAAGAAGTTTCTAGATCAGTTATCAAGACTAGTAAGTTGTTCTTGGAGAGCAAACGAACACGGAAGTTAGTTCCTGTAGCAGAGCCGCCAAAGGATTTCTCGTCATTGCCTTCTACTTCTAGAGCAAAACCCAGAGTTAAAGCTATTATAATACCTCCGGAAGGAGTTAGACTCAGTGGAAACACAGGGAAGAGAGCTACTGGTAAGAGGAAGCAGAAGCAAATTGAGAGTGTTCCTGAGATTCCAATAGAGACACTAATTCAAACTGAGCCTCACGTTTCATTTCCTAGTTCACCTCACGTTCCGCCTATTGATATAGATTCTGAGCCTGAGCCACAAATTCAAGCAGGATCGGAGACAACTGAAACACCACAGGTTGATACATCAGGGACAGTCTCTCCGCAAATTGAAAATATTGTTCAGTCTTGTTGGCTCGAAAAGTCTTTGGGAAGACAAAGGCGTGAACCGTCATACAATCTTGATTTGTCTGAGTTTGGTGAGCCCTATCAGAAGAGATCAAACAAGAAGATTAAGAAACAAGTGCACATCGAAAAGACCCCTGAATCAGAGATTGTGATAGAAGTTGCAGTACCTCCAGAAGGTAAAAGCTTGGATGAGGTCGAAGTGGGTGACTTTACATTCACTAAGGCAAATCTTGGCAGGACTACACGAGAGACAGATGTAGCTCTTCTTAAGATTGTTACCAATAATCTTGAAGAGCGTATCACGAAGGATGGAGAAGATAAGGCTTTACTCAAAACTGAAATTAGTCAACTTTGTCAATACATTTCTGATCTTGTTCATGGGAATCCAAATAGAGCACCTGTTCTAACTCAACACACACCTGCAGAGAAACAAAAATTGGATCAGTTAGTCAGCCATGGCAGACTTTTGGATGATTGGATTGACAGTTTAGTTGCTGCTGGTAAAACTCTTCTTGCAGATTTGTATCATTGAGGAGGAGGCTGCATCTTCGGCTGTGGTATTCGTCGGATATTGCGCTTGCGTAGAGTTTGGCAAAGGATCGTGGTTCTCGTATCCGAAGCATCCGCTGTAATGCATGCTTTGGAGATGATCAAGATCAAGAGAGCTCCTCACTTTGGAGAGAGCAGCAATCAAGTACATCCCAAATTGTGACGTTACAATTTACCATTACTAGATAGAATAAATGTGAATTCTGAAGGTAAATTAATGATGCATGTACCTCGTTTTCAATATGAATGTTGTTTCATTTGATGTTATTTTTGGTGAAATACTGCATAAAGGAGAATAGAGGTTATTGATTTATGAATAATCTAACTTTTGAAATGTTTCATGTATTCTGCTTTGTTATGAGCATATGACTGCCGATGTTGTGACATGGTATGCAGGAAGCAGGTTTGTACCTCCAGGCAAAGGAGAGATATCACTCGGGGAGGAACTTGGTCGGGTAAACAGTGACGAGTACCAATTGGACCAACACACACACAAACTATAGACTGAGTAAGCTAAGTCATTGTTGTGGTTAAGGGTAAGTCATCCGCAGGATTGTTTAGTATCATTAGGAGTCGTATCTACTTCTGAATGTGTAAATAAGTGATGCTTGTCAGTATAACCTTATAAGGAGTAATGTTTCTTGTTAGAGGTGGGTACGTGTATATATACATATGAAAACGATATGTACAAGTATCCATAAATGCATTCATGTCGATACAACGTATTAAGCAGATGGATATGCCATACGTGTGCATCGATAAAAGTGTATTTGTGAATACTTATACGTAAGGTAAATATATAAGTATATACACATGAATACGTATCACAGCTAACCTGTTGTTATAAATATATTGTGTCGGTATATAACCTCTGAATTTATAAATACACATATATATACATATACATAATTACGTATAATATTGACTGGTTCATAGTATACATACGTATAATGTAGATGTATATACATGTGTAGATATAAAGATAAATATATTTATATATTTAATATTATATTAAAATATAAATATAATATAGTTTTTACAAATAAAGATATGTTTACGATATTATTTAAATTGGTAATTTAAATAATTATACATAAATATATATTGTAAAGTAAAACTATATTATATAAAAATTTTAATAAAATAAAATATATATAGATGTATTTAAATAAAAGATTTAAGTGAAATTTAAAATAGCGAAATGAGACTATATCATGAATTAGAGAAAATAACGTTTTATTAAAAATGACGATTTTCTCTAAAACGTAAATACTTCTTTGATTCGAAATATATTAAGAAGAGTTAAGTAATTGAAATATGAAATACTTCATTGAGTAAAGACGAAATAGAATTTTTAAAGGTAAAATCTGTAAAAAAAGCCATTCCCGTGGAAACCGCGCAGGAAGAAATCGCGCGACTAGGGCAAAAGCAACCAAAAACAACAGAGATAAATTCGCTAAAATGGTGTTGTGGACGCCATCCGGCCTGGGAATTAGTCTCTCATTAAACTAAACTGATTTCTACCTGTTGAAATACGCATTAACCTGTAGGTGGCGTTTTTCAGTTTCGAGTTGAAATTTTCATGATCTGCTGGCTTAAAGAAAGTCGAATCACCTTCATTTTTTGGTGACTTAGGGTTTAAAGATCCGCCAGGTATCATTTTTACTATATCTGGTCTCTTTGTTGTCATTTAGCATGCCTCAATAAGAGGAAATCCGTTGCACTTCGGGCCTATAAATGGACGCCCAGCCATTCAATGTTAGAGGACTTGAAGAATCCGAGTTTATCTTTTTATTTAGCTTCCATAGTCTATCTCTGTTTGAGCTGTGAGTAAACTTTATTAATGCTGAGAGAAACCTTACACATTTTCTGAGAACAGTATATTACCAATTGCTGAGAGACATCCCCTGTTATTCTCTTCATCACTTGTAAGTTCACAGTAAGAAGTTGAGATTACTTTCAGCTATTGAAAGTGATTAATTTCTGAGGAAGAATTTGAGAATGGTCTGAGAGTGCTGAAAGTCTTTTGTTCAAGATTTGAGGAGCTGTAAACCCATTCAAGGTCATCCCTTAAAGGAAAAGGCAAATACCAGGCATGTTTCATTCTTCATGTTGTTGAGCATATTTCTTGTTAAATAACTAAAAGAATAAAATGCTGAATGTACACATTAGGGAATTGCATTGAGTTCAATACTTCAGTTAAGATAAACAAAGAAATGATTCTATGTTGTATCATGTAAGTAAATTACTTAAAAGAAAGGCTAATGCATGTTCTATACTATTAACTCTTGCATTAATTTGTAAACGAATTTAGTGTTCCATTGAAGAGTAAATTATATTAATTAGTAGACGGACGTACTGATCCACTAAAGAGTAGATTGCAATATTTGTATTGACTCCATATAAGGAGTGTATGTTTGTATATAGCTCTTTAAATGCTAGGGAATGAAATGAGGGTATTTAATAAGTTACCGATCACAACTAGTTGAAGATTAACTTAGTTAAGTTATTAAAAGCTCCTAGGATGAGAAAGTCCCGTATAACGGAGTTAGTTGTGAGTACTTGTTAAATTGTTCTCCATTCTAGTAGTTAGTTTGTTGTAGGAAGTCTAGGGTACGGACTACCCCGATAGACCAACCTACGCGTAGGGTAAGATAGCCTCAAGTCAAGTTGAACCTGGCTAGTGTATGTGACAAATGACCTGTGTTCTTCATTGAACGTAACACTTTGGCCAAAGTAGTGTAAGGAACCATTTAGTTGTTGTACTACACTGTCAGTTCACCGTGATCCCGAATTACATCCTAGTTTGAGTATTGCCGATTGCACGAAAGCTAGTTTTGTAGGATCACAGCACTATGTCCAGTTGGTAGTCGTTAAAGGTTACCCAACCAATCTCTTCTTCGAAGGGAGGGCCGTTCATTGCAAAATGATCGTGCGGGGGACCGCATTATAAGTCTGTGGTTGGCGGAAAAGCGCCCGAGTGATGTTTCTCCTCCTCAGCAAGCGGCCGATGTACCAAGATTGAAAGGACGGATTCCTGGACCTTCTTACTACTATTTGTTCTAAAGCTCATTGGAGCTATGTTAGTTAAGGTACGTATTCTTGTTTCATGTACTTGTGAAGTTATTATATTGAAATGGAATCTTTGTTGTATATTAATATGGCAATTTGTTCATGTTTTGTCAATAAAGAAAAAGAAAAATTCTATTGCAATGACATGATTAACACGTTTACATACTTGAAGGATGTAGATTATGAAAATTTTAAATTTTAATCGGCTGGTCGGTCAAGCATGCTAACCTTCTCAGAACAGAAATATGTGAGAAGATCTCTTCTAAATTGTTTTCACTGAAGGATGACGTAGTTGGAGTGCTTGCACTTGTCAGTGGCTTCGTTGTTCAGATTCCGTGTCATTATCTTCTCGAAGATGGCACGTATGTGGAGTTAGAAAAAGTTCAAGCAGAATTTGAGAAGCTGATTTGTGACAGCCTTGAAGGTGAACCTAGGGCGCCAAAGTTAGAGAATGTTTCAGTAATTGCAGCTAGTTTGAGAAAGGCGACTGAAGAATGCAAAGATGGTGTGCACACAATTACTGAAAGTGGCAGAGAACCAAAGAAACAGACTGTTATTTTTAGCAGCATCAAAGTGCCAGATGACGGAGAGATCGATGAGTTCTTGGTCGAAGTGTTAGACCGAGTTGACATGGAGTGATCTGTCAGTTAGAACGTGCAGTTAATTTCTAGGGTTGAGTCCTGAGCAGCAGTTAACTTGACTTCCAGTCTTCAGTTCACTTGCTGACTTAACACATACTTATCTCATCCTCGGAGTTATCAACACAGGAGTTAGGGTTAGGGTTTCTAGTTAACTGAAGGTAGTGGCCAGTTAACTTTGCTTTAAATAAGGACGTGCATGCTTGCACATTGTCCAATTAGGTTATTTTGTACCGCAAACCGAGGTAGTTGCCCGCTTAACCGTAGAGTGAAGCATTTCATTATTAGGTTAGCGATAACTTGCATGCATTGCAAGAACTGTGAGTGAACTCAAGGTGATTTTAGGTTACCTACACCTTGATGTATATAAATAAGAGCTTTTGCTCATTTGTAATTAACTCTTTGCTTGAGAGAGAGAAATATATGTCATACTTCACCTTGCCCCTCAATATTGCTCTTTATGGTATTTGTTCATGTGTCTTCATTATTGCAATTGATTGTTATGCCACATAGGGTTTTCGAAAGATTGTAATGCTGGATTCTTCTATAGTTTAGAGAAATCTGTCTTGTGAATCTTTTATTGTTATGATCGAACGTTATGCCAAACAGGGTTTCGTAAGATTATCATGATAAAACCGTTTTGTGAAGTGTTTACTATGCTGATTGAGTGTTATGCCACACAGGGTTTCATAAAGTTTTCATGGTGAATCTTCTCTTAGATTAGGAAAATCTGTTTTGTGAATCTTTTGTCATTACGATTGAGTGTTATGCCACATAGGGTTTCATAGAGATTTTAATGATAAAAGCTGTTTGTGAGTCTTTACTATGCTGATTGAGTGTTATGCTACATAGGGTTTCATAAGATTATCATAGCAAATTCTCAAATCTGTTTTGTGCTTAATAAACTTGTTCAGATTGAGATGATAGTTGCACCACCTTGCCTTCAAGTAGAGAATCTGAATGTGTTTATCGTCTGATAGTCATAACCTTGCTCCGTTTCCTCTTGCTCTGTTTTCCTGAGGAGATTGGATAGATATAAGTTGTAGTTTAGTTGATTTGCGAAACCAGAGAAAACTCAGCTGCAACGTGTAAGTTCTTTCAAAAAAGCCTTGTGCCTCTAGCAGCTGAAACAAAAAGACAGGACATAGTTTTAGCTTATTTTTCCTTTGCAAGTACATTTGTCAAAGCATAACGAGGGAGCTTCCCCTCCATAATTTGAAGAGCACTCATTACGTAGTGTACATAGGCTGTTCATAACAACTTCTACTCCAGAGGTGTTAGTTGTTACGCCAACAAGAATTCGCTTTTAACCTCTAAAAGAATTTGCGAATTGCTATTGAAAACGCCTTTGAAGAAATGAAATTCGAATTCTCTTTGAAGAAAATATGAATTTATAATGAATTTGAGGATTCGCCTTTGAACATGAAATTCGCCTTTGAGAATTGAGATACGCCTTTAAGCTTGAAGAATTTGCGAATTTCTTGAAACTATGAATTGCTCTGAAGATGCGCACCTTCTCTTCTTTAAAGAAATACGAATTTACTTTGAATTTGCTTTGAAAATTAATAAAATTCGATTTTCCCTATGAAGATATGAATTTGCAATTGAAAACCACGAATTTCACTTAAGATTGAAATTTGCTCTTAAGAAATGCGAATTATTGAAAGCTCTGTGAAAAATAATGAAGATGGCGCCATGTTAAATAAGAAGAAATTCGCACCAATTGATAACTGCAAGAATTCAAAACCCTAACAAGAATAGAAGTCCTCTGATTGGTTGCCTTTCAGTTCCACTGCCACTGACTGGAAGTTCGAATTTGAAAATAATAATAAAATATTTATTATCATGCAATTAGCAAGGGCGCCAAAAATAGAAAATCGCCATCTTATGCCAAAATTGCAAATATTCTGAACTTCAGTTGACAATTTTGTTGAAGCTCTGAGATTCATCGTCAAACTTCAACGATTCCGAAAAGTCATCTCTTGAGCATATAGGCGTCCATTTGCTCAAGATACTTCACTTTTTACTCCCTATTTTATAGCTGACAGCACTGTCACGACTGGCCAACTTCGACACTGATTTCCGGATGACCGGATGATGCTGAGACTGATCTAAAGAATTCATCGGAAAGCCTACTGAACAAGGAAGAAATGTTTGCTGGGAGACACTACTGCAAAATCCATCGTTTAACCCCTTGAAAAATTAGGCGCCCCTGATTAAATTGCTTTTACGGGTTCCAGACTTGGCCATTTCTCAAACTGCCATCTCTGACACTTCGAACGGCTGCCGACGGTGAACAGTGAACCCTGCTGACAGGAAACGAAGCTCACTGGATAACTGGAGACATTCTGCATCCAACAACTGTATGCACGACACCTGAAAGCTGTGTTAAGGGCCTCAAAAGTAAAAGTGCCCCTGGCTCTTGGTTGCACTAGTGTCATTCTGACGAAAGTCAAACTTTCATCCAAGTACCCTACTTTGACCTCTGATATCTGGAGCTGGGATGACCCGATTCAGGCACTATCTGTTTAAACGGACAGCCAGAAGGGCCCACAAGAGAAGTCTCTGGAGGCGACGAAGCAAGAAAACTGCTTCTAAGACCTCAAAAATTGCAGTGCGTATTTTAATTAAAATTACCGCTCCAGACTTAGCCATTTTTCAGACGTCTTCACCTTGCAGTATTACACTAAAGACCTGGCACGTACGAGCGACTGCCAAATCCCAAAGGCTGACGGCAAGGCTCGTTGAATAGATAAAATGATTACGCTCAATAGTCGTGAAGACTTCGAACGCGAACGGGCTCATCTGACAGGCTTAAAGGCTAGGCGCCTCTGGACTGTGGAAATATACTGAAAATCGTTTGTTGCTTCGCCCGTGAAATTACGTGCTTGGTAGAATCTCCGCCACGATCACCTGGAACGTCGGATCGATGCTTGATATCTCATCGGATAAGCAGACTAATCGAGAACAAATTGACTGTATCCGCCATCGAAATTGTCGAGATATACCCTCTCTTTAAGATGGGCGCCCTCAGGTTAGAGGCGCGCTTTTGCCTGAAAAAGACAATTTTCTCACATCTGGCAATTTAGGGATTTCAACTTTTGTTGCTGTTTGCCGGAGCTGTGGGTCTCGGAATGCTTCGCTGGATAGCTCGACAGATAGCCAGACTGATTCCGAAGAGATTGACTAGATGCTTGAACACTTTCAGCAAGATCTTGACCTTCAAAAAGTTGGGCGCCCCTGGGCTATACTTGCACTTTCATGCTTTTTCCTGAGAAATCTTCATAAATTGACCATTGAAAACTCTGCTTTGATCACTGAAATGACCGTATGCAACTTGAAATGTTGTCGTGAGATGTTCCTCTATCGTGAAACGCTCCATTTTGAGTCTCTGCTTCAGGTTCTGTTCAATATAACTGACTTTGACTGACAAACTATTGACAAAAACTCCATGCTTGATATTGCCCAAAACTGTGTTTTACAACATTTTAACAAGGTTTAGACTTTTTAAATGCAAAATGCCTTGATGAAGCAAAAATTTGGTTTGGGTACAACAGCAGGTAAGCACAAGTTTCCTAATACTAACCAGAAATGAACTGAATTTAAATGAGTGCAGGGCCTAAGAAGTTTATGTTCTATCTAAGGACGGGACGTGGGATCAATCTCAATAGACTTCAACCAGACTCTGCTCCGCCTCACGTTGGACAACTTACACAAAGTCGGTGCAATCTTCAAGGGAGTGACGAGAGGTTTTCAAATTACAACTCAACATGTAAGTACCATCAGAACGACGCATACAAACACATGAATCACAATCGAAGTTAAGTTTGCAATGTTTTCCAGTTGACCACACAAGGCAAACTTGTCGTCAGCAAGCCGCTAGTGGTATGGATCAAAATGAAGCTGTCATGACTAACACCACAAATCCACAGCTAACATCTACTTGCATGAAAATGAAAACTACTCTAAATTAAGTTACTTTGAAGTGGAAGCGATGAAGAAACCTTGCTAGTTGATCATAACAAAGATGAATTCACCATCAATGAAAACTTCTTTTTATTATGATAGTTTTTCACAACAATCTCTTACAAAGTTTTCAAAGGAAAACTTTCCTTCTCCTTCAAACTATACTATGCTAACAAGCTAAGCTATCCCTCTGCTCTACTCTCTAGTCTGATCTCTAAGCTAATGAGATACAAATGAGGGGGGATGCCCCTTTATATAGCTGGCCAAGTCCAATGGACGGCTCAGATTACAATCAGATGGATGGCCCAAATTGTGCCACCTCATCCCTAACCCTAAAAACTGCCACCAAGAAGAGTGGGGTAATAAATGAGCAATTAATGTCCACCATCCTTCTAGAAGACTCTCGTCTAGAAACGCGTTCACATTGTTCATGTTCCTCTTCTCAACTACAAATTCGATGAGTCTGGTCGTCCTTGCTTCAACTTCTTGAAAGGGTATGGCAGGCACGTTCTCAATCTAAAACTTCAAGGCTGTAACCTCTTTCTCCTGCTCGATGATGATTTTCCTCCTTAATGTTGTTCTTCAACTTTGAAGTACTTGATGGTGACCATTAACGCTTGGGTTTCCATCTTTCCCTCCATCCTGAGCTTTGAAAACATTTCTTCTTTGCCACTTGAGTAGGGCACATACTAGGTCTCAACACTTAGCCATTTTCTCCAAGTATTCGCTTCATCTCCCCAAGTCGTCATGCCTTGGCCTTGATGTTCATCCTGCAAAACAAGCAAGGAGAAGAGCATCAGAACACTTCATAATATAAATTCACCTCACTTACTTGATTTTCATGCTTTAACTTCCAAGGTCTGAGTGATCTAGTTCATCCCTTTCCTCTAGCACAACTTTGCTTTCTTCATGATTTTTCAACATCTGTAGGCTGGGGCATATGACTCCTGCGCATCATATTTCAATGCCTTAGACAAATTTCATCTTCCTCAAGGGTGTATTTAAGAGATGCATTTTTAAAATCATCTTTTGAAAGTGTAAACTTCAACTACATCTTCTTCAAGAAATTTATTTCACCAGCTGAGGTGTTGACAACTTTGATTTTATTCATTTCTGGCTCAAGAAGACTATCCTCACGAAGAATTTGAGCAAATTCACCTAGGCAATCAACTTCGAATTCATCAGCCAAGGCATTTTATTTCAACAACATATTTTATCCTTCCTGCCTTAGAAAATTTTTGAATTTCCCCCCTTAGAAAATCTATCAATCAGGTGTTCATGAAAAATCTCCATCTTGAAGGCCTTGGCGAAGTGTGGAGGACTTTAAAATCAATTCTTCTTCGAAGACGTCCAGTACCTAGAAGAAAATTCCCTTAAGAAAGTGTCAAATTCATGTGTCTACAACGAAGGGGTACATTTAATTTCTTGAATTTAAACCTTAGAAAAATATTTTGTCAACAAATTTATTCTTATTTTGGGCGTATTTTCTTGCTCTGACTTTGAAAATTTGCATCTTCGTGAAGCTTGTTGGCGTTTAAATTCGCACCTCTGGAATGCGGATTTGAAAACGGACAGCTATGCACAGATAAACTACTCTTCAAATTAGGAGGGGAAGCTCCCTCTTGCTGATGGTGTTTGAAAGAAAGTAAACTAAAACTAAGTTGCCTATCTTTTTGGATCAGCTTAGAGCACAAGGTTTTTTAAACACAAACGCCGCAGCTGAGATTTTCTGATAAGAAGTTCAACTACGACTAACTTAGACTAAAGACGTTCCTAACCTCTCAAGTAATAGCAGAGCAAGAGAAGTTAGAAATCAACAAGGTAGATTCTCTGACAAAAATACTTTAACAATCTCTCTCTCAACAAACACCTACACACTTCACTGTAAGCTGAAATAAAGATCATGAAAGCATAACATAGATAACGGAAATCTGAGATTTTAGACCAAGGCAAAAGAGCCTCATGATTTTATTACTCAAATCTCTAAAACAAAACTCCCTTCTAACATGCCTTGAATAAGAAATTGCAGCTAAGGAGGCTTGCAAACTTATTCTTAACACAATAGAAAACAGCAATCTCACTAACTCCTTGTTGGCTAAAGAGGCTCAACAATTTGCTTATCACAATACAAATGAACAATACTTGAGCAACAAATAGAAGGCACAATAGGCTCAGCGTTTTGTTCTCATAAGCACGGTTAAAGAAAATAAATGAGCAAAGGCTCTTATTTATAGAGAAGCAGAGGAGTAGGGAACCCTAAAATCTCCTTGCTTTCACAATCTAGGGCTTGCTCAGCAAGCAAGCTTTATTACTAAATCTAGAAACAAGATAACAACTAAAAACCCTAAAAAGCAGAAAAAGCGGGAAACGCCAACTATTACATCTTATCTTCTTTCTATCCTCAAAGAATGGATAAGGATTATTCCAAGAATAGAAAGAAAGCGGGAAAGAAAGCTTCTAGAAGAAAGCTGCTTTAAAGCTCGATCACATCCGCTAGGAAGTCTGAGATTGTGTCCCGGTTCGGTGCATCTATACCATCAACAGCAAAACACCGCTTTTCAAGAATATCTTCAGCATCTGCAATAGATCTTAGGAAATCTTCAATCTCATTGGCCGCTTTATTGAACTTTGCTGACATCATTGAAACATGACCTATCCTTCCGCCAACTGGGCTGCAACTATGAACAACATTCTGGAACTGATTTTGCACCTCCTCAAGCCCGACGTAAGAACCATCTTCAAGATTGTACTGAGAGGGAATCTCTATGACAAATTCACTGATGAAAAGGAGAGCTTCAACCACCCTTTGCCTGTAGGTGATGAATTCTTCAGATATCCTCTCGTAGGTTTTAACTTTGAAAACATGACGTTCTCTCCAAGCAAGGATTTGTCTTTTGTGCTCCTTTGAAACTGCTGAACCGTAGGCTGTGTCTAAATCAGCAATGATAATCTCATGCCTAGGTTTTACTTCAGCCCATGTTTGTTCAAATCCTTGGATGCTTTGACGAAGTTTATGAGCATTCTCTCTCAACTGGAACATCCGAGCCAAGATCTCCTTTCCTCTGACAATGAAGCTCTCGATCCACTCCTGAGTCTCTTTCCCACATATGACCAGCTGTCTTAACTGATGATGATCAGCTGGTGTCTCTAAGATCTGGGGCAGCAACTGAGTTGTTTGTGAAGAACCACGAGCAAGGTTAGAAATAAAAAGCTTAAGCTGCTGATTTTCGGCCTTGAGGGCTGCCTTGTCTTCTCCATCTTTAAGCACTCTTTCATGTAGGTTTTCGGATACAACTTTGAAGAGACTCAAATCTGCATGTCTGGTATTTCTACCAAGATTAGCCTTGACCATTACAAAATCATCCATGTTCACCTCATCTCTATTCTTATCTTCTGGAGGCACAGCAGTCTCTACAACAATCTCGTTATCAGGATTCCTATCAAAGTGAACTTGCTTCTTTGCCTTCTTCTTAGGAGGTTCCTGATAAATATTATCGAGATCATCAACACTCACTTGATATGAAGGCCTTCTCCTAACCCTTCCTAAGGAGTTCTCAAGCCAAGACACCGTAGTATCTTTACTAACTTCCTCAGGAGGTACTGCTGCGATCTCTTCATCATCTTCGAATATCAAGATCAATGTGAATTGGTGACGAACCCGTCAAAGGTACAGGAACATGTGTTGAAGGTGGCTCCTCTGCTTCATTCTGAGGTATGGGCTCGTCAAGAGGAACTTCTGAATCAACTGTAGGCTGTTCCTGTATGACTATGCCTGAGAAATCCAACCTTCTCTTTACATTTTTATTTGATCTACATCCTTTGACGCCATCTTGAGACTGACTTTTACCCTTTCCTTTTGACTGTGCTGTAGAAGAAGAGGGAATTATCCTTGGCGGCTCTGCTACTGGAATAGAGTTCTTCCTTTTAAGCACTAAGAAAACCTTACTATACTCAATGACTTGTCTTGTTCTGTCTTCAACTGAAAGAGATTCCTTGTTTGCCCAATTAACTTGTGGAAGAGGCTGATCCTTGATTCTTTTCTGAGTGTACATTGGTAGAAGAACATCTTCATCATCATCAGAGAGCCCTTCTATATCTTCATTTAAGCAATCTTTCATCTGATGGAGAGTCAACCTGCTGTAACTACGCCTTCGCACTTCAAACTCGTCTGCACAGTTAGCCCAAAAATCTTCAAGTGCGGGTATATGATTGTAATTCTTCTCCAACCGGCCAGCGTAGACACCATGAGGATCAAATGACCGCCTCTCACTGTAGGGTTTGAGACCGAATTTATCTAATTCTTCTCCAATTGTCCTGGCATCTGCAGCAGTCCTGCATGTATAAATACCCAACCCTAATGGAAAGTGAAGAGAGGGTTTCTTTCTATTTCTCAAGACTGTGTGGACACCGTGAGCTTGCCTCAAGAATTCCATGAAGATAACCTCATCTGACGGATACCTTGGCAACATGAGCGGGGCACCTGAATAACCATAAACCCTGAGATAGGTAAAGGTAGGAAACTGTATAAACCAATCTGCCCATTCCGCCATTGCTGCCCTAGCAACTGAAGAGATGCGGACGTGCAATTCATTGTCTAAGTCACGCACCGTGTACATCAAGAATGCCTCGTTCACCCTTTTGTAGTGGTGCAACGACTTTGTGAACTCCAGCTGAGGATAATAATTATATATGTGTTGAACGCTCAAAGATCCCTCGGTGTTCAATCCTCTGAATTGACCTTGATAGGCCACCAGGTAGACTAGATATGACACCATGTGAAATACATGAAACTGGAAATATTCTGTTATTTGTTGATGTAGGCAGTCACTAATCAAAGTAGGCCAGTCATAAAACTCGGGTTTCTTCATAATGTGAGGTATGGCATAAAACATCCAAGGTTGGAACTTGGTGGCATCCTCGGAACCAGTGACCCTGTTGAGCAAAGTGATGATGATGGCAACCTCGTCCTTGAACTCCCCTCGTCCGACATTCTTGGGCAATGTCTTATGTTTTTCTTTCATCCATCTCTCGGCAATCTTCTTGCTGTATTTGTCCTTATGCATATTCCACATCTTTTCACATTCATCCCCGAAGATTTACACTTCTCTGTGCCATGGGGGAATGGAAACACTTTCAACCATGTCGCTTTTAGACTCCAAATCAACCCCGCCATCTCGCTGACCGATCTCCCTAGTAGCCTGCTGTAATGCTTAATGCAAGCGACATTACTTAACCTGGCTCGAACTGATATAGAATAGGGTCGCTGGCGAGGGAGTCCGTAATGACCCGTGTTCTCGCTGATTGAAGTACGGCCTCGCCTTCAAGGCGTAGGTCTAACAATCGCTTGACATGATGTCCGTCTCTACCGCTTTGATGTAATTCAGAAAAAGTGCTGATTCGACTTGAAAACGTTAGAGTGTAACGCATTTCAGAAAACTTTGAAGAATGATTGTAAACCTTTGGTTCGTATAAGTCTTGTGCAATTTCTATTTTAGAATGCTTGATTTTTTGTGCTTCAACGGACCTAATTTTGAGAAATTTTTCTGAGATATGGGTTTTGTTCAGAATGACGATACAAGACAACCCAGATCGTCCGTTTTTGAAAATCTCGAATTTTGACTAAAAAAGCAGCAAACCCTAATTTCTTCAATTTTTCCCGAAAAAAGCTGGCATCTGGGTTTTGTTCAGAATATCATTAGAAATGGACCCAGTTGATTGGAATTGCAAAATTCTGACGTTTGATTGAAAAAGCAGCCAACCCTAGGTTTTTGAAAAAAAATTGCGATATGGGTTTTCTTCAGAAGACTAATTGGAAAGGACCCAGATGGTTGAATTTTGAATGCACTGAGGTTTTCACTGACATGCAAGATAAAAGCACTTGCTGCAACTTGATGAAGTTCTTAAAAAAATTCTTCAGAAGATAGAGGCAAAAAGACCCAGATGACTGAAAAATTGAAAGCCTTGGCCTCCTGCTTGAAAAACTTGATCTTCTGGAACAAAAAGAATGAAAGAACAATGGTTTATGCTTGCTGGTCTGAAAAATCTGATGTAAAACCAGCAACTATGGATTCTTGAATCACAAAAATTCTTCAAACTTGCTGCTCCAACTTTCTCCTCTGGATGCTACCTGCAAAAATAATGAAAAATACATTGAAAAGAAGAGTTAAATAGACTTAGGTTTTGATTTTAGGTTTTGCTTTTTTTTTTTGCTTTTATTTCAAAACCCTAAATCTCATCTTCTCAGCTTGGACGCCATCTTCCTCTTCTCACAATTTTGAAATTTTGAAAATCTCAAAAATCTTCTAAGGCATGAAGATTTGGGCGCCTTTCTCCAAGAGGGGCGCTCAACTTCACCAGTGTTAGTCAAAATTCCAACTTTTTCAACTTTTCTCAATTTTAACATGCCACTTCGCCACTGATTTCTCATTGATTGGTGTACCCGACAGGCGAGCTGAGTGATTCACGGCGAAGCCTAACTGATTCTGAAAAAGATGTTCTGGAGGCACCTCCGGCTAAAAATTTGATCTCGACCTCCGAATTCATGGGAGGCTTTTCCTTCTAGGGGCGCCCAACTTCACCAGTGTTAGCCATTTTTTATAATTTCCAAGTTCTTCCTTCTCCCTTTGATCTTCTGGTGAATCTTCGATTCCGGGAGCTACGTTGATCGGACTGACTGTCTGAGTGTTTCGTTGGATAGCCAGACTGATTTTGGCGAGGCCTTCTTGGACGTTACTTCTGCAAATTCCATCATTTGGAGGCTTTAAAATTTGGGCGCCCTTCTTCAACTGGGGCGCCCACTTCCATCAGACTCAGAAAATTTTCCAATTTATTCAGGTCCCTCACTTCTTCAGATGACCTTGTTGGATCTTAAGCTCCGGGCGTCGGATTGACTGATGGCTGTGCTCATTGCGAAGCTGACGGAGAATGAAGGGGGGTGCTCTAGAGACACTTTTGTCAAAAATGGATTTTTTACCCTTCAAAAGGTTGGGCGCCTATCTTGACTGGGGGCGCCCAGTTTACCAACACTTAGTTTATTTTTTGACTTTTTCACTTTTGCTTTGAATTCCTCTTTTTACCTCTCGTCGGACCTTCTGTTCAGCCTTTTGAATCTGATGACTGCGAGCTCCGTTTGTCGTGATGAATAGCTCACTGCAAAGCCAGTTGAATTCGGCAGACCTGTAACTTCGATCAAGAATTTCTCCGTTCGTGATCCCCAGTGTTACTTTTCTTCAATTTAGGTCAGCCCGTGACTCGTAAAAATTCTTCAACTTCACCCTCTTCTCTGCTTCGGGATCTTCATTTATACCTTCTACTTTGACTTGAATTTGCCGGAGACTGGATCATCAGATGCTCTGACGGGGATATCCATCGCGAAGCTGACTGAAAACTGAGCAACTTCCATTGGAGACCGTAACCCTAATTCCTTCATTTGGCACCCTGAAAAGGTGGGCGCCTTTCTTCAACTGGGGCGCCCAAACTCAGCAGACTTAGAAAATTTTCATGACTTTTCACTTTTCTTCCTCGATCCTCGTGCATGTTCATCATTTCACTTTCTGCTGGAAGTTTTGAATGCTAAAATTAACGCCTGGCAGTCGGATGACCTCCATTGATGACCTCGGAACTCCAGATATGCTTCTGAAAAAGCTGAATAGACCCAGTAGGGCAAAACTAATTATTTTAAGATTCCGACTGCACCAGCCTGATACGGACACATTTTGAGCCAATCAAAATCGGGCTCGACTTCCGCCGGACCAACTTTCTATTTTGTACCTTGCTGCATCCGCTTCGAAGAAAACCTGTAAAACCTGTAAAACGCTACTATTTCAAAAATTTAAAAATAGCAGTTTTCCTAAAATTTAGGGATGAAAAACTGAGATCTGGGTTTTGTAGGTTAAGCTGCTCTTAGCAGACCCAGATCGTCAGAATTTGAAAAATTTGTGTTTTAACCCTCCATGCAAGACATGCACACCAAATTTTGACCTTTTTGACTGTTTTGACAAGATTTTTACTCATTTCTTCAAAATGTCTAAGTGTAACAAAAATTTTAATTTTGGGGTACAACAAAGCTGGCACCTTCTGACATGTCCACTACCAATTTTATTTAAGCCTTAGAAAATTTCACCACCTTACAGGCCTGGGCGTATTTTCTCTAAGGAAGGTGGAATTAAAAATTAACACTTAGAGAAAATTTCAACATCTCCTTATGAAGTGGGCGCATTTAGGCATCAAGGAGGAATTTGAATTTTTTTGTCTTAGAAAATTTTTCTCCATTCATCTTCAGTCCTGGCGCATTTCACATGTGAAGAAGGAATTAACTTCCATGCCTTAGTCAATTTTTTATTCATCTCACCTTGTACTTTGGCACATATAGCATGTTGAGAGGGAATTTTCACTTAGCACGTCCTGCCTTCACCTTAGACTTGGGCGCATTTCACATGTGGAGGAGGATTTAACACTTTAGTCACATTTCAAATTTCACCTCTAATCCACTTTGGGCGCATTTTACATGTGCAGGAGGATTTAACACTTTCAACGCCTAGCACAGGTCATGACTTCATGGGCGCATTCAAAGGGTGGAGAAGGAAGTTTGACTTCCACGTCCTTGACTTGCTTTGACTATTCTTCAAGCATGGGCGCATTTCACACATGGATGAGGATTTAAAACCTTTTGTATTTTCCTGGCTTACTTGGGCGCATTTGGCATGTGCTGGAGGATATTTTCAATGCCTTGTTAACTTCTTCATCATCTTTCCTTGAGGGCGCATTTGAGGGGGGGAGGTGGACTTATCTTCAAACTTAGAATATTTTTATCATCTCCACCTTGCATGGGCGCATTTAGGGGTAGGAGGTGGACTTATCTCCTTGCCTTAGAATTTTTTATGACTTCCTCACCTTGCATGGGCGCATTTGAGGTGTCTGCAGGACTTAACTCCAGACTTGGAAATTTTTTCAGCCACTGTCAGCTTATTCTTCCTTAGGCGCATTTCAGGGGTGGTGAAGGATATTTTCAACACTTAGGCGTTTTTCTCATCTTCACCAGCCAGCTCATGCCTTACTATATTTAGTAAGCTCTTTGATTTTCCCTCTTCTGGAGCTTAGATTGATTTGAAATTTTAACCACAGGATCTTCATGACCTAATTAGTCTGTTCACACTGCCATCCTGAGTTGGCCTGCTATTTATGGCATGTTTCTGGAACGCCTTACTATAAATAGTAAGTGCTCCGATTGCCTTCAAATTTTACTGGTGGATAGCTTGAAAGATACTGATCATAGTGGGATATACCGGTTTTCGAAAATTCTGGCATTTTACCCCTCTTTTTGGGTCCTGAAGCTAGAAACCCTAATCTAACTTGCATGCCGCTCAAATGGTCTCCGTTTGACCTCGTTTCTATTGCACTTCGCCCTGTTTGTGATCCTGATGCGCTGGGCAGCTGCCGGAATGGACCTACTAAAAATAGTAAGTCTTTGAAAATTGATCATCTCGCTTTGCATGTCACATCACTCCGAAGCTCTTGAAAAACCCATAAAGAATAACTCAACATGCGTTGAAAAGTCTGACATGCAAACCCTAAAAATAGCCTCTGAAGACGGCTCCTGAAAAAATCCTGATCCTGGTTTGCATGTTATACCGTTGCGAAGCCCTCGAAAAACCCACAAGGAATGTTCAGACATGCAAAGAAAATTGACATGCAAACCCTAAAAATAGCCTTTGAAGGCTGAATACTGAAAGTCATCGTCTCATTTCTCATGTTATATCACTGCGAAGGTCTCAAAAAACCCAGAAAAAATCTCCAGACATGCATTGAAGAACTTTGCATATAAACCCTAAAATCTGCTCCCGAAGCTAAACTTGCTAAAAATAGACAGTCATCAGTTTCAACTCAAAATTTGCAGACGAGCAGCCTGACATGTCCTGGATGCAGTGTGACTGAGAGAACTTCAATAGTGCTGAGAGAACACCCCAAATCTGGTACTTACTAAAAATAGTAAGTTGTTGGAATTCGATGAAATTTAGTTGGGTACCTGTTGGAAGCATACTAACTGTAACATGAAGCTCATATTCCAACTTATTCACTCCATTTGACTTCAAATTGACCAGAAAACTCAAAACCCTAATTCTATAGACTTAGCCAAAATCTCACGTTTAAGCTCAAAGGCGAGCACATACCCAAAAAGGCAGACAGCAAAAGAGAGAGAGAGAAAGAGATAAAACCAAAGCCAAAAGACGAGGAACAAAGCAAAAATTAGGGGGTCCCCATTTTGAATGGGGTGATGTGTTAAAAGGTCACAACATGCCTGAAGGGTCAAATGAGGACTTTTCGGAATCAGTGGATTTTGCTAAATGCATCCGAAGGCTAAGACTTTTGCTAACTGATTAAAACAATATTTAATTTCAAGTTTTGCATGCAAAGCTTTAAAATGGCGATTTTCTTCAATAATTTATTATTGGTGCCTTTTTAATGTTTAAATCTCAAATTCCCATGGTAAAGCTAACTGAATATTTTAATATTATTTTATTCCCGGGACTCCGCATCAGTATCAGTTCAACTAGAGGGGGCCAATCAGAACCTTTCTTTTGTTAGTCAGGGTTTAAAGCTGAGAGTGGCGCCATAATGGTACGATTTTGATCTGTTTAATCAAGTCTAGCGCAATATTTCATTCATCCAGCTTAGTGTTGGCGTCAAATCTAACACCTCTGGAGTGCAAGTTTGTATGGACAGCTATGTACACTACGCAATGAGTGCTCTTCAAATTAGGAGGGGAAGCTCCCTCGTTGTGCTGGAATGCATGAAAAGAGAAGTAATCTAAGTCCTATCTTTTTGTTCTCAGCTGGAAGAGGCACAAGGTTAAGAAAACCAAGAACGTTGCAGCTAAGGATTTTCTGGTTTCGCGGATCATTAACTACAACTAAGCTAACTACTTTAAATCTATCCAGCCTCAAGAAAACAGAGCATGAAGGAGCAGGGATGACTATTGGACGATAAACGATTTAGATTCTCTACTTGAAGGCAAGGTGGCGCAACTATCATGCTTATTGGGCACAAAACAGATTTAAGAATTTACTTATAACACACTTGATCGAAATAGTAAAGTCTTCACAAAACAGCCTTTATCATCACAACCTCACGAAACCCTATGTGGCATAACCTTTGACTATAATGATAAAGATTCACAAAACAGATTTATCGCTGCAACTTCTCGAAACCCTATGTGGCATAACGATCGATCACAATGGTAAATTAACACAAAACAGCCTTATCACTTCAATCTCTTGGAACCCTATGTGGCATAACAATTGATTTCAATGATAAAGATGCTCAAACAGATCTAACTATGGGAGGAATTTACCGCGCCAATCTTATGGAACCCTATGTGGCATAACACTTGATTGAAAGTAGTAAAGACTTCACAAAACGATTTTATCATCACAATCTCACGAAACCCTATGAGGCATAACACTTGATTGAAATGATAAAAGATTCACGGAAGACATAAAGAATCCACCATTACAATTGCATGAAACCCTATGTGGCATAACAATTAATCAATAGCGAAGACACATGAACAAACACCAAAGAGCAATATTGAGGGCAAGGTAGGCGCAGCATATATTTCTCTCAAGCAAAAGTTAATTACAAATGAGCAAAAGCTCTTATTTATATACATCAAGGTGTAGGGAACCCTAAAATCACCTTTGTGTTAACTACAGTCTCGCAAATGCATGCAAGATTAATTATTAAACCCTAATGAAGTAAACTATACAGTTAACTAGAAAGCTACCATCAGTTAACCGGTACAAATAACCTAAATGGACCATGTGCAAGCATGCACGTCCTTATTTAAAGTAAATTTAACTGGACACTACCTTCAGTTAACTAGAAACCCTAACCCTAACTCCTGTGATGATAATTCCAAGGACGAGATAAGCATGTGTTAAGTCAGCAAGTAAACTCAAGACTGAAAGTCAAGTTAACTGCTGCTCATGACTCAACCCTCGAAATTAACTGCAGGTTCCAACTGGCAGATCACTCCATGTCAACTCGGTCTAACACTTCAACCAAGAACTCATTGATCTCTCTGTCTTCTGGCACTTTGATACTGTCTAAAGCAATAATTTGTCTCTTCAATTCTTGGTCGCCTACTTTGACTGTATGCATGCCATCTTTAACATCTTGAGTCTCCTTTCTAAAACTGGCTGAAATTATTGAAATGTGATCTAAAATCTCCATCGAGATATCACAAACATGCTTCTGAAACTCAGTTTGTACAACCTTGAGATCAGCGTAGATACCATTTTCACGAAGACAATGGCATGGGATTTGAGTGACTTTGGTGGCTCCGCAAATGAAATGATCTCTGTTCCTTTTGCAACTTAACGCTTCATTGTCAGCTGCTCTAATGAAAACCTAAATTAAGACCAATTTGATCTTGAATTCAGTCTACGTGAATTGCATTCTGAAAACTCACCCATTGACTGTGAACACGGCTATGTTCTGACAACTTTCTCCGGAAAGCTGAAATGGCCCCTGGTGAGGCTAAAAATACCCTGTCGGAGGATAATTTCACCAAAAATTCTGAGACATGGGTTTTGTCCGAAAAATGATTCTAAGACAACCCACAACGTCAGAATTGTGAAAAAACGCCATTTAGCTTGACATGCAAAGATTTTTTAGTCGAGAATTGCAGGGGTTTTTAGAGCTTCTCGGGGCAATTTTTCTTGAGAAAATCTGGAACATGGGTTTTATGCACAACGGAATTCTAAACAAACCCAGATGATGATATTTTCAAAAAGATGTGTTTCAGGCCCACATGCAAAGAAATTCTCGGAAAAAAGCACAGAGCTTCAGAATGAAGGCTACGGGGCGATTTTCTCGAAAAAATCTAAGATGTGGGTTTTGCTGCAAATACTGAAGTATGCGAACCCAGATGATCAAATTCTGAATATGTGTTGAATTTCTTTGACATGCGAAGAAAGTACCTAAGGTGAGAAATAGAAGAAATAAGACAGAAGATAGAAAGTTTTGCTTGTCTGCTTCTGAAAAATCTGCAAATCTCTTCTTTGAAACTTGATAAAATCTGCATGCAAAGTGAAAATAAAGTCTAGAATCGACTTCCTCTGAACAATCTGAACTCGTTGCTTTGAAGAACGCTGAAATCGGACACCTGTAGCACCTTCAGCTTGCTGGTCGCTCAAGAAGAATATGAGCTTCAGAGCAAAAAGATGATGCAATAATGGACGCCATTGCTGAAATGAATAGACTTTTATTAATGAAATCCGTACAAAGCATGAAATCCATGAAAAGTGCGCTTGGCTTGTGATTGGACCCCAACTTAGTTAACTGAAATAAAGATAAGCTAAATAAAGCACCATGCTTTAGGGTTTTCCCTTTTCAATCTTCAGTTAACAAATTCATGCGAATTTGACTTTAGTTGACAATTCTTGTTGAATTCGCCATCTTCACACTTGCTTTAAATTCACAATTTAGAACTAAAGCGTCCCTTTTGAGAACTTCAGTTGACAATCTTTGTTGAAAAGAATTCGCCAATTTCATGCTTTAAACAATTCTAAAAATAGTGACCCTTTTCAATCTTCAGTTGGCCTTCAAAAATGCGCCAACTTCACACTTATGCTTCAATATAATTCTAAAAATAACAACCCTTTCGGAACTAAAGTTATTATTCCTTGAAAAGTGCGTAGCTTCACAAAACTATGCTTCACTAAATATGGCGACCCTTTTGATGAGTGAAGTTAACAACTTCAAATTCGCCATACTTCACTAAAAATGCTTCATGCTTCACAAAATAATGCTTCATGCTTCAATTCGTCCCTTTTGAACTTCAGTTGACATTTGATGAAGCGCCATCTTCACTAAAATCTTCACAATTGCAACCAAAATCGCCATGCATGCAAACTTCAGTTGACATTCAGTAATAATCTTCAGTTAAGTTAACATGCAATCAAGTTAACTCAACATGCAAGGTAGTTAACTGAACATGCAAAATAGTTAACTCGACATGCGAACTGAAAGATCACTCAACATGCCAATACACGAACTGAAGATGACAACCCATAAATCGTTTAGTCTAACTGCAGTCAGAACTCCAATTAAGGCGTCCATTCAACTCACTTTCGAAAATTCAACTTTGAACTCTCAAGCGAATTCCAGACTTAGCCAAATTTCAAGAAAATTTAAGCTAAAAACCTCTGCCGGGACCTCTGTTCATCCTCTGACACTGGTTGACTGACTTCTCCGATTGGCTGGCTGACAGGTGCATTGCAAAGCTGAGTAAAAACTGATCAAAAGATATCTTGAGACTGTATGCCATAAAACTGACATCTGAAGGCTTAAAAATCCAAGCGACTATTTCAAAAGCTGCGCTTTTTCTCAGACTTAGTCAAATTTTGACATCTCGATTTCGTACGAAGGGAAAAACAAAATCCTTCATAACTTCTGTTTTAGCAATTTCCAAGACTGGATCCCAGGTTCCCTGCAGAGCTGACCTCATTCTGCATGACAGCTGCAAAGGCACATTTCTCAAGAAAACGACGTCTGAGGGGTGAAAAACAAGGGCGCCCTTTTGAGAAGCTGCTCTTTTCACTCCAGACTTGGCCATTTCTGGAAATGACAAAAATAATATAAAAACTCCGACTGCAAGCTGCTGAGTCATCCTCTGAACTGACGGAGACAGGCAACAGAAAGCTGAACGTAACACGGACACATTGAATATCTGATATCATCAGAATGAAAGCATTAAAGGCCTAAAAAGCTTAGGCGCCTTTCTCAAAATGTGCTCTTTTGCTTTTTCCTTTGACGTTTTGACTAAGATTTGACCCCATATTCGACCTCAGGTTCAGGCTCTTCAGCAACTCAGATTCACCCACTGACGGATGCGTCGCGAAGCTCGAACAAATGTGAGATAAACATCTTGGGTGGCATTTAGCCAAAAACCTACATTTGGCACCTCAAAAAGATGGGCGCCTTTCTGAAAAGCTGCGCTTTTCACCAGTGTTAGCCAATTCTCGCTTTCGCCTCGTTTTGCGCTGTATCTTCCGTAACTCGAACAAAACAGGTCCGTTTGACAAGCTTGATAGCTCACTGCGAAGCTGACGTGATGCCGGACAAATGTCTGCTGGAGGTAACAAACCCTAAAAACAGGATCTGGGCCCCTAAAAGATAGGGCGCACATTTGAGAATGTGCTCCCTTCTCCAGAGATAGAAAATTTTGATGTTTTTCCTTCAGATTTTCACTTTTCTCAAATCTCTTCGGTAACAGACTAACATGACACTGACACCAACTCCATATTTAAAAAGCCCAAAAACGACCTTCTGACATCACTTTAACAAGATTAAGACTCAATTAAGCAAAATGCCTTAGTGAAGCAAAAATTTTGATTTTGGGTACAACACTTAGCAGAGGCGAATTCCTTCCTGAGTTGGGCGAATTTTCATCAGCAATCAATTGCAAAGACATCAAAAACATTCTTTTGCAGGTACAAGTCCAGATTCATCAGCAAAATTCAAGACAGAGTGGAGATTTTAGCAGAAGAAAAAGCATCAAAACCTCAATCTTTTGTCTCAAATTCTTCAATTTCTCGCCTTATTTTCTTTCGCATGTTCAAGAAGCAAGAGACTTTTGGCAAAACAAATAATCTGGGTCGATTCAACATAGCTTCCTCAGTAAAACCCATGTGCTAGAATTTTTCAGGAAAATTTACTCCAAAGCATCAGTTCTCAAGGCTCTGATTTTCTTAACTGAAATTCCTTTGCATGGTGGCGTAGAAGTCAAATTTTCGCAAATCTGACAATCTAGGTTGTCTTAGAATCTTTTTCTGGACAAAACCCATATCTCAAAATTTTTCGTGAAAATTGCCCTTTGATAGGCTATTTTTAGCTTTCCAAAAAAGTTGTCAGAATATAGCCGTGTTCACAGTCAACAAGCGAATTTTTCATAATGCAATACACTCGGCTCAAATTCAAGACCAAATCGGTCTTGACTCATGACTTCATTGGGATAGTTGATACAAATCTACATAAGGTGCTTCCAGAAGCAATCTTGGATCCAGTCAAGATAAAAGATTCGATACTTCAAAACATTCAGCAATCTGGGTTGCTTGAGGCCACTTCTATACCTATCTCAGTTCATTGCATACAGTTCATAATGTCTTGTGTTAAGCATTACAATTTTGCTACTCGCGAGATATAATCAGTAGATGGACGAGTCATATGTAGTCTCAAACCCCTGGATATCGAGAGATGTTTTGGTATTCTTCAACACCCAAACAGTCTAGTCATTTCCATGGAGCAGTGCAAGCGAGCATTCAATGCTAATATGGACAAGTATCAAAGTAAGATGGCAGAGAGATGGTTAAAACAGAAAAAGAACAAGTTGCCGAGCAATGTGGGCCGCGGTGAATACAAGGAGTATACGATTTTGATTACACTTGTCAATCACATCTCAGGTCATGCAGACACAAACAGATTCCAGCCCTAGATGTATTATATCATTGGTCAAATCATCTCCGGGCGAGAGCATTATGACTGGGCATCCTTCATCAACGACATTCTCCACGAGCAAATCACCGGTTTTCTAGTTGCACACCAGTTTCACATGTGTTCCTACCTCATATACTTGATCGCTTATCAAGGTCAGTTTAGAGGGTTGAACACGGTGGGCATACTCAGTGTACAGAAAGTCTACCATTACTATGACCAGCTTGAGTTCACGAAGGCTGAACAACATTTCAAGCGTGTGCATGAGGCTTTCTTGACGTACACAGTGAGGAACCTGGACCGGGAATTGCATGTTCGTATCTCAGCGGTTGCTAGAGCAGCGATGGTTGATTGGGCGGACTGGTTCATTCAGTTCCCTACATACACCTACATCCGCGTTTACGGATACACAGGAAATCCAGCCATGCTTCCACGTTATCCTTCGGATAGGACAGTCTTTATGGAGTTCCTGAGGCAACTGTACGATGTTCATCAACATTTGTGCCACAAGCGTAAACAAGCGGCCAACTTTCCAATGCAATTCGAAATATATTGGTGCAGGACAACAGTTGATGCTAAAGTTGCAAGACAGGAGTTGGAGAAATATAAACTCAAGTACCTTGTCAACACCCGCACATATGATCCTTGGGGTTATTATACAACACGCCTTGGTGGTCACCCATACCATAAGCCTACAATGGAGGATTATTGGGTGAACTGCAAGGATGACTTTGAGGTGCGCAGACGCAGCTATAGCAGGTTCTCTCTGCCATAGATTTTTGTCTTTTTGGTGGAAGATGTGGGAGGTTTGTCAGAGGATGAGGGAGATACACTCCCTCAATTTTTCAGAGAGTAGGTTGATACACAACCACTGCCGACTGTTGATTGGTTCACCAAAGAATATTCATCAGTTAAGGAGAGGTCTAGTAGAGTTATTCAAAACAGTATACTTTACCTCGAGAGCAAGAAGACCAGGTGGGTAGTCATGCCTAGAACAGAGCCGCCACCGGTGGATGCTTCACTACCTTCCTCGTCTAAACCTAAACAAAAGAAGAGGAGTAACCCTCCTAAGAAAACTCAAACGCCTAACAACTCAAAAGGGAAGGCACTTGCTACTAAGGCACATTGATCCACCTTTGCTCTTGTGTTGTTTGCATATTCAACATTCCACGATATTGCCATGTGCCCTGCCTTTCTAGTTAATTGATTTGCTATTCTAGGTGAAATAAAATTTTCAGTAGCACCCGTATCAATTAAAATAGAAACATGGAAGCCAAACAAAGTACCTGGTGTCTCGATTGGCGTCACTTGATAATCAACTTGACGGTCATCTACAGCAGCATGTATCCTCTGCTGAAACATAGCCTGCTGACTAGGTAATGCGTTGCCATGAGGTTGAGATCCAGAAGTTTTGTTGGGACATTCACTTGCATAATGGTCTCCTTTGCAAATAAAACATCCTGACCTTGGCCCTCTTTTTCCAGAAACTTCTCCAGATTTACTTGTACTTTCACTAGCTCTGCTGGTGTTGCCAGCATTTGGATTACTCCTCTTGCGATCTTTTCTGAATTCTTTTCCATAATAAGATCTCTTTCCCTTTGATTTGACAGTACTCTGAACAGGTTCCTCTTTCTTAGGTGTTGTTTTACTGGAAACTTCAACATCTTTCTTGTGTTCCTTCCTTTCCTGTCGCATGGAATCTGTCTTCAACTTATGTTCTTGTTTGATAGCCTTC
Source organism: Sequoia sempervirens (assembly GCA_007258455.2). Taxonomy (NCBI): domain Eukaryota; kingdom Viridiplantae; phylum Streptophyta; class Pinopsida; order Cupressales; family Cupressaceae; genus Sequoia; species Sequoia sempervirens. Next base: position 268,965,482 of record VDFB02000015.1, on the reverse strand, counting down.
TCATATACAAGGTTCATGGTGGTTGGACCATGCATATCCACTTCACCACCAATTTTGCTATTAAGTCCCAAAATGAATTTCCTAATCCGGAAACGTTCATCTTTGTGATATATTGGAACATAGCGAAGAATTCGAGTAAACTTCTCCCAGTACTCATGCACTGTCATGTTTCCTTGCTTTAATTCTTCAAAATCTATTAACTTCTGATCATAGAAGAGCTGGGGTAACCACCTTTTGTGGAATATTTCCACAAACTCATTCCAAGTTAGCTTCCACGAACCTATGTCTAACTCTAGCTTTTTGTTCATCCACCAGTTAGAGGCTTCACCTGCTAACTAGTATGCACCCCACGCTGCCTTGGTTACTGTTGGCGTAACAACTAACACCTCTGGAGTAGAAGTTGTTATGAACAGCCTATGCACACTACGTAATGAGTGCTCTTCAAATTATGGAGGGGAAGCTCCCTCGTTATGCTTTGACAAATGTACTTGCAAAGGAAAAATAAGCTAAAACTATGTCCTGTCTTTTTGTTTCAGCTGCTAGTAGCACAAGGCTTTCTTCAAAGAACTTACACGTTGCAGCTGAGTTTTCTCTGGTTTCGCAAATCAACTAAACTACAACTTATATCTATCCAATCTCCTCAAGAAAACAGAGCAAGAGGAAACGGAGCAAGGTTATGACTATCAGACGATAAACGCATTCAGATTCTCTACTTGAAGGCAAGGTGGCGCAACTATCATCTCAATCTGAACAAGTTTATTAAGCACAAAACAGATTTGAGAATTTGCTATGATAATCTTATGAAACCCTATGTGGCATAACACTCAATCAGCATAGTAAAGACTCACAAACAGATTTTATCATCAAAATCTTTGTGAAACCCTATGTGGCATAACACTCAATCGTAATGACAAAAGATTCACAAAACAGATTTTCCTAATCTAAGAGAAGATTCACCATGAAAACTTTATGAAACCCTGTGTGGCATAACACTCAATCAGCATAGTAAACACTTCACAAAACGGTTTTATCATGACAATCTTACGAAACCCTGTGTGGCATAACGTTCGATCATAACAATAAAAGATTCACAAAACAGATTTCTCTAAACTATGGAAGAATCCAGCATTACAATCTTTCGAAACCCTATGTGGCATAACAATCAATTGCAATAATGAAGACACATGAACAAATACCATAAAGAGCAATATTGAGGGCAAGGTAGGCGCAGCATATATTTCTCTCTCAAGCAAAAGTTAATTACAAATGAGCAAAGCTCTTATTTATATACATCAAGGTGTAAGGAACCCTAAAATCACCTTGTGTTAACTACAGTCTCGCAAATGCATGCAAGATTAATTATTAAACCCTAATGAAGTAAACTATACAGTTAACTGGAAAGCTACCATCAGTTAACCGGTACAAATAACCTAAAATGGACCATGTGCAAGCATGCACGCCCTTATTTAAAGCAAAGTTAACTGGACACTACCCTCAGTTAACTGGAAACCCTAACCCTAACTCCTGTGATGATAATTCCGAGGATGAGATAAGCATGTGTTAAGTCAGCAAGGGAACTGAAGACTGGAAGTCAAGTTAACTGCTGCTCAGGACTCAACCCTAGAAATTAACTGCACGTTCTAACTGACAGATCACTCCATGTCAACTCGGTCTAACACTTCGACCAAGAACTCATCGATCTCCCTGTCATCTGGCACTTTGATGCTGCTAAAAATAACAGTTTGTTTCTTTAGTTCTCTGCCACTTTCAGTAATCGTGTGCACACCATCTTTGCATTCTTCAGTCGCCTTTCTCAAACTGGCTGCAATTACTGAAACATTCTCTAATTTTGGCGCCCTAGGTTCACCTTCAAGGCTGTCACAAATCAGCTTCTCGAATTCTGCTTGAACTTTTTCCAACTCCACATACGTGCCATCTTCGAGAAGATAATGACACGGAATCTGAACAACGAAGCCACTGACAAGTGCAAGTACTCCAACCACGTCATCCTTCAGTGAAAATAACTTGGTAGAGATCTTCTCACAAATTTCTGTTCTGAGAAGATGCTGCTCTCTCCAAGTGAAAACTTTATCCTGATCTTCGATCTCCTCCAAAGCATCGCATGCAACTGATAACTGAGATACAAGAACACGACCCTTTGCCAAACTCTCTGCAACTGCAATATCCAGCAACTGAATACCCTGACGGAGTTTGTGTGCCTCACTCCTCAACTGATATAAATCTGCAAGAAGAGTTTTACCAGCAGCAACTAATCTGTCAATCCAATCATCCAAAAGTCTGCCATGACTGACTAACTGATCCAATTTTTGTTTCTCTGCAGGTGTGTGCTGAGGAAGAACAGGTGCTCTATTTGGATTCCCATGAACAAGATCAGAAATGTATTGACGAAGTTGACTATTTTCAGCTTTGAGTAAAGCCTTATCCTCTCCATCCTTCATGATACGCTCTTCAAGATTATTGGTAACAATCTTAAGAAGAGATACATCTGTCTCTCGTGTAATCCTGCCAAGATTTGCCTTAGTGAATGTAAAGTCACCCACTTCGACTTCGTTTAAACTTTTACCCTCTGGAGGCACTGCAACTTCAATAACGATCTCTGATTTAGGGGTCTTTTCAATGTGCACTTGTTTCTTAATCTTCTTGTTTGATCTCCTCTGATAAGGCTCACCAAACTCAGACAAATCAAGGTTGTATGACGGTTCACGCCTTTGTCTTCCCAAAGACTTTTCGAGCCAACAAGACTGAACAATATTTTCAATCCGAGGAGAGACTGTCCCTGATGTATCTACCTGTGGTGTTTCAGTTGTCTCCGATCCTGCTTGAATTTGTGGCTCAGGCTCAGAATCTATATCGATAGGCGGAACGTGAGGTGAACTAGGAAGTGAAACGTGAGGCTCAGTTTGAATAATTGTCTCTACTGGAACCTCAGGAATATTCTCAATCTGTTTCTGCTTCCTTTTACCAGTAGCTCTTTTCCCTGTGTTTCCACTGAGTCTAGCTCCTTCCGGAGGTATTATAATAGCCTTGACTCTGGGTCTTGCTCTAGAAGTAGAAGGCAATGACAAGAAATCCTTTGGCGGCTCTGCTACAGGAACTGACTTCCGTGTTCGCTTGCTCTCCAAGAACAACTTACTAGTCTTGATCACTGATCTGGAAACCTCTTCAATAGAAGTATTCTCTTTAGCATACCAATCAGGTGAGTGAAGTGGCTGCCTAGTAACTTGATCCTTAACATAAGAATTGAGAAGAACTTCTCCATCATCATCCGACAAACCATCAACATCTTCTGACAAGTAATCAGAGAGCTATCCACCAGTGAGTCTACAATAGTGACGACGACGAACCTCGAATTCATCTTCACAATTTGCCCAGAAATCTTCAAGTGCTGGCGCATGTGCAATCCCTCGCTCTAACCGATTTGCATAATGTCCAAGAGGATCATAGGAACGCCTCTCAGTATAAGGCTTGAATTTGAACCTTTCTATCTCAGTAGACATACGCCTGGCATCTGTTGCTGCATCACATGTGAAAATTCCCAATGAGAATGGAAAATTTGCCGCAGCCTTATGACGACTACGAAGAAAGAAGTGAACGTGCTGCATTTGCCTGAGGAACTCCATAAAGACAATCTTGTCTGACGGATATCTCGGCAACATCAGAGGCTCTCCAACATAACCATAAACTCGGAGGTACGTGAAAGTAGGAAACTGTATGAACCAATCTGCCCAAGTCTCCATTGCTGATTTGGCCTCGGCTGAAATACGAATGTGCATCTCATCATCAAGATCCCTCACGGTTCTCATGGCAAAGTGATCATTCACCACTCGGAAGTCCTGCTCAGACTGAGAAAACTCTAGCTGTGGATAATACTCATGAATACGCTGAACACCGAGAGTACCATTGGTTTTAAGAAGTCTGAAACTACCTTGAAATGCCACCAAGTAAACCAAATAAGATATCATATGAAACTCGTGATGCTTGAGAAAGTTAGAAATCTGCTGATGTAAGCAATCACTAATTAACATAGCCCAGTCAAAACGCTCTGTGCCATCAAGGATTCTGGTAATCAGGTAGAACATCCATGGACGGAAAGTGTTAGCATCTGACTGGCCGGTAACTCGATTGAGTAAGGTGATCAAAACAGCAACTTCTCCTTTAAATTCACCACGACCAACCTTCTTAGGCAAGTTAGTTTTCTGAATTGTCAACCATTTCTGAGCAACTTTTCTCTGTGAACGTTGATGATCAGCATCCCATATCTTCTCACAAGCTTCAAGATCAACAGTAAAGTTATCTGAGCGAGGAGGAATAGCAAAACATTTCTCTATGTCCTTCGGCTTCAGACTGCAAACCACTCTTCCATCAACCGATCTGATCTGTCGTGAAGACGAGTCATAATGCTTAATGCAAGCAAGTACGAACTCAAGATCGAAGATAGGAACAGGAATGGATGCCGCTGCCAGCAACCCGGAACGCTCAAGATTCCTCATCGAATTGCTGCTAACACCTTCTAAACTGCTCAGATTGACCACTGGATAAACATGATTTAGGTCCGTATCTGAAGTCTTGGGGAAATTATGTGTAAGGACTGATTTCACCTTGTAATCAATGAGATTGAACTGCATTTTGAAAATGGTGACTTTTGACTGTAAAGTCGAATATGCTCGAAGAACTTTCTGAAAAACTCTGAACAAGGCTAAAAATAGCATCTGACAGAAGAAATTTTCGAAGAAGTCTGGAAACATGGGTTTTTGTGCACAAGCGAAGATTGAACAAACCGGATAAAATTTGGATTCGAAAAATGTGTTTCAAGCCCACATGCAAAAAGAAATTCTGGGAAAAAGGCTTTCGAGGCTTCAAAATAAGAGGAGAGCTACGAGGGGCATTTCTCGAAAAATCTAAGAAATGGGTCTTGTTACAGCGGTGAAATAAAGGACCGGATGAACGGTCCCGAAAATGTGTTGAGATTACTCACGGCATCGCGAAGAATTACCTAAGGTGAAATAGAAAGAAATAAAGACGAGGGAAGATAAAGTTTGTATGCAGCAGAAAATCCTGCAAATCTTCTTTGGATCTTTTAAAACACACGTACAAAGTGGAATATAAAGTCTAGAATTGTTGAAGGCTTCCTCGAGGAAATCACGAGGCTTCGTAGCCGAAGAACGCTGAAAACGGACACCTGAATCACCTTAAGCTTGCTGGTCGCTCAAAAGAATACAAGCTTTCAGAGCAAAAGATGATGCAATAATGGACGCCATCTTTGAAATATATAGAATTTCATCATAAGAAATTCGTACTAAATAAAGCATGCATTAAAATGGCGCTTGGCTTCTCATTGGACCTCATAATAGTTAACTGGAACTCAAACAAGCTCAATAAGTGGATGTGCTTTAGGGTTTGCCTTTCAAGTCTTTAGTTTAACTCATCCATGCGATTTTAACTTCAGTTAGCATCTTTATCAAGTTCGCCATCCTTCACATTTGCTTTGGATTCACTAAATTTGACCTAAAGCAACCCTTTTGATAACTTTAGTTAACAATCAAGAATAAGATAAGGAATCGCCATCTTCATGCAATAAATATGCTTCACTTTTGAAAAACTAAAAATAGCGACGCTTTTCATGAGTGAAGTTATCAACTTCAAATTCGCCATACTTCACTAAAAATGCTTCATGCTTCAATTCGTCCCTTTTGGACTTCAGTTGACATTTGATGATGCGCTATCTTCACTAAAATCTTCATAATTTTGACCAAAATCGCCATGCATGCAAACTTCAGTTGACATTCAGTAATAAACTTCAGTTAAACTTAACATGCAATCAAGTTAACTCAACATGCAAGGTAGTTAACTGAACATGCAAACTGAAAGATTACTCCACATGCAAACATATGAACTGAAGATGACAACCCAGAAATCGTTCAGTCTAACTGCAGTCAGAACTCTAGTTAAGGCGTCCATTCAACTCACTTTCGAAAATTCAAATTTGAGCTCTTGGGCGAATTCCAGACTTAGCCAAATTTCATGAAAATTTAGGCTAAAACCTCTACCGGGACCTCTGTTCATCCTCTGACACTGGTTGACTGACTTCTCCGATTGGCTGGCTGACAGGTGCATTGCGGAGCTGAGTAAAAACTAATCAAATGATATCTTGAGACTGTACGTCATAAAACTGACATCTGAAGGCTCAAAAATCCAAGCGCCTTTTTGAAAAGCTATGCTTTTTCCCTGACAGTCAAATTTTGACTTCTGCATCTCGAACGAAGGGAAAAACAAAATCCTTCATAACTTCTGATTTATCAACTTTCAGGACTAAAACTCAGGTTCACTGCGAAGCTAAGCTCGTTCTGCACGACGGCTGTAAAGGCACATTTCCCCAGAAAATATCATCTGAGGGGTGAAAAACAAGAGCGCCCCTTTCAAAAGTTGCTCTTTTCATTCCAGACTTAGCCATTTCTGGAAACGACAAAAATAATATAAAAACTTCCACTATAAGCTGACGAGACATCTTCTGATCTGACGGAGACAGGCAACGGAAAGCTGAACGTAACACAGACACATTAGGTATCTGAAATCATCAGAAAGAAAGCATTAAAGGTCTGAAAAGCTTGGGCGCCTTTCCCACAATGTGCTCTTTTGCTTTTTCCTCTGATATTTTGACTAAGATTTGACCTAACGTTTGACCTCAGTTTCAGACGCTTCAGCAACTCAGATTCACCCACTGACGGATGCGTCGCGAAGCCTGAACGAATGTGAGATAAACATCTTGGGTGGCATTCAGCCAAAAACCTACATCTGGCACCTCAAAAAGATGGGCGCCCTTCTGAAAAGCTGCGCTTTTCTCCAGTGTTAGCCGATTCTCGCTTTCGCCTTGTTTTACACCGTATCTTCCGTAACTCGAACAACAGTCCGGGTTTGGCGGGCTTGATGAAGAGCTCAACTGCCCGAAGCTGGCCGACGATCTTGGGACAAATGTCTGCTGGAGGTGACAAACCCTAAAAACAGGATCTGAGCCCCTAAAAGATAGGGCGCCTATTTCAGAATGTGCTCCCTTCTCCAGAGATACAAAATTTTGATGTTTTTCGTTCAGATTTTCATTTTTTTTAAATCTCTTTGGTAACAGACTGACATAGTACTGACACCCACTCCATATTTAAAAACCCCAAAAACGACCATTTGACGACACTTTAACAAGATTAAGACTCAATTAAGCAAAATGCCTTAGTGAAGCAAAAATTTTGGTTTTGGGTACAACAGTTAATAATAATTTCTTATTTTGAAGTACTTTTCCATTTGTACCAGCTAGACTTCAGCTTCATCACCTCTAGCGTTTCCATCAAATTTTGGTGGGAATATTTTCTTCATATCCCTCGAAAGTTCAATGGATACAATTTTCTTTCTCTTCTCTATTGATGGTGTGGGTGATTTCTCATTCTCATGGTTTCAGTTTACACCTTCCCTATGTGATGAACTTTCTCCTTCTATATTGGTAACAGGTATTTCAATTTCAGGTCCATCCACAACTTTCGCTTTTTCCAAATTGGTTAGCCTTGCTAAAATCTAATCTAGCTTTGCTTCCATTCCAGTCACTTCTTGCTCACCATCTCGACTAGTTCCAGGAATATTTCGTGTTCTTTCATATGTCCTCACCATGATTATATAATTTGTTTAACCTGAATGTTCTATTCATGTTAATTTAACTATCAATTAACTACTATGTAAAGTGTATTACAAAGATAACACATTGATTGACTATTCAAATAGTCAAGGGGAGAGTATCCTTTTGATTCACTCTCAGATACATAACTTAAGGGAGTGTAACCTACGGACTGAGAAAATTGTTGTTCTCCTTCATTTTGTTCATCTCTCATCTGTTCATATCTATCCCAAATAAAAGGTAATATCCTTCGGATTTATTGTTTGATACATAATTGCGTGAAGGAATGTCAATATGGTGTTCATCAACAATTTTGTCTACATTTTTTGCAGACATTTGTTCATGAGACCATTTCTCCATAGGTGGTGTCCTTGATGTATAACCTTCAGACTCCTTACTCAAAGAAATTGTTATCACTTCAGCTAATGGTTGAACCCTAGGATCCCTAAAGATAAATGTAGGACTTGAACTTTCTTCCGAAGGCATGTCCCTAGAAAGTGGTAATGATTCTGACTTTTCAGGTGAGATAGCTGGAAGGTAATTGTACATTGCCTCCATTCTCATCTTTCTCTTCTCAATGCTGATTCGAGAAAGTGCATGGCTAAAGGTTTCAGTATCACTCAACCAGATAGCATTATCATAGTTGGTTCCTTCAATGGTTCTAACAATAGCTTCCTTTTCCTTCTTGGCTTTCAGGTAACGTTCATTTCGATTACAGACTTTCGAGCTGTCAATCGAATACGCACCATCCTAACACAAGAATTTTTCACAACATTAGATAATGTTGGAAAGGAAAATTAATGAGCTCATAGGTTCCAGAGTTAAACCTAGTAGCTCTGATACCACATGTAATGTACTAACCCTTAACCCTTACGTGAAATAAAAATTTCTTAAATTTTACATCAAATAAATAAAGATAACGAGTAATAGACATTGTAACAAATTTTTTCTTTTCTTTTAATTGAAATCATTTCAACATAATACATTTATTTGCCTTTCATTACAAAAAAATAACTTTTCCTTTTCAAGTAAACATCGAAGTAAGAATACATACAAGTACAAAACATAGCTCAATGAGCTTTTGAACAAATAGTAGTAAGACAGTCCAGGATCTTCCCTTTCAAATCTTGGTTCTTCAGTAGCCTACTGTGGAGGAGAAACATCACTCGAGCACTTTTCCGCCAACCACAGACTTATAATGCGGTGCCCCGCACATCTATTATTTAATAGATGGCCCTCCCTTCAATGAAGAGATTGGTAGAGTAACCGATACTATTAACCAATTGAGCATACTGTTGTGTCCTACATGACTAGATCCTTGTAATTCCCACAATCCTGAACTAGTATGTAATATTGTATCACGGTAAACTGACAATGTAATCATCGCCCAATCTAAGAGAATGTAGGTACATTACATTACTTTGGCCAAAGTGTTTTAATTCAGTAAACAACTGAGAAAGTCAACTATCACATACACTACTCAGGGCCGATTTGACTTAGGGCTATCTTACATTATCCATAGGCTATGTCCTTCAATGGGTAATCAGTCACCCCAGACTACCTACAACATTCTAACTGCTAGAAATGAATCAACATAACAAGTAATTCACATAATCCCTCTTGTATTGGGAATCTTTGTCCTAGGAGTTTCTCAAGCTTACCTCAATTAACCTAGTAACTTAAGCTCATAGAGTTACTTGACTCCTATCCTCATTTCAGTCCTAGTATATAATAACTAATGCAGCCATACTCTCCTTATACAGAGATCATGCAATAAATGCATTCACACAAGTATGCATCTCTATCCATTATACAATCTACTCTCTAGATGTACAATTAGGTATGCAATTCATATAATAACTCATTTTCTTTATAACATAGAAATGCAGTTTATGAAATGACTTCCTACCTATGTGCATACAGTAAACACAAAGGACCATGATATTTAAACAATCAAAAACAAAATTGAGCAACTTGAGCAACTTGAGCAATCCTGGAAATATCTACACTTCAACTAACAGTTCACTGATTGGTAACTCTAGCGGCTCCACAACTAGAGTGATGGCCTCTGTCTCTTCTACAGCTTTACGCTTCTGACTCTTTTAACGCTTTTCACGTTTTTCTCAATGGAAGAGTATTGTGTAACAAAACTGTGAAGTTTGACCACGAACACTCTGGTTGTGAGAAATGCACACGCAAAATTCCAACAGTATCAACCCTCTAAACTGGCCTTGAAAGGCTATTAGCTATACGAAGTATGAAACCATGTGAACTTTGAGTGTCTACGCCTACCAAATTGTCTGAATCAACCCTCCAGATGCGCTTGATGCAAATCGGTATCAGCAGTTTTTATGAAATCATGAATCAAGACCGATTTGGTCTTGAATTCAGTCTAAGTGAACTGCATACTAAAAAACTAGCCTGTTGACTGCAAACACGGATATGTTCTAACAACTTTTTCGGAAAGCTAAAAATAACTCCTGATGAGGCTAAAAGTACCCAGTTGAGGGGCAATTTTCACGAAAAATTCTGAGATATGGGTTTTGTAGAGAAAATTATTCTAAGCAAACCCACAATGTCAGAAAGTCGAAAAAAATGTGTATTTGCTTGACATGCAAACACTTTTCGGAATAGAAGTAGTAGGGGCACCAGGAGCAATTTTTCCCGAACAAATCTAACATATGGGTTTTGTTGCCGCTTGAGAGCTAATCAACCCTAGATTCTTCGTTTTTCAAAATTTTGACTTTTTCACTACCATGCAAAGGAATCTTCGAAAAAAAGCAAAGCTTCAAAAAATGAAGCTACGATGCAATTTTTCCTAAAAAATTCTAGCACATGGGTTTTGTAGAGAATGTCGTGCTAAACAAACCCAAATGATCAGATTTGTGAAATACTGTCGTTTGCTTGGACATGCGAGAGAAAACCTAAGACAAGGATAGAAGAAATATGAGAGAGAGAAGATAGAAATTATATTCTGCCTCTGAAAATCGCCTCCTTGTCTCAATCTGATGAAATCTACCAAGAATCTATTGGAAAAATGAAGCATGCAAAACTATCCTACTTTTTGCTAAGTTTAGCATACATGCTAGCAGCCAGCATGATGAACTCCAACATCATGCACAGAGAGAAGTCCATTCTCAAGGTAAAATCTTGGTGAATCAAGAAAATCAGGAGCTCTTTGTTGCTGCATTGGAGCACCACCTTCAAGTGGAAAAAAACAAGATAACATGCAAAGAAAACAATTTAAAAAATGACTTCATTGGTAGCAATAGGCTGATTCCTCTAATTCTCAAGGCTCTAGAGGGTTGCAAGAGATCTCGTCCTAGGAGGTAGACTTCAAACACTTTCCCAGCTAATCCTTGGTTCGATGAGGAGTGCAAGGCTGCAAAGAGATTGGCCAAAAAGAATGTGTCTATCAAAGAAAACAAGGTTAAGTACGAGAAGTTAGTAAGATCTAAAAAGGAAAACTATGTGAATTCTAGAAGGACCGAGCTAATCTCTTTGAGTAAACACAACCCCAAAGGCTTTTGGAGAGAGTTGCAACAAAAGAAAAAGCAAATAGAAAGTAATATCACGGAGGGGCAGTGGTTAGATTATGCGAAGCTCCTCTATGAGCGACCGTTTGAGAAAAGCAAGCCTCCTCTTGTTAGCGCTCCAAGTGAGATCTTCTCGGAAGAAGACATCAAACAAGGTATAAAAAATCTCGCAAATGGCAAAGCTCAAGACATTGATGGGTTACAGCTTGAATTCTTAAAGTGGGGCATTGAGCTCCTTACTCCTCTCATCAAATATCATTTTAATAACATCACGCAAAGGGGCTTTCCGGCTGAATGGACAACTAGTGTGGTCATTCCTTTACACAAAAGTGGGGACATCAATAATCCCTCCAACTACCATACTATTATGGTCAATCCTCTCTTTGGAAAACTTTTTGGGAGCATGCTAGAATGCAAGATCAGTAGTTGGGCTGAAAAAGAAGGTAAAAGGGCTAAATGTCAAGCGGGCTTCAGGCCAAGACACTCTACTATAGATCATTGCATCACACTTAGGCACTTCATTGAAAAAGTGTGGGACATTCAAGGGGAAGAAGCCTTTTGCTGCTTCGTGGACTTCAAAAAAGCCTTTGACACTGTGCCTAGGAACAAACTTTGGGATAGAATGGAGGAACTTAGGATTCCCAATGAATTCAGAGCGGCTGTCCATAGGCTGTATGAGCAGGTTAAAGCTAAAATAAGAACCAAAGATGGTACGTCTGAGTGCTTTGGTAGTGACATTGGGGTCAAATAGGGATGCCCCTTGTCTCCCACCTTGTTTGGGTTGTATATTGATAAGCTTGAAGATTGGTTAAACAAAAATGTTGGGGAGGGCATTCAATTTGCTGGTTATGTGGTGAAGTTCCTTTTATACACGGATGACCTTATTCTAATTGCCAAAACTGCCCTTGGTCTAAGAGAGCATTTAAAGGCTCTTGAGCTCTTTTGTCAAGAGATTGGGATGCAAGTGAACACTGGTAAAACTAAAGTTATGGTTTTCTCTCTGAAAAGGAAGAAACAACAGGTTGATTTTATTTTTGAGGGGAGCCCTTTAAAGGTGGTAGAAGAATACAAGTACTTGGGTATTGATTTTCACAATAGGCTCAGTTGGGAGACATGTAGAACGAAAAGGATTCAAGGTGGTTGGAGAGCTTCTTACTTGATGCAAAACAGGTGTAGGATAGCAGAGTTATGGGATTGGAAGACCAAGAAAACCCTTTTTGGTCTATTGGTTACACTGGTGGTCCTTTATGGTTGTGAAGTTTGGGGAAGTAGCATGTCAAGCCACAAGTGGAGGCATGTTGAAAGAATTCAAAAGCACTTAATCACTACTAGTATCAAAGTCAAGTCTTTGGTTCCCTACAAAATTATTTTGGCTAAAGCTGGGATGTTTCCGATGGAGGCTTCAGCTGTGATCCGATTATTAAGTTACTTAAAAAAAGTTGAAAACATGGATATGCAACGCTGGCCGAAATTGGTTGTTGAAGAGGAGCTAAACCGTAGGAAGAAGACTTGGATGAAACAAAATAACAATTGGTTGAGAAAGTGGGACATTAAGTTGCATGAATGCCCTAACACTAATGAGGAGATAAAAAAGTTTGTGTTCGAGAAGTTTAGAGTTGCTATGTGGGCTAGGCAGCTTGGTCGCAAAAAAGCACATTATATCAAAGAATTCAACCCCATGTGGGAGCATGACGAAAAAGACTACCTAAGGGTCCCAATTAAAGGTAAGGCGAGGCTTCTCGTTGCGCAGCTAAGGACTGGGTCTCATCATCTTAGATGTGAAACAGGTAGGTGGACTGTCCCCAAGGAAGTGTGGGAGCAAAGAACTTGTATTTTCTGCAACAAGGGGGTGGTTGAGACCGAATGGCCCTTTATCTTTGAGTGTGCAGCTTATGAAGACATTCGTATCCAGTATGAGGGTAACTTGAAGGTGGTTAATCTAAATGAGCTCTTTATAGAAGATAGGCTTCTCAAGACGGCCAACTTCTTGATCAAGATTCATAATAGGAGAGCTGACTTGGAAAGAAAACTGAAAACGGTTAAAGATCAAACTCTGGGTTCCATAGGCTGATGGTCTCGTGGACGATATTAAAATCATCATTCATTCATTCATATTGAGCAATTTGAACCTATAACTGCAAAGAACACTGAAGAATTCTTCCTATAGCACCTTCAGATCTTGCTTGCACGAGGAAAAATGTGTTTGCCTTCAACCTGTAATGAAGGAAATGGACGCCCAAATGCATATTCAAAGAATTTTTTAGGGTTAAGGCGTCACAAGCATGTAAAAACCCTATTTTTAGGACAGAGCTCTCTCATTGGACCTCATTCAGTTAACAAAAATGGAGACTGAACCTTCAAGTAGGCGCCACTTCAACATGCAAAGAGAAACATGTCACATGCAAAAATAATGGAGGTGAAACTGAAGTTTTATTATTATTTTAATTTAGTTCAAAAATTCCTCCATTATAGGGCGTCCAAAGCACTTTAGTATCAAAAGTCAAAGTTTGACTTTAGGCGCCATTATTCTCATACTTAGATTTTTTGCAATTTCCTATTTTTTAGCTTTTTGCAAACACCACCGTAGCCTCTGTTCGACCCTAAATTCCAAATGCCCGGTTGATCCTAAAGCTAAGCTAACACATTCATTGCGAAGCTGGATCAAGTCTGACGAGATGTTGCTGAGAGCAACCAACACTAAAAACTTCATTTGGTGCCTTGAATTCTAGGGCGCCTTTTCCCAAAAGGGTGCATATTTCACCAGACTTAAGCCATTTTTGGATTTTCACTCTTCGTGCTTCAATCTGCAACTACTGGTGACTAATGACTCCCGTCAACTAAATGTTGAATCCATCGCGAAGCTAAAAGAATTCTGCAAAGGATGACCATATGTGCAACGTCTAAAAGTTGGATTAAGAACCTCAAATGCAAGGGCACCCTTGACCTACAAGGGCGCAATTGAGCTTCTGAGAATGATTTTGCACTTGGCACACTTCAACGAAATGCTCTAATTTGACCCTCGCTACTAGGAGCTGGATTGCTCTGATGTTCGCACTGACGGTCTCATTGCAGAGATTGAACAACTTGGAAGAAATGTTCATGGGGGTCACCAGGCCAGGAAACTACATCTGAGGCCTCCAGTAGAAGAGCGCCTTTCTCAAGAAAGGTGCATTTTTCCATACTTAGTCAAATTTCCACTTGCTTTTGTCCTTCAATGTTTTGTGCTTGATCCTTCATCCACAGGCGTTTGACAAATCCCGAGAGTTGATGGCTAGATTCAATGCGTAGCTAGACTGATTCTGAGTAGATCTCATGAAGACAACAGCTGCTAAAAGCCTCATCTGATAGCCCAAAAAGCTAGGCGCCCTTGGGCTACAAAGCTACATTTTGACATTTTGACATTTATTTTCCCTCCGTTTTACATGCTTGCTAGATTAACAGCTACGGACGTTCAGTATGTCTTATGGATTGGTAAATGGATTCATCGCGGAGCTGGGCTAAATCTGAAGAGATTCCGTAGAAACGGTTTCTGCAAATTCTAACATTTGACAAGCTTTATTCAAGGGCGCCCTTGGGCTACAGGGGCGCAGATTTTGAATTTTGACTGCCATCTTTGATGTGTTAATCTTTTGTATCTTTTGCTTCCGCCATCATTTGCCAGAGTTTCGCAAATCTGATGGATTCGTTTGATGGCTTGCTGGAAAGATGACAGAAATCTGAAGAAGATGAATGCATTTACAACCACTGATAACTGCATTTGGGCCTTCAAATTGAAGGAAGCTCCTGGCCTGCAGGGACACAAATGCCTCCAAAGCTAATGAATTTCGGATGAAATTCACCTCCTTCATGCTTCACGAACACCGTGTCACTTGCTGAGTTGACTGCGTTGAAGCATCATTGTCGCTGACGCGAGTGCGTGACTGCATTTCACAATTTTTACATGTACGGACACTACAAAGTTGACTTGCACATTGATTGCACAAGTATCTCTCACGTAGCAAGGTGAAGTATTTCCAAACTTAGAATATTTTTTCCATTTTTCACCATTTGAAAATCCCCTCCGTCGTGAAGCATCTTTTTCAGCATCTTTCGCCACAAAATCTTCTGTGATGAGTTTTAGGCTTGGATTTCGACACCTGGTACTGGCCAACTGCCATTGATGACCTCAAAAGTCCTAACTTTCCTCCTGAAAAAGTGAAAACTACCCACCAAACTTAAACTGACTTTTTCTTGATTTTGACTTCACTAATGTGATCATAACGTGAAATAAGGCAATCAAAATCAATTTCAGCCAATTCTGACAAGATCCTATTTTTTAGGGTTTTTCCTACAAATAGGGGCCCAAAAACCCTAATTTTTAAAATTTTCAAATTTTACCAGTATCTTCTAGACATTAAACCCACAAAAATCCCATGCTTGATTTGACCAAAAACTGAGTTTTCACGACAATTTTATAGGATTTAGACCATTTTAATCAAAATGACTTGATGAAGCAAAAAATTTCGTTTGGGTACAACACAAATTCACCTTCTAATTTGCATTTGAGTCTCATCTTTGACTCCTTGACCAAGGCATCCAAAAGCATGACATATAACTTTATCAAAATGCAAATATCACAAGTATAGGCATCCAAAAACTTAAGTGAAATACTTTATAATATTCAATTATCTTCCCAAGCTAGGCGTCCAAATTTTCCTTCAGCTAATATTTCACTTAAAACATTACACTTACCAAAAGAGGCATCTAACATGAAAATACTTAGCACTGAACTTGCCAAAACGAGCTCCAAGAAAGTTGGAGACTTTTTTCCCCTGCACTTCAAGCTCTACAGAACCTAGGTGGCTATCCCTATATGACATTGGATATATACAAGCAGTTGTGGTTTTATCACAGTGTCTAGCAAATAAGCTTCATACAAATGACAAAGGTTTGTATAGCAAGGTACACCCCTTGTTCTCATTTAAGTTCAGGTGTGAAGTAGGAACAAAAAGCAAATCTAAACTAATAAAGTAGGGAAAGGGTTTACTTGAATTAAAAGATTGTTTATAAGGATAGGGGAGGAAAACTATGCAAGACTAGTGCTTGCCTCGGGTATAGAGTCATATGTTATGCATTTTATGATGATAGAACGAAATATATCTTGGGGGTCTTCTAAATGGACAATCACTTCGTGATAACCTAACCTACACAAGCCTGCTATGCAATTCTACTTACAAATCCATGTGAAAACACAATATCTTCACTATCTCCATGCAAGCATTTACATCACTCCTTGAATGATAAGCAAACAGATAAATAGTTCAAACAACAAATGTATTTGAAGAATCTCAATAACCTTATTATTTAGATTTAAAAGAAATTGCATTTCAGAGCTAGAGACAATAGCATAACAATATATATCCATATATGCCACATTTACAAGATATACAGGCACTGTCAAGTAATGACTAATAAACACAGGCCTTCACCATGAGCATTCAGCAATTTTCTGCACATAGCCGCTGCCTACCAAAAATATAGAACCCTAGAGCCTTTCAAGGGTTTTGTTGACGTGGTTTTTGAGACCGCACCAACACAGAACAAAGTCGCCCAACGGACGCTCTATTCTCTCTTGATCAAAGTATTCCGCACGCTAAGATTGCCAGAAAGTTCGTGCGTTCAACTCCAAGGTTCCTTTAGTGCGAATAGGCTCGGTTTGGCTTGATGTGATATTGCTGGTATGTCAAGGGGACTTACGTAGTTGTTCAGACTTCTCGCAGTTAGCAGTTGATATGTAATTTGAAGGGGATTCTTACGTGTATGATTTGGCAATGTGTATCCTTTTCTAACACTAACAAGAAGTATGCGGAAAGTGAAAGGGAAAGGGCCTAAGAAATTTGTACTCTATTCTAAATGCAAGGTATGTGGGGCTTCGTCTCAATAGACTTCAACCAGATTTCACCTAGCCTCCGTCGGACAGCCTCAGCAAAATCGGTGCAATCTCAAAGGGGATAGCAAAAGATATTCAAGTTATAGTTTAACATACGTACACCATCAGAACAACGCATATAAGTATGTAAGCCATAACCGAAGTTAAACACAAGATGATGTCCAGTTGACCACGCAAGGCAGACTTATCATCAACAAGCCGCTAGTGGTATGGAATAAAATGAAGCTATCTCAATGAAATACCACACACCAAAGTAAGCTACTTGCATGAATTTAATCTACTTGGATACGAAAGGAAGAAGAAACCTTGCTAGCATTTCATGACAAGACGAATTTCACCATCAATGAAAAGATCTATTATCATAAAATGTATTACACAACAATCTCCTCAAAAGTTTTCAAAAGGGAAAACTTTCTCTCTTCTCCAAATTATGCAAAAATGCTCTACACTACTACACTATCTAGCTCTAAGGCTAATGCTCTCTCAATGTCTACTCTGGTTCTGAATCCTAATGTCTTACAAATGAGGGGGACTCCCCTTTTATAGCTAGCCAAGTCCCAAAGGACGGCTAGGGTTACAATCAATAGAGTGGCCAGAATCGTGCCACCTCAGCCCTAACCCTAAAAACTGCAAGAATAGGGAGTGGTACATTAAATGAATCAAAGATTCCCACTCACTCCCAAAATAGCAAATGTAATAAATGCTCCATACTCAGTCTTCTAGAAGATCCTCGTCTAGTAGTGTGTTCCCATTAGCCTTCTCTCTGACTGCCAACTCAACAAATCTGCTAAGTACGGCCTCAACCTCCTCAACTGAAATAGATGGAACACAATCTAACTGAAACTCTAACACTGTAACTGAGTGCTCGTGCCTCGTACAAGATTTTCTCCAAGCAGCCAACGAGTCCTGCGTGTTCTGTATCAAAGTGGAGAATGTAGCAGTATTTTCAAAGTCATCTTGTACGAAGGTCTTAACATCTGCGAAGAAGGGAACCAGCAAACCCCTCAAATTATCAAAACTTATTTCTTCAGGATTCAGCCGCCTAGCAAATATGGCCTCGAAGGTATTCTGAACTCCATCTATGCTATTGGCCATAGCCTTGTGAATCCTGGCTACGAATCAGCGTGTCTTTGCATCGAGAAGCCACGCTTCTGTGATAGCAGAAGAGGAGCACCACCTAGAGAAATCATGTCCGGTCATTCGCTGAATGGCACCTCCATCAATCGGCAAGCGCAATGGCATGCCTCAGCATGCAGGCGGCTGGATCACCTTACTCTGATAGATGGAAGCATCGCCCCAAGCATGATCCACCGCATCCATCCGTGCCAAAATAGTAGAGGCCTGCTGAAAAGCAAAGGATAGGTCCTCCATGAATTTCTCTGTCTCAGTACGAACTCCTATGACCCATTTGTCTGCCTCCTGTGCCATCCTCCCCAATTCTACCAAGCCGCTGATCGACTCTCTAGGAATATCTGTTGGAGGCTCTATCACTGGTACATCCTGCCCTCGAGAACGAGACAACTGCTGAACATATCCAACTAACGCCTTGTGTTCTCGTTTCAACTTCTTGTATTTTCCTTCTTTCTTGAATAATCTATCCTTAAGGGCAAGGAAGGAGTTATCGCACTCCTCAACAATCTGTGCACCAGTAGGGCGTCCCAAGTCAAGAGTGGTGACCACATAGTTTTTCGGAGCTGCTTCATTCCGGTCACACTCGACTCGTGGGACAGCAACGTGAAGGGTACGAGAGCCATCCTCATCTGTGGAGATCTTCGAAAATTTTCTTGCCTTCTTCTTCGGCGGAGGAGCACTGATCCGGTTCAAAAACTCTTCCATCTCAACTGCTGGATCAATCTCCTCGCTCGGGCTCCTTCGCATTCTGTCTCTAAGCCAATCGGGCACCTCATATGGTATATCGAAAGGCCGCTGCTCCTGTGCCTCGACTTCTCTAACCTGTTCCACTTCTTCCTCATTCTGGCGAGGCTCATCGTCCTCAAGTGGGTATTCTGACACTATATCATCATCATCATCATTCATGACGCCTCTATCTCTGTTTGGAAATTGAGGGAATTAGGTAATTGTCCCCTCATCATCCTGTGATCCTGCTGATCCAGCCCTACTTGAGGTACATTGAAATACGGCCAATCGACTCCCTCATTGGAAATTTGAATATCACTACAGCCTCAGGTGCGATTCACTTTGCAATTCTCGATCAGCAAATAAAGACACCTCTGTATGCTTGGAAGCGTGTGTCTCCAAAGTACTGCTAATTTTGTAACTTCGTGGAGGTTAAGCTGAATTATTTCTTTCTTTACGGACTCTACGGTCCTCTTGTGATCTGTTTCTTCCTTCTGTGGTGGAAGTAGATCCTGTGATCTCCCATCAAGTTGTAGGTCAAAGGCAATTGACCTACTTTTCCATCTGCTCACTTTCTTTATCGACCCATGCAGTGAATGTCATAGCTTAGGGATAGAGAGGAAATTATCAAAGATTAGGCAACCTGGGGCTCGACCAATCAATGGCGGAAGTGGAATTATCTACGAACAATTTGCATAGTCTGGATGGACTACATCCATATCCTCATTTACCTGGTCCGGAACCGGAACTACCTCACACTCCCTGATCAGAGTAATCGGCAATCTAGAGAACATCCTCTTTCTCACTTCAATCTCATCAATTGCATCAGCCCAATAATCCTCAATGGTGGCCTTGTGTTTGAATTCCTCTGACAACACCCAGTTGATGTTAGGGTGCGGGTCATAGTGTTGTCTACTAGTGTGATATGAGAAATGATAAAATTGAAGCTCACTTTCAGCTTCTCTACATGCCTGTATCGAAGGACAAACCTCGTCAGAGTTGCCCATCACAACTGGAAACTCTATCCCTCCTTTCTTCTTCTTCTTCTGGATTTTGTCAAAAGCTAGCAACTGTCTAGCTATCTCTAGCATTATTATCTTATCGGTTGGGTACTTAGGCAGCCTATATGGGTATGAAGAAAATCCTTGCAGCCTAATGTATGAAAATCTTGGAAATTGTATAAACCAGCACCCATACCTTTCAATTAGCTCCTGGGCATTTCTAGAGATTCTGCACTGTAACCTCTCCTGAAGCAACCTCGTGATGTACATGGTGAATGCATCGTTGACACGCTTGTAATGGGTTGTGCTCGAAAGGTGCAACTGCGTACACGCCTCATGAATTTTGAATTGGTGAGAGCCACAACCGATGGGTTCCTTGTAAGAAATCCCTCTGTACCTCGTCATCCGTGCCAACATATAAATTAGATAGGAACTCATGTAAAATGTCTTTGTCCTCCGCAAACTCAGGAGCTGCTCATGTATGTTATCGCTGATCATCTCAGCCCAATTGACATAATCCTTTCCTTCTAACACCAGGTTGATGTAATAAAACATCCACGGCTCAAAAATGTAGGACTGTGGGCATCCACCAACCCTGCTCAGCAACATGATGAGATCACAATATTCCTGTTTCAGGTCCTCTGCTATGATCTGCTTCGGCAGCTTCGTACGAGACGACCTCGGAGTGCTCATCCAGTGAGTGTTAATAGTGTCCATGCATCGTTCAAAGGCAGAAGCATACATACGCTCTGCTCGCTCCCTGGACTTGTAGATCATGTTTCTATGCACCGGGATCCCAAAAGCTTCACCAATGGCTGCCGGAGTGAGATTGGCAAGTACCTGGCCATCTGGTGACGTGATCGACCGGTGTTCTTTCTCGTAACAGTTGGCGCACTCCATAATCAACTCTGAACACTGAATAGCTGGCGGAAAACCAGCTGCTGCATATAACCCACTTCGGACGATGTTGTGCGAAGTGACTGACGCCCGATGACTTCCAATCCCGAACAGCCTATTCTTGAATGTTTCCAGGTTGACAGAGCCCAGGTTCGTGTCTGTCAACTTGCCCAACTTTGAAATGAACTTTGATTCCGGCATGAACGTCTTGCTCAGCTTCTTGATTGTAGCTTGTCTGGAGGCACCATTGTCCTTTCCGGTTGTCCTCGCTTCAGCCATCTGCAACATAATAAACTTTCATCAGCAATTAAATTTAATAAAACAAGACATGATATAGGGGCTGCAGTTGAATTCCAGAGGCTGCAATATCTTTCATGTTTGCAAACCTCAGCCTCTTCTCTGAATAAATTCGAATTCCGACACTCAGAACAGATTTCTAAGTGAACTCCGATGATTTTACTTCAACCAGCAATCAGCAAATTGAACCTCAACCACTTCGTACTTCAAACAGCAAATTTTAAACTTCTATATCCTTGCACTTCAAACCAGCAATCAGCACATAGCGAACTTCTTAACTTTGCACTTCAGACTATCAACTAGCAATCTCACAAACTAGCACTTTCGTATTTTTGAGTTCTCAACATTTCAACTCAATACAAGGCGTCTCTTTCAATTCTACTCCAGCAATGGCGTTTTTCTTTACTAAGCTCAATTAAGATAAGCAAGTTTGAATCCAAATTCTTAGCAATCGGCGTATTTACCTCAATGAATCAGATTTCAGCCACTAGCAAAGTCGTACCTCAAGCACTTAAGACGTCTTCTTCAACTCTCAGCAAACCCAAGCTCCAGCAAAACACCTCTCAGCAATAAATTTAATCAACTCCCAAGTGCGCCTCTTCAGCAAACTCAACTTCTCAGCAACAATTTCGAATTCTTTCAAGCCTCAGCAACTCACTGCAATGCTTCACTCTCAGAGCAAGTTCGACTTCCAGTTGTGAAAATGAGTGAAAAACTTCTCCATTTTATAGCTAGAATTCAAATTCTAGAAAACGTTATTTTTAGCCAGTGCCATTAAACTCCACTACTCCACTTCAAGAATTCGAATTTTTCCCTCTCTGGCTTTTCTGACACTTGTCTCCAGTCGTCGGGAATATTATTCTTCTAGAAACTTGACTTTGACTGGCGTTTTGAATTCCTCTTCGAAAAATTTAATTTAACTTCATCATATTTTATTCACCAGCTGGAGCTCCGTTACTTGAATTCAAATTTTTAACTCCATCATCTACTCTGGAAAATTCATCTTCGAAGAATTTAATCACAATCATCTAGGCAATTCCCTTCGTATTCATCGTTCGAAGAAAATTCACTTTGAAAACTCATTTATTTGAATTTGCCTTAGAAAATTTAAAATTCTCCCTTAGGAAAATTCACTGATCAAATTCCCTACTGAAAAAGTGTCGGCGAAGCTTGAAAGACTTAGAAATCCATTCATCATCGCAAATGTTCAGTACCCAGAAACAAATTTTCATCAGAATGTCTCGAATCCATGGGTACCCAACGAACGGGTTCATTTAATTTTTCGAATTTTGAACCTTAGAAAAAATATCATTTTCATCATTTAAACTCGTTCTTCGCCTGTGATCACTCTGCGTTGCCTTGAAAAAAAAAACGAATCACCTTGCGTTATCATCATCTCTGACTTCATCACTGAGAAAAAATGCTTGCCTCGAAAAATTTTCATCAACTTGAAGCTCTAGGCGTATTTTCCAAGGAAAATAAATTTGCCTTAGGAAATATTTTAAAATCTTCTTTGCATTTTTTTTTGAGATCTTGCCTTAGAAAAAATTTATTGATCGCCAGTGGAGAGGGATTTTCACTTAGAAAATTTTATATCAACTCCATCCCCGGCACGCCTTGCACATTTTATCTTTACCTCATCACTTGGAAAATATTCATTCAAAAAGAGCCCAACGCCTTAGATAAATTTAACACTTAGAAAATATTTCATTTCCTCCCCTGAGCGCTTAGCATACTTCATTTTATTCTCAACGCCTTGAAATGCCTTTGAAAAATTTTCCAACACCTTATAACTCCCTTGCTCTAGGCGCACACTTTACCTAGCATTTTATTCCACACCTTCAAATATTTTCCAACGCCTAGCATATCACCCTTAACGCCTTCAAATATTTTCTAACACCTATAACCTTAGGCGCACATCACACCTTGAGAGGAATTTAAAAATCACGCCCACCACCTTTCCTTCACCACCTTGGCGCATATCATACTTACCCTGGGCGCATTTTACACATGAAGAGGGATGACGCCTAGCCTTTTACCATCTTTCACCATGTCTTGGTAACATTTTCGCCTTAATCACCACCTTTATTCACCTTTTACCTTCCAAACATGGGCGCATTTCCTTGTAGGAGGAGGATGACCTTTCAACTTCTTGTTTTTGTCCTCATGTGAGCTCATTTGGGCGCATTTTGATGAGAGAGAAGGATGGGCGCATTTTGCATGTGATGAAGGATAAAAACTTTGACTTTTTGTTGACCCCTTGCAACCTTGGGCGCATTTCACCCCTGCTGGTGGATGAACACTCCAACATCCTTGGGTGACTTTTCACCTTCCAAAATTTTGTCTTGACATGGCCCAGTTTGGGCGCATTTTGGCCTTGGAGAAGGACGAACGATCTTTGACCTTGTTGACTCTTTGCAAGTTGGGCGCATTCTGATGAGAGAGAAGGATGGGCGCATTTTGACCCCTGAGGCGGATTTCTCATACTTAGAAACTTTTTCAACTTTTTCCTCTTTCATCTTGGGTGCATTTGGACCCCTGGACAGGATGAAATCTTGTTGACTTTCTTTTGACTTTTTCTACCTTGGGCGCATTTTGCCCTGTGTGAAGGATGAACTTGCATCTTGAAAAATTTTCTACACCTAGGTTAGGCATTTTGCCACACTGGCTGGGCGAGACTCGGACTTAAGACAGAATTTTATCATCCCTGCGTCGACATCGTGCCACCTTTATTT
>VDFB02000015.1:268896417-268941455 GCA_007258455.2 Sequoia sempervirens | reverse complement strand
AGGAGAGAGAGATATATGACTATTTTTAGCAAGAAATAGCGCGAGCACATTTTGGCTTGCTCTAAAAATGGTAAAAAACTCAATATACCCATGATCTCAAGGTCCACATTTTGCATATTCTCCTAGTTCTACGCATGCTCTGACAAAAAGTAGCTTTTTGATGATGTTGTGAAGTGTGCATGCATGTTTTTTCACATTCCACTACCTTTTTCATGATCTTTCCACCACCTTTGCATGGAATAGTAGAGTTTTCACATTGAAAGGCATATAATATCAATTCAAGTTTGAATTCCAGTGAAAATTGATATACAATTGACGTTTGGAGGGGAATAAGCTTTTGAAAAAGTCAAATTGTTGAGGAGTTTTAAGAAAGAAGAAGCAAAGGCTACATAATTGGGTAGAACCCCTCCATTTGAAACTCTGGTTTTTTAGGTATGTGAATTCTATACACATTTTCTTTCATTTTATTATGCTTGCTTTCATTTTTGTTATTTTGCATATTCCATGTTGATCATTGTTTGTTTGTCATTATAACCTTAGGTTGTCAATGTGCATTTTAAATTACACAATTCTATACACATGCCAATTAAATTTTTCAACCATATCTCTTTGAGGAATTTTGTTATTTAACAATTGACTTACCTTGTGTATGCTTCCACATTTTGTATACACATATATATGACATGAGTTTTAAAGAAGTAAAATAAAACATCGTTTCTCTATCCTTTATTATGTATGTGTATACCACTCTCCGAAGCTTTCATTGAGGTATTTTGTCAAACAGGTATACCAAGTAACTAATTTCCTTGTCTAACAGTTATACCGTGAGACCCCATTTCTATGAGGCATACGCTGCCCCTACCTTCTCAACCCTACCGCGTTGGCAAGCTAGTGAGTGAGACCCCAATGTAGTAGGGTTGAGATGGTAGGGGCAGCGTATGCCTCATAGAAATGGGGTCTCACGGTGATGTACATCACCGTGAGATGGTAGGGGCAGCGTATGCCTCATAGAAATGGGGTCTCACGGTGATGGCCATCGCGGGTGGGAGCCAGCTATGAGCACTCAACTACCCCTACCATCTCAACCCTACGCATTGGCAAGTAGTGAGTGAGCTGGCATAGCATCCACTAGCAATGTGGTAGGGTTGAGAAGGTAGGGGCAGCGTATGCCTCATATAAATGGGGTCTCATGATGATGGGAAGTGTATGCCTCATATAAATGGGGTCCCATGATGATTAACATCATCATGAGACCCCATTTATATGAGGCATATGCTGCCCCTACCTTCTCAACCCTACCGCATTGGCAAGCTAGTGAGTGAGCTATCTTGCCAATGCTCCACTAGCATCGTGGGGTTGAGAAGGTAGGGGCAGCATACCTCATATAAATGGGGTCTCATGATGATGTACATCACCATGCTACCCCCATTTCTATGAGGGATACGACACCCCTACCTTCTCCACCCTACCGCATTGGCAAGCTAGTGAGTGAGCTATCTTGCCAATGCTCCACTAGCTTGCCAATGCAGTAGGGTTGAGAAGGTAGGGGCAGCTTATGCCTCATATAAATGGGGTCTCATGATGATGTACATCACCATGCTACCCCATTTCTATGAGGCATACGTTGCCCCTACCATCTCAACCCTATCGCATTGGCAAGCTAGTGAGTGAGCTAGCTTGCCAATGCTCCACTAGCTTGCCAATGCGGCAGGGTTGAGAAGGTGGGAGCAGCGTATGCCTCATAGAAATGGGGTCTCAATAGTGAGACCCCATTTCTATGAGGCATACGCTGCCCCCATAGAGCTCGATGGTTGGACACACAATTCAAGCTATGCAAGGACACCTTTCTAGTTGGCAGCATAGTATCAGTGGTTGAATTTGCAGAGAACTACACTCTACAAAGCAACCCAACTTTATTCTTCCTATCGCATGAAAACCACCATTGGGAAGCATTAACTCATCTTCCAAACCACCAATTCCTCAACTTTTAGGGTGTGATAAGCCCTCTAACATAACAAACCCCAAAACCCTCTTCTTTCACAAGTTAGGCAAGGGTTTATTGAAAACCCATACTCCAAACCTTCCCACAGCCAATCAAAGCCTGAAACACCTTCAAAAATGTTTGCACAAGCTTAAAAGTTCAAGAGATATTGCTGCCCCCAAATATTTCTTCAAACCCTAGCACTAAACCACCATTTCCACTAAAACATGCACCATTTGACATCTAGGGCATCACCTAAAAACCCTCTATTCTAATCCTTTGCAGAAAAAGATTTGCACATATGTTTTATAACCCTAACTAAGCCTTTACACTAAGTTACAAAACCATACAGTGGGTGGAAGGCTTAATATGATATTTTAATGCACTTAAAACCCTTAAAACAAGGTATACAGACCGACCCTCAGTAATTGGCTTCTAAAATGCACAAAATCAATTGAAATCCAACCAAACAAAAACTAAAATGGAGTTAAGTCTTCTACCCATGGAATTCCATCTGAAAGAGAGCACAATCACCCTGTACGGAGCCGTACAGTTCAAGGAAACATCAAATTTCTGGTAAAAATATAGAAAATTGCAAGGAAACACTGCATTTTATTGATATTCTTCTAAGTATAGCATCTCCAACCTCAACCTCAAACCATGTGAGGCCTTTTTAAACACAAATACACCAAACTACCTTGTCCCAACCGACTTCAACCACCAAATAAACAAATTTTCAAAAATCTAATTGTTGTCATTCAAATTTGTTGCAATTTTACAACTTACAAATTTGACAACTTTTCCATTTTAACTCTTTATTGCACTATAAACTCCCTAATCACCTAAATGACACAAAAATGACCCACCTAGACACTAGAATGGCCTTCACATGGCCTTATTACATCCAAAGACTCAAACTTTCAAAGAAACCAAACTAAGATTCCCCAATTTCATGTCTTGGTCATGGTGCACCTGCACCAGATTCTTTGATCAAAAGTTATGGATTTGCACTAGGCATGGTATATTTACACTAGGAATGATCCTCTTTCACACCCAAACATGCAGAATCGCTTTGAGCTACGTTCAACTGGCTCGATCCCTTAAGGGCCCAAAGTGCAAAAGGGCATCAATCTTTGACAGGGTATTACTTGAAAACCGTGGCACTTACGAAATCTCCATCTGAGCCTACGAGATAATGTTGGGCCCCTCTACAATAAGATCTCTTAGTTTTTGTTATTTTGGAGTGGTTTTCCCGTGGTGTCCAGTTTTCACTTGATGGAAAAAGTGTCAAAAGTAAGCAGTGCAAGGTTGCAAAGTGGTGCAACTTTCATTCTACAACTTGTGTGACCAAACAGACTATTCCAACGCATTTGAAGAGGTATGTTTATTCTAGGCATGGTCCTCTTTCGCACCCAAACACGTGGAATTGCTTCGAGCTACGTTCAACCAGATCGATCCCTTAAGAGTCCAAAGTGCAAAATGGCTAAAAAATTTAGCATGTTGTTACTCGGATACAGTGACGCTTAGAAACTTCTTGTCTGATCCTATGGGATCATGTCGGTCCCCTCTACAAAACCTATCTTAGTTTTCGCTATCTTGGATGCATTTTCTCGTGGTGGCAAATTTTCGCTTGGGGAAAAAGTTGTTAGGTGCAAGTAGTTGAAAGTTGCAAAGTGGTACAACTTTTGTTCTGTAGCTTGTGTGACCAAAGAAACTATTACAAAATGTCTGAATAGGTATGTTTACGCTAGGAATGGTCCTCTTTTGCACCCAAACATGTGGAATTGCTCTGAGCTACGGTCAACCAGATCAATCCCTTAAGAGTCTAAAGTGCAAAATGACTACAAAATTTAGCATGATGTTACTCAGATACTGTGATTCTTAGAAAATTCTTGTCTAATCCTATAGGATTGTGTTGGGACCCTCTACAATAACCTCTCTCAGTTTTCGCTATCTCGAAGAAATTTTCCCATGGTGGCAAATTTTCACTTGGGGAAAAAGTTGTCAAATGCAAGTAGTTGAAAGTTGCAAAGAGGTGCAAATTTCATTCTACAACTCGTGTGACTAAATGGACTGTTCCAACACGTTTGAATAGGTATTTTTACACTAGGAATGGTCCTCTTTCGCATCTAAACATGAAAAATCACTCCGAGCTACATTGAACCGGATCGATCCCTTAAGAGTCCAAAGTGCAAAATGGATGCAAACTTCAACATGTTGTTACTTGGATACCATGATGCTTACAAAATTCTCATCTGATCCTCTAGGATTGCATTGGGCCCCTCTACAATAACCTTTTTCATTTTTTGCTATCTCAAATAAATTTTCCCGTGGTGGAAAATTTTCACTTGGGGAAAAAGTTGTCAAATGCAAGTAGTTGAGAGTTGCAAAGTGGTGTAACTTTTGTTCTGCAACTCGTGTGACCAAATGGACTATTCCAACATATTTGGATGGGTATGTTTATGATAGGAATGGTCTTATTTCACACCAAAACATGCGGAATTGCTCCAAGCTATGTTCAACCAACTCAATCCCTTAAGGTTCCAAAGTGCAAAAGGGAAGCAATATTTGACGAGCTATTACTTAGAAACCATGATGCCTACGAACTCTCTGTCTGAGCCTACGGGATTGCGTTGGGTCCCTCTACAATAACCTCTCTTAGTTTTTGTTTATCTTAGAGTCGTTTTCCTGTGGTGTCCAGTTTTCACTTGATGGAAAAAGTGTCAAATGCAAGCAGTGTAAAGTTGCAAAGTGGTACGAATTTCATTTTGCAATTTGTGTGACCAAACAAATTGTTCCAATGTGTCCCGATAGGTACGTTTACGCTAGGCATGGTTCTCTTTCACACCCAAAAATGCGAAATTGCTTCGAGCTACGTTTAACTAGTTTAATCCCTTATGATGGCATGCAAAACAATTGAAAAGAGAAACATACACACAGCGGTTGAGAAGTCTGAGTTTTCCACACAAAAAACATATGATCATTGCTGCAGAGGACCTTGTTCCTCCATTTGATGAAGTAGGTCTAGTTCAGTGGTTTTAGTCACAATAATTTCAAATAAGGCCATGCTAGGCCATTTTGTAATGTTGCTTTTTGTTTTGAGTTAGTGTGGGGTCATTTGAGTCAATTATGTAAAAAATGCAAAATTGTCAAAAATGTTGTCAAGCAAAAATGTAAAAATTGCTCTCATGTGGAAGCCCAACAGTCATGGGCAGTTGAAAGGTAGTTTTAGGCATTGTAAGGAGTTGGTTGAGGTTTATATATGTTGGAAACTCAAAGTCAGTGGTTGTTGAAGAGTTTGAAGGAGAATATCAATCAAATATCTCAATTTCTTTGTTAATTTCTATGCATTTTCTTGTGGAATTCTATTAAGTTCCAAGCAACTTAGAAGTAGATTTCTGAAACTGGTCTAAACTTGCTCATACAAGGGTTTGAGTGTAATATGTTGAAATAGACCATTCCACCTATTGTTTAGGCTGTGTTTCGGTGGAATGGGTCTAATGTAAGTAGGATAGGGAATAGGAATAAGAAAATAACATTGTTAAAGGCATTGGAAGAGATTACTAACGTCCCCTCTGTTGAAAATTCATAGTCTAGGCCTTAAAAACAAGGCTAGAAGAGGTGAAAAGAAGAAATTGCTTGGGAATAAGTTCGAATAGGTTGGAAATAGGGTGAGTTTTTGGAGTTTGTTGTGTTCAAAAGGTCTGCAAGGATAGGGGGGGTCAAAAGTATGTTATGGCATGATGCCCTAGTTGGGAAAAGAGGGGTTTTGAATGAAAAAGAGAGGTTTGGGGGAGTAAAAGTGGGTAAAGTCAGGAGGCATCATAATCTGGTGGCCAATTAAGTTTGTGTAGGTAGAATGAAAACTGTTGGAAGAGGTTTTGGGGTTGTATGAGGTCTGGATATGGGGTTTTCAATAAACCCTAATGAAATTTGAGAAAAGTGAGGGTGTAGAGGATAGTGGGGTTATAGGTCCAATCACACCCTAAAAATTATGGATTTTGTGGATATGCAGACTGGTAAATGCTGCTCAATGTTATTTTTCAATTGGAAGAGTGATTGAGAGGGTGTTGCTTTGATAAATAGACCTATTTGGAGGTCTAGGACATCGTTGAAGCACTAGGTTGAGGGTTTTGTTTCAAAAGAGTCTCATGGGATTTTGAGGCATGTGAAAGTATGCATTAAAGGGTGTCTAAAAAGAATGAGGGTTGGAGAGATTGTTTAGAAAATTTGAAAGTTATGTCAAGAAAGGTAGGTCTGCTGACCTACTAGAGAGACTAGGTGAAAAACTGAAAACAAGCCAAGATAGTGATTTGGGGGAAGAAAAGTGGTTGGAATTTCTTTGTATGGTGAAAGTGGATTGGAGGCCTCCCTGTCATTGCATAAATCATCCTTAAGTATATCAAGTGCAAGATGTTTTTCAATTATCCTCCTTTCCCTTACAACAATATACAACCAATTGTAAATGTGTACAATGGTGACTTCGAAATATTTTATTTTTCCTCAATTAACAACTTTGGTTGTGAAGCATTTTGTTATTTTCATTTGAAATGATTTTCTATGCTTGAAAATAATTGGAGTCTAAGAGAAACAAGTGATACTCGCACATACATTTATTATTTGGTGTGATAAATAAAGTTTCCATTGTTGAGTCTCTTTCTTATTTGTATTATAAATTATAACTTGCTTTCTCCTAAGTCCATTTCCTATACAATAAATAATATTACAAAAAGTTGACATATAAATATTTTGACGTGTTTATATGGTGATGGATCAAGAACATAATAATTCATTTTGCACTATGAGGACTATGCTATGAAAATGTTTAAAGACTATTCAAGATAAATGTTTGTATGATAATGTGTCATCTTGGCTGTAGACAAGAAAACGTTAGATTTTTCTCACACTAATTTTGCATGAATTTTAGTGCACTTGGATCTCTCCAAGGATTTACCTACTAATATAATTCTAAAAGTTGCTGGTCATTCCTGGACTCAACTATTGGATTATGAAGGTCTTCCCTTCTAGTGCAAGAGATGTTTTGAAACAGGTCATGTGGTTGCAACATGTCACATTAAAGATAAATCAGTTAAAAAACAACCATCATGGTGGAAAGATGTCCTCAAAAAGCCCTGTCCACTTGGGAAAAAAGAAACTGATTCTTCTGCGTCATCATCGACTCTTTCAACAAAATCAAATGTTAAGGATGTCACCTTTCAAGAACAACAGAAGAAGTCACTTCCAATTGGGTTGAAATCTGCTTCAATTGTGGCTCCAACAGAAAAATATAGGGTGAAGTTTGGCATTCTTACACAAGGTCAGAAATCAATCAAGCCTAGGGCTCTTTGGGAAGTAATGAAACAAAAGAATCATACACATGATTGGGATCAAGACATTCCATCAAGTAAATTTATAGCTTCAAAGAAGGATTC
Organism: Sequoia sempervirens; assembly: GCA_007258455.2. NCBI lineage: Eukaryota > Viridiplantae > Streptophyta > Pinopsida > Cupressales > Cupressaceae > Sequoia > Sequoia sempervirens. The sequence continues at coordinate 268,934,042 of VDFB02000015.1, read as the reverse complement.
TATGGACAATCAATGGACACTTGTGCAAAAACGAAAGAAACCTTTCTTCAAAACATCTCAAGCACCTGCTTTTTGCTCCCTTGTTCACATTGAAGGGGATTAGATTGTAGCCTTTATGGCAATCAAATGACAGATGATATTTCCTAGCTTATATTTTGTATTTTATTTTTAAATATTAATATATATTATATAGGTGTTATGCCTTTTTCCTTAAAAAGAAGAAGAAGGTTAACTACTTCATCTACTATGAATATTATGCTTTGCAAGTGTTGTGAAGATTATGTATCCTTTTCTTAATTAAGTTGTTCCAATCAAAGGATTAAATATATTGGAATCTTTTTATGAATCATTTCATGGAATACTAATTGAAAATGTGTTTTTTTCTTTTAGATAAAGTTGTTTAGCATCAATCAATTAATATTCAAAACAAACCATGAAGGAGAACAATGATCAATGCTAGGGCTAACCAATTAATAAGTATACACGTGAATAAGTCAAGCATGTACATGTGAATAAGGGAAGCACAAGTACTCAAAAAAATGTAAGCCTTGAAGCATACACATGAATACATAGTATACAAAAATTAATACAAAGTATATGCATGAATACAAGGTATACACATGAAAACACGTAAGTCGCAAAATATACATTGGAATACATGTAAGTTGTAAAGTATACACTTGAATACACATAACTCATATCTACTGAAACATAGTTTTATAATGCAAATATGGACACCATCGATAAAAAATATTTGTATTAACCAAATAGCCATGTAGGCATACGTCAATATATGTCGATATAAGTATAAAATATAGGTACAAAATAGCCATATAGGCTTATGAGAATGCCATATAGTCATACAATGTCAAATATATCCAATACAAAATATGTACAAAAATGCCATATAGGCATACAACAAACAGCTCTGGAATCAAAAGTCATTGCTCTCCATGATCTCTAAATAAACTCTTTCCCTTTGATTGTCGATCGGATGGCGATACGTTTGTCACTCATTTATGCTGTGGTCAAGGAGTGCTCCTGGTGCTCCTCCTAGGGTTTAGTTCTTGGTCAAGTCTTATCTGTTACAATAAGAAGTAAAGACATTAATATATAGAAATTATAATATAAAAAATGATATATTTAAGAAAATAATCACTTACCGCCATCTGATGATTACTCTCCATGAGGGAAATATTCAAATGCCTATGTTGAGACGTGCTGAAGCCCTGCAAAAACCATCCAAATAGAAATTAAACTACACACAATAATGATTTGATTTTTCACTAACATCTATAGCAACAAATATAAATTGAAATATTGTAATTTGCCTCATACCTCCCTTGTTAGAGCCATCGGGGATTCTATAGTAGATGAAACAACTATATCCATTTCCCTCATCACATTCAAAGGTGTTTCCGCTTGCAACATCTAAATATAAAACAACAAATTATTCAATCACAAAAATTACAATAGCGATCCAAGTCATGAAGTATAATGTATGAGATAATGAACAAAATTTTGAGTACTTATTAAACTATATATTTCTGACTATCATGCTTACTATTTTCCCTATCCATATCTTGTTCAAAAGCACATGTTTTTATGCTTTTACCCATAGCAGCAAGCCGGTGAACCATTTGATAAAATGCTTTTGTAGACATGTACGATAACTGTGGTGGCATACAGAAGGCAGTGAATTGTTTGAAAAAATGCCTCAAAGAAATGGGGTCTCATGGTGATGGAATGCCTTTACAAACATATACACATCATGGCATTCCATCACCATAAGACTGCATTTCTATCAGGCATTTTTTCAGACAGTTCATTTCCTTCTCTATGGTATTATTGCTTACTATTATGCTTTGATAGAAATTTTTCCAAGCATCCATAGTTTGTTGGAAAGCACCTATTTTAGGATTTTAGCCATAGCAGCAAGGAAGTGAGTAGTTTGATAAAATTATTTGGTACACATGTATGTAAAATGTGGTATCATAGAAAAGGTGGTGAGCTGTTTGAATAAATGCCTCGAAGAAATGTGGTCTCATGGTGATGGAATGGCATTCCATCACCATGAGACCGCATTTTTTCAAGGCATTTTTCAAACTACTAACCGCCTTTGGGTTCATGCTATTGCTTACTATTATGTTTTGATAGATTTTTTCCAAGCATCCATAGTTTGTTGAAGGCACCTTTTTAAGCTTTTAGCTATAGCAGTGAGGAAATGAACTATTTGATAAAATGCTTTGGTAGACATGTATGGAAAATGTGGTAGCATAGAAAAGGTGGTGAGCTGTTTGAAAAGTGCCTCAAAGAAATTGGGTCTCATGGTGATGGACATCACCATGACCATATTTCTTTGAGGATTTTCAAAACAATCATTGCCTTGTCTATTCTATTGCTTACAATTATTCTTTCATATATTCCTTCCAAGCATCCATGTATAGACAAGGCAGTGAACTGTTTGAAAAGATGCCTTAGTAAAAAGTGGTCTCATGGAATGCCATGACAAGCAAATGCAATTGGAAGCTGCTCCTACTTATTACTTATGCTATGTGAAGTAATTGCATCACTGCTTATGTTGACTTTCTAAACAACAATATTGTAGTTGGAATTTTGACATCTATCAACATCTAGTTATTAGTTATGGAATGTGAAGTAATGCTTTGATTTTGAAAGATGTGCAATGCAATGTAATCAACAATATGAATATAAACTACACAAATATATTAAGTACAATTCATTAGTTAAACTCTTTATTCTATTACTTGCATGTAGGTTTGACTAAATCCACTGGCATTGGGAGGTGTTCCCACAAAACCTCTCATATTAGCCTATTCAACATCAAAAATCACATATTAAAATACGATTCATCAAACAATGCTATTAACATGTAACAAATTTAAAATTGTTTACTAGTTACATACCCCAATGGTAGGTGCAGTGGAGAAATAAGTAGGTGTAGGGACGGTGTATCCAATATCAACACTGTGACCCTGCAATTTTATTAAAATCATAAAACTAAATTAGTTAATCTTGCATTTCAAAATCAAAATTTAATAAATTAAATTCAATGAACATGCTAACTTTTACCTGAGTATCAATGCCATATGCCTCATGCAAAATGTCAGCTTCCCTCTCCAGCTCCATAGCTACAGACGGATCATGTGTAGTAGCCTCCTGAGTGTCGGTGGGGTCATATGAACAAGTCGCCCCACAAAATTGACACAAATGGGTTTGAAGGCCACCACTCGAAGACTCCCTTGGATGGCGCTGTAGAATAGGGCTGGCATGCTAGATGAGACTCTGGGTCAGAGACCTGATGGCTTGCAAAGTCTCTACGTTGGCACTCTCCTTTGCAATGGAAGGGATAACGATGTGCTCATGAGGCGGCCTAGTGAGAGGTTGACTCCCTTGTCGCGTAGGATTCTGCTGTGCATCGAGTCTATCTTGAGCCGACCCCCCACCTCTCCCCTGGAAGTCCCTCATATCAAAATAATTTGGGATTTTGTTCAAGATGAACTCATAGTATAGTTTCCTAAGGAAATACTGCAGGACTTCACAATTGTTGCACGGTGGGTAATAAAAAACCAGGTACCACCTATCATAAAAAAAGTTCCTAGTCTGTTGGTGGTGGCACCAATGAATAGGAAACATCTTTGCATTGAGGGTAAGATTTTCATTTGTGCATGGGTAAGTGAATAATGAGCACAAATCACCTTTTTTAATTTTTAAATCTTTTACATCTTTATATGATAATTTATCTACGTAATAGGCCCTAACCACCTTCCTCCTATCTTTCCATCCAGTTAATTGTTTGCTAATTGAATCTACATTTTTTAACATTTATTTTAGTGAAGTTTCCAGGGTCATTCTTTCTGTGGTCGAACCATTTGGATTGCTCAACCTCCTGATTAAATCCTCAATTTATTTTTTATTGTTCTCAATTTTACTCATTAAATTCTATTGAGTGCTAGAAGGGTGTTGAGGGATTGGCGGAGGAGCTTATTGTTGTGGTTGATTAACTTGAGGATTTTGTTCCTCTTGTTGTTGTTTTGCTTGTTGAGGATTTTGAGGAGGGTTTGTAGGTTGATTAACATCTCCTACAAATTCAAAAAAATATATCAAATACAAGCTAAAACTAACAAATTCAAAACAAAAAACAAACAATCCTTACCTCTTAGACCTCCTCATCGACATGGCGGCATCTTGGCGATGAAAAAACAACAGTTGATGAAGAATTTCACAAAATAGCTCCTCCTAGAACCCGAGTACAAAATATTGGGGTTTTGGCCATGGGCAACAAAAAAAACATAGTGAGAAGTGAAAATGAATGCATTTTTTTTTTTTGCTAAATTAATAGGTCATAACGTGAGTGCGTTATAACACGTTTGCATTATGGGCTCGTTGTGGCTAAGCCTTAGGCTCAACACACCAAGCCATAATGTGAGCGCGTTATAACACACTTGCGTTATGGGATTGTTGTGGCCAAGCCTTAGGCTCGACACACCAAACCATAATGCGAGTGCGTTATAACACACTTGCATTATGAGTTTTCAATTTTTTGCCAAAAAGTGGCCACAAATTGGCTACCCATCTTCATGCACCCACCTTGATGCTTCCTTTCCAGTCCATTTGAAAAACAGACTGCAAATCTTCAAGTAATCCCATTGAGGTTGAAGATAGCTATCCAGGATCGACAAGATCTTGCTTCTCCTCTCTACCAGGGTGTAGGGTTTTTCATTCTAGGCGGCCTTTTTCATAACCCACACCTTGCGAGCTCGATTCAGACCATCTCGACCCGTGTTTCCTCCTACAAAGGAATTCCACTGGTTTCTCTAGGAAGCCCGATAGTGTCTCTCTTCTCCCTCCTTTGTCTGAAATGGTGGTTTCCCTGAACGCCATTTCCCTAACCACCCATGCTTGTTTGGCGGATTTTGCCTAGATCTCCAGTTTTGGAATTGGTTCCCTTGGTCATGAGCACCTTTCTCCGCTTGTCTTCGGATTGCACGACTACCACCTATCTGCCATTTTGTCTGGTTCTTCCTCCATTCGCTAGGATTCTACTAACTCCATGATAGGTTTCATGTTTGGATTCTCTCCTACATAATTTATTAACATTTGCTAATAGTTTTTTTAAATGTTTTGATAAATTTAATTAATTGTAAACATAATTTTTAATTATAATTATTTAAAAAATTATAAGTAAACTGTAATTAATTTTAATCATAATCTTAATTTTAATTCTAATTAGTTTTCATGCTAATTAAAATTAAATTTTAAAAATAACAAAAGTAAAATAAAATCTAGATTCTAATATTTTTTATGCTTTTTTAGTCAAAATATTATTGCATGCATATTAATTTAATATATTAACATAATATACAATCTAATATACTAAATCATTAAAAATTAAAATATAATATTTTATATTATAGTTTATTACATAATAAATTTAAAATATATAAAATTATTAAAAAATATAATATATTTAATCATTAAGAATTAAAATATAATATATTTAATATTAAAGTTTATAATATAATAAATTTAAAATATATTAAATTATTAATTTTTTTTAATAAATTAAAAGAGTAAGAATCAAATTATATTATATATTAAATCAAATAGTATAGAATTTAATTTAAATTTTTATTTTAATTGTGTAAAATCAAATTCTTATATACTATATTTAAAATATATTAAATTATTAAAAAATCTAATAAATTAAAACATTAAGAATCAAATTATATTATATATTAAATCAAATAGTATAGAATTTAATTTAAATTATTATTTTAATTGTGTAAAATCAAATTCTTATATAGTATATTTAAAATATATTAAATTATTAAAAAATCTAATAAATTAAAACATTAAAAATCAAATTATATTATATATTAAATCAAATAGTATAGAATTTAATTTAAATTTAAATTTAAATTTTGTAAAATCAAACTATTAAAGATTATCTAAATCCCTATAAAATAGCTAATTGATTTTGTTTTGATTATGAGGGAAAAATAAGTTTTGAAGGGACTCGAAACCCTTTACAACTTTAGGTACAAAATACTACTCAAAAGATACAACATTAGACAGTCAACAACATCCAAAACACCCAAAAACCATAAAAGATACAAATGACTGCTCCAAAGATAAACAAAGAAGAACAACAGCCAAACAACATCATCCTCACCAGTCGCAACAACAACTGTAGATAAACCAACCACATTAGTAGCAACTGTAGATGAACCAACAAATGTAGAAGAACCAACAACAACAGCACAACCAGAAGCCCCAACAACAACTGTAGCACACCCAAGAGCAACAACAACAACAATGGAACGCAACTATGAACCATCAGTAGAAGAAGCCACGACTTTAGGGGCCAAGTCATCATCCCCAAAATCTTCCCCAAAATCATCATAAGATTAACCCACAGTAAGATGCTCACAGAGCATCTTTCCACCAAGTAGGATAACTCCAACGAGATTTCTGACAGTTCGCAGCCAAATGACCTATAAAAAAAAATCTCGTACAACGGAAAGGAAGAACTTCATAATCAAGAATCTAAGACCACGGTCTAGTCCCCACCATCAAAATGACCTCCCTAGGTAATTCTTTTGAGATATCAACTTCCACAAGAATGCAAGCGAAAGTAGGATGATCATAGATAAGAGAAGATGAATCAACCATAAGAAACCTACGAATAACATATCTAATAGACTTAAAGCAAGGAGTCCAAAACTGAAGAGGCAGATTAGGGAGTATAACCCAAGTAGGAACAACACTAATAGATTTAGAAAGAGGGTTGAAAGATGGGAACCAAGGCTAGAGGGAAAGCGAGTGCTTTCCCCACAACCAAACACCCCCTTCCAACAACCGAGCCTATCCTTCTCAAATTGAAAAGCAACCACAAAAAAACCCATAGCCGAAGGATAGAGTTCAGTCCTATCCTCAATAATAGGATTCCAAGACTCCAAAACCCATTTGAAGACAACGACGACCCAACAACAAGAAGCGAACCATCTACAGACATCCGCGAGCCAATAACACACGACCCAACAACAACAAGAATTGACTTAGCAGAAGCCAGCAACACACCATAAGCCGACGGAACACCAGAAGCCAACGCCACACTAGAAGCCAATGACACACCATCCATAGAAAGCAAGAGGGTTTCAATAGTGAGCAGGATAACTGTTCTAGCGGAGAGCGGGAGAGCCATTGTTGTTAGAAAATAGCTAATTGATTTTGTTAACTATATTTTGAAAAAAAAAAAAATAAAAAAAAAAATTACATAAGTATTAAATTTATGTATCTATAAAGAAAAATTAATTTATTTAAAATATTATAAATAATAAATGAAAACAAATTTAAAATAGATATTTTTAAATATAAAAAAATCTCAAAAAAACCAAAAAAATTCTACCATTCCTACAAATCCTCCCATAACACCTAAAAATGAAAAAATGATATTGATGATAAATAATTTTTAAACATTTTAAAGAAATAAATCTTACCTTACAATAAATTTAAATTTGAATTGAATTTAAATTAGATTTTAAAATATTTTAGATGGATAATGTAATATTTAAAAATTAACTTAAGACAAAGAATAATTTTTTTGAGAAGGATTAGAAAGCTTATTTGATCTATGACATATTTTTTCCATTTTAGTTATTTTGATTGTCATGGCAACAAAAAAATAGTAAGAAGATTTTAGTATTGTGTTAGTGAATAAAAGTACAAGATATTGTCAATGATAATATTTAGATGCCTAGGATTAGGTCATACATGGAGTTTTGTCTTGAGACACTCTGCTTCAATATGATTCTATTCCATTATAAATTTCACTTTTGAGATTTGCAATATATATTTGCTTACAATTATACACGTATTTGAGAAACAAGTGATCTTAAAAATGACTTTGGGGCCTACAATGAGGAAAATATCACCTACACACCTCTAGTACCTAAAAATTTATTAATAAAAAAGTTTGATACAAGTGCAAACAAACTATGCCCATAAAATAGAAACATAACGCAAATGATTTTCCTATGCTAACCCTATGAGGAGATAAATGTGATATACTAGATCTATAGAATTTTTAACACTAGATCTATAAAAAATTCAATGACATAATGACATAAAAAATAATACAAGTAGAAAGTATAAATGAGGGAAGAAGAATATAAACAAAGATACAAGAGAAGAAGAACAACCTTTCAAAAAAACCTACCTTCAAAGCACCAAAACTAATGTATTCCTAGCAACAAAATAGTCATAATATAATATTGGGCTCTTGGCTTAACCTGGAAATCAACACCCTTCTCATTCAGAGGAAAATTAACAACATAAATTTGCAAAACACATTCTATAATGCCTCCATCTCAAGCATTTAGAATGTAGACTCAAGGAGGCCTATCAAACCACCCAAAGACATTACCATGAGCCCAAATAAGTTTCCAAAATATCATGGTAATAATACTCATGAACCACATCCCATTTTGGACTCATCATATCCATTAAAAGATGACCTGTGATGCATTATAACATGCACCATAAGTTGGTTAGGATTCCTAGTCCACTTTATAACTCCCTATAATCATACTTTTATGAATGCCATATAATCTCTTACACACTTACAATGTCATAGATGATCTTACACATCTTACATGACATTATTCTCTTACATATTATTTCACACATATCATACCAAATAATGCAAATGGCATAATGTTTATGCCATACTTCGCACACCCTTTTCCTTGAGGAAAAATAACATTATAAATTAATAAATAGTTAAATAATCTAAACATGAGGTCTTGCAAGGTTTAGGAAACACCTAATCCAACATTCTCCCACTTGCCATATACCTTGAAAGAGAAAAAGGGAAACTTCAACAAATTTGTGAACTATCTACTAAGGTGTAAGCATGTTGCACTAATTGACTCCTTTTTGCTCATGGGACTCAACAAAGCATTTGCAACATCCACCAAGTGACCATGATTGTATCATTCTCCATCATTCCCAAACATGAAAAATTCCCTGATGCCATTAACTCTACTCTTAATAAGCAAGAGCAGTAGGTGGAAACATGGAATGAGGTTGATTCCACTAACTCTGAAACTTGTGCTTCACACAGGCCTTCCTCAACTGAGGGTGGTACCCTAGTGCTACCCAACCAAACTAGAAATTTCAACCTTGAGCTTAACCTTGGGGCTGATGACATTGGGGGAGTCTCTAATAAAATGCCAATTCAAAGTAATAAGGAAAATGACCCCTCAGAGTCATTAAAATCCATAGCTCCTACTTTGGAGATTGTGGGAACTTGTGATCAAAATAAGAATAAAGATTTTATTTTTGAAAAACCCTACTCTCATAAGAGGAGGGGAAAGGTAATAACAATACAAAAAACAAAAAGGAATAGTATGAGTTCATAGGATATAGTGGAATTGAGAATATCATTGTCAAGCAGTCAAAGATTACACCTAAGCCCAAGGTGGGTCCTGGAAGACCAAGGGAGAATGGTAAGTTAATATCTATGGGAGAAAATGTTCAATTATTCAAAAACAATTGGAAAAAAATAAGTGTGGTACTTTATTCACCCATTGCAAAAAGACCAGATATTGATGGAAGACTACCCAAATGTTTTGATCAATTCAGATGTGACCAAGATGTATCCCCCATGAATGTTGAAAATGAATCTTAATTGTATATCTTGGAATGTTAGGGGGATTGAGTCCCTTGACAAAAAGTACATTATAAGGAGATTTTTGAATCTGGAGAAACAAAAAGACATTTTCCTTCTACAGGAAACCAAAGCAATTGGTTTTGCACTAGACACAAATTTGAAATTTATTTGGAAGGAATCCTCCTTTTACACCACCAAGCATGAAAAGGGAAGGGCCCGAGGTGTTTTTATTCTTCTCTCCAACAAATGGTCTCAACTTGTTACTAATCAGGGGACCTCCCCTTGCAATAGGACAGTGTGGATCACCCTAGAAAGAGATGGTGTCAATTTGGGAGTTTGTTCCATATACACTCCCAATGAACACAAGGACATAACAATACTTTGGCAATGGCTTTCCAACTTACTTGAGGTCCCATAGATTTTGGGAGGAGATTTCAATATGGTTGAGCACTTGGAATACATATGGGGTGTAATAGATATGGATTGGAAGGGTAGTGAAAGACATTTTTGGGAGGTTAAAAATAAGCTAAATTTAGTGGACCCTTTGGAGAGGGGAGAGAAATACTTCAAAGGGGTGTGGTTTACTTGGTGCAATGCCTAGAAAGGGTCCGAAAAAATGACCTATTATAGACAGGATAGATTTATGCAAACACAGACTACTTCAATTTTTTTCCAAATAATGATGGCCTTAAAGTTTGTGTCTATCCTTATACTATGTCTAATCACCACCCTATCAAAGCAATGATTGCCATCAATCAAGGCAAGCCCAGGGTCAATTTAAGGAAGGATGTATTCATCCTCAATACACACTTACTAAAGGATAGTGACTGTAAAGATGCTATTACCTATATTAGAAAAATCAATAAGTGTATGTTGAGAAATGCTAGTGCCTCTAAAATATGGAATCAAAATGTTGAGGCATGGAGAAAGATGTTCCAAACGATTGGCAAGAAGAAAGCTATGGATAGTAGATGGGAAGAAAATGAGCTCCAAGAATGTCTCTTGGTAGTTGAATCCAAAATCCAAGCAGATCCAAATCATGAAAAGCTGGGGGAGGAGCTTTCTCTTGCCAAGAACAACCTTAGAAGAATCCAAAACCATAGGATTCAAGGTTTGAGGGTAAGAGCTAAGTTAAAATAGCTAAACTGTGGGGACAAAGGGTCAAAATTATTCTTTAATTGCATTATAGAAAAGGGTTTTAAAGATAAAATTGACCAAATCTAGATGGTGATCACTTGTTCACCTCACAAGAGGAAATTTTAAAGCAGTTCCTATCCTATTTTAAAAAACTATTCACCTTAGAAATGGATATTGAAGGAAATCATAATGCCAAAAAATTCATTAAGAGTATTATTCCAAAGGAGATATCTAAGGAAGATGCCTCAAAGCTATTTGCAAGTTTAACTAAAGAGGAAATCAAGAATTCCATGCTCTCCATAAACAACAACAAATCCCTCGAGAGTGATGGGTTACTTGTGGAATTTTATAAAACATTCATGGATTGGATTTGTGATGACCCACTAAATGTTTACTGAGAGGCTCTAAATAGAGGTTCTTTGGGATGAAGTATCAATAAAGGAATCATCAAGCTTATGCCCAAAGGGGTAGATAATACCCTGATTAAAAATCGAAGGCCAATAACCCTTCTGAATGTGTCCTACAAAATTTTGGCCAAGGTGATGGCTTTAAGATTGGTTAATATTTTACCCAAGTTCATCAATAGTACCAAAATTGGGTTTATTAAAGGAAGACACATCCTAGAGAACCTAATAATGAGCGAGGAGGTTATGAAATGGTCAAGATATTCTAATCAAAATGTTGCAATGCTATTGTTAGACTTTAAAAAAGCATATGACATGGTTGAATGGTCCTCTTTAAGGGTAATCCTTGAAGATTTTGGATTACCTACTAAATTTTGTAACATAGTTGACACCTTGCTGAAGGATGAAGTTGCTTAGGTATATGTAAATGGTTCACTATTGGAAGAATTTGATAAGGAAAGATCTATTAGACAAGGGTGTCCTTTAGCACTGGTCCTCTTTGTCATAGCTTTTGATGCTCTCCATTACCTATTGAAGGATCAATCTCATTCTCCAAGGGTAAGAGGCATCAAAATCCCTGACCAAAATGAACTAATCAATATATGATTTGTAGATGATACTACCATTTTATTAGAACTAGATGAAAGTAACATGGAGGTTCTGATGCGTAAACTTAACATATTTTTCCAAGCTTCTAGTGCTAGAATTTCCATTTCCAAATCCAACATTCTTTGGTGGGAGGAGACCCCTCCTGAATGGATCAAGAAGTATGATTTCCATGGGGTGGCCCTAACAAGCTAGTAAGATACCTTGAGATGTACCCTTTGTAGTCAATCATAATCTAAAAGAAATGTGGCTGTAGATTAGTACTAAAATTAAAAAAATATTGAAGAGTGGAATAGAAAATATCTATCCCTTGCTAGTATATTACAAGTCTGTTAAAAAGTCCTTTCATCCTACAAAATCTACTTTGCTTAAGTGTGGTTCTTTAGCAACTACTAGGTTAATGAAATCCAAAAAAGAATCCCAAACTTTCTTTGGTTTGATGGCAAGGGAAAAAGGAAAAAAAAATCAGTTAAGTGGGAATGGTGTTGCATTGATAAATTTCATCGTGGGGTTGGCCTGAAGGATTTAAGATTGCAAGGTATGTCCTTGGTAGCAAAATGGGTTTCCAAAGAAGTGGAAGGTAATGAACCTTGGAAGGTTCTGGTAAGGAACAATATTCAACTTGCTACTCTAAAGCAATCCAAGACATGGAAAGGGCTGCCAGTTTGTGATATTCTCATGAGAAAATACCCTATGTCCCCAACAGGTTCTTTAATGTTCAAAAGTATTTGGAAGGCCTGGGAATTGGTTAAAACCAAAATTGAGTAATGTTTCAATTAACAGTGATATTAAATGCCATTCCTCCAACTCCATTTGGTGGAATATGGATCATAACAACAAATCTTTGGCCTTGTTGCAAGGGCGTTCTACTAAAAGGTGGAATCAAATGGGTATACAAAATTTTCAAAATATAGTTTTTTAATGGTCAATTAAAAGGTTGGGACAATTTTGTCTCTAAATTTAACCTTCTTGATTCAAATATAAGAACACAATATTTTGGTAGAAGCATGCAAAGATGCATGTTTTCTTGCAAATTCTAATAAGGACCTGGAGTTAACCTATGACCTTATCTGTAAAGATGGTACTAGGTTAGTTGAGGTCAAAGAAAAAACAATCTATAAAGAGTTAACCAAAAAAATATCTGTCATTGAGCATGTTAGTTATTAATGGGGGATTGCCCTCTCTGATGAGATGTCCTTTAAAACTTTCAGTTCTATTTGGCACAATATCAAAGAGCCCAAGAAGGCATGCTTTAGCTGGCTCATTCTACTGTATAAAATTTCATTCAAATTTAATCATGTTGATGTTGATATATGTTGCATTTTTAGAACTCCAAAAACTATAATGCATATCTTTTTTTATTTTTTCTATGTAAAGGAAATTTAGAAAATATTTTATAATGATTTAATGATTTGGGATAAAGATAGAATTAGTTGGAAAGATATTTTTCTCAATACTAGGAAATTAAATAAGGATTATCATGTGTTTTTGGACTACCTGTCTAGTGAAATTTTATGGCACATCTGGAAGGCAAGAAACATGGATAAATTTCTAGGGCGTAGGAGGGTGCTTACTGAATATTTAAAAGAATCATCTTCCATAACATTGTTTTCACGTCACTTTCTACTTGGAGATTTCCATGACCAAGTTATTGAGGTTATTCAGGGAGGGCTCAGTGGTAGTCACTAGAGAGGAGGTGAGGTGTGGGCATGCACATCACCGTGATCAAGAGGATGTTGAAGCATTCATTAGGGCTTTAAATGAATTTCAGAGAGTGTTCAACAATACAAATAGGCTCAGGGAAATACACCTTGTGTAGGACCCCAAGGGAACAAGGACACCATATCAGCTGCAGAGGAAGTCAAATTCAATATTCATTCCCTTGGAAGGGAGCTTGCTTGGGATGATTCTGAAGGTTGTAGTTAGAGCTGCAATGATTAATCTCTAACTGCTTATGTCACTCTAGTTATATATACATGGATATGTATTATTCTAAATGGTGTGTAATATTTTGTATAAAACTATAAACCTTTTGACTGTATACATGTTGTATGTCAGTGACATGCCTATAACTTCTCAATCTCACTGATTTTGTATATATCCAGTGACAACAGTTTCAAAATACTTTGATAGAAACTATTGGCCTCCTCTAATGGTTTAATAACTAAGCCTTTAGAGCTGTGACTTAGAGATTAGACATCTAGACTAAGTAGTTATCTTACTAATCATGAAGGTGCATTTCATTGTCAACCTAGGGACATAAAATTGAAATGGGTCAACACTGTATGTGCACTAGAACTCAACTGTAGTCATCCTTAAGCTAGAAAAGAAACATTACTAGAAATAAAATGTTGGAAATAAATTAGCATAAGCACTAAGCATGAATCAACAACTACATTGAGCATCAATTACTGAACTGGAATGGATGACAAAAATAGAAATCTTAGAAAACAGACAGGAAGTTACTCTGTCTACCTTGGCTGCAGGAATAGTCACATAACATAGTTCCAATGGATGCAGGAACATACAACTGTTGAAACCGAAACTAATTATTGCATAGAAAATAAATTTAAAACTAAATGGGTGGAATTCTCACCAAGCGGGCCCCCTTGAATGAGTCTTCCCTAAGCTAACTAAAATGCATCAAGTTAGAATATCATTTTATTCCTTGAAAACATGATTACAACATATCAACAATATGACTATATTACATAAACTAAAAAAATGCAAGTACAATCTCAAAACATCCAACCTTATGAAAAGAGGCATCCGACCATTATTTATAGAGGGAAAAAATTCTAATTAACCCTAACTAACTAGGTAGTCGACTCCAACAAAATAGGAGGATGCCATTTATTGAAAGCATGAAAAAGAGAGGGAGGAAGTTATGCATGCACCAGATTTGGTCAAAGCAGACTTGCCCCAACGATGATCTAGCACAAAACACTTCCAAGATTTGATCAACTAACAAACATGATCATTTAAAAGGTAGTTACAACTTCCATACGAGCTAGGAGTTTCCCTCCATTGAGAGTTTTCCCTCCTTTGACCTCTTAATGACCATCTTTTTGACTTCCTTAGCAATCGACCAGTTGGCAGGAACTTCTTCTACATTGTAGGCTTCATTTATATCAACATCTTAATGTGAACCTGCATAATGACATTAACACACACAAAACAATTGTATATCCATAATTACCTTAAAGTAACATCCATTCAACCACATGTAAAATTAACATAGATAATCCACATAACATGTTAATATCATCAAAAGTCATAAGGATAAGTTCATGCCCAAGGTTCATAAATCTAGGGAAATAACATGGAAAATGTCAATAACCAAGTGCTAAAGTCTATAGTATCAACAAAAAATATATGATAAACCCTATGAAAATTGAGCCATTAATTGGACTCATCATCTCCCCCCAACCTAGTGATTTGCTGGTCCTCCAGCAGAGGGAGCTCTATTCCTTTGCCTTGCCAAAGCTTTGAAGTCACCAACTACCAATTGTCCTAGATCAGTCTCTGCAGTATCTAAATTGGGATCCCAGTAGAACCCCTACTTGTTTTCTAATCTACTCCACCTTGGCCTTTCTAAAGCTATGTCATACAAATAGTATTTGTAATCTAGTACTGGCCACAACAAGGCAGCTGGCTGAAATGTCAATGGAAGCTAATAATGCTACTTCATCCTTCTAATCTATATGTACTTAGTACTTCGTTTACATGCTGCAACATAATTTTACAAGGAATGGGGTTCAACCTATTTCAATTGACCTGTTAAACTATTCCATCTCTATGATAGGTACGCCAATATTGTTTTCCATGTCGTATCAGCTACCTGCTCATATTCTTGGTATGCTTCATCCCTAATAGGCATGCTCCTTTTTTTGTAGCTTCAATGATAAAGAATTCTATGCCATGTATAGTAAATGTCTGAAGGGTTATTGGATTCAACTTTGAGAGGCAAGGGGGTATGGAGTTCTCTTTCCCTGTATGTTTTAAACTGCTGCTCCAAACTGACTTCATTTTGGATCCATGACATGAATTCCCTCAAATGGATATCTCCAACGTATAGCAATGGGTTCCAGTCATGATCATTAGGCACAACATAATTATACAAGTACAATTCACACAACATATTTTTAACTTCAAGAGGAAAAGATTGGTAGGCTTGAAAAAACTCATGTGGGGTTTCAATAGAAGGGCTTAAAATTGAAATAACCCTTGATAGCTTGAAGGAAAGATGACGCTCCTTAAAATGCAATGCATATACTCTTGGAGGAGTTATGCATGCCATCATTTTTGGCACTAGAGCCACCACATTATCTACCTTATCCTTCAATGCAGCAATCCCTACATCTTTCTTCTCAATTTCTCAATTTTTCTTTTTGACTTCTTCTTATAGCTTGAGTTTTCCATTTTTCCACTCCTCTTGCTTCTTTTGCATTTCATTCCATTAGTTTAGGGCTACAAGATTCCATGAAAAGTGGGAGGTTTATGTGTCCCTACTAAGATCTTTCCTCACACAGGTTCATGTTGTCCAAATAGCACCAGTTACAGTGGTTCTTGATTTTCAATATGCTCTACAACAACAACAAGCTCTGCTAATCTTATGTTTTCTTGTTCCTCAAAAATGTCTTCCACCTCAACATTTACTTGCCCCTTAGGAACTTCTGTCTCCTTCCTAGGTGTTCTTCTAAGTCTAGGGCTTCTTTTTGGAGGAATATCAACAACTGGCTCAACTGGTTTTGATTTCTTTAGAGGGATTTTATGTTTCTCAGCGGTTGCAGGATGACTAGTGTCATCAGCTTTCCATTTCCTAGGGCTATATTTTTCTTTTTCTAATGTTTGCTTCTTGGATTTCCCTTTTCTAATTTCTTCCTCTCTCATTTGTGCTTCCTCTTTTCTAATGGAATCCCTAGTACAAATTGGAGTTTTAGGAAGAACATTGACATTAGGGTCTGAGGATGAGCTTTCTTCATCTAAATACTCTAATCTAGAGGAAACAATTTCTATTGTTGATTCGGTTGTAGGAGGGTTTGTGCCAGAGGTTGAAGCTCTAGGAGTGGTTTTAGCAACCCTCTCATCCCTACTAACCCTACGAGTTTGAGGTTGACCTCTAGGACACACATTTTCCAGTTTGAACTGATCAATGTTCACAAATTCTTCCCATGACATACCCAACACTTCTTGTAAATATTTTTCTACTAAATTTTTTATCAAATAGTGATGGGAGACAAAATTGTCCCTACCTTTTTGCGTTTCAGCTGCCATGAGTGCAAGAAGGTTGTATACCACACTAGGCATGTTCATTGTTCTGCCATGTATCATATATGGCTCAAAAGCTTAAAGTGAACATAATGGAAGCATGACTGGCGACCCTCACATGTAATATATTTGACAATGTAGACAACAAGTTGTTTCCACTTTTATGGTAGAGAAGTTCTCCTTGTTCCTTGCTTATCTACAACAAGTGGAGGATCACTAGGTTCAGTGAATTTTTCCCTAGTTGGACTAACATCCCTAGAAGAATGGTATGGATTTCCTTTAGCAGGAAAACCCATTACTTCAGAAATTCTCTCCTCAGTGGCTATAAATTCTAGCCCCTTTACCGTTGCCTTACCGTCATAAAGTGTTTGTGCAAATTCCAGAGCAATGTCCTCATTGAAATTGTCTAGTTTTAGAAAGTAGTTCAACCATCCACAATTCTTGAATTCAGACAGAGAGAGTGAATCCTACAGTATCACGTCATGAATTGTAGGTTCATTTCTGATCAACTAACTTCCCATTGTTTCTACCCACAATCAAGCAAACACCTCTACAAATTTTTCTTTCTTGCAATCCTTCTTTTGAAACCCAATTTCTTCTGCTTCCTACAAATCTTCTTTAGCGCTAACGCCAATGTCATGTGACTCTTCAATTTACCTTTTTGGTGACTTTATGACTATGAATAAGGAAGTAAAGAAACAAAAATGAGGGGTATCATCAAGAAAAATGGTGGTGGTTCAATGTCATATCACACATGCAAGCCGTCATTTCAACTATATCATTCAAATTGGCTCATTTTAAATTTGATGCCATGCTGGTGCATGGATGACATGTATGATATGTGGACATGTGGGTTCACATTCCCCCCCAACCTAAATTAGAGCATGTATCTGCATAGGCTAGGATGTAATTATGATGTGACAGGGTAGGGTACAAATATGTGCTATGTGAAATATCAACATTAATATACAATAATTAAATAAATGTATTTAAGAGAATTAGGATATAACAAGTTGTTACACATGTACCTAAAAATTTGGAGTGCCATTTGCAAAGAATTTGGAAGGAAATGCGGGTTACTTTAAAAGTATAGTTGAGCAATTAAATGAAGTGGTGATGGAATGAAGTGATGGTGGAGTGAAGTGATGGTGGATTTATGGAAGAGAGAGAAAGGATGGAGATGGATGGGAAGATTGATTTATTGATGAAGAAGCTGATTCCCACAAAAATGGAAATCCTTATTATGATTGCATGCATGCTTTGACTAGTCAAAAGGAGGAACACTAGGTTCGCTTCCTTTGGCTGCAGGAACTTTAGAGGTTTGGTGTTGAATAAATTGCTACATGAATTCTTGTTTGGAAGTTGGCTTATGATATAACCTGCGATGGTGACTATTGACCAAGAGCTTGAATCAGACAAGGTCAATGGTTGTGAGCTGAACAACACCATTGGAGAATACTTCTGCAACTTCATACAATCCCAACCACCTGGTTTGCAGTTTTCTTGCATTAGCTTGATACCTAGAATCATAAAGGAGGGCCTAGTCACCTGGCTGGAACTTCTTTTCATTTATGTATTTATCATGCCATTTGACACTTTGATTTTGCACCATCTCAGTATGATGAAGAGCCAAATTTATCATTTCATCTAGGGCATTTAGCTGCATGATCCTATCCTTTTGTGCCTTAGATATGTCTATCCCAAGATCTAGTGCAGTTCTAAGAGTTTTATGCTTAAACTTGATAGGCATCATGGCTGTTTTTCCATACAATAATTCAAAAGGAGTTGAACTAGTGGTTGTCTTCTATGTGGTTCTATGAGCCCATACAACTTTTGACAACCTATTTTCCCAATCTTTCCTATGAATTGCCACTATTTTTGTCAAAATAGCCTCTATTTCCCTATTTGTCACCTCAGATTGGCCATTGGCTTGAGGGAGGTAAGGGGTAGATTTCCTACACCTTACATTATATTCATTGACCAATGTTTTGACAAGAGTTGATGTAAACTGAGCCCCTTGATCTGTAACTATCTCCCTAGGAACCCCATAACATGTGAAGATTTCTTCATAGAGGAATTCTGTAGCTTTATTGTCTTTGGCATGTTTCATAGCCTTGACCTCAACCCACTTATTCACATAGTCAGTGCAAACCAAGATGTAAGATTTTTCATTTGATGGTGGATCAATTGTACCTATAAAATCAAGTCCGCATTTATCAAATAGTGTGATGACTACTTGAGGGTACAGAGGCATCTCACCAGATTTAGTTGGTCGACCACTCCTCTAACATCTGTCACACTTCCTAGTATACTTGCTTACATCCTTATGAAGTGTGGGACAATAATATCTTGTATTAAGAATCTTCATTGTTGTTCTCTTGCCTGCAAAGTGCCCTCCACAGGGTTCATTGTGACATCATGCAGTATATCACATGTTTCATCCTCTCTTACACATCTCCTCATCACATGATCTAGTCTAATATAGAATAGACATCTTGCGATCCATGAGAAAGGAAAAGTTTTCTCAATAAGAACCCTTCTCTCCTTTGGAGATAAATGAGGGGGAAATCTCCCTATAACCAAATAATTGGCTATATTTGCATACCAAGGTGTGTGAACATTGACACGATACAAATATTCATTAGGGAAGGAGTCATCAATGACTTGAGTGTCCTCTGATGTAGTCAATCTAGAGAGAAAGTCTACCACAACATTTTCTTTGCCCAGTTTGTCTACAATGGTGATATCAAATTCCTGCATTAGCAACAACCACCTTGCTAGCCTACTTGAAATCAAGGGATTATTCATGAGGTATCTTATGGTTGCATGGTCTATGTGGACAAAGATCTGATATCCTATTATATAATTCTTGAACTTGTTAAGGGCATAGATGATTTCCAACATCTCCTTCTCTATCACCGTGTAGTTAAACTTAGCTCCTTGTAGGTTCTTGCTGACAAAGTATATTGCATTCTCAATTGCTCCCTCTTTTTTTCCCAAGACAACTCCTATAGCATAAATAATTAGATGAATTTGTGTGAATATGAAAAGGGAGTTCCCAATTAGAGCCTTTGAGCACAAAAGCATGGGTTAAGGCTTCTTTTAAATCAAAAAATGCTTTGTCACAATCCTCTGTCTACTGAAACTCAACATATTTAGTTAGAAGATTATAAAGTGGTGTTTCCATCTTACTGAAATATTTTATGAAGCACCTATAGTATCTTGCATGTCCCAGGAAATTTCTAACATCTTTTTGCTTGGAAGGAATAGGAAGATTGGTAATCACCTCAATCTTGGCTGGGTCCACTTGAATTCCCTTCTAAGAGATATAGTGGCCAAGGACTACTCCTTCCTGCATGATCATAAAATATCTATCACTGTTCAAGGACATATTATGGTCCTCACATCTTTGCAAAACTTTTCTTAGATTTTCTAATGCTTCTACAAAATTAGCACCATAAGTAGTAAAATCATTCATGTAGATCTCCATAAAATCATGTGAGATATCTGAAAATATACTAATAACTACTCTTTGAAAGGTTGCAGGTGCATTACATAAACCAAATGGGAGTACTAAATAGGCATAAGTCCCCTAAGGACAGGTAAAAGTTTTCTTCTCTTGATCCTTAAGTGCAATTTGTATCTGATTATAACCACTGAATCCATCTAGGGAGGAAAAATACTGCTTACTTGCAAGTGAGTCCAATACTTGGTCTATAAAGGGAAGGGAAAGTCATACTTTTTGGTGGAAGAGTTTAGTTATCTATAGTCAACACAAACTCTCCATTTTCCTCCCTTTTTAGGCACAATTACTAATGGGGACACGCATTGGCTGTTTGAGATAGGGTAGATAAATACTACATCCAATAACTTCTATAATTCCCCTTTTACAATCTCCCTCAATGTAGGGTTGATTCTCCTCTGTGGTTGCCTTTCTGGTGTGTAGTCATCTCTAATGTAGATCCTATGAGTACAAAGCTTGGGATCCAATCCTTTCATGTCATGGTAATCCCATGCAAATGCATGCTGATGGGTCTTCAACAGGTTTGTTAGGGACAATTGATGTTCTTAATTCAACTTGCTGTTAATATTCAAATGTTTCTCCTCTAAAACTTGTACTTGTGTGGTCAACTCAATCATGGTTGTTTCACTAATGATTGGATTTTTTAGTTCATGTGGCAACAATGTATGAAGCATATTTGTTGTTGTAGGAAGTTCAGGTGTAGGAGGAGTGGGAAAAAGTGTCTTCAATGGACCTGTAGAACCAGATTCATGAGTGGGTGATTATTCATGCACCTCACAATGGTTTTGAATTATATGGGTTAATACTTCATCTTCTTCCTGGAGCTGTATGAAAGGACTTCTACCTATCATCATGAGTTATGCCACTGAATTGAATTCCTCGACCTCTTCTCCAACATGTGGCCATATGGGGTTATCCATATCATGGGATGGTTGAGCAGGAGGGTAGAGGACAAACTTCTTAGTGCTTCTCCCATCAGAAATAGTCATGTCTCTTGATTGACATCCAATGTAAGCATCTATTGTAGCTAACCAGGACGTACCTAGAATAATGAGATACCATCCTAATGTAGCTTTAGGGGAAAGGATCATGAAATCAGCTGGGCACTCCCAAGATTCTAGAGTTACAACAAGGTCTTCTACTATATCATCTGGTTTGACAGTGGAACTATCAACAAGCTGCAGGACAATAGGAGTAGTTCTCATATTTGGTACATTTAGTTGCTACAGGATATCCTTATTCATCACATTTATAGCTGCTCACAAATCTATTAGAGCATTTCTTACTTGGATTCCATTTATAATAACTCCTACCATAGGACTACCTGGGTCAGTGTATTTAGGAACAATAACTTTCCCAAGCATGATATCTACCAACTGTCCCGCCTCATGAACAATATTGGGGTCTTTCTTTTTCCTCTCTGAATTTTTGAGACATGCTTCCTTGATTGCTTTACTATATATGGGGACATCTTTTATGGCCTGGAACAAAGGTATCTTAACACATATGTGTTTCAACTAATCCAGAATATTAAAGGTTGTTTCTTCCTTCTCTTCCTTTTGTTTAACAACTTCTAACCTTTGAGGAAATGGTGGGTCTTGATTAGAATGCTGAACTGGTTCAAGAATCTTAGGCACACTTGACTGAATAGGGAAATTTTGATGCTCCTCCTCTTCCAAAGGAAGCTCGATGATGATAGGAGTGGAAGGAGTGGGAAAATTAGTTCTTGAATGTAGATGAATATCACTAACACTCACAATATACACAGGAGATTGATTAGGATCTACAGAATAGACTGGCCGCTATTGTGGTTTGTTATTTGGGTTAGGTGTGGGTTGAGCTGGTAACTGAGTAGGTCTAGGTGAGCTAGAACTCGAGCTAGTAGGAGGAGGAATTATGGTAGGATACTGAGGTTGTGGAGGTAGCTTGCCTAGTTTGGCCATTGTTGTCCTACCCTCCATTGAGATGTCTGCTGCCAGTTTCCTAGAGGTGGCTGCAAATTCCCTTGGAATTGTTGGCACTAAGATGGAGAGTTTTGGTAATTGGGCCAGGTGTTTGGAGGGTTGTTCCAAGGCTAAGGTGGATATCCTTCATAGTTGGATGGATATGGGGGTTTCCATTGATTACCAAATGCATAGGAATTGAAATAAGGTCCACTAAAAGATAATGGATCTGGTGGCATACCTTGTATTGGGGCCCAAGGTATTCTTTGTGCAATGTAGAAAACCTGATCATCATCAACCTGAACTGGCCTAAATTCTGGTGGAATCTATTTGTTGTCAATGTTGGCTACCATTTTTCATTTGCAGTCCTTCTTTTGTCTATAATGAGGGCAATATTCTACCCGCATTGCCTCTACTTCCTCTTGTTTCTTCTTTGCTTGAAGAGTGTCTAGTTGAGTAGCCATATTGTTTGTGATATCTTGCTTGAAATCTACCAGCAGGTGAGTAATTTCGATCCTTGAGACTCCATTGGTGGAGGATTTACCCATAGAGGATTGGTAACCTCTTCCTTTCTTTAGAGCTACCCTGGAATAATTTTGACATATCTTCTTAATATCATCCCAAGGAACTTGGGTGATATCTCCTCCTCCCATCAGGTCCAAAGCATTAATGCAACTCTCATTGATCCCTCTAAGGAAGAGCAACTTTTGAGACTCTTCATTGAGTGCATAATGTGGAGATTTCTGCAGGCAAAACAAGAACCTTGAAATATAGTCCTTCAAACTCTCATCTTCCTTCTGTTGCATCCTGAAGATATCGTCTCCTCTCATATCACTGCCCCTACAGTATTCTTTGTACTTCTCAAGAAAGTTTTTTTTCATATCATCCCAAGTATCTACAATATTCCTACCTAAGCTCATAAACCATCTTAATGCAACTTATTTCAAGGTGGTAGGAAAAAAATTAAGCCTATGAGCATTAGTGGTATACTCATAGCTTCTACAGAGGATATCAAACTCAAAAAAGAAAGTGTCAGGGTCTTTTATGACAAGCCCATAGAACTTAGGAAGAATTGAAGCAGGGATGTTCTTGAGATTATCAACCTCATTCTTATGAGTGATAGGAAATGGAAAAGATGGCTGGTTAGGTCTGTTTGGATTTGCATGATCCATATCTACTTGATGAAGTACCAAAGCAAATGGATTCTCAATCAGGTTTTGGGCAGCTTGGTCCTTAGAAGAAGTTTCATAATTGGTCAAATTGGGAAATGCATTAGCGAAAGGATGTGCCTCCTCTTCTTCGTCTCTTAATAGATTTTGAAACTCAACTAGCTGGTGATCAGGATTAGGGTCATTAGGAAGGAATCTCCCATAAGCATCTCTTCTCCTACCTCTATGCATGTGGTATTAGCTTAGTATCAGCCAACTGACACAAAGAATTGGTGAAAGAATAACAGATCATTAGTTTTCTCAAATGAAGGGTATGCTAAGAACAAACTTCAAAAATACTAAAGCAAGAAAGAAACTAGAAATTCCTCCAAATAACTTCCTAGTTTGACACCATACCCAGAAATGGTGCCAAAAATGTTGGCCTCCTCTAATGGTTCAATAACTAAGCCATTAGAGTTGTGAATTAGAGATTAGACATATACACTAAGTAGTTATCTTACTCATCGTGAAGGTGCATTTCATTGTCAACCCAGGGACGTAAACTTGAAATGGGTCAGCACTATATGTGCACTAGGACTCAACTATAGTCATCCTTAAGCTAGAAAAGAAACAATACTGGAAAGAAATTAGCATAAGCACTGAGCATGAATCAACAACTACACTGAGTATCAACGATTGAACTAGAATGGATAACAGAAATAGAAATCTCAGCAAATAGACAAGAAGTTACTCTATCTTTCTTGGCTGTAGGAATAGTCACAGAATAGAGTTCCAATGGATGCAGGAACAAGCAACTGCTTAAACCAAAACTAATTACTGCACAAAAAAATAACTTTTAAACTAAATGGGTGGAATTCTCACCAAGTGGCCCCCCTTGAATGAGTCTTCCCTAAGCTAACTCAAATGCAGCAAGTCAAAATATCATTTTATTCCTTGAAAACATGACTGCAACATATCAGCAATATGACTGTATTACTTAAACTAAAAATGCAAGTACAATCTCAGAACATCCAACCTTATGAAAAGGGTCATTTGACCATTATTTATAGAGGGAAAAGCTTCAAATTAATCCTAACTAACTAGGCAGTCAACTCCAACAAAATAGGAGGATGCCATTTATTGAAAGCATGAAAAAGAGAGGGAGGAAGTTACGCATGCACCATATTTGGTCAAAGTAGACTTGCCCTAATGAGGATCCAGCACAACACACTTCCTATATTTTCTCAACTAACAAACATGATCATTTAAAAGGTAGTTACAACTTCCATACGAGCTAGGAGTTTCCCTCCATTGAGAGTTTTCCCTCCTTTGACCTCTTAATGACCATCTTTTTGACTTCCTTAGCAATCGACCAGTTGGAAGGAACTTCTTCTACTTTGTAGGCTTCATTTATATCAACATCTTAATGTGAACCTGCATAATGACATTAGTACGCACAAAACAATTGCATATCCATAATTACCTTAAAGTAACATCCATTCAACCACATGTAAAATTAACATAGATAATCCACATAACATGTTAATATCATCAAAAGTCATAAGGATAAGTTCATGCCAAAGGTTCATAAATCTAGGGAAATAACATGGTGAATGTCAATAACCAAGTGCCAAACTCTATAGTATCAACAAAAAATATATGATAAACCCTATCAAAATTGAGTCATTAATTGGACTCATCAGAAACTATGAAAGACAACTATAATCAGGTTACTATGTTTTGAAAGTTGCTATGGCAAAAAGATGTAATTATTTTTATATACTATTATTAATAAAAAAATATCAATGAGGTATTGAACAAGGTGGTTGAGAAGCATGCACTTTTTAGTATCATTCCCAGACATGTGGTGATATTGATATGACCTTAGCATCATAGGTCTTTGGAAGGGGAAGATTAGAATTGAGAGAGTGAATAGGGGAAGTTAGATAAATATTTATTGGGAGGATCTACATAAGGATATAATGTAAAAGATTAGAAAAATTTATGGAATGTTAATTTCATTATGAGCATGCATATATTTATAGTTTCAAAAAAGAGGGAGACATGGAAACACCAATTTGGTTCATAGTAGTGGTAGTTTTATTTTTTGAGAAGATGTAGGGGGTCTCAAAGAGTAGGAAATATATAATGAGATGACAAAAGGAGTTGCCTTGAACTATCATATCATCTACTAATAATATCTAAAGATAGTGCAAATGTGTGAAAAGGAAGAATAGGTCACATTAAAATAATTTTGTCCTAAATATGGGGTTCAAGTTTTCAAATGAAAATATCCTACACAATATATTCAAGGAGTGGATATGAAATATGAGAGAATACATATTTTTATCAAAATATTAAATTATTAAATGTTCTCATTAAGACCTTGCATGTAGTCAATAAAGTCTATAAAGGTGACCTAGGGCTCTATTTTACCCTAAAATTGCTAATGAAATATAAAAAAGTGATCTGGTCAAAGGATGTTATAGAATGGTTAGGAAGGATAGATAAATTATCCAGAGTGGTCTCTTTAAGAGATTAATTTAGCAACCAATCTATTATCAAAGATAAAGTTGTTACACAGGGAAATGAAAGTGTAAACATGGGTTTGGGTGTCCTCTTTTCCATTCTACTTTTTAAAATAGGGGACCTTAAAGTAATCAAGGAATAAAGTAGCATGAATATTGAGGGAGGGTGGGATACAATGCTAGTATTGTATAGTCATGGGTTGTGAACTAGTGGAAAGATACAAAATATTATTGAAGGTTGGCTACATTTTGTAGAAGTTGGTTTTAACCATACAATTTGTGGTATAAAGGGGATAATGGTAGGAGAAGATGTAATGATACATTAGTATTAGGAATAATTGTGATAGTAATATTGTGAAATGATTGAGAGAATAGAGGTTAAGAAAACCAAGCTTCGTAGTATTAGAATTGAAAGAGGCTTTGTATGAAGAATGAATCCATTAATAGAAATAGGATTATCAAGAATATGTGATGAAAATGAATTTGTATGACTAGGTTTCATTGTAGATGTAGAAACATTTATTGAATTTGGAATATGTGTATTTGGTGTGTGTAATGGAATGACAATTTGAGTATGAGTTAATCCAAAAGGTGAATCAATTGTTGTGTCAAAAGAAGGTGTAGAGAAAGGACCATGGGTGTTCACAATAAGTACCACACCACATATAAAGTCGTATCCTTCATGTTCATGCTAGACCATCATGCTTAAAGCTTCAAGAAGGGGGAACATAGTGTGATGATGATTTTCATTAGTGGCCATTTGATTTTGAAATAATTACAAATGACAATTGATTCTATGGATTATTTCATACTCCATGTGAAGAGTGGATCCATGATCAAAGCCTCCCTAGTCATCATGCAAATCATTAGCTAGAGAGGAAGGTTGAGGGATGGAATTTATAGTAGTAAAATTATAAGTGTAATTAAGTATTGAACTTAAAATATTGAGAGTTGTAGAATAGTGAGAGAAATACAATTTTTTTATATATTTATTTATTTAAAATTATGGTATGATAAGAGGGATTGGTAGTAAGACTCATAAATTGGAGGGATCAAATTAAATTTGAGAATTTATATAGAATAAGATTTGAACTTGGAAATGTAATTAGGTAGGATCACCCAAATGGGTGATCCCACAATAGTGTCTCTCACTTTTTGGCCAAAGAGATACAATGAAATTAACATTTAAACCAAAATTTCACCTTCTATCACTAATAAAAATTATGGGGTCACAAATTATCACCACTACCAATTTCACACTAGGTTTAACACTCTATTTTGCGTGTATGATTAGTTATGTTCATAATATGATTGTTTCATGGCATGGTTAAGAAAATATGCTAAATTCCCGGATAATTGGAATTTTGGGTGCAAAAAAGGCTTGGACACTAATGTGGGGCATTAAGGTCCTACATTTAAATTTTAAAAAGGTTGCAAATCGAAAAGTAGACCTTTAGTATCTTGAAAATTACCCCTTATCAGCCTAACTCCAAAAAGTACTTGTAATGCATATAAACGACTCTCTCTCATTTACACACATGCAACTTCTTTATAAACTCTCTCTCTCTCTCTCTCTCTCTCTCTTTATATTTTCCTCTACATGATTTCTAAATCTCTTTGTTAATATTATTTTGTTATGCACACTAACCGTTGTAGGTATTCAAAGGAGCTTATTCTTTATTCACCAACTCTTTGTGGTGACTTGTGGGTAAAAGTAAAACCTGTGTCATACTTTATAAAGGAATCGACCAACATGGAAAAAAGTTCTCAACTTCAACCACATAAAAGTGGTATTTATGTTTTGAATTTCAAAATGATGTAAACTAATAAAATGTAGAACTTTTATTGAAGTTTATTCCTATAATTTTTCAAAATTTTATTTTATTTTTTTGATATTTTTTTTATCAATTTAAAAGCAAATTTCGTAATGCTGAAAATTTCAAGAAAAAGTGATGTTTAGTTGACGTCAAGAAACAAATAGAAAAAAAATTCATTTTCTCGATTTTTTTTCCCAAATAGCTAACTTCAATATCTAGGGCATAGATTTTTTTTTTTGAAATTTTGATGTATATTTTTCTCGTAATAACATTTTAAAGTCAAACTAACATGACTTTGATAGTTTTCAGTTGACGTAAACTATTGTTTTTTTTTCATTTTCAAAAAAAAAAAAACCCTTTTGAAGAGGATTCTCTCCTCTAGGGCATCATATATTTTCCAATTTGTTTTGTGATGATTACTATTTTTTATTTAATTTCAACTGAGTCTCTTTTTGATTTTGAACAACCTACTTGCAATATTTTAAAATATTTATATACTAAAACTAATATATATATATATTATTTGGATTCAACATTGTGAGCTCTACAAAAGGGTATTTTTATTTTTACTTTTAAAAATAATTTTGATTGAAGAAATATTCAGTAGAAGTTGGAAATTTCTAGAAATTTGAAAAAATGGTGACTGTGCTGCCAAGTCACCTGCCATATGGATATATTTGGCCGAATAGGATTCGACCGAATAGTTTCTAGCCAAAAGATATTCGACCGGATAAGGTTTGGCCGAATAATATTCGACTGAAGTTCTGATTTTTTTTGAATTTGTTTTTTTTGATTGTTTCCATTTTCATCGAATTTCTTTATGTTTTCATCTAGTTTCTACTAAAACATAGATGGCCGAGTTTCTGATTTTTTGAATTTGTTTTTTAGATTCTCCCATTTTTTGTCCAATTTTTATTGAAATAACTATTTAAGTAAGCTTTTATTAGTTTATTTTTTAGGTTTTTTCCATTTTTTCTCCATTTTTTAATGAAGTAACTATTTCCTATTTTTAAAAATAAAATAAAATTTATTATTTACTTTTACTCTTAAATCACTGAGCATATAATACTAAACAATACTTTTCTAATCATTTCATTTGTCACAGGCTATCTAGTTGAATACTTAAATCTGAGGAAAATCAAGCATCTAAAACAAAAGATTTGGTAATTTTCTTTATTTTTTTTGTTTTCATGCTTATATGTTCGTTTCTAGATTATTTTTTGTTTTCATGCTTATATTTTCATTGTGTTTTAATTTGAATATTTTGAGCTGATACTTGGACTAGCAAGTGGTGTAGTTATCGATTGTTGAAGGCTAATATTGAAAAACTACTAACCTGTGGTTTTGCAGGACATTTGGCCAAAGACTTTTTATTTTTCCACTAATTTAGGCACTAAAGTTAGATTAGAGGGTAAATGAACTTATTTTTTGTGCCTGTAAGGGTGTAATAGATGTATGCTCACCCCTCTCACCTAGTGTGATCTTGGGGATCATAAATCTTTACATCTCTTCATTCTATTTAGATCAATGTTTTAGGTAAACATAAGGTCACTAGCTTGGTTAAAATATACAACTGTTTGGCATGTTTTGTGGTATGGTAGTGATTTGTGTGTATATGCTTCTTTATGTAATGCCCCATCTTAATAACCTAAGAATGTTGCAATAATGTATAAAGGTGTAATAATTTTTTTTTAAAGTTTAATTATTAAGTTATTTAGTTGCATACATTCATTAGGCTATGCGACGTTACACTACTTTGAGTTTTCCATAAGTGACTTAAGTATTTCACATTGCACATTTAATTAATAACATAAAGATAAACATTGCAAAACATTGAAAATTCCATTCAAGATAATATAAAGTACAAACATGTTTCATTCATTGCAATTGATAGATTATACAATACTCATCCATCTGATGAGGTAGTTCAATAATGATTACAATTACAAGAGTTCACCTCACAACATTTGAGGGAAGTTTTACAATACAAATTTACAAAATTACAATGAGCTACGTAAAAATCCTTCCTTAGGGAAAGGACTGGGAGGCCTCTTGACTCGCCATAGTCTTGAGCTAATCTTGCCACATGTATGGCCACCTTGAATGGATGCCCTCACTAGAAAACAATTTGTTTTACTAGCCAAAATCATTTTTTATACACTCATTGATCACAGGAGGCCAAACCTCCGAAGCCACCCCACATTCTCACTATTCATGTGTAGAGGTAGAAATTCCTCTTTGGGGAATTGAGACTTGGTGAGCCTGAGAAGTGACTGTACACTGTAAGTGGGAGCCTATGCCACCAAGTCTCTAGCTGTCCGCCTTGAATAAGAGTGGCTTGAGGAAATCCAAGTGGGGATATCAAGCGATTGGTTTAAGTCTTTGCCACAATGACTGGATTACTTTTAGGACACATCGATTTTTACTTTACGAAATCACATATTTTTAGAAATACAATGATTTATGACTTTAAAGGTTCCATTTAAATTATTTTAATTGAAGGATTATTGATCAAACCCCCTTAGATCAAACCCCCTTGGATAGAACCTTGTTAGATTTAAACCATACCTATAATCGAGTCTCCTCTACACCTATCAAAATGCTGATAAAAAACCAATTTTGATTTACCTTTTGGGTGATCAAATGAATTCATTTAAAATTTATTTTTTGTAAGCCTGCAGCCCTTATTATAAGCTTCCCAAAAGTATAATTTTAAATATGTTTAATTTGATTATTATATTTATTTTTTTATTTCTTGTGAATGTAGGATTTTCAATGAGCATCAAATTCTTTATTTCACACATACGAAAAAAATAGAAAAATAGAGAAAAAAAATTCTAAAAAATACATGTCCACTAGGTATTGATGTCCTTATTCCAAGAAAAAAAGAATAAGTTAATTCAAATGGATACAAAAAAAGTTATGCGTGTCGAAGTACACCTCTGTCCAAATTATAATTCGGTTGACTTTGAAAATTAATTAAAAAAAATATATGTAACAAAAAATTATGAAAAAATATCGATCCCCTAGATATTGGTGTGAAAAAATTGTATTTTAAAAATCAAAATTGTATCCTATCTATAAAAAAAGTTATGTGCACTGAAGTGAACATCACTTTTTAAAAATGCTGATTAGTAGAAATATAAATTATTCAAAATTACATAAAATGATTCACAATTTTTTTTATTTTTTATTTTTAAATATAATTAGAATCTACACAAAATATCTAACAAATAAATAGTTTGATTCACCTTCAAAACCTTAATGGTTTAGCTGCTATAGGTGTAAGAACGTGAATGTCTAGTGAAAAATCCTGATTTTAATGTCAATTTTGGCCAAAAATTGTAACCCATTATTATGCAAGGATCACATTTCCTTTCCAACCATAGGGTATTGTGCATGTTGTCTATGTGTGTTTTCATTTGAAACAAAACTTTTCACATTCAGACAAGACTAGAAACAAGTGTTTTCAGAGTGTTTGCAGTGTTTGTCAAAACCAAATTTCACATTATCACCTCGAACTTTTGAAAAAATTCAACCAAAATTCAAACAAGTACACTGTGAACCGCAATTGCCTGAGACAAAAATATGAGACCAAAACTAAAATAAAACCTCTCTCTAATCAGTCCTGAGCATAACTAGAGTATTCACCTGCATACTTGAAAACCTATGATTCAACATTCAGTCATTTAGTTACCATTGCATACCTTGCATCCATCATAGACAAAGCATTGGCTTACCTTTTAGCTTGCATAGACATTGGTAGAATCCCTAGAAAACTTAAGATTAGTCCATAGAGACCAAATTAAAGTTACCTTGATTTCATCATCCTCCATCATTTTAGTCCTTTTATCACCTAGGTTGTCCCTCAACTCCCAAGGCTAGTTTGAAGGTCACCTTTTGTCAAAATTTGTCACTTGGTCACCATTACCACTAAAATCTTGGCAACCCAAATTGGCATCTTTGGTCCTCTTGGTTTAGTTGATTAATCTTACCTTTGGTTTCCTCATAGGGTAGGTTGTGGTTATACCTTTAGTCTCATTTCTAGATCATTTCCATTACACTTGAATTTTACTTGCATTGGCATTACCACACTTTGGACTTGATTGTGACACTTACATTTGAGATCTTGAAATTTTGTCACCTTGAAGTCATAGTTGGTTATCATCCTTAGGCATATTATACCTCCAAAAATCCAAAAAACATAGACTAAGTTCATATCATTTCCTTCCATACACATTGTTCCATATCAAATTGTCATTTCCCCCTTTGAACAAATCTTATATGGTTGAAACTAGGTCAAAAAGGAAACAAAGAGACAATATGGCTGACCCACAAGACTTTATCAATCCATTTGAAAACTCCTCACAAGGGACATCAAGACACTTGCCTCCTTTGGACATAGATAATCAAAATGAGACACTTGCCTCCTTTGGACACAGATAATCAAACAAATAACATGAATAACATCAAAGAAGAATATAAAGAAGCTATTATAGATCAAGTTAAAGAAGAAGATACAAAAGCTACCATGGATCAAATTTATTTCCCAAATGATCAAGAAGAGACGAGCATGACGAATGATAAGGCCAAAATATCCTACAACTAGGATCATCCACTTTTATCAAATTAGGATTTCTCATAGAGGAGAAGATTCCAAATAACAGTTTCCAAATACATAATGATGGGTTTACATTTGGTTTTCATAGTAAAAAATAGTCATATATCCAAATATTCAACATTGTCATGATGCTAGATGGCTAAGCAATTTTGTGACTCAAAGAATTGCTTTCTAGTGGGTTGTGTTCTCTCTATTATTGATTTCTCTGAGAACTATACATTTAGTCCTCAAACTGAGATCCAAAGTCAATATTATCATTCGGAGCAAGTTGCAATATTTGTACAAGTTTTTTATAGATATCCTAAAGAACATCTGGATGGTCTACCAAGTAGAAAAGATGAACAAATTATCATCAAAGAGGTTCACTTTTATATCAGTGATGATACAAGTCATGATAGAAGCTATGTAGCCCATCGTTTTGTAATGTTTTTTAAAGACTTGAGACGATGCCAAATAGATGCTTCACAACACTGGATATGGTCTGATGGATGTGCTAGTAAGTGTTGATTTAATTTTTATTTAAATTATATGTTTATTTGTTTACTTAACTTGTTTAGACTTAATTAGTTGTACACATATAGTTTATTTTTACTATCTTGGCTTTAAATGAAATTGGTTGTAATGTCACAAGACAATTTAAGTCTGAAAAAGCTTTTAATTGGTTGAGCCAACAACATATTAGATGTGACATAAATTTTTTCATGGAATTTCTCTGAGAGTAACAACAAAAAGCATAAGCATAAACTAGTACTTACATCTTACTCCCTCACAACGATTTGAAAAGATAAAGACACTTAGGGATTATTACTTTGCCACCCACACATTTAGATTTGGGCTTAAAATGAACACCATGCGAGTGTGAGGAAAAGGCGTTGTGTATGCACTCTCCTTGAGCTTAGTGCAATCTGGGATGACCAAAAACAACATACTTCCTCACTTTTGTGTACCTTTTTAGAGGGCCTACCTTGGTGGGAAAAAGTACTCATCCCAAGGGAATGACCCAAGTGGTAACAAGAAAAAGCCAATATCTTCCAAGCCACTATAAATAAAAGTGCTTTTTGACGAAAGTCATTTAGCAACGGGTGTAGATGTGTCATACTGACAAGTGTTTCCCTCAGTTGCCCCATGAGCTATGTAAAAATCCTTCCTTAGGGAAAGGACTAAGAGGCCTCTTGACTCGCCATAGTATTGAGCTAATCTTGCCACATGTATGGCCACCTTGAATGGATGCCCTCACTAGAAACAAATTTGTTTTAGTGGCCAAAATCATTTTTTATACACTCATTGATCACAGGAGGTTGGACCTCTGTAGCCGCCCCACATTCTCACTGTTCATGTGTAGAGGTAGAAATTCCTCTTTGGGGAATTGAGACTTGGTGAGCCCGAGAAGTGACTGCACTGTAAGGGGGAGCCTATGCCACCAAGTCTCTAGCTGTCCACCTTGAATAAGAGTGGCTGGAGAAATCCAAGTGGGGATATCAACCAGTGGTTTCCTTTCCAACCATAGGGTATTGTGCATGTTGTCTATGTGTGTTTTCATTTGAAACAAAACTTTTCACATTCAGACAAGACTAGAAACAAGTGTTTTCAGAGTGTTTGCAGTGTTTGTCAAAACCAAATTTCACATTATCACCTCGAACTTTTGAAAAAATTCAACCAAAATTCAAACAAGTACACTGTGAACCGCAATTGCCTGAGACAAAAATATGAGACCAAAACTAAAATAAAACCTCTCTCTAATCAGTCCTGAGCATAACTAGAGTATTCACCTGCATACTTGAAAACCTATGATTCAACATTCAGTCATTTAGTTACCATTGCATACCTTGCATCCATCATAGACAAAGCATTGGCTTACCTTTTAGCTTGCATAGACATTGGTAGAATCCCTAGAAAACTTAAGATTAGTCCATAGAGACCAAATTAAAGTTACCTTGATTTCATCATCCTCCATCATTTTAGTCCTTTTATCACCTAGGTTGTCCCTCAACTCCCAAGGCTAGTTTGAAGGTCACCTTTTGTCAAAATTTGTCACTTGGTCACCATTACCACTAAAATCTTGGCAACCCAAATTGGCATCTTTGGTCCTCTTGGTTTAGTTGATTAATCTTACCTTTGGTTTCCTCATAGGGTAGGTTGTGGTTATACCTTTAGTCTCATTTCTAGATCATTTCCATTACACTTGAATTTTACTTGCATTGGCATTACCACACTTTGGACTTGATTGTGACACTTACATTTGAGATCTTGAAATTTTGTCACCTTGAAGTCATAGTTGGTTATCATCCTTAGGCATATTATACCTCCAAAAATCCAAAAAACATAGACTAAGTTCATATCATTTCCTTCCATACACATTGTTCCATATCAAATTGTCATTTCCCCCTTTGAACAAATCTTATATGGTTGAAACTAGGTCAAAAAGGAAACAAAGAGACAATATGGCTGACCCACAAGACTTTATCAATCCATTTGAAAACTCCTCACAAGGGACATCAAGACACTTGCCTCCTTTGGACATAGATAATCAAAATGAGACACTTGCCTCCTTTGGACACAGATAATCAAACAAATAACATGAATAACATCAAAGAAGAATATAAAGAAGCTATTATAGATCAAGTTAAAGAAGAAGATACAAAAGCTACCATGGATCAAATTTATTTCCCAAATGATCAAGAAGAG
Organism: Sequoia sempervirens; assembly: GCA_007258455.2. Classification (NCBI taxonomy): domain Eukaryota; kingdom Viridiplantae; phylum Streptophyta; class Pinopsida; order Cupressales; family Cupressaceae; genus Sequoia; species Sequoia sempervirens. Next base: position 268,898,662 of record VDFB02000015.1, on the reverse strand, counting down.
ACGAGCATGACGAATGATAAGGCCAAAATATCCTACAACTAGGATCATCCACTTTTATCAAATTAGGATTTCTCATAGAGGAGAAGATTCCAAATAACAGTTTCCAAATACATAATGATGGGTTTACATTTGGTTTTCATAGTAAAAAATAGTCATATCTCCATGATATTAGGGGACACTTTATCCAATACAAACATCAAAAAGTTTGAATGCACATTATTTTTTTATGTAGGTGAATTCAAACCTGAACAATTTGTGATGGGGAATAAAAAGACAAGAACAAGGTTGTATGGTAGAAAAAGAGATAGTAGAAATGTGGATGAAGGAACATCTCCTGAAGGAGAACCCATGGAAATTGTTGATGACCAAGGAGTACAGGTACCAGGAAAAACTAAAGGTGGTCATAGAAATATTTTCCTTGGTATGGAAAATCTTATAGAGATCAACGAGGAATCCGTTTTCAATAATATTTCATCTAAAGATATGTTATCTAAAAGCACAGTAAAATTACACTATAAAAGAATATGGGATGAATATTTTAAAGAAAAGTCTATAGTTGGAAGAGCATGTAGTTATTTGAAAAATTATTTAAGAGGAAAGAAATGACCCCTGTTTTGGAGTTGTTAGGGGTTGATAATAAGAAAATTTCATTAGGATCATTAAAGAAAACAATAGTTGAAAACCTGCAAGAAGCATTGAATTCTATTGAAAACAAGAGTCGAGCTGTTGATTTAAGTGATGCACGTAGAGCATTGATGACAAAAATTTCTAGTAAGAAATTATCACATAGAAGACAAGTTAAAGTAGTTTCTGAATTACTCAATGTTTCTAGGAGAACTGTTCAAAGATATATCAGAAAGAGAAATAGATTGGATGAGAATATTGAGAATAATTGGTTAAATATTTGCAGGGTTCCCTCAAAAGGATAAAATCTTAGAAGATGTAAAGGAACAGGTGATTGAATATTGGACCAGCCAATCTCATGTTTCTTCCAATAGAAGGGACACTATACAAATAAAAGGTGACGATGGTAAAAAATTTCACATCCGAAACATTTTATAGATACAACACAAAGTGAGCTTTTTGAAGCATTCAAGCAAGAATTTTCAGATGTGAAGATCTGTCAAAGGATGTTTGAGAGACTATGGCCAAGTTTTGTACATATAAATAAGATACATGAGACTTGTTGTCAAAATCATGTTGAATTTCATCTACACCTACAAACATATAGAAAAGCCATGGAATTAATCAATCCAAATATAGTCATCCCTAGAAGTACAACACAATTTGTGAAGTCTCTTCTATTCAAAAAATTAGAAGATTTAGATGAATTGAAAGTGCAATGTATAAAAAATATATGTAATGAATGTGGAAATTTGAAGAATATTTTATAGGCTAACAATATTGATCATTCAATGCAAGTTATGTGGAAGAGATTTGAATATGAGAAATACTCAACAAAGTTAGGAGTTGAGACCAAGAAAATTGTTCTCAAAGAGAGTGAGTTGTCTTACAATGAGTTTATGAACAAATTTTGCAATATCATATATCTGCATATTCAACATTGTCATGGTGCTAGATGGCAAGCTAAGCAATTTCGTGACTCAAAGAATTGCTTTCTAGTGGGTTGTATTCTCTCTATTGTTGATTTCTTTGAGAACTATACATTTAGTCCTCAAACCGAGATCCAAAAGTCAATATTATCATCTTAGCAAGTTGCAAATATTTGTGTCACAAGTTTTTATAGGAACCCCAAAACATCCGAAGGTCTACAAAGTAGAAAATGAAAAATTATTACCAAAGAGGTTCACTTTATATCGGGTGATGAGACAAGCCATGATAAAGCTATGTAGCCCATTGTTTTGCAATGTTTTTGAAGACTTGAGACAATGTCAGCCAGATGCTTCACAACACCGATATGGTCCGATGGATGTGCTAGTAAGTGTTGATTTAATTTTTATTTAAATTATATGTTTATTTCTTTACTTAACTCTGTTTAGACTTAATTAGTTGTACACATATAGTTTATTTTACTATCTTATTTTAAAATGAAATTGGTTGTAATGTCACAAAGATAATTCTAAGTTCCAAAGCTTTTAATTGGTTGAGCCAACAACATATTAGATCGACATAAATTTTTTCATGGAATTTCTATGAGAGTATGTAATGCCCCATGGAATCTAGAGAACAAATATAAAGCAACAAAATAACTGAATATATATATATTTTTAAAAAAATTCAATTA
>VDFB02000015.1:268844732-268890702 GCA_007258455.2 Sequoia sempervirens | reverse complement strand
TTTCATTGCCACTTAAGGGCTTGTTTTTTCCATGATGATCCTACACATACCTATTCTAGATTCCATTGTTTTCATTTAAAAAATATGAAGGCAACAAGTAGCAACATATAAAAATATGTTTGCATTTTTGAAATAGCCTTATACATCTGTATATTTATGTATATATGCATTATGTATGTTTTACTAATAGTTTTGTTACAATTTCCCTATGTCTCTATAATACTGAATGTCAAATAATGCAACTCCTCTTATATAATTACTCTATTTGTTAGAAGACTGAAAATAGCATGGCCACCATATTAAAATTAAAAGCACGGAAGCTCAGTGAATGTGCAAATGCATATATGCAAATACAAGAATAAATAACATTGTTCAAAATATACACTAGATCCTCTTTGCAACAATTTGAACTTAGATCAATTAGAAGATACCATGCAACTAACTATACAAAATGTGTATAACACCAAAGATGCACAGAGTATATATATGTGTCTATATATTTATATATATATGTATGTATATGTATATATATATATATATATGTATGTATATATATATACAAATATATATGTATATATATATACACTTACATATAGATATACATACATATACATATACATATACATACACTTTCCATCCTCTGTTTATTTTTTTTGCAATTATCTTCATGCATCTTTGGCATTACACCCATTTTCATAGGAACAATTGTAGTTAAATCTTTTTTCTTTCAACTAAAAAAACAACAATGTGAAACGTAATTACCAAGGTCCACATCGCCACAAAATAACCTGGTGACCTCCCCACTAACCGGGACACCCCAGGCGCTGGAAAATCGAATACATGACTGACCTGAAAAAAATCCAAGCAGAAACTTTAAACAAAATAGCCTATCAGCTAATAAATGTTTATACATCTATATATATATATATATGCATAAACACATGTATGTATGTTTTACTACTAGTTTTGTTACAATTTCCTTATTTCTCTATAAAACTGAATGCCAAATAATGCAACTCCTCTTATACAATTACTCTATTTGTTAGCAAACTAAAAAGAGCACGACCACTATATTAAAATCAAAAGCATGGGAGCTCAATGAACGTGCAAATGTATATATGCAAACACAAGAATAAATTACATTGTCCAATAACCACAATCAAAAGCATGGGAGCACAATAACCACAATCAAAAAATGAAACCCAAAAAAACTACTAACTCTAACCATATTTTTTGCCAAACAAAGAAGATTAAACTCCAATGAATCCATCCATACAAACTAATAATATATTTCAAGTCTCCAAAAGTGGGTATAACCACAAAGATACAAACTACTAACCCTAACCTTATTTTTTGGGTGAGAGGAAAAATATTTAACTACAATAAAACCATCCATACAGACCGATTATCTCTTTCAAGTCTCCAAAATGGGTATAACGGCAAAGATACAAACAAATAACAATGAATAATAAGCAGAGACCGAAACACATGAACAAAAATTAATCATTCAAGAAAAATTACCATGTAAAACCACTTTCAAATTCCACAACACAACAACCTTAAAACCCTCCAAAATGCTATAAAACGAAGCAAAAGGCGATGATTTTTACAATAGTCTGCTACCAAACCAACACCACAATGGCTACTTCCACAATGCAACTTAATCAATATACTTTTTGGCACATTTCGCACCGCATCAATGTTAAAACCCTCCAACCTACTATCAAAAGGAACAATAAGCACAGAACAAAAAACATGAACAATAAATAATCTTCTATCAAACCAACAGGTCACAATGGCTCTTTCGACAATGTAACTTAATCAATATACTTTCTCGCACATTTCGCAGCACATCAATGTTAAAATCCTCCAACCTACTATCAAAAGCAACAATAAACAGAGAAAAAAATACATGAACAATAAATTGCTAATTTTTGCAAAATACCCATCGAAAACGACTTACAGATTCCACGGCACAACAGTTTTACAACCCTCCAACCTGCTAAAAATGGAGTCAAAGGCAACGATTTTAACAATAGTCTGGTATCAAACCCACACCACAATGGCTCTTTCGACAATACAACTTAATCAAAGTATGCTTTCCCACACGACAACATTCAATATGGAATTTACCTCGACCTCTGCCTCCATACACCAATAGGAAGATACATTGGTGCTCGTGCCAACAAACACTTACCATTCACCTTCCCCATAATGACAACACCATCCTCCACCACCACCATCCCACGTAATTACCAACATCCACGTCGCCACAAAAAAAAAGGCACCCTCCCCGCCGGCCAGCAGATCCCTAGTGCTGGAAAATCCAATTCATAGCTAGGCTGACAAAAACCCCGGCAGAAACTTCAAACAAAATAGCCTTATTTTTTGGGTGAGAGAAAAAAGATTTAACTGCAATAAAATCATCCATACAGACTGATTATCTATATCAAGTCTCTAAAATGGGTATAAAGGCAAAGATACAAACAAATAACAATGAATAATATGTAGAGACCCAAACACATGAACAATAAATTAATCATTCACGCAAAATTACCATGTAAAACCACTTATAGATTTCGTAGCACAACAGCCTTAAAACCCTCCAAAATGTTATAAAATGGAGCGGAAGGCGACAATTTTTACAATAGTCTGCTACCAAACCAACACCACAATGGTTATTTCCACAATGCAACTTAATCAATATACTTTCTCACACATTTCACACCGCATCAATGTTAAAACCCTCCAACCTGCTATCAAAAGGAACAATAAACATAGAACGAAAGACATGAACAATAAATAATCTTCTATCAAACCAACCCCACAATGGCTCTTTCGACAATGCAACTTAATCAATATTCTTTCTGGTACATTTCACAGCGCATCAGTGTTAAAACCCTCCAACCTACTATCAAAAGCAACAATAAATAGAGAACAAAAGACATGAACAATAAATTACTAATTTCTACAAAATACCCATCGAAAACCACTTACAGATTCTGCGACACAATAGTTTTACAACCCTCCAACCTACTAAAAACTGGAGCCAAAGGTGATGATTTTAACAATAGTCTAGTATCAAACCCACAGCACAATGGCTCTTTCGACAATACAACTTAATCAAAGTATGCTTTCCCACACGACAACATTCAATATAACATTTACTTCGGCCTCTACCTTCGTACACCAACGAGAAGATGCATTAGTGCTCGCACCAACAAACACTTACCATTCACCTTCCCCGTAACAACAACACCATTCTCCACCACCACCAACCCACGTAATTACCAATGTCCACATTGCCACAAAAAAAAACTAGTTCCCTCCCTCCCAGTCGGCAAGCCCTCGGTGCCAGCAAATCCAATTTGTAGTTGGGCTGACAAAAATCCCAACAAAAACTTCAAACAAAATAGCCTATTAGCTAATCAGTGCTTTCATAGTATTCCCATTGACCTCTGAATTCATGCAATTTTACATATATCCTCATACTTAATCGTCGTCAGCAATCTCCCATCATAGATTTCCAATGCATAAAGTGACTTGAGTTTATATAATTATTTCCAATGCACAAAGTGACTTGAGTTTATATAATGATTTCTAATGCATAAAGTGACTTGAGGGTAAGATCATGATGGGCCAAAAAGTGGCAATATGACATGGGTATGTGGCTGACGACTTTTTTTTTACCCAAAATTGATGAAATGAAAATGGTTTTTAAAGGAGATTCCCAGCTTTCCACCAATATAAATTATGCTTTACTTTAAATTTAATAAATAATTATTATTCATTTTCTATTCAAATTATGACTAAAGTCCTTATTGATAGACTAACTGAAAAACATCTATAGCTTTCAAATAATATATCACATTTTTTGAATCCAAAACATGCATCACATTCTATGTTTTGCATACTATAGGATTAAAAAGAAAAATTGAATTTCATGAAGTTTTGACCAAGTTAAGGTGGTCATACATACGAGTTTTTATATTTTTTAAAAGTTGTAATAAAAAATTCATAATTAATTATTTACTTGGAAAAAATTACAAAAAAATATGCATCACATAGGGACATGAGTCCTCTACTTACATCTAAAATCTTATAAAAAAATATTATCATTTTATTGTGGTTAGGGTGGTCAGACATACCCCTACTTCTTATTTTTCCCCTGAAATTTAAGTACTATTGCATTGAAATTTCAAATTTTCACCAAATAGATTTTTATTTTTTTAAAACAAACCTAGTAGTTTAGAAACTACATTCAATTTTCTACAGATTCTATTCTTACATATTTTTGAAATAATATAGATAACTTATTCAAATTTTTACGTAAAGTTGCCTAACTCTGATTTTTCTAATTTTTTTGCCACTTAAGAGCCTGTTTTTTCGATGATGATCCTTCACATACCCTTGAGTTTATATAATGATTTCCAATGCATAAAGTGACTTGCATAAGACTTATCTAAATGGACAGATGAAAGTATAATGCAAAGCACATATATTTTTGATTTCCCATACTAAAGTATGACTGTAATCTCAAGCAAATAAGTTGCTACAAAAAGGTGACAATTAGACAAACTCTTGGCATTCAATCCCAAACTTCTCATGTATTTCTTTGATGGATTACAATCTCATTTGACACCCAAATGATGCCAAAGACATTTTCTCCTTCATAGGCTGCTCTCAAGATGTCTCCTTTAATTTTGACGTCACAACAAGATTAGCAATAACAATGTTTCTTCTTTCACAATCCTCAATCGAATTGTTAACGACGTCCTCCCAGATTGAACCTCTAGTTGTAGTGGGGAACTCCTACGCTTTGTTCTATTGAAAGGATGCCTCTTAAGACAACTCCAAAGATAATTTCCATGTCTTATTCAAAATATTCAATGTTGTCTCTTGCAAATGTCATTATTCGAATTTCCTTTTTTAGAACGGAAAAATATTCAAAATTCGTTGCCAACAATCCTTGAATTTTTTCATCACTTAGATATACCCTAAACTAAAAATCTGACAATCTTTGATCTAACACCTTTTTCTTCCTAAAGCCTCCATTGATATCATATATAATGATGTATGGATGATAGATGGCAAGCTCCTCCCGATGAAACCAAGTAATGGGTGATGAAGACAATTTCGTCTTCTTGCTAATATGGTAGCGACTTCCTCTTTGAGAAGTGTTGGCCTTTCTTCTCACTTTGATCCCCTTCCAAACTCAATATTTTATTCAATCTTTGACTTCATCGATAGATAGCTAGTCTGACTTGTCACACACAATATTTTGCTTCCTGTAGCCGCGATTTTCCTACCAAGCAATCTTTGATTTTATTTTATTTTTGGTGAATATAATCATCCCTTTATGAGAGCGGCCCAATATTAGCCTTATTTTTCTTTTTGTAGATGTTGATTGAGCTACTTGCTTACTAGGGAGTTTTTTCTTATTCTGATTCACTTCCTTACAATATCGAACTTCTCTAGCAAGCGATCAAATTTCTCCAGAAATCCCTCCCATGGCATAGTCTAGACGGAATTGTCTTCCAAACACTACTTTTCCAAATCTGATCAGTTCTTCCTGAACCTAAGCTTTGATACCATGTTAATTTTTAGATCATATATGCACAGAAAATAGAAAAATAACTCAAAACACGAAACATAGAATTTATACTAGGAAACCATTCTACTCAAGGGAGAAAAACCTAGCAGGAATTTAATCTTATAGATCAGGTACAATAGTGTATAAATAGCACTCCAGAATTAGGCCTAGAGAGGCAAATTATAACACAATAAATCAACACTGTAGATAGTGCAAATTTTTGAGCAACAAAGAATAAGTGAATATCTTTCTTGAATGTTGAACTTGCTTATGTAGATTAGAAAATTGGATTGATGAAAATTGAATGAATAATGAGGAGAGTCTATCTCCTATATATACCAATCTAGGTGACAATCTCCTCTTTAGCCGACCTAGAAGATTCAATATTTGTTTATGTTAAATAGGTCGACTAGCCTTATGTAATTATTCTATTGGGAAATACCTCTTAGAGCTACTTAAAACACTAACAAACATTAATGAAAAAAATGAAAGTTCACCAACACCACCCTTGTTGAAAAAAGTGAAGCTAGTTATAGTAGAAATTTTGGTGTCTAAAACAATGTATTTTAGGATGTGGGCCTAGTAGAAATTATAGATATGACTTACAGCTCTAATTTTATGCATTATGAAATTATAGAGTTGTAACTTGTCATCCTAACCCATATAACCTATGCTAGTCAAAATATATGGAAGACTTAAAAATTAAGCAAAAGAGTTAGTAAACATTGATGAAAAAATGAAAGTTCACCAACACCACCCTTGTTGCAAAAAGTGAAGCTAGTTATAGTAGAAATTTTGGTGTTTAAATCAATGTATTTTAGGATGTATTATAGTTTCACTTATCCATTAACATAACTCCAATTACTAAGGGTAGTAATTGGAGTTATCTGAATGGATAAGTGAAACTAGTTATAGTAGAAATTTTGGTGCCTACAATGTATTTTAGGATATGACTTACAACTAGATATAATTTCATTTAAATGCATAATTTTATGAATATATCTAAGTGGTGCATTTAAATGAAATTAGTCATAATCTTACATGAAGTTGTAGGTCATATCCTAAAATACATTGTGCTAGGCACCAAAATTTCTATAACTACTTTCACTTATATATTCACATAACTCCAATTAATACCCTTTCAAGATTATTTCAATAAAGTATTTGATTGATCATTTATTTTAGTCAATGTATACCATTATGGAGAATGACAAAAAGGGCCAATTATTACCCTTCCAAATTATTTTAATAAACTGTTGTTTAATATTCTTTTGTATTTGATTGATCATTTATTGTACTGAATGTAGGAAAACTTAAGTTCAAAATGTATTTGTAAACTCACTATTTGACCTATCAGCCTTTTAACATAGTCAATTCACTTGAACATGCAAAATTCCAATAAAATATAGAAGAATATTGAATAACAATTTATTGAAATAATTTGGAAGGGTAATAATTGGCCTTTTTGGATGTCTCACACTAAGTGAATGTTTAATAGGTCATGCTTGGTGATGGTGTACATTCAATACAATAATTGATCAATCAAATACTTTAATGAAATAATCTTGGAAGGGTTGTAGTTGGAGTTTATGTGAATGGATAAATGAAACTAGTTATAGTAGAAATTTTGGTGCCTACAATGTATTTTAGGATGACTTACAACTAGATATAATTTCATTTAAATGCATGATTTTATGAATATATTTAAATGGTGCATTTAAATTAAATTATAGTCATACTCTTACATTAAGTTGTAAGTCATATCCTAAAATACATTGTGCTAGGCACAAAAATTTCTACTATAACTAGTTTCACTTATATATTCACATAACTCCAATTAATACACTCTTTCAAGATTATTTCAATAAAGAATTTGATTGATCATTTATTGTATTCAATGTATACCATCATTGAGAATGGCGAAAAGGGCCAATTATTACCCTTCCAAATTATTTTAATAAATTGTTATTTAATATTCTTTTGTATTTGATTGATCATTTAATGTATTGAATGTAGGAAAACTTGGGTTCAAAATGTATTTGTAGACTCACTCTTTGACATATCAGCCTTCGAACATAGTCAATTCATTGAACATGCAAAATGTCAATCAAATATAGAAGAATATTAAATAACAATTTATTGAAATAATTTGGAAGGGTTATAATGGCCTTTTTGGATGCCTCACACTAAGTGAATGTTTAATAGGTATGCTTGGTGATGGTGTACATTCAATACAATAATTGATCAATCAAATACTTTATTGAAATAATCTTGGAAGGGTAGTAATTGGGTTTTATGTGAATGGATAAGTGAAACTAGTTATAGTAGAATTTTGGTGCCTAGCACAATGTATTTAAGGATATGACTTACAACTTAATGTAAGAGTATGACTACAATTTCATTTAAATGCACACCACTTAAATATATTCATAAAATCATGCATTTAAATGAAATTATATCTAGTTGTAAGTCATATCCTAAAATACGTTGTAGGCACCAAAATTTCTACTATATAACTAGTTTCACTTATCCTTCCACATAATTGAAATTACTACCCTTAGTAATTGGAGTTAAATGTGAATGGATAAGTGAAACTAGTTATAGTAGAAATTTTGGTGCCTAGCACATTGCATTTTAGGATATGACTTACAACTTAATGTAAGAAAGTATGACTGTAATTTCATTTAAATGCACCACCTAAATATATTTATTAAATCATGCATTTAAATGAAAATTATGGAGTTGTTTAAGTAATATCCTAAAATACATTGTAGGCACCAAAATTTCTACTATATCTAGTTTCACTTATCCATTCACATAACTCCAATTAATAGCCTTCCAAGATTATTTAAATAAAGTATTTGATTAATCATTTATTGTTATTTAATATTCTTTTGTATTTGATTGATCATTTATTGTATTGAATGTACACCATCACCAAGAATGGTATTATACATTCACTTAGTGAGGCATCCAAAAAGGCCTAGATGTGTGTAATGACAAAACGATAAACACTCAAGACCTCAATCATAATAGAATATCCCATTCTCTAACATGTTCATTAGAATTGCACCACACATAATTATAGTGTAGAATTGCTTATGGTTGATTGTAATTTGTAAGTATCCTAAAATACAATATGTCTCTAAATATAAGTTATGCATGATTATCTCCTTATCCCTACTTATATAGATGCATTATACTTAATCATACACTCTTAACCCAATATTATACACACTTGTATGATTGTTATTTGGAATTTAGAGATACCCTACAATTTTAAATGATAATACGTGAGATTCTTTGTTTAAGACTTTAAATTTCCTATGAAGTTAGTCAAATTTAATCCTCATGTCCATAATTCTTAAATCATTCAAGATTTATGTATTTATATGCTTACATGTTACTTTTACATGTGAATGTTTCATTAGGATATTTTAGTACCACTTTTTTTATAGGAAAAAATTTATAATCCTACTTTCTCCCTTTCTCCCTCTTTTTCATAGATAGTTGAATGAACTTAAAATTGTTCTTATTTTTACTTCATGACATTCAAGCTACTCATTGCTCATATTTCCTATTTTTTATAATTCCCTATGGAGCATCTTACTATAAAAATGGCTATTGCATATTTTACTTTTAGAGAAATAAAATAAGTACATATTTGTAATTTTTTTTGTTTTAATTAAATGTGTAGATATTTGTATTTATAAAGATATGGTTGATGATCAAGGATCACATCATTCCAATCAATCTCAGGAGCAAGTTGAGGCTAGGTCTAATTTATATAATGATAGCATTAGGAGATTAGAGAATGCTTTGAGATGTTTGGAACAAACAATACAAAACTCCCCTAATCTCCCTTATAGAGATAGATTAGTTAGGATTCAATAGGAGATCCAACGTATGACTCACATGATTCGATCTTATAATCCTTATGATGAGGTCAGCATTGAGGATTTTTATAGGTCCCTTTCCAACAGTGTTATTGGCACTATGAAAATTGATTCTATTACTACTAGAGTTTCAACACATAATGTGCACAGCATGTTCCCTCACTATATGGGACAAAAAAAAAATAGAGGATATTTTGTTACTAGATGTACATATGAGCTTGTTGCTCCATATATATATCCCATATGGTTGGCAACCCATCATAGATGGCCTCATAATGATGAGTTTCCAATTTATTTTTGCAAAAAACTATATGTTGAGTTTCATTTAGGGTTAGATGTAGACTACACATCTATTCCTTCACATGTTGGACAGGGAAAAGGGAGGTTTGCTGACAAATCTCAATTTAGATGCACAAATTTGACACCGCCCCTCAACAAGAGGGCATTAGTTGGTCCAAACCTTTTGGTTCTTCCAAAACGTTTGGAACTAGCAGCAACATGAGGTGTAGCAACAACACCTACCAGATCTGACCTTTTTGATAGTATTGCCATGATTGCTACTTAGGTTGATCAGATGCCATCTAATCATGTAGGATGATACTTATTATGTCCATGGATTATCCTTCCTCCCACTGAGGCTATATCTACCAATTATGATTCCTACATTCATGCACAACTACCATCACCATCAGATGTGGCCCAGATGAGTGAAGCCATTGTACGTAATGTTGCTTTGGTTTCCATTGTTGATTTACTATCATCATACCAGTTTATTAGTGATGAGTATGGGATTCCTTTAGATGTTGTACCAGCTCATATTAGACGACATTTTGGTAGACAGTTGGGTTGGGGTGAGGCGGTTTCATAGGATGATCAACATATTTCAGACCAGCCTACAGTCCTTGCACAACATCAAGTTGAGGTTACTACACATGATGTACATGGCACATACAACTCACTTATGTTTGGCACTGGTCTTTTACCTGATACAGGTTTACCTAATGTGACTATGCATTCTCATGACATTAGTAACATTGGTAGAGTACTCCAAGGTGAGATGCAGGTACTTTCAAATAATCTATATATTTTGTGTTCTAAAAATTCACATACATACATAAAATAAAATTGACTTTAAAGTAGTTCTCACTCTTCATTGAAATCTTATATTTTTAAATTTCTAGCAATACGATAATTTGTCACGCTTTGGAGATTTGGAGCATGTAGATGATCCTTTGCATGGTACATTTGAGGTACATTTATAATATTTAAAGTACTTGATACATTCAAACATTGAAAGTACAAAACTTTAAGATGAATTTACATTTACATATGTACATTAAATTAATTAATGTACTTTCTTGTGCAAGGAGGAAGATCGATACATGGATCAAGACTAGGATCGAGAGAGGCACCAGGCCATGGATCCAGAGAGAGATCAGGACATGGATCCAGACAAGGATCAGGAGAGAGATCAATCCACAGTCATACTAAGCATCCTCCACTTTGACTTGTTTTACATGTAGACACGTGATTAACTATACATTTTATATATTGTGATTTGTCACATTATGGTTCTTAGATGATGATCTTCACATTATATACATTTACATTATGGTTTCACATTATGGTTCATCTTATTATGTTTTACAATATATACATTTTACATTATTGTTCATCTTGTTATGTTTTATAGTATATATACATTTTACATTATGGTTCATCTTATTATAGAAATAGAAATTCTTTAAGATTATTAGGGTTTTGAGTTGGGAAACTTTAAAATTCTTGCTCACTTTTAATTTATTAAAAAATTGAATTAATTTAATGATTTTTGGTTCAATAAGGTAGTTGGGAATGGCGGGTTGAATAATCGGGGCTTTACAATGGTTGTTTTCATGAGTGTGTATGGATAATTTGTTACATGGTTTCAACTTAATTTTTTGTTTTGTGAAAGTTTTGAGTTATATTTGTTCTAGGATATGAGTTATATATTTTGCTTGAAAAATTTTGAACCCATTTGTATGCTTGAAAATTATAGTTCATCACTAATTGAAAATATTTTAGAATTTAATAATCTATAATATTTAGAGATATTGATTTAGGTGCCTCTTTTCATATGAATTCACATAGGAAGTGTATAAGGCATGGTAATTTATTTGGATTGGATGTTACTACTTAATCTAACTATACCATGACTTTTGATCATGTAAATGAATTAGTTGATATGCCAATATTTTGGCATCAAACTTCAGACCACGTCTAGGTGAGATAGAATAAATATATAGGTGAGATTGTGTGTTTCATAAGCAAAATAAAGTTAAATTCTCATACCAAAATGGATTTTAGAGTTAATTCATATATCCTAGAAACCATCTATATTATGCCATCTTCATTGGTGATTTTCAAGAAAATATTTGGTTTATTTTCATAGGCACAAATATGAAGTTTTAATTAAGCATAAGGAATTTAAGGTGCTTGTGGAAACTCATAAGGAAAAAAATAAAAGATTTGAGATCAAATAACATGGGGCTATATTTATCTAAATAATTTGAATAATTTTTCAAACATAATTGGATTATAATTTAATAGAAAAATATTCCATATATATAAAAATGGGATAGCTAAGATAATGAATATAATATTAAAGGAAATAAATAAAAGTATGTTAAGTTGTGTTAATTTGAAGCAAATTATTTGGCTGTAAGTTACTATTATTGTTATTTGATAAATAAGTTTCCTATTTCCATCCTTGTTGAAGAGACACCATACAAAGTATGGATGGGAAAAAAGATTAAATTCCACATTTGGAAGTGTTTGGTTGTGAGGCTTACACTTAAACACCTAGGAAAAAATGCTCTAAGTTAGATTTTAAAGTATATTTTTTTCATTGGTTATGGGTAGAAAATTTAACGATATAAGATTGGGAATCTTTCAACTTATAAAATTATTTATTCCAAAAATATGTTTTGTAGGGAAGTAAGTGTTTTTTGTTTTGTAGATCTATACAACGAAAGGAAGAGGACACAATACAATTTGATATCAAGTTAAGGTGAAGATGCATAGGGAAATGAATAGGTTGGATAAGGAGCCAAAGATGAAGAAAAATTATAGGAAGATTTAGAAGAATAAAATGAGAGTCTCTATCTTCACTTCCTTTAAGAAGGTCCACAAGAGAACATAAACAATTTGAAAGGTATATCTCTCCAATTTTTTATTTTGTACATTTAATTTAACTAATGTTAATGATGAACTTATATTTGTGAAAGAATCTCTCTTTAAAGGAGAAAAAGTATTGGATAGATTCCATGATAAAGGAGATTATGACCTTGCATAAATGGAAGGCTTGAGATCTAGTTGATTTAAATGAAGGAAGAAAGCTCATAGGTTGTAAATTATGAGTGTTCTATAAAAATTCAATGTAGATGGTAAGTTAAAAAAGTACAAGACTAGACTTTTGGTAGAAGGTTATTATTAGAGGGGGATTACATAGTGGACTTGAAATATTACCTTTGAATAACATATGATTCCCTTGGTCATAAAAATAAAAATGTGTAATAGGAACTACTTTCTACTTTTGGAGGTCTCACACAAGTGGAAGGGAACATGGGTCCAACTTCGACTAGTTGGACCAAGACTTGGCACATGCTTTGAGCCCATGTTTTTGGGAAAATATTTTCTATTTTCAAGATTTTCTTAGTATTAGAGCCTTGAGATGAAGATTATGTGATGGTGATTATATAATAAGGTTATGCTATTGGATTAAATCTAGACACATAATTGAAGGTCTCTTATAGCTGATCTAATTAAAACTTATAAAATAATGATTTGTATACCATACTTCATAAATTCATTTTTACTTTACTAAATCAAGTATAATTCCATTTTAACTAAGGTGATTGAGCTTAATAAAGGATTAAATATTTATTTTTAACCAAAACTTAAATTTCATATTTAGATTTACAAATAAATAAAATTCACTGGAAAATGAGAAAGTTATTTATAAATTGCACTATTTTATCTCTTACACTATGATGTTACATTCATTTCGATGCTAACAAGTATGTGTTTGTGATTCACAATCCAACATAGGAAGGGAAGGGTTTTAGGAATTAAGTGAAGAGTGTTCTCAACTATAGTGTTTTTTATATCATCAAAATTAAGATCAAAATTGTGTGTTATAATCATGCACCAAAGATATCCAAAAACATGTGGTTAAACTGACCTTAAGAAAGCTTTATAGGCAAATAAGATCACAAATAAGATCACCTTAAGAAAGCTTTATAGGAGAATAAGATAAAAAAAATGAAAGCTTCACATGGGCTACTATTGAATGAAATTATTTGAATTCAACATAAAATAAAAAGATTTTCAAATTTAGGTACAAATGTTTTTTTTATTCAAGGGGTGAATGCTTTTGACCCAAAGCTATGAACCGATGAGGTCACAAACAGGGGACCTCATCCCCAAATGTTACATGTATGTATTTTCATAGAAAATATGTATGTACAAAAATATCTTAAAGTTATTGGTACATATAATCTAGATCCTCTCTATCTTTTATTATCTCTAAAATATTTGCATGGTCTTCAATAGGAAACCTCCACCTTTGTTTGGCACACCCTCTTTTTGGTAAAGTTTCAAGATTTAATCTTGTTGCTATAACTAAATGACTACAATGTAAAACCTTTTGACCTAGCATATAATCAATAAATATAATGCCATTTGTATCTATATTTGTTTGTTGATAGTATGTGCCTTCAACAACCACTAATCTAGTAGGATACTCTTTTCCATCACCATCTATCATTGATTCTAACAATTTTCATTTTGGTTGTGTACATCTTAGTAGATAGTAATCTACACCTTCTACATTGTCAGGATCCGCAAGAACAACAAAAATATCTCCTGTACACACCATGTAGTAAACCATGCTCAACATAGGTAGAATATAAATCAATTGTAAGAACTAAAATTCAATTTAAAAATTTAAAATTTACCTATAACAACTAAATCTAATACGCATTCGTAATCAGTTGAATACAAAGGATCATATATATCTATAATGTCATTATCTTCAAAAGGGTTTGATGTGTCCACTAATTATTTTATTTCCCATTGTGAAACATACCCATCTCTAATACTCTCACATTGTAGAGTATTTGCATTGTTCTCAATGCAATCAACACAAAACATGATTTTTCTCTCACTTGAATTATTGGAGGCCTACTATGTCCTACTGTCATGATTTGATGCAAGCTTATAATACCACTAATTGTTTGACAATTAGTAAGAGTTGATCGATCAATATCTGTCAATTTCAAACATCTAATTAAAAAGTGTATAAAGTTGAAAATCCAATTCATGTACACATTGAAATTCATAAAAAAAATCATTTATGTACCTTTAACTTCCCAAAAATATCGTGCATTGTATATTAAGTCACGGGCAGAAAAATAAATTTTGCACCATTCAACAATTTCATGTGCATTCCTTATGGCATTACCTGCAAGTTCATGTTGGTGAAATGTCAAGTTAAGAGGTTTTGTAGTTGAAAGGAAAAGACGATCTCAAAAAACATAATTAGATTTTTCTAAAAATCCATATGGTGTTACCTTCAAGTTCATGTTGTTGAAGTGCACGCTACACACATGCTCCAGCTCCATCATGCTCTCCTTTTCCATGTCCACTCTGTAACACCCCGCCATGGAATCCAAAGAACAACTTATAAAGTAACAAAATAACTGAATAATTTTTTTTAAAAAAAATCCATTACAATAAGATTACAAGAACACATACACAAACATTCTCAGGATTCCATGACAAGGAGTTACAGATTGGTATCAGAGCACAAGATTCTAACACTGGGTACTATGTATATATGTAAGCCCATCAGGTTGTCCTAGATATTATATTTTGTAGTGTGTGTTTTCATGTTTGTAATTGTTTGTCTTATAACTGAGACTTGTCCTTGATTTGTGTAGGATCATGCCTAGACATTGAGGTAGAGGTCATGGTTGAGGCCAAGGTGGTGGCTGTATAGCTAACCACCAAGATACTCCCTCTTAGAGTTTTCATAAGGGTGAGCATGCAGAACAACAAGGTCCTCAAGTGGATCAAGCGAGCAGGGAACAGAATATGAGATAGCCAGAGGTTGAGGGAGCACAGTTGCATCCTTTACTGGAGGAGGTTCTTGCTCAACTTGGTCCTCGACAAGAGGTTGAACAATGCATGGCTAGAGAATGAGAGAGATCATCTAGGAGAGTTGTTGAGACTATGAAGCAAGATGCCATTGTTGCAGGGAATATGAGAGATTTATTGAGGGAACGCCCTCCTACATTCGACGGTACTGGTGGTCTAGAAGCATAAACTTGGCTATTAGATTTGGGATGGTGTTTCTCTATGCATCCTTATCATAGCAACACTAGAGCTAGATGCACCATTATGCATTTTAGAGGCTTTTCCTCTACATGGTGGTGATTGGAGGAGCAAAAGCTTCATCTGGAAATTGGTTATGTTTCATGGGACATATTTTTGGAGAGATTCAGAGCGTGTTTCATGTCAGAGAATTGGAGACAGCAACATGAAGATGAGTTCCATGATTTGCATTAGATGGCTATGTTCATTGAGCAGTTTGAGCGTAGGTTCTACGAGCTCAAATAGTATGTCATAATTTTGGACGACAAGGCTATGTTGGTACAACACTTTATCAGGGGCTTAAATGCCTATATCAGTGGAGGAGTCAGAGTGTTTGAGTTGAAGACTATGGAGGTAGCCATGGAGAAGGCACGTATTATGGAGGAGAATCTGACTATGGATTTGGGTGGACATACAAGTGTCTAGATAAGTAGTGCACCTACTCCAAGTTTTGGTTCACGAGGTGGTCAAAAGCAGACAAACAGTTCCTCTCAGAACCAACAAGCACCCACTAAGGGTGGTCAGCAGCAACAACATAACCCATTGAAGAATAAGAATTTTCAAACTCTGTAGGGTAACAGTTCACAATCTGGGAAGAACCATAATTGGTGGTGTAATAAGCGCAATCATTGGGATTAGCCAGCATAGAGTGCATAGTCTATAGTTAGCAGAGGTAGTTTTCAGCAATCTAATGCACCTTTAGGTGGCAGAGGTTTTGATAGAGGTACTAGTTTCTTTTCATGTGGTCAATAGGGTCATATTGCTAGCCAATTCCCTATGAGAGATACATTAGGATTTGGTCAGCGACCAGCAGCTTCAAAGCCGATAGTTGGAGATGCAGGTCGTTCACATAGAGTCTTTGATGCGGTAGATAACCATCAAGTGGATCATCAGAATACTGTATTTGAGACTTCAAGTCAGTTACAGGGTACTAATGTTTCTATCCTTTTTTATTTTGGAGCTACTGATTCATTTATTTCCCCCTCTGTTGTTAAGCGATGTGGACTCATGGTAGTAAAGCAAGGCGATAGGTGGAAAGTAGAATTAACCTATGGAGTGAAGGTAGCAGTTGAATCCCTTGTCCGCAATTGTGTACTAAGGATTGGATCGCTATCTACCTCAGTAGATCTTCGTGTTATGCCTCTTGGTTCATATGACATTGTTTTAGGTATGGACTGGTTGGAATCCTATCGTCCAGTGATTGATTGTCGACATAAGACAGTACATTGCTTAGATGATTTTGGTGCAAAAGTTGAAATAATTGGCGTACAGAGACCCATTTCTTTGTGGATTATATTAGCTATGTAGTTGAAGAGATTCCTTCATCAGGGTTGTCAGTTGTCTGCAACAACAGTTAATAACTTGGAGGTAGGGGAGAGTCAAGAGATATCTCTTGATGATTAGCCTATTCTTGGGGAATTCACAAATGTTTTTCCCAGTGATATTACTAGTATGCCACCAAAATGTGACATTGATTTCATAATTGACTTGGTTCCTAGAGCCGAGCCTATATCTCAAACCCCATACAGAATGACTACATAGGAACTAAAAGAACTTCGTCTAAAATTGGAGTAACTTTTGGCTAAGGGTTTTATATGTCTAAGTGTTTCTCCTTGGGGAGCACCTGTCATCTTCGTGAAGAAGAAAGACGGATCTCTTAGGTTATGCATCGATTATCGTCAATTGAACAAAGTGGTAGTTAAGAATCGATATCCTTTACCTAGAATCGATGATCTCTTTGATCAAATTAAGGGAGCTAATGTCTTTTCTAAGATTGATCTGAAATCGGGTTACCATTAGTTGCACATTGTAGAAGCTGACATTCATAAAACAACATTTTGAACTTGTTATAGGCACTATGAGTTCACAGTGGTACCATTCAAGTTGACGAATGCACCATCAGTTTTCATGAGTTTGATGAATAGTGTCTTTCGCACATACCTTGATCATTTTGTTCTCATGTTTCTCAACGATATTTTGATCTATTCGAGAAATATGAAGGAGCACAAAGAGCATTTGAGACAAGTATTGCAGTGTTTGAGAGAGAATCAGTTGTACGTAAACTTGAAGAAGTGTGAGTTCTTCCAAACTGAGGTGAAATACCTTGGTCATGTTATCTATGGAGAGGATATTGCTATGGATCCCTCAAAGATTCAAGCCATAATTGATTTGCCTACCAATGTTCCTAAGGTTCGTTATTTTATGGGTCTTGCTGGATATTACAGACGGTTTGTTCAGGGGTTTTCTAGGATTTCTCATCATATTAATTCTCTTCAGAGGAAAGGGAAGAAATTCATTTGGTCAGATTAGTGTCAATCGACTTTTCAGACACTCAAGGAAAATTTGACTAGTGCACCTATCTTAGCTATTCTTGATCCTACTAAGGAATTTGTATTTTGCATTGATGCAGGATGGTCGTGTGATCATGAACTGAACTATCCTAGTCATGATCTGGAGTTAGCTGCAGTTGTTCATGCTCTGGTTTAGTGGAGGCATTTCTTATTGGGGCACCATTTTGAACTTCATAGTTATCACTATAGTTTACAATATATTTTCACGTAGCCTAATTTGAATGCTAGGTAGACACGGTGGATGGAGTTCTTATGCGATTATGACTTTGAGGTAAAATTTGTTCAGGGGAAGGAGAACATAGTGGCTGATGCTCTCGGTCAACGAAGACAAGAGCTTTCTGCTGTGACTCTTGGAGTTGATTTGAGGAGCCAGATTTTAGCAATATTTCCTATGGACAGACTATATCAGGAGGTGAAGATGGAGATTGGATCAAGTAGAACTTTGGAGGGTAGATTCACAGGTTATACTCTTGAGTTAGATGGATTGTTGTGACATTTGGGTCATATCTATGTACCACATTCAGAAGGTCTTCGCACTCTGATTTTTTCTAAGGCACATCAAGAACCTTATTCAGCCCATCTAGGTGTTAAGAAGATGAATGTCGATCTTCGTCAATTGTACTATTGGCTAGTAATGAAGGGTGATATTGCTGATTTTGTTTCGAGATGTCTTAGAGTGCTAGAGAGTTAAGGCTAAGCACCAACATCCTGCAGGACTTTTGCAGCCACATCTCATTCCTGAATGGACGTGGGATATTATATCGATGGAATTTATTGTTGGTTTACCTATGTCACCTCATCGACATGATGTTGTTATGGTTACTGTTGACAGGTTGACTAAGGTAGCACATTTTTCTGTGGTTCGTTCTTCCTATAATGCCTCTTCTGTAGCCAAGATATTCATGGAGGATATTGTTCAGTTGCATGGAATTCCTTGCAGAATCATTTCTGATAGAGATCATGTGTTTGCATCAGCATTATGGAAATCATTACATCATGCCTTAGGTACTCAATTGAACTTCAGTATGGCTTATCATCCTAAGACCGATGGCCAAACCGAGAGAGTCAATTAGATTCTTGAGGATATACTCAAGATGTATGTGATGGACCAATAATCGTCACAACAAATCCCTATGATTTGCTCCATTTTTCGCTCTTTTTTTTGCTTCCACCCACTATTTTAATGTATTTTTTGCAAATTTTTTGAAAACATCGGCGCTATTTATTGGGATGGCTCTATTTTTGGCATTTATTTGTGTCAATTAGGATAGGGCGGTGCTAATTTTGGTGCCAATTTGCACCAAAATTAGTGTCGCCTTTAGTTCTGATATTAGCTTCGAGTGTGGTGCCGATGTTGGCAATGCCTTTGGCTCCAAGTTTAGCTTCGAGTTGAGTGCCACTTTAGCTCAGGATTTAGCTTCAAGTTTAGCTTCGGTTTTAGCATCGGTTTAGACACCCCTATATTGAAGAGACTTATTTATTTGTCTCATCGATGAGTAAAATAGTGAAATATCAACAAGATATGAGCATATCAAGGAGAGAATCACTTATGTCACATCGACAAGGTATATCTACAAGTGCTCGGCGAAATACGACTCTTGGATATAATGAAGTAATGTCAATTAGACATTGAGATATTGGTAAGACAAATAAGATTGTCTCATCGACACTCTTCAAGTAATGATCAAAAGTATACACTGCTAGACTGCCGGGAAGGTGAGCAACATATGTGGTAGAGCAGTATACACCACAACCCCACAGTAAGAAGCCTTAAGCAAGGTGGTAGTATGGTAAACAGCTGAAGGGAAGGGAAAAACATTGCCATACCGCAACGATAATCACAAGTCTCCCCGACATGGAAAAGTTGCACCAATATATAAAGAAATACCGCCAAAGGAAAATATCGATGAGACAGTGGCATATCAGAAAGAGATATTAACTTGTCTCATCGACTAGCAACCAACATCAGAGGAACATAAGATCTAATTTCAATGAGACATTGAGATATCAGTAAGACAAAAAAGATTGTCTCATCGATACTCTTCAAGTAATGATCAAAAGCATACACCGCTATATTGTCGAGAAGGTGAGCAACATATGCAATAGAGCGGTATACACCACAACCCCATAGCAAGAAGCCTTGAGCAAGGCAGTAGTGTGGTAAACAGCAAAAGGGAAGGGAAAAACATCGCCATACTGTAGTGGGTATAATAAGAGATGGCGGTAGTATGGTAATCATGGCATCATTACAATTTACAACACTAAATGCAGCAAATCACATCAGTCACAATCCATTTGAATTAATCATTTGAATATAGCCTGCCAAAATAATCTAGAACTCTAATAAACATACTCTAAAAATTTCATCAAAATCTTGTTTTCAGGCATAGCCCGCTAGAATGGAGTTTTCATTTTAAGAAACATACAATAAAACCTTTGTTGAAACCTTATTTTCAGGCATAGCCTACCAAAATGGAGAAGTGTTTTAGTAAAGAATGACAGAGAATGGTAAGGAGATGTGCATGATAGGAGGCATAGGATTCATTGTTGTTTATCTCATTCTTGCTATAATCAACAAGGGTTACAATGTTTGTGCTATTGTTTGTAATCCAGGTATTTAATTGACATATGTTTGCATAATCTAAAATTCCTTCAGATGCTTTTGAAGTATCAATGTATCCTATATAGGGTTTAGAATGACTTCTTTTAATTTAAAAAAAATAAATTAGATGCTTTTGAAGTATCAATGTGTCCTATATAGGGTTTACAATAATTTATTTTAATTTTTTTTTTTTTAAATGATGTATTTTCCTGTGATTAGATAATGTGGAGATCTCCTAAATCTTCCCTAGCACACTATCCTCTTTCACACTGTGTTCATTACTCCAGCTGCTAGGGTTTTGTATTTGAAATCTTTAATATCTTCATGATAGTGTCTTTTAAATAGATCTCAGTCTTTGCTTTAATCATTATCATGGTAACCCTTGAGTTCCATAATCCACCTTCAATCTCTTCTAAGAATTTTGTCTTAAGCTAGACTGCATAGTATGCATATAAAGCAAGTCCTTCATACCTGCCATTGTTCCAAACCACCACTCACCGCCTTGCTTAAAATGTTGCCTCCATAAGCACAATAGCATGTTTTAAAATCATGGTTTTCAGTGATTGACCATTAAGGTCACTACTTTCATCAAGATACAATGAGATTTTTGTCTTCAAACTTAAGGCATTATGCAAGATAACATTGTGAATTGTTTGTTGTGTATAGTTTGATTTTCTTGCACATTTACTGCTTTGCTAATTGCCTTTAAGACTAGATATTGCACCATCAATTGCAATCTCAAACAACTCACTCACTATCACTTGAAGATTCCTTTCATGAGCATCCTTGTATAAAATCAAACTATTCCCTATAGACTACCTACTTACTAATATAGGGGACTTATTATTTCATGGTATTTTGAGTTTTATTTAGAAGGGGTTAATATGTGGCATTTTTATGTGTAGGAAGAATAGATTGTGATGCAATGTTCAGGTATGGATGGTTCAGGAAAAAATGGATTGCTATCAGTGTCATAACCAGGTTAGATTGTACCTTGAGCCAGTCTGAAACACTTCCGGGTGTTTTCGCTCTGAAGCAGAACTTTTGTGTAAGAATTTCCAAATATCTGACAGAGGAAGTTCCTACATTCTAAAGATAAAATCATAAATCTGCTTATCCAGTTTCTGATCCAACCTGACATCTTTAATATCTGATAGAGAAATTTTGTACATTCTAATCATAAATCTGATTGTCTTTTTACAATCACTCATTTGAATTGTTTCTTTAACAGTTTTAGGTCCATGTCCATGTACATATCTTCTTCTTTTTCTAGTTGAATGCTCAGGCTCTGCATTTGCTCCAATCTCCATCTAGAATAATCAACAACATGCATTAATTTATGATTGTACCTTGAGTCAGTGTGAAACACTTTCAGGTGTTTTTGCTCTGAAGCAGAACTTGTGTGTAGGAATTTCCAAATATCCAACAGAGGAAGTTCCTACATTCTAAAGATATATTCTATGAAACATTCCTTATTTTCTATGAAATGGTGTATATATTCTTGTACTTGTAAATATTCTTTTACGATTATGTCTATTAAAGAAAACAAAGTTTGAATAAAAAATGCTTCACCCTTTTTTGTAAGTGAGTATGTGAATTATTGTTTAAGGAAAAATATTATAGTGTTTACATTTTCAGTTTACTAGTTTCAAATGTTCATTTTCTATGTATATAAAATTGTATGTGCTCTTTATCTCTAATGACATAAAACAGTAATGTCATCAGAATCAGGGTTTTCAATTTCAACACCATCATTGTCCACACTTTTCATATCCTGTTCACTTTTAAGTACAATCATCAATTTTTTTTTTTATTTCTTGTCCAAGTTAATCTTGATTCCTTTCAACACAACACAATAGGTTGCATGTCAAAATTCAAACATTTTCTTTGCATTTTTTTGTATATATTATTTTCTCAGTGCATCATTATGTAACAACAATTTCACTTCTGAGATATATAGTAAAAATAAATGAAAGAACATGTTTGCTTTGTCAAGGGAAATGTATGGTGAATACCCTATGTCTTTCAGATAAGTGTGCAAGTAAAATAATACATAACTGATTGAATCTAATTTTCTACTGTACAATTGTTTTTTTATGTGGAGGTTGCAGCAGCTCATCATGGATTAGTTTTGGCTAAGAAACAAGGTGTTCTAAACTATGGCTAGAGGGGGACTCTCTTAATGTGATTAATTGTCTCATGATGAAATTTCCTCCTTCATGGTCAATTGCCAATTTTATTAATGACTCGATATCTATCATTAACTCTTTTGAGGAGATCAAAATCACATATTTTTTGTGAAGCGAACATGACAGTTGATGGGATTGCCAACATGGGAGTGGCTGAGAGATCTGAGTGGGATTATTTTGAATCACTACCTCTTAATTTGAAGAGTATTTCTAATGATGACCAACTAGCTTGTTTCTAGGTGAGATGTTCTCGGGGAAAGGTTTGGGTTTTGCACATCGACCCTTTGCTCTTTCGATTTCATTATTCTTTCCTTGGTTTTCGTAGAAGGATGGACTGTAAGTTTTGGCAAGGTTGTACTTGGAATGATAAGCCCACACGTATTGTGGGTGTTTGTTGTATTGTTTTGAGTAGCACTTGGTTCATTTTACTTTTTCATTTCTTCCAAGTGTGCTTTGGTTTTCATTTGTTTCCTGTCACTATGGATGGTGACTGTTGCAGAATTGAGTCGAGTTCCTATGAAGAGTTTCAAAAAAATGCTACTGTGTGGGAGCACTTGGAATCGGGGGGGTTTCACAATTTATGCAAAGAATTCAAGGCTCGGACCCTGATGTAACAGATTTCTTTATGAAAGGATGGAATGGGAGGTCTCTACATTACTAGGGCATTGAGTTTCGAATTGATGAGGTAACTAGTCTTTCAATTGTTGGGTGAAAGTTTTTCAGAGATAGGGGAGCGGCTAAGAAGGCTTTTGAAAATTTCTTTAAACATGATGAGAGGAAGAAGATTAAGGAAATTGGAAGTGGAGGTTATGCTAGGAAGTCCCTGAAGCTGCTTTGGAGGGACCTCGTTTTGGCCATTATGCACTACTTCACCCTTGAAGGTAGATTCTATGTGGTTTACACTCACCATTTTATGCTCTTAAATCATTTTAGGCATAATGTTTCAGTCTCGTTTCCTTTTTACTTGTTACATTCTATGGAGAAGAGTATTGAAGACCATAGAAAGAACCCTAAGAAGGTGGTTCTTCATCAAGGGTTATGTGTTTTATTTTTTCTCATACCAAGCTAAAGTTGATCTCGGTCTCCCCTAAAACTCTTGGTAAGAAGGGAGTTAAAAATGATGGGTATGAAATAGGGGACTCTGTCGGTGAATGGGTCAGTAGTTCGAAGGAGGAAGAGTCAGATATGTCTATTGATGAAGGAGGCTCTAAGGAAAGGGATGAGGAATCAGAAGAATGGGGTAAGGGCTATGAGACTGATGTGGAGTTGCAGGAGACTATGGCTAATTCTGTTAGAAAATCTTCGAAGGGGAAAACCAAAGGCATGAAGAAAGTTAAAGCTTTGGCCAAAAGGAAAATTGAGATAGGCATTGAGGTGGTTACCCCTAGTTTGAATGTGAATCCCACATTGTCTTCTGGAAAAGAGGGTTTGAAGGGTTGTCATCCTGTGGGTGATGAGGGTTTGAAGGGTTTTCATCCTATGGGTGATGTGGATCCTTCAAATTTTGATTGTGTTCAGAATGCTTAGTTGGGGAACCCTATTTCTGGTAAGGATGGTTTGCTAGAGAGCTCCCCAATGCAAGGGCTTAAGGTGTCGGTTAATTTGGGTGGTCAATTCAGTGGCCTTGCTGATATGGGTAACTCTAAGATGGAGGTGAAACCTAATGAGACTGGCCCCATGGATATGTAGGGGATTGATGTGGTTAATTTTTCTCAAGATTTTTTTGTTGTGGAGAAGGAAGTGAAGAAGGAACATCTGGAGGTGTTAGCTGATTTAGAGAATTTTCCAGATAAGGAGAGGATAAAGGAGGATGTTGTGGAGGTTGAGGATTCCCCAGCCGAAGAAGAGTATGAATAGAATAGGGATTGTTCTGATGCCCCTATTGACTTGGAGCATAACAGTCAGCCTCCAGTTAACTGGGATGAAATTGACATGAATATGTTTTGTAGAATGGTTGAAGATGGGACAAGAAACCTACTTTCCCTGGTTAAGTGGTTATTTTCTAAGGTTAAGGAGCTCAATATTCAGATGAAAAATTGGCAAGATGTTTGTGTTGCTATGCTAAGAGGTAACCGAAAGGAGTGGGAAATAAAAGGAAAAGTGAAATCAATGCATATTAAGCTTGATAAGCTACTAGCTAATGTTGATCGTTTGGGGGTTTCTCATGAGGAAAGAATTTCCTCTTTGGAAGTTATTGTTAATAAAATATTAGAGGACAGAGTGGAAAGTCTGGAGGATAAAATGGGAAAGATGTTGGAGGACTTGAAAATGGTGGTCACTATCAGCAATAACTCTTTGAAGACCATTGCTATGGGTATTTTTGTTCTGAATGAGAAAGCACTGAATTGGACTGGAAAACTACTTTACTTGGGTAATATGGAGGAAATGATTGAAGAGATTAGTGGCTCTTACCTAGTGGAGAAAGTGGAAGCTTGTACTCCTGTGTTGGAGAAGGATGCATGCAGGCGGATCCATGCCTTAGGACAAGAAGCAAGATGAAAAAGAGGGTTGTTGTTGTTGTTGAGGAGCTGAAGGATGTTATTAGTTTGCATGAGGAGGTCATCAAGGAGAACATGGCCTCGGCTAATGTTTTAGATAATTTTTTGTAGCTGGTGCTTCCTTTTTTGGTTCAGCAATTTTGCTGATGTTTTTTGCTTTTGGGTTTGCTGACGGGTTGCTAATGTTCCATCTTATGTCAACTTTTTGGTTTTTTGGGCTGCTGGGCTTAGTGGTTTAATTTCTCTTGCAGCTTGGCATCATTGTAAAGGGTTTTGGGGCCCCTTCAAAACCTTTTTTTCCTTATCAAAAATTGATTGAATCTCATTTTCTACTATACAATTATTTTTTTATGTGCTTTTTACTTTTTGCATGTGGATTACCCTCAGAAATAGACTACTTATCTTTTCTCAAATGAAGCCTTTACATTTCCTATCTACGAAAGAAATTTGCTACTTGAAAACAAGTTCATGAACTTCATACAAATTAAGATTGGTGTAAAAGGCCATCCCCACAAATGTTTTTTGGTCTAGAATTATAATGGAAAATAAAAAAATCCCGCTAGGAGAATAAAACAAGCTTTCAATTGTCCAAGTACAACATAATATTACTGAAGCATTTCAAAGTTTTGGCACTTCATATTCATGCATCTCCTTGGAGGTCACCCACCTAATATAAGAATAGTAAATTATTATGAACCTTTAGTCACAAATTAAAATGCAATATAATATCTCTATGTCTCTCACCCATGAACATTTCATATAACCACATACCTTGTAAATGTTGACAATCGACTTATGGAATTCCTTAAGTCAACTATAAGATAGGAATCCCCCCTAACTACCAATGGTATGATATGCTATCAAAAACATTTATGAAAAGGTCATTAGTAATTTTTTCTCACACAACAAAATATCAAAATAAATTTAGTGCTTAATCAATGTTGTCTAATCTATTTCCACCCACTTTCCCCTTAGCGATTTAGTATTTCTACGTCATGCACATCCTCTCTCCATGGCCTCCTTTGTGAATGAAAAGGTTTCCATAGAAGCTTTCACCCCACTACCACCGAGAAGGAAGAAGCAACTTGCGGGACCGCGGTAAAAATTGCTCTACTGCATCGAGCTGATGAAGGAGCCACAAGACAACGGTGGTCACCACACTACTACACTCCAATGGTAGAAGACTTGTGGGAGTCACTATAACACCACCAAGAATAGAAGGAAGACTCGCTTTCCGCCACAGAAGCTTTCACCACACTACCACCGAGAATGATGAAGCACCTTGCGAGACGATGGTAAAAACTGCTCTACCACACCAAGATGATGAAGGAGCCACATGACAACGATGGTCACAAAAACAAGGCAGGAGTTGGAATTATTTCCAACACTTTGGATCTTGTGATACACAACATTGAAAATAGTCTAATAGGTGCTTAATTAGGTGCACTTGGCTCTGCCTTAGGCACCCCAAACTGATTACATTAATGGCCAAAAGTTGGCGTCAACTAACGCTGACTACTGAATCAAATTGAAAATTTAAAAATTTCCCGTGTGAAGGAAGAAATCAAATGACAAAAAATCGAAAAACGTCATGTGAAGGAAGAGAGTAGGGCACTACCAGCAACTGATGATAAATTCGATTTAGTTTGCGACACCATAGATAAGGTTACAAAAAAAATTTCTTGGTTGAATTCGTGATTGTTTACTGCTCTTTGTATTGCATTTGAATTCATGATTATTTACTAGTTCATGGCCTAAATTGTCCCATCATTATAAATTGTAAAACCTTTAAGAAACCAACAAAAAAAATTACCCTACCCATTTGAGCTTTGGCTCAAAATATTATAGCATGAAGCCAGGATGCACGGAGGAAGTCTGGTGAGGAGAGTACGCAAGTATTTGAATTTTCTCATAAGATTATATCAAATTTATTAAACGATATTTAATTTTTTTTTGATTGGTGATCATATTTTTATTTTATTTAAGATAAATCAGACTATACAAAGCTCCAAATAAAAAGTTCTTCCAGCACCATCACATCATGCCCGTTAAAACAGAATAAAAAACTACAGATCAAAAAGCCCTACCACAACTGCCTATTACAGTATCAAAACCAAAAACAGGGCTTAACCCCTTAAGCTTATACATCAACATCTAGCTTAAACATAGTAAACTATGAAAAAAATGAGCATTGAGTTTATGCGGAAGTTCCAGAAGCACTGCCTATATGCAATGGGCACAATTCTGAGAGCGGCTTCACCTTCTTTCTTGAATGCAAACCCTTATTCTCACACGGCTCCTCTCTGGTGATGGCTTTGAGTCCCTCTATTATCTCCTTAGTCTCCATTAATTTGATGCACAGTTTCAAAGCTTTCCACCCCCGTTATGCACCTTCTCTCCACACGGCTTTGGTTATTCCTTCTGGCCACCTAATGAAATGGTGATTTATCTCTGCTACTTCTGGGTCCACACCTTCCATGCCTTCGCTCTCATTAAAGCATTGTCCTAGTATAGCCCATTCCATGATACTCTCCATGTTCACTAAGAAATCCCTATGCACCAATGCTTTCATCACTTTCCTTACAACCTCCACCAACTCTCCTAAGTCCAATCCCCATGCCACGATTAGAGAGTATATATCCATATTAGTATGATATATGTGATTCAAATCTTCAAAGCCATTACCCAAAATGATTTGCAAAGATTGTACCACCTTCACATCCTTGTACAGGAACAAGCCAGGCAGTCTCTTCACCATCACTTTGCCAACAAAAGGATCCAATTTCCTCCTCACTTTCATAGTGAACTTGGCCTCCATTTCTTCTCTGGTACATTAACCATCAGACTACTTCACACCGCCATCCTAACACTCTCCTTACTCTCGCAAACCAAGAAGCATCGAAGGAAATGCAAGGAAAAACTTCATTAGATAGAAAATTTCTAGCCATCACCATTAATGTCAAATGTACATCCAGCACCGACAGCAAAACCTTCATCAATGCTTCATGTCCTTCAAGAATTTCAAAAAACATTCCTCTACTTACTAACTAACACCACCTTGCATTAAATGCAATGGAAAAAAACTACTCCAAAGAAACTCCTCTAAAATCCTCAATTATAAATTTATCCACCTCTACAAATGTTAAAGCTCATTTCGAGAGGGTATTTGCTTTCATATTCCCTATTCTCCTAACATGACTAATCTTATAATCCTCAAAAAGAGCTAATTCTTCAATAATTTTCCTAATCACACCCTACAAATGCCAAGCATCAATTCCTCCTTTTATTATTGCTTGGATGATTATCAAGGAATCACCCTCCACATGAATCCTTGTGGCCCCTAACTTCCTGACTAACTTAATTGCCATTAAAGTTGCTCCTACTTCAGCCACATTATTGGATCCTTCCTTTAGTCTCATTGCCCCAACGGCCAACACATTCGCATCCCAATCTCGAACAATGCTACTAGCCCCTGATGGACCCGGATTACCTTTTGATGCCCCATCAAAGTTTACCTTCCACCATCCTTCCATTGGTTTCTCCCATTCTTCCACCTCTAAAGATGAATTCATCAAATTAACCCAACCAAGCCCCTTAATGGGCCTAATGATATTTAAATTTTGTTTGTGCATTGTTAAATTGAATTAGTATATGTTTTAGGACAAGGCCTCCAAGGCTAGGCTTGAGAAACTTCGTGTCACGCATTGTAGTGGCCAGAAAGGTTTACAGGCCTTGATCTGTACATCTGTAAATATATTTAATATGTTAAATGATATTTTATTTTTTTCCTTGGAAAAAGTAAAAGATTGCATATTAATTAGTTTAACTAGTCCATGTGCGATGTTTTGATAGGAGGAGAAATATGACCACCATCCAAAGCAATTTGAAAAGAATATGTTACAAAAAAAAAAGTGGAACAATTTTGTAATCTGGATGGAGAACGAGGTATCAATAGTTGAGTTTCAATAACTTAGTTGGATATTATTGTGTTAATATGTCAATTTGCATCTCTTGTGTTGAGTTGTTTATTGATGCGTAGGATGAGTAAATAGAGCTCAAATCTTATGATTACAAGATGATCGTTTATGTGCATGAATAAATAGTAGAAGGATGTAGATGAACTCAATTCATCTGACTTTATGCCTCTTGGCAGGAATTCCTCTTGAATCTCTAATATCAAGTGCCTGAGACTTCCCTATAGCTTTTACCTTTCGTTGTCGCCTTTCCTCTTCACTATCAGACTCATCTCCTTTTTCCTTATCTACATTTTTGGCTTTGGCTTCTAATTCATCCCATGTTTTACCTTCCTCCTCTTCAGAATCTTCTTCTTCTTTCTCCTCCTTTGACTCCACAAGAGATTCATATTCTAAACCTTCCTCATCTAATTATGATTCCTCTTCTACATCAAAGGGTTTGTATCCTTGATCCGACTCTTCTGAATTATCAGAATCATAATTACTAGCTTCCATATTCAAAAATTCCCAACCACCATCCTCAATAAATTTATCTAGATCATCAATAATAGTCTTAAAAATTGGCCACCAATTCGATTTCATAATACTTTCATAATACTTTATATCCATGGAGTTCAGCCATTCCTTGATGCCATCAAGCGAAGATTGAGGAATGGCGTACATGTGGAGTACATCTTGCTTGAAGTCTTTGAAAACAATAGCCATATCAAATTCCTTTTTCCCAAGTCCTACTCTCTCAAGGTTAACAATTCTCAATCTCACTAATAGCGATCACTAAGAAAGGTAATTCCACCAACTCTACCAAACAGTTTACTGTAGGAACAATAAAAGTAGAGGCTTTGAAAGGAACTCCATGAAAACCAAGCTCTCTAAATGGTATATCAAACTCTAGTTCAAAATATTTTAGATGAGGTTGCTCCCATAGCTCTCTTACTCGCTCGAAAAATCCTTGAAACTCTGACTTCTTAACATTCAAAAGATAAATGGAATGTCCTCAACACCCAATAGAGCTATCCAAAAAAGGTAACTAAAATCACAAACGTTCTCCCGCACACAATGGCCTAATGGTTGGTTGTCATAGAATTCAAACTACCAAATTAACTACATTGATTGAGTTAACATATATGCATCATTTGCATAAACAGCTGAAATGCATAATAAATGTTAATCAATACATTGAATTTTGAGATGCATTGAAATAATAAAATAAAACATGTTTTGGGGAAAAAATCAGCAGCGTGGGGGAAGAAAGCATTAACACTAATAAAAGCATTTTTTGTTGTTCTTGATACACCATCTATAAGTTTTCCTTGGATGACAGTACTGAATTTCTATATGTTGTACCCCTTAAATGTCCTACATGTTACAAATATGCACAACTTTGTATCAATTCCAAAGGCCAAGGCATTCTTAAAAAGGGTAGCCAAACTTCACAAGGATACAGTCATTATTACACATATTAACAATCTAGAATAGTCATGTAAAGACAATTGCCAATGAAAACCATAATCAATCAAATTATGCACATTCAAATCTAAGTTTGAAATCTTGCATTTCATTCCATGCATCTAAGTCCTTGTTGAAGATTGAGGGTGTCAACAACAAAGCTAGAATAGCTCTCCTTAAACCATAGCTAGTTTTAAAGTGCAGTATTTCCAAATTCAAATCCACTTCTCAGCTAAGGAAAGGAGGTAGGATTGTCAAGTGCTACCTCAAATAGAGAAGGCCATAGAAAACATTGAAATAGAAGATCCAATAAGTGAGAAAACATAGTTGTAGACCATAGATAATCAGAATTATTGCAATGCACAGATACTTGTGATACAAAAAAAAGGTTCCTACACATTGGTTGAATATATCCTCATCAAAATGACCAGAAAGAAATTTCAAATTTGTAAGTAAACTCTGGTAGTCAAGAAAAACAGTCATAAAAATTGGAAGTAAACTTTGGCAGACATGTAGGTGAACTTAATTCATCTGAATTTATGCCTCTTGGCAGACATTATGATCTCCCCTCCTAAATTTTGGACCACACCCATTAACTCTACATAAAACTGGACATCCTTGGTCTTCTTGGTTCCCACACCATGATATGGTTATGCAAATGAAAATGAAGCAAAGTAATCATCTCATTCTCCGCTGCCTAGAAGAATGCATGCTTAATGTTTTGATACATGATATCAACTCTCTCTTATGCTCTCATGGTTGAATACCGAAATCCATTATGGTGGGCCTCCAAAGTTCCAGTCATCTTTTGTCCTCTTCCACCAAATGTTGGCCTAATCCACACGTCTTCCAACCTAATTGGCTTTGTTTTTGAAATCTAAAGTTTCTCCTGAGTCACCAGTGTATCTCTCTCTGCCTTTTCAGACTCTTTAATTGCTACATATCATCTCTAGTATTTAATCATTTTTACCACATGGTTGATGTGCTTTGAATCCTTCCATCTAAAGGAAATTTCCTTAACATAAATACTGCTAGGGAATTTCAATGTTGCCATTGTAGTTGGCATTAAAGTCGGTACCTACAACATTGAAAATTATCCTTATATAAGAATTCCCTCCATCTTGTTGGCTTGTACACTCTTGATGGTGGCTACATGAAATCTAATTATGATTCCTCTTCCACTTAAGAGGGTTCATATCCTTGATTTGACTCTTCTAAATTATCAGAATCAGATTCACAAGCTTCCATATTCAAAAATTCCCAACCACCATCTTCAATAAATTTATCTGGATCATCAGTAATACTCTTCAAAATTGGTCGCTAGCTCAAGTTCATTCTGCTTTCATAATACTTTATATCCATGGAGTTCAGCCATTCCTTGATGCCATCAAGTGAAGATTGAGGAATTGTGTCAATGCGGAGTACATCCCGCTTGAAGTCTTTGAAAACAATAGCTATATCAAATGCCTTTTTCCCAAGTCCTACTCTCTCAAGGTTAACAATCTCAATCTCACTAATAGTGATTACTAAGAAAGGTAATTCCACAAACTCTACCAAACAGTTTACCATAGGAACAATAAAAGTAGAGGCTTTGAAAGGAACTCCATGAAAACCAAGCTCTCTAAATGGTATATCAAACTCTAGTTCAAAATCTTTTAGATGAGGCTGCTCCCATAGCTCTCTTACTCGCTTGACAAATCCTTGAAACTTTGTATTGATTTTATTTTTTCATGTCCCTCTCTTGTTGTTCTTCCTCTCAATTTCATCGGGATCATACATTGACCTTCTTGCCCCTCCTAAAGTTTGGACCACATCCATTACCTCCACATAAAACGAGAACACCCTTGGTCTTCTTGGTTCCCCACACCCATGATATGGTTATGCAAATGAAAATGAAGCAAAGTAATCATCTCCTTCTCCGCTAATTTGGAAGAATGCATGCTTAATGTTTTGATACATGATATCAGCTCTCTCTTCTACTCTCATGGTTGAATACTAAAATCCATTATGGTGGGCCTCAAAGTTCCATTCATCTTTCTTCCTCTTCCACCAAATGTTGGCACGATCCACAAGTCACTTGACCCTAATGACTTTGTTTTGAAATTTGGAGTTTCTCCCAGACTCACCGGTGTGCTTGTAACTTTTTTGAAATTTTATTATGGTATGTGCACTTTGATATGATATAATGATAATGGTTTTCATCTCATATGTTGTAATATTAGATATATAATAGAAAAATAAATTATTGCATGAAATAAATAATAACTTTTCATTTTAAATGGTTTTTTTTGCAAAACATGGGTCTTCCAGAAGATCAAGATGATCCTCAACATGATATAGATCCACAAAATATTACTTCTGCCAATACATATCACATGGAAGAGGATGATGATGATGCAGATATGAAAGACACAAGGCCGACAATGGTATGGCCCGACGATGGCGACAAACTGACGGCAGCCCGAGGATGATGATGATAGGGAGCAGGTTGATAGTAACCGATTGAAATTCATCATCATATAGACTCGTCCTTGGATCATTACTAATATATCATTATGATGAGCTCTTTTCATGGTTAATATCATATATTATCATTTCGACCTACAATACTATATTGTTGAGTTTGTATCATGCCTGACATGTATCATTTTCACTATATCATTTCGACATGTATCATCTTGACTTGTATTAATTTGAGTTACATAATTTATCAATTCTATTTATAT
Organism: Sequoia sempervirens; assembly: GCA_007258455.2. Lineage (NCBI taxonomy): Eukaryota > Viridiplantae > Streptophyta > Pinopsida > Cupressales > Cupressaceae > Sequoia > Sequoia sempervirens. The sequence goes on along the minus strand of VDFB02000015.1, from coordinate 268,857,013 downwards.
CATTTGTACATGTATCATTTTCACTTATGTAGACTGTTGGACATGTATCATTTTTACATGTTTTTGATGTACTAGCATATTTGACTTTCACTTGTTTAAGTTATATATTATGATGATCTTATCAATATTGACTTGTCAATTTATAAATATTAAAAGTGGTCAATGATTTTTGGATGAATATTTATTAAGTATGATGATTTTAATTTACTGCTCAGGATTAATGTTGTCAAATTCAATTAAATTATAGATATTTGACTCACTTGTTTTAATTATAGATGATGATCATAGTACAATAATTATATTGTTATTTAATCATATGAGTTAAATAATTAAATTACTTACTCTATAATCATATGAGTTATTTAAGAGGCACGATATATTTAACTAATTAAATTGAAATAAAACATATTAAATTAATAATGGAAGCAAAACAAGAAGCATTTTAGAAGCAACAATGGAAATGAAACTAGAAACAAACCAGTAATCTTGAAGAAAATGTGGAACCAAACACGGAAGAGAAAGCGGAAGCAAATCTAGGAAACAAAACCATGAAAGCAAATATGGAAGCAAAGCTGGAAGAAAAATGGAGCAAACGAGGAAACAAAACTAGAAACCGAGCCGATTTGTAAAACCGGTGGCAAAATCGGAGAAAAACAAAATTAGAAGCAAAACTAGGAAACCAAAGTGGAAACAAAGGCCAATTTGGATAAAATCGAGGAAGCAAAACCAGGAAACAAAACTAGAGAAAATCCCGAGACAGACACAGGTAAGTGAAGAAAATCAGAAACAAAACTAGAAGCTGGAAGAAAAACTACGGAAGAAAAATCAAAAGAAGAGCAAAACTAGAAGCAAACTTGGAAGCAAAACTGGAAGCAAAACCAAAAGCAAAGAAAAACGGAATGGAAGCAAACCAAACCGGAAGCAAACTTGGAAGCAAACCTGGAGGCAAAACTGGACGTAAAATTGGAAGCAAAACTAGAAGCAAAAATGGGAGTAGACATGGAAGCAAAACCGGAAGCCAAATTAGGCACCAATTTTGGCACAAGTCCCAGTGCTATTTTAGGCACTGATGGAGGCGCTATGATTTGTCGGTGCTAAAATCGGTGTTAAATCCGGTGGAAAAGTCAATGCCAAATCTGACGCCAAGATGACCATGCCTGTTTGCACTGAGTTTAGTGCTAGCCAAATTTTTTAATTCATGTACTCAAAATACACTAAAATCCAACGCAAAATTCGGCACTAATTGCTTGTTGTGCATGTTGGGAAGATTATCTTTATTTAGTGGAGTTCACCTATAATAATGGATATCATAGTTCCATAGGTATGCCTCCTTTTCGGGCATTGTATGGATGTCCTTGTCGGACTCCATTGAGATGGGATCGACTTGAGGAGAGAGTTCTACTTGGACTTGAGATGCTTAAGGATATGGACCTATAGGTTGATCGCATCAGAGAACATTTGGTAGTGGCACAAGATAGACAGAAGAAGTATGTCGATGCTCATAGAGTGGATCATCAATTTTCAGTTGGTGATAGAGTATTTCTTTGAGTGCTTCCGTGGAAGAGTTTGATGCGTTATGGAAAACACTCTAAGCTTACACCTCATTTTGTTGGACCATTTGAGATTCTATAGAGGACCAGTCCTGTAGCGTAATGACTTGCTTTATTGCCTAGTTTGTCGCACATTCATGATGTTTTTCCATCTATCTATTTTGAGGCCTTATCATCCTGATATTTCACATGTACTCGATTGGAATGTATTACAGGTAGAGGATGAGCAACTGGCTTGAGCCCATGGGCATTCTTTAGCGTAGGAGACTCGCTCTCAGGGGTCGAGACGTTGATTAGGTGAGGGTCCAATGGGATCCTAGTGATGAGGCATCAACTACTTGGGAGGATGCGACACACATGCAAGAGCATTATCCTTATCTATTTGCAAGCTTCCAAGAGTAATCCTTATCCTAGGGGGGAGGATGTAGTGTCCCTCCAGTTGCTACTATGTGTTTCAGTTTTCTTATGTTCGTTTGCTAGTCGTTTAGCTATTTTGGATACTATATTACATTTTTTTTAGTTATGAAACAGTTGTTATGCTAGTTGTTATACTCTGTGGATGATACATTTGACATTGTGATCATTTGGTTATGTTCGTGTGATGACATTATGATTGACATGTGTATGTTATGGTTTATGTTGTTTCTGAGTTTTAATGAGGTTACCATGATGTAATTGTTGTTTATGATATAATGATGTTTTTCAGTCTTGGTGAAGGAGAAAGTGTAGTACTACTCACTCATGAGTAACCTGCTACGTTGAGACTCTTCTTCACGGTGTGTTTGTCGATATATGTTGGTATGGTTGACAATGTTATTTGATGCAATTTGCAGGTACCGGGTATCGGGTTCACCTACTTTGTCAGGTCTGAGTGTGCCTTGACCCAATGGAAACATGTTGTATTGTAGATAGTGTCAGGTCCTCATTCTTAGCCATCATTCTTGATAGAATTAGTACTCGTTTGTCACCCATCATTTTTGTTTGTCGTTGTTTCATCATTTGGATACGTCGAGTTGTTCTTGTTTGTGTTTTGTGTGGATTTGGTTAACTAGTTAAATGGTTCATTAAATAAGTTATTGGATTAAATGTGATTTTATTTAAATGTTAAATTAAATGATTATGTTTATGTTTTGATTTATTAAATTAAATTAAGGTATTTATTTAAATGCAGATGTTGATTTAAATGTGCAAGTTTAATTGTTGAAATGTTGATAATATTGAATTGTTGTTTCAACTGAAGATGAGAAAATATCTTGAAACTTGACTTTAAGTCAATGAGGCTATCTTGAGTGTTTATTTTAGTTTGAACTATTTGATCAATTTTTGATTTCATATTGACTTTGAGTTAATTAAAAATACATTAAAAATATTTTAGCTGTGGAATATCTTTCACAACAATTGATTTTGAAATGCAAAGAAAACATTCACGGCAGTAGATTTGGAAAAAGTTTTGCACAAAATTTTTTCTGGAAAAGCTTTTATCTCAATTTTTTGTTGTAAAAATATTTTTGGGTTGGATAGTTTGGATCTCTTCATCTAATTTCTAGTGTTATGAGCGGGATTAACAGTAGCTTCAGATTTCGTTTCAGCTCAGCTATCAAGCTTTAACAGGTTTTCTTCTTTTGTTTTGTAAACTCTTGAGTAAAATTTCTAAAACATAATGTTTGTATTTTGTTTACTCTGGAAAAGATTTACTCTGTAAAAATTGCACATGCAAAAGAGGAACAATTAAATTGATTTTTCAAAATTTAAAGAAAAACATAGCAAAACAAGGATAAGGAAAGAATTCAGAGAATTATGATTACATTCTACAAATTATTAGATGAATTTATCTAGAATTTTTTTTTCATGTTTAATATGGTTTTTAATAAAAAATCAAAATCCATAAATATATTCATGTAAAGAATCATAGGAATGTGTTTTACCAGTAGTAGAAACATAAGGAAATAAGTTATTTTCTGTGGAATGCACAATTCCAGATCTGAACCTTTGAATTTATAAATCTCTGAAAACCTTAACTATTTTTAAATCATTATTGCATGAAGCCATTACCTCATGTTTGGATCAACGGTTTCCCCTCTGTTTTGAAGGAGTAAATTCAGCAAACATAAGTTTGTGGTTTTATTTTGGATGCCAAATTCCTTCTTGGGTTTATATGAGTTTTCTACAATTAACATAAGATCTAGCTGAATATATATCTAAACTTCCATACAATCTTGTATTTACCTTTTTAAAACTTTTGTTTTGATTTGAAATGGCGCTGGAAACAATCAACAGTTGACATTTGAAAAAAGCAATTATGTGATGCACCTTTTACTTTAGCTTCTATGTTCTATAAAATTTGTTTCCCTCTTTTGTCATCCACTTTGTCGATTTCTGCATATGTGGTTGTATTCTTGAAACCTTATGTGCTTCTTATGCAATATCCAAATCATTTTAAGTGCCTTTCAAATAGTGAACTTTGGAGGCTAACATTAATTAGATTAGGTGCTTGCCTGTAAATTTCTCCATGAGTTGATTGAGCTCCCTTTAAAGTCAATTTAGTTTGATTTTGGCTTTCAATTGAATTGGATCTACTGAATTATTTCTCCATTCAGAGGTTCCAGACTTGAGATGTTCATTAACTAATCTCTCTTGATGCGCCATTCAACTTAGTCTACTGTTGTTCAATTCATTAATCTATTTCTATTCTGGTTGCTGCCCTAAATCTCCTCAATTTTTTATGGAGTCTTATCTTTATTCTTCTGTGACTTAAGTATACTAAATTGGTCTTCCTTATGCATGGTGTATTCTTTGGTGCATCCGCAACCTGGGACTGATAGTGTATTGTTTTCAAATTACTTTATTTTTGTATGTTATTGTTTTAATTACTTCAGTTGATTCCTCTTAACTGATTTTTTTTTTTTTAAATCAGATTTTGTTTCTTTGTGAATTAATAAACATTTATATGAAATATAAATGCTTAAATGGAATTTGAATATTTATATTTTATGTTAAGTTTTTCTTAAATTATAAGAACGACTATGTGGTTCCTTTAAATGATAAATCATTATTATTTTATTTAGTTAAAATAGAAAAGATGTAAGACATTTAGTTGTGTCAATGGATCTTCTTATATGACTTTTATTCTATGAAGTCTTAATTTGTGAGTATACTTACGAGTTATGAATTCTTTAACCTTCCAAAGGCTAGGAAAGTTATTTATGATATAAGTTTTGATGTTTGTACTTTGATGTTCATTTACTAGGATTAATTTGGGGCATAGCCTTGCACAAAATTTTGTTACCTTTGAGATATTTTGGAAATTATATGATCGTTATCATGATTGAGAAGTATACATTCTTGGTTTTGTTTTATTGTGCAAGATGGTTGTCTTTGTTATTGATGTTAAGTTTTATATATAGGAAGAGTGGCTTTTGTTAGGGGTTGGAACCCTAAGAGGTTATTAGGGTAACCTATCAAAAGTAATTAATCCAGTGAAAACCTTAAACTTAAAATGCTAGGGGTTGGGTAGTATTCACTTAATAACTCAGAATATTGTTTTGCCTCACCTAGCACCTTAGTGCTTATATAGATTAAGGGTAGGTTGAGATGGCCCGGAATGGAATAGTCGTTCACTTTGTCCTCTCGAAAAGTGTTTTAGTTCCACATGAGTTTGTTTAGGGTCCGAGAATCGGTAGAGATTGCTAGGGTAACTTAGGATGAGGGTTGATAATCTAGGAAGATTCACCAGGGTAACCTAGAACAACTATCTGATGACACTCTTATCCGTATTCATGTTTTGTGGTCTCTTATGTAGATTCAGCTTTGGTTTTGTTGTTGCCTCTGGGAGCTTGTTGTTATCATGTGATTTAGATATTGTCATGTCGTTATGTGATTGTCAGCCATGTGATGTTATGTTCTATTCTCTTGTATGATTGATTGATTTGTGGACCTAACATTATCTCCTAGCATGGGGGAGTGGAATTTTGAGTACCAATTGGTTGGTAGGAATGTGCTTTATCCTCCATTCGGTCCCCTTGTAGGTTATGCAGCTAGAGACGAGATTTTTCTTGACAGGTTCCTGGATTCACTTTGTTCATGGAGTTGGACGTTGAGCGTGTTCATGAATGAGATTGATGGTTGGACATGATCATCATTCATATTGTATACTATTTTGATAGTTATATGAGGCTTTATTGTATTATGATTTTGATTCTTCGAGAATTGTCACAATCTCACTTGAGGTATCATGAACATGTAATTAAACTTCATTACGAATATGTAATTGGATCATACATTGTTGTAATGTTCTATCCTTATATATTATGTCTCTAGTTTAAGGATGTGATATTCTTTTTTGAGAATTTTTAAGTAGCGTTATCATGGAATCCTAAGAACGTTTGTGTATGTGTTCGTGTACTCTTATTATAATTGAATGTTTTTAAAAATATATATATATTCAGTTATTTTGTTGCTTTATATGTTGTTCTCTAGATTCCATGGCGGGGCATTACATACTCTCAGAGAAATTCCATGAAAAAATTTATGTCACATCTAATATGTTGTTGGCTCAACCAATTAAAAGCTTTTTCAGACTTAAATTGTCTTGTGACATTACAACCAATTTCATTTAAAGCCAAGATAGTAAAAATAAACTATATGTGTACAACTAATTAAGTCTAAACAAGTTAAGTAAACAAATAAACATATAATTTAAATAAAAATTAAATCAACACTTACTAGCACATCCATCAGACCATATCCAGTGTTGTGAAGCATCTATTTGGCATCGTCTCAAGTCTTTAAAAAACATTACAAAACGATGGGCTACATAGCTTCTATCATGACTTGTATCATCACTGATATAAAAGTGAACCTCTTTGATGATAATTTGTTCATCTTTTCTACTTGGTAGACCATCCAGATGTTCTTTAGGATATCTATAAAAAACTTGTACAAATATTGCAACTTGCTCCGAATGATAATATTGACTTTGGATCTCAGTTTGAGGACTAAATGTATAGTTCTCAGAGAAATCAATAATAGAGAGAACACAACCCACTAGAAAGCAATTCTTTGAGTCACAAAATTGCTTAGATTGCCATCTAGCACCATGATAATGCCGAATATGTGGAGGTATGACTATTTTTTACTGTGAAACCAAATGTGAACCCATCATTATGTATTTGGAATCTTCTCCTCTATGAGAAAGCCTAATTTGATAAAAGTGGATGATCCTAGTTGATAGGATATTTTGGCCTTATCATTCATCATGCTCGTCTGTTCTTGACCATTTGGGAAATCAATTTGATCCATGGTAGCTTTTGTATCTTCTTCTTTAACTTGATCTATAATATCTTCTTAATATTCTTCTTTGATGTTATTCATGTCATTTGTTTGATTATTTGTGTCCAAAGGAGGCAAGTGTCTCATTTTGATTATCTATATCCAAAGGAGGCAAGTGTCTTGATGTCCCTTTTGAGGAGTTTTCAAATGGATTGATAAAGTCTTGTGGGTCAGCCATATTGTCTCTTTGTTTCCTTTTTGACCTAGTTTCAACCATATAAGATTTGTTCAAAGGGGGAAATGATAATTTGATATGGAACTATGTGTATGGATGGAAATGATATGAACTTAGTTTATGTTTTTTGGATTTTTGGAGGTATAATATGCCTAAGGATGATAACCAACTATGACTTCAAGGTGACAAAATTTCAAGATCTCAAATGTAACTGTCACAATGAGGTCCAAAGTGTGGTAATGTCAATGCAAGTAAAATGCAAGTGTAATGGAAATGATCTAGAAATGAGACTAAAGGTATGACCATAAACTACCCTATGAGGAAACCAAAGTTAAGATTGCTCAACTAAACCAAGAGGACCAAAGATGCCAATTTGGGTTGCCAAGACTTCAATGGTAATGGTGACCAAGTGACAAATTTTGACAAAAGGTGACCTTCAAACTAGCCTTGGGAGTTGAGGGACAACCTAGGTGACAAAAGGACTAAAATGATGGAGGATGATGAAATCAAGGTAACTTTAATTTGGTCTCTATGGACTAATCTTAAGTTTTCTAGGGCTTCTACCAAGGTCTATGCAAGCTAAAAGGTAAGCCAATGCTTTGTCTATGATGGATGCAAGGTATGCAATGGTAACTAAATGACCAAATGTTGAATGACAGGTTTGCAAGTTCGCAGGTGAATACTCTAGTTATGCTCAGGACTAATCAGAGAGAGGTTTTATTTCAGTTTTGATCTTATATTTTTGTCTCAGGAAATTGTGGTTCGGGACATTCGGTTGTGGTTCATAGTGTACTTGTTTGAATTTTGGTTGAATTTTGTCAAAAGTTTGAGGTGATAATGTGAAATTTGGTTTTGACAAATACTGCAAACACTTTGAAACACTTTTTTCTGGTCTTTTCTGAATGTGAAAAATTTTGTTTCAAATGAAAACACACATAGAAAACATGCAATAATACCCTATGGTTGAAAGGAATGGTGATCCCACACTAATGGGTTACAATTTTTGGCCAAACTTGACATTAAAATCAAGATTTTTCACTAGACATTCACGTTCTTACACCTATAGCAGCTAAACCATTAAGGTTTTGAAGGTGAATCAACTATTTATTTGTTAGATATTTTGTGTAGATTCTAATTTTTTTTTTAAAAAAAAATTAAAAAATAAATTGTGAATCATTTTATGTAATTTTTAATAACTTATATTTTCTACTAATCAACATTTTTAAAAAGTGATGTTTACTTCGGCCCACGTAACTTTTTTTATAGATAGGATACAATTCTAATTTTTAAAATACAAATTTTTAACACCAATATCTAGGGGATGGATATTTTTTCATAATTTTTTGTTTCATATTTTTTTTTAATTAATTTTTCAAGTCAGCATAATTATAATTTGGACAGAGGTGTACTTTGGCATGCATAACTTTTTTGTATTCATTTGAATTAACTTATTCTTTTTTTGTTGGAATAAGGACATCAATACCTAGTGGACATGTATTTTTTTTAAAAAAAATCTCTATTTTTCTATTTTTTCGTATGTGTGAAATAAAGAACTTGATGTTCATTGAAAATCCTACATTCACAAGAAATAAAAAAATAAATATAATAATAAAATTAAACATATTTAAAATTATACTTTTTGGGAAGCTTATAATAAGGGTTGCAAGCTTACAAAAAATAAATTTTAAATGAATTCATTTGATCAAATCTGAAAAGGTAAATCAAAAGTGGTTTTATCAAAGATTTCGATAGGTGTAGAGGAGACTCGATTATAGGTATGGTTTAAATCTAACAAGGTTCTATCCAAGGGGTTTGATCTAAGGGGGTTTGATCAATCCTTCTTCAATTAAAATAATTCAAAGAACCTTTAAAGTCATAAATCATTGTATTTAAAAATATGTGATTTCGTGGTAAAAATCAGATGTCCCAAAAGTGTAACCCATTATTGTGGCAAAGACCAAACCACTGGTTGATATCCCCACTTGGATTTCTCCAGCCACTCTTATTCAAGGTGGACAGCTAGAGACTTGGTGGCATAGGCTCCCCCTTACAGTGCAGTCACTTCTCGGGCTCACCAAGTCTCAATTCCCCAAAGAGGAATTTCTACCTCTACACATGAACAGTGAGAATGTGGGGCGGCTACAGAGGTCCAACCTCCTGTGATCAATGAGTGTATAAAAAATGATTTTGGCCACTAAAACAAATTTGTTTCTAGTGAGGGCATCCATTCAAGGTGGCCATACATGTGGCAAGATTAGCTCAATACTATGGCGAGTCAAGAGGCCTCTTAGTCCTTTCCCTAAGGAAGGATTTTTACATAGCTCATGGGGCAACTGAGGGAAACACTTGTCAGTATGACACATCTACACCCGTTGCTAAATGACTTTCGTCAAAAAGCACTTTTATTTATAGTGGCTTGGAAGATATTGGCTTTTTCTTGTTACCACTTGGGTCATTCCCTTGGGATGAGTACTTTTTCCCACCAAGGTAGGCCCTCTAAAAAGGTACACAAAAGTGAGGAAGTATGTTGTTTTTGGTCATCCCAGATTGCACTAAGCTCAAGGAGAGTGCATACACAACGCCTTTTCCTCACACTCGCATGGTGTTCATTTTAAGCCCAAATCTAAATGTGTGGGTGGCAAAGTAATAATCCCTAAGTGTCTTTATCTTTTCAAATCGTTGTGAGGCGTACGAGAAGCATATACACACAAATCACTACCATACCACAAAACATGCCAAACAGTTGTATATTTTAACCAAGCTAGTGACCTTATGTTTACCTAAAACATTGATCTAAATAGAATGAAGAGATGTAAAGATTTATGATCCCCAAGATCACACTAGGTGAGAGGGGTGAGCATACATCTATTACACCCTTACAGGCACAAAAAATAAGTTCATTTACCCTCTAATCTAACTTTAGTGCCTAAATTAGTGGAAAAATAAAAAGTCTTTGGCCAAATGTCCTGCAAAACCACAGGTTAGTAGTTTTTCAATATTAGCCTTCAACAATCGATAACTACACCACTTGCTAGTCCAAGTATCAGCTCAAAATATTCAAATTAAAACACAATGAAAATATAAGCATGAAAACAAAAAATAATCTAGAAACGAACATATAAGCATGAAAACAAAAAAAATAAAGAAAATTACCAAATCTTTTGTTTTAGATGCTTTATTTTCCTCAGATTTAAGTATTCAACTAGATAGCCTTTGACAAATGCAAATGATTAGAAAAGTATTGTTTAGTATTATATGCTCAGTGATTTAAGAGCAAAAGTAAATAATAAATTTTATTTTATTTTTAAAATAGGAAATAGTTACTTATTAAAAAATGGAGAAAAAATGGAAAAAACCTAAAAAATAAACTAATAAAAGCTTACTTAAATAGTTATTTCAATAAAAATTGGACAAAAAATGGGAGAAATCTAAAAAACAAATTCAAAAAATCAGAAACTCGGCCATCTATGTTTTAGTAGAAACTAGATGAAAACATAAAGAAATTCGATGAAAATGGAAACAATCAAAAAAAACAAATTCAAAAAAAATCAGAACTTCAGTCGAATATTATTCGGCCAAACCTTATCCGGTCGAATATCTTTTGGCTAGAAACTATTCGGTCGAATCCTATTCGGCCAAATATATCCATATGGCAGGTGACTTGGCAGCACAGTCACCATTTTTTCAAATTTCTAGAAATTTCCAACTTCTACTGAATATTTCTTCAATCAAAATTATTTTTAAAAGTAAAAATAAAAATACCCTTTTGTAGAGCTCACAATGTTGAATCCAAATAATATATATATATATTAGTTTTAGTATATAAATATTTTAAAATATTGCAAGTAGGTTGTTCAAAATCAAAAAGAGACTCAGTTGAAATTAAATAAAAAATAGTAATCATCACAAAACAAATTGGAAAATATATGATGCCCTAGAGGAGAGAGAACTTTCCTTAAAAGGGTATACTTTTGTTTTGAAAATGAAAAAAACGACAATAGTTTACTGCCAACCTAAAACTATCAAATCTGAAAGCTTAGTCAATTCTAAAATGTTATTACTGAAAAATATACATCAAATTTCAAAAAAAAATCAGGCCCTATTGAAGGTCGGGGCTATATGGGAAAAAAAATCAGGAGAAAATATTATTTTTTTCTATTTGTTTCTTAACGTCAATTGAACATCACTTTTTCTTGAAATTTTTAGCATAACGAAATCTGCTTTTAAATTGATTAAAAAAAATCAATTTTTTTTTTTTTAAATTTGAAAAATAACAAGAACAAACTTCAACAAAAGTTCTACATTTTATTAGTTTACATCATTTTGAAATTCAAAACATATATACCACTTTTATGTGGTTGAAGTTGAGAACTTTTTTTCATGTTGGTCGATTCCTTTATAAAGTGTGACACGGGTTTTACTTTTACCCACAAGTCACCACAAAGAGGTGGTGAATACAGAATAAGCTCCTTTGAATACCTACAAGGGTTAGTGTGCATAACAAAATAATATTAACAAAGAGATTTAGAAATCATGTAGAGGAAAATATAAGGAGAGAGAGAGAGAGAGAGAGAGTTTATAAAGAAGTTGCATGTGTGTAAATGAGAGAGACTCGTTTATATGCATTACAAGTACTTTTTGGAGTTAGGCTAATAAGGGGTAATTTTCAAGATACTAAAGGTCTCCTTTTGGATTTGCAACCTTTTTAAAATTTAAATGTAGGACCCTAATGCCCCACATTAGTGTCCAAGCCTTTTTTCCACCCAAAATTCCAATTGTCAGGGAATTTAGCATATTTTCTTAACCATACCATGAAAAAATCATATTATGAACATAACTAATCATACACGCAAAATAGAGTGTTAAACCTAGTTTGAAATTGGTAGTGGTGATAATTTGTGACCCCATAATTTTTATTAGTGATAGAAGGTGAAATTTTGGTTTAAAATGTTAATTTCATTGTATCTCTTTGGCCAAAAAGTGAGACACACTATTGTGGGATCACCCATTTGGGTGATCCTACCTAATTACATTTCCAAGTTTAAATCTTATTCTATACAAATTCTCAAATTTAATTTGATCCCTCCAATTTATGAGTCTTACTATCAAGCCCTCTTATCATACCATAATTTTAAATAAATAAATATATAAAAAATTTGTATTTCTCTCACTATTCTACAACTCTCAATATTTTAAGTTCAATACTTAATTACACTTATAATTTTACT